>OY821764.1:36069072-36728239 GCA_963682095.1 Potentilla sterilis
TGGCTGACACACAGCGTCCAGAATTTGACATCTTGGATGTCCAAGGCAAGGAATACAAGAGGTGGGTCTCAGATGTTGAGAACACCTTCATTGGTAAAAGATTTACCGCCACCATCAACCCTCCTGAGGATGAAAGCTTACACGCTTCTCCTGAACAGAAAGCACAAGCCCTAATGTTTCTCAGGCGCCATATCCATCCAACGCTCAAGAAGCAATACCTGAGGAAAATTGATCCCAAAGAGTTATGGGATATCCTCAAGGACCGCTTCGACAATGTGCATGACGCACAACTCCCAGACCTCATGTCCGATTGGGAGCAAATCCGCTTATTGGATTTTGATTCCGTCCAGGAATATCATCAGACTATGCTAAACTTGCAATCTGATTTGAGCTTTTGTGGGGTCGAAAAGACCGATGATGATATGATGGAGAAGACTTTCACGACGTTCCCAGAATCTGCGTCCATGTTGTCACATCAGTACCGCGATCTCCGTGAGAAAGGCACTATCAAAACTTTCAGTGATTTGATGAATGTGCTCCAAAGAAAGGAGAGGTACCATGAGTTGATTCTTACCACCAATAAGAGGCCTCGAGGACCGAAATTCATTGCGGAATCTCATCAAGCCCGTGGTAAAGCTTTTAAGCAAAAGCATCAACCTCATGAACGTCAAGCACCACCACCACGTACGCCAAGAGCAACACGTGGCGGACGAGGAGGGAGAAGAGGCGTCGGCCGTGGCCGACAGCTTTCTTGGACAAGGGATGGTGGCGGCGCCGCCGCTCCCAGGGGGAGGAACAGTTTTGGTTCCGGTCCCAGGCATGGTGGCCATACGCCGAACAATGCTTCGGCTCCTTGCTTCAAATATGGCTCTAAAAATCATCTTCAACGCGATTGCACAGCAAGTAGAGAGATTCAAGCCACTTACAAGAAACACAAACAATACATAGAACAAGAAACACACTATGTAGGAGACTTTGAGGAAGAAGAATACGATGAGGAAGATACGAGTTTCGCCATCGATGACTTCCAACCTACCAAGAAACGTAGGACTCAGGAGTATGATACTCCGGATTATGAATAAGTATTTGACTTAGGTCATGAGATACATGTTCAAGTTTGATTTTGATTGTTATTTTGACATAATATAGTCAATAAATCACGACTTTGTTCGATAAGTCGTTCTATTTAGAACAAGCTTGATGTATTTTTGAGTTGTCATCAATAAAATCTCTTATTCTAGAATAATTTGAGATTTTTACATCCCTATGAAAGTAAAATTGGTTCAATGCGTCCAATTCTCAATGGCATAATTATTTTGAGTTCACCACAATTTTGGTGATGTTAACTCATATCCGAAATAAGATCACAAAGACAAAACGAGAGACTCGCGATCCGCCAGGCCTCGCTCGCCATGGCTATTCGCCAACTTGGCCGCGATCCGCCAACTTGGCCGCGATCCGCCAACTTGACCGCGATCCGCGATCCGCCAACTTGGCTGCGATCCGCCAAGCCTCACTCGCTATGGCCACTCGCCAGCTTGGCTCAGCACCGAATCCGTTTTTTTTTAAACCAACAATCGATAGCCTATCGAACAAATGCAACTTTTGCATCCATGGCTCGGCAACGACGTGTCTTCGGACTCGCCATGCTTCGGATTTAGCTCAACCGTCGCATCGCATTGCCTCAATGCCTGACCAACCCTCACCACTCGCCTTGCCTCGGCTCGGCCTCAGGGTAGCTTCGGCCTTACCACAGCTTTGGCTTTGGCTTGGCCCCGGCCTGTGCCTCGGCCTCGGCCTTGGCTCGGCCACGCCACCTACGACGGTGTCCGGTCTCAATCTCTGACCTAGGCTATGTTAACGCTCAATGTTGGTATTCGGTGATTAAAATGAGGCTTATCTCTTTTCTCTCAAGTTATGTCAATGCCATGGCTATGTTATTGGCCTTAATGCACTTCATTTTGTGATGATATATTGCTTCAGTACACTTACTTTAAAGTGTTCGCCAAAGTCTAAAGTAGACTATTGATTCAATTTACATTGTTTTTGTAGATGTATCAAGGTGAGATTGAGTGTTTGTTGGTGTTTCTGCCTAAACCCGGGGGTCTAGTAGATACTTGATGAATCCAACTCGATCTCCTGCAATCCTGCTCACTAAGGGGAATACCGGGCGGGCAGGCCTTCTCCTCTCCGATGCCTAAGTTAGTATAGTTGGAATGTATATAACCAAGGCACGTATGTAAGCAGTGAGAGAGATAAGTTACCTAATAAAGAGGGTAGTTGGGGCCCATATATAGGTGGTTGGGGGTAAGGGCTGGCCTTACTCTTCGATGTGGGACTGGTTCCCTTCTGTTTATACCTTCTGGTGCCCTCTTAGGCAGGCTGGCGCCCCCGGGCCCAGGGTCCCTGGAGGCAGGATAGAGTGCTAGGCCCCGAGGCCGGGTGTTGGTGTTCCGGTCCCGACCCTTGGGCCGGGCCCTGGTGCGCTTGCTGCGGGTCTGTGGGCCTGCTGTAGCCTCTCTGCGGCTACTGTCAACAAGTCCCCCAAGTTCCCGGTCAAGTGCAATCTTGAATGGGGACTTAAATCTGTCTTTCTCTTGTCCCGCAGACCCGCAGGGCTACCAACCTACCGGTGCCCAGTCCCCCAAGTCCGCGTTAAAGATTGGGCGTGACCGAGGTGAGTACCTGTTACCGATGGGAAGCAATAGTTTATAAGCACATTTGCAATATAAGCAGTAATATGCTCAAGTGTTGTGGTGTTATGAGCATGGAGCCGGGTGGAACCCGGTGAGTGTATGAGATGATGCCATGATGTTATGATGCCATGCAATAGATGTGTGCATGGAATGATAATGAGGCGTTGAAATCCGCCATGCAGGAGATGTGCACGGAATGAGAATGAGGCGTTGAAATCCGCCATGCAAGAAATGTGCACGGAATTTCGGCCGGGCACTCTGCCCTCTCGGTACGAAGTGGAGCTTCACTGGGCCGCAACTAGGCGATCTGCCGAATCGAAACGGAGCGGAGTTCACTGAGCCTCTACCGGGCGATCTGCCGAAACAGAATTCACTGAGCCTCTACCGGGCGATCTGCCGAAACAGACGGGGTGAAGTTCATGGGACCTCGACCAGGCGTTCTGCCATATCGAGACGGGTCCCAGGTGAACTTCAGTACTGGACCTCGACCGGGCGTTCTGCCATATCGAGACGAGTCCAGGAGTATGGGAACTCGACCGGGCGTCCTGCCATATCGAGACGAGTTTCCCATTGCTAGGCTGCAGGGAGATTACCCCGGTGTTGCGGGCTGTTTGAAGCACCGGTGAACACTTGCTAGTTCTTCTCAGCTTGTGTTGAATAAGCGTTGAGGTAAGGGGGGTGGCATTGAGGTGACAAAGCTCGCTGTGTAGCCCCATGTTTGATCGCCTTTCAATGCGATGCAGGGTTTTTATCCTGCTGGACAAGCGTACATGGGTTAGATGTAAACTCACCCAGGTGTATAAGCCCGCCGGTCGAATGTTCTCGACTGGAGTCAGCCATGGTGCTGGGCGGAACTCTATCGGGCGTCCTGCCATATCGAGACGAGTCCCCCCAGTGAAATGCCATGGGGCCAGGTGCATTATGTTCCCGGTAGGGGGGTGGCGTTGAGGTGACAAAACTCGCCGTGCAGCCCCCTTTTGCCGCAGCTGGTGCGATGCAGGATTTTTATCCTGCTGGACAAGCGTACATGGGTTAGATGTAAACTCACCCGGGTGTATAAAGCCCAAGCCGGTCGAATGTTCTCATGACCGGGGTCAGCCATGGTACTGGGCTGAACTCGACCGGGCGTCCTGCCATATCGAGACGAGTCCCCCAGTGAAGTGCCATGGTACCGGGTGGATCCTATTCCCGGAATATGCTCTCGAGCCGGTTGGATGCATCGTAACCGGTGGGTGGATCTTGACCGGGCGTTCTGCCATATCGAGACGAGTCCCCCAAGAGAGATGCGACTGAATGGACCTCGACCGGGCGACATGCCATATCGAGACGAGGCCTCCAGTAGGATGGCGTGCAGACGGCTGAATGATACCTAACCGCAAACTGCTACGGACCGGGCGGATCTCGACCGGGCGACATGCCATATCGAGACGAGTCCTCCGGTGATATGCGATGAAAAAGCCATGCAGCCGGCTGAATGATCATAACCGTGAACTGCCATGGTGCCGGGTGGATCCTCGACCGGGCGTCCAGCCATATCGAGACGAGGCTTCATACCCGGATGGGTACTCTCCAAGCGGTTGGATGATCATAACCACGAGAGAGGTCTTCGAGATATGCAGCGAAGATTGTTGTGCAAGCGTGGAATCTGGGGAAGTGGGAGGGCCTGACTCCTTGGTTCCCGCTCCTACCTTCTTGTCGTCACCGTGTGGGACAAGTGGCTGACATGCATTTAAGGAGGAAGTCCATCAGTCCCGTCAGTTATGATGGCATGAGCAGTTTTCCAATGCTGGGACATGTGCTAGCGGGGGGCGGTCTTGAGATGAAGGGCCTGGATTCGCAGGCGTTTGAGTTGCTCTGATTACTTGTTTTGGAGGGATTTCGATTGCCTAGGGCACTGGTCCCCTCTATAAAAAGGCCTCTTCTGCTCTCCTTTCTGCTGTTGCTTCTTGCTTTGGAGAAACTAAGAGAAAAAGAGGAATCCGACGACCACTTTGAGCCTTTTTTGCCCCACGAGATCCGTTTTCTTGAGCGCTCTCCACTTTCTTCCTACCATTGCTCGTTGCTTTCCCAGGGCCGATTGTCCTCGGTTGAGCATACTACTCGGTAAGTTTGTTTGATTTCTTTGTCCCGGTGTTGTTCTTGTTTTTGGCTTTGTTGTTTTGCGGCGGGGGGGGGAGGGATCTCTGCCCCTGACGGAACTGCTTCTGCGGCGGACTTGGGGAGAGGCCGTAGGAGGTGTTGTTGTAGCCTGTTGCTGACGAGCGCTAGGGTTTTGTGTTCTTCTCCTAGGTTAAGATGTCATCTTTAGGTTCTGACCGGGCTTCCGAATCGGCTGCCAGGGGTCCCCTCGTGGATGATGCGGAGAGGCTGGATAACTGGCTCAGTTCGGAATCCCCAGAGACCGAAGCCGCTGACTGCTCCGAGAGCAGGGTATCGACTCCGTCCTCGTCTTCGTCTTCCGGGGCTGAATCCTCGGAGACTGAAATACCGCACGGGGTGCGCTTTGTAGATGCTCCGGTCGTGAGCTACACCATTGGCAGAGGGAAGCACGCTATGGTGTGTGATGAACCGGAGGAGAGTATGACCCCTGGAGAGATTGCAGCGTTCCGGGAAACGTGGGGTATCCCGGATAGAGTTCTGCTACGGCCCTTGAATCCTGGAGTGTCAGCCTGCAACCCAGAAGAAGGTTGGGTTGCCGCGCATCAGGATCAGTTCCGGCATGGACTCTCGCTCCCGCTGCCAAATTTTGTGCAGTACATGCTCAGTGCGCTGCAAGTGTCGCCCGCGCAGCTTCCTGGGCTCCAGTGGAGACGATTACTGAGCCTCGGCTGCCTGTACGAGTTTTCCGGGATGAATATACCAACGGTAAACGAGTTCCGGACCTTGTATAGGTTGTCGTACTCTAGGAAGCAGGGGTCTCGGGGTTACCTGTCCTTCAACACCCGGAAACCTCCACCGATCGTCACCAATATGCCTTCATGGGTAGACAACAGCTGGAGGAAGAAGGTGGTGATGGTGGGCGGGAAGTGGCAGGCGAGGAGTAGAGAGTACTGGGTTCCTGGCGCCTTCCAACCCATTGGCGACCAGTCGTACGAGCTATCCGATCTGGAGCGTGAGAGGATCTCGACCATAACCGGATGTTGGGACGATTTGGAACGGAGTTCTTACAACTTCATCCGACGGGAAGTGCTGGAATACTGCCAACTTGGGCGGGGTCCCGGTGCGTAGGAAGCCCTTAAGCGGTGATACTTTGTGCTAGTTTTTGCAAAATACTAACTGTTCGCTTTCCTTGCAGGTGCGTCTTCCCGGGCGATTATCAAGCCCGAAACCACTCTCTCTATGGACGGGGAAGATCTCCTCAACAAGCTGAAGGAGAAGGCCGAGATCGTCTCGCGGACATCGGTGGACGACGTGTCCGGCCGGCTGACGACTCATGCGGAGCCGAGGGCTATGGACGTCGATGACGACGCCTATGTCCTGAAGCGGGTGAAGACCCATCATGCTGCTGGCCTCCTGGCGCCTGGAAAGGGCAAGAGTACCGGGGGGGCATTGAGGATTCCCGGTGGGATGAACAGGATCCCCAACCGGCCGGTGTCTGTGTCGCACGTGGCTCGCGTCGCCCCGGTAAGCGCACGATCTTCTTCTCCTGAAGGCCGGGGAGAGAAACGGAAGGGCGGGGACGTTCCTTCCTCTGCGCTGGTGACGCTTACCGGTGGGTCGGCACGGGAGAACCTGGCCAAACGGTTCAGGATCACCAGCGGTGCGCCAACCAACGCTGCTGGGGAGAAGGCTGCTGCTGCTGCTGCTGCTCGGCAAAGTAGTCCAGCGCCTGCCGAGGCACCGAGGGGAAGCCCTGATAGTGCACTCGCCCGGCAAGTGGCGGCGGACTTGGCCGGCCTTGGTCTGGATAGACCCGGGGTTGCTGGAGCCCTGGCGGGCGGGAATCGCCCAAAATGCAAGGAATCCGTCCTCCGGGTAAATACCGCACGGTACCACTGTACTGTTGTAGCTTGTTTTATTTTGCTGCTTGACTAACTCTTTGGTGTTGCGCAGTTGCTGTACAGTCTGTACGAACCGGATGCGAGCGAGGAGATGTCGGAGCTGAAGAGACAGATAGCTGCTCTATCGGAGGCCCGACAGCGCCTGGAGGTGGAGAAGTCTCGCTCGGACCGGGAGAAGGCCAGATCGGAGGAGAGGGCCAAGAAGCTGGAGGAGCAGAACCGAATCCTGGAGAAGAAGAGGGCCGAACTGGAGGCCAAGGTGGACGAGCTCCAAGTGGGAGCTGCTGCTCTGCGCGCCGCCTCTGCTGCTCCGGCCGTGGAAGATGACCCGGAACTCTACGAGCGGGTCGTTCTCAAATACCGCGAGAGCGATCAGTTCCTGGAGTTTCTGGTGAAGGCCAGGGAAGAGGGCATCTCGGATGCGTACACGGAATGGGTGGGGAAGGGATGGTTAGACACTTCCCTGATGTCGACTGCTGAAGGAGATATCCATGAGCAGTCGGACATCCATCAGGAGATGGTGGAGGGGCAGCCGGGTGAAGCGATTCGCTAGGACTTGGATTCTTCTACCAACGATGCCGAGTCTGCCCGAGCCGGAGTCAATACCGGAACTGATGTCGATGACGAGGGTACCGTAGGAGAGGCTGGCGGATTGCCAGCTGAAGGCGGAATCGTAGCTCTTTAAGATTTTTCTTGCCCTTTTCCTTGTAATCTTTCCGGATCGGTTATTGCTTGTATACTTGCTTGAATATGAATATACTGGAACTGGCAGAGCCGATGAAATTTTCTCAAAAGTAGTTTGCATATATATTTATTTTTACAATGGTTGAACCGCGAACTATGCCAAACTAACCGCTCGGTGCTAGCGGGTTTTACCAGGACTGGTCACGTTCCCGGTCGGGGTCTGTTCTTCGTTCCCCCACGTAACGCTGGAGCTGGCCGTTATCAATCAAAACCTGCACCGCTGTCTTGAGGGCGCAGCACTGGTTCGTTCGATGAGTAGCCTCGTCGTGGTAAGAGCAGTACTTGCCCGTCTGCGCCGTTGTAAGTTTCCCCTTCGGGAACCTTCTCTTGGGCGGTGGGGGAATGACGCTCCTGTTCTCAAGTAGGATATCCTCGTAGGAAGTGGTGAGAGCGGTGAAGACTTCTTGACCGGCCGGTGGTGGTGCTGGCATGATTGCTAGGGGGCGCTCTTGGCGGAACGGCGCCGGCTTGTGCTCGTTCTGGGGCTTATCAGAATAGGATCTCTGCTGCCGCTGTGGCCAGTTTCTGTTGTTGGCGTTCCGGCTGGGCCGAACGGTGCGGTTATCGGTCCGCTGACTGGGCTTGGCTTCCTGGGCGGGCGGGGGGTTCTCTTCCCGGGGATGGTCTTCCTGCTGCTCATCCCGCTTCCTCTTCAGTAGGTGGTGCCCGTAGGTCTCATGATCGGCCTGAGCATGCCGGATGGCCATAGCCATCAACTCGTCGTACCCCTGCGGGAGTTCTACCCGGACGGCGTAGGAAAACTTGCCCGCTCGGAGCCCTTGCTTAAACGCCATCTCGGCGATGCCCTTGTCCAGGTTCCGAACTCCGGCCGTAGCCGTCTGCCATCGGTTGACAAAGGCTCTCAGCTCCTCTCCGGGGGCTTGTCTGCAATTGAAGAGGATGGTCGACGTCCGGGCTCCCTCGACTCGGAGAATGAAGCGGCCTACGAACCGGTCGGCTAACTGTTCGAACGCCTCGATCGAGTTTGCCGGAAGCTCGTAGAACCAGCTGAGTGCTTCTCCGGACAAAGTCTCCAGGAAGATGTTGCAGCAGACTGCATCGGAGTATCCCTTGGCGCAAGTTTGGGACCGGAAGCTGTCCAGATGCTGGTACGGGCAGCCGGACCCTGAGTAGGTGAGCTTGAGGGACTTCTGGTTGCCAGATCTTCCCGACTCTATGACCCGGTGCGAAAAGGGACCCATGCGCTCATTAAACCGGGCGCCCTCCATCGGCCGCGCGGCTCTTCTCTCGTTGGCTTCCATTTGGGCCTTTAAGTCCGACACGGTGTTGGCCAGCATCTACAGCGCTCGCGCGGTCGGAGTCTCAGCTTCATCCACTGACGAAGCGCCGGGCTGGCGGGAGGTTGTAGCGCTCTTTGGCGGGCCTGCGCCTGCTGGCGACTTCTGCCGTACGGGGTCACCGGGCCGACCGCCCGAAGATTGCCCTGCTTCGGTGTGCTGAGGTGGGATCGGCGGGAGTGTTGCATGTGCCTCTGCCATGGCGTCATTGCGCTGTTGTCCCCTTTCCAGGGCGGCCACCAGGGCAGTATTCACCGCCTCCATCTCTTCGTACCGAGCGTTGGACTTGGCTATGTCCCTGTCGCTCTCCTCTTTTAGACGACTGATCTCTGCGGCCATTGCCCGTAGTTCTCCCGCCATACTGCTATGGCCGGGGCTGTACGTGGGGTCCCGGTCCGGGCTCTCAGATCGATCGCTTGAATCATCTGAGAACGTCAAGGAGAAGCCCCGTCGCTCTGGACTGTCTTCCTCCTCTGCCGGGCCTTTACCTCGCGAGCTATCGTGGTGGGGATCCGGGACGCCGGATGGTCCCCCATAGCTCTCTCCATCCTGACCGTTGCCCCGATCGCCGCGCGGCTCCCGCGTGACGGCTGGGGTGGAGGTGAGCGTCTGCACTACTGCAAGGCGTCCCCCCTCGGTGGTACCTTTCTCTTGACTAATCTCCGAGCTCTTTCCCAACGGTGTTGCTTACACGGCCTTTCGTTCAAGATTCCCACAGACGGCGCCAATTGTTTCTGCCTAAACCCGGGGGTCTAGTAGATACTTGATGAATCCAACTCGATCTCCTGCAATCCTGCTCACTAAGGGGAATACCGGGCGGGCCGGCCTTCTCCTCTCCGATGCCTAAGTTAGTATAGTTGGAATATATATAACCAAGGCACGTATGTAAGCAGGGAGAGAGATAAGTTACCTAATAAAGAGGGTAGTTGGGGCCCATATATAGGTGGTTGGGGGTAAGGGCTGGCCTTACTCTTCGATGTGGGACTGGTTCCCTTCTGTTTATACCTTCTGGTGCCCTCTTAGGCAGGCTGGCGCCCCCGGCCCCAGGGTCCCTGGAGGCAGGATAGAGTGCTAGGCCCCGAGGCCGGGTGCTGGTGATCCGGTCTTGACCCTTGGGCCGGGCCCTGGTGCGCTTGTTGCGGGTCTGTGGGCCTGCTGTAGCCTCTCTGCGGCTACTGTCAACAGTTGGATTGTGCAACAACTCACACGATTCTGAGGAATCGGCAATTGTTTTCGGATTTTTCGCCAAGAGAATCGTCGTTATCTACGATGACAGGAACTGGACCCGTAATTAAGGGTCGTGGCACTGCTCAATTCTTATTGCCAAATGGCACTGAAATTCGGGTAGAGGACGCTCTATATGCGCCTGAGGCGCCAAGAACCTTGCTAGCTTTCAAGGATGTGTGTGACAACGACTATCACCTCAACACTTATGTTGAAGATGGAACTGAATATCTGTTGATCACCTCCACTCAATCTATGCGCACTCGCATTGTGGAGAAGTGTAAGCGAGTTCGAAATGGCATGTATTTCACAACCATTCGAGCCAACGAATCTCATGTTGTTATATTATGTGATTCTGATGCTTATAAGCTTTGGCATGATAGACTCGGTCATCCGGGTCGTGATCTGATGATCCGCATTTTGAAATGCTCCCACGGTCATCCATTTTTCCGATCACAAAAGCACAGAGGACGCCCCGGCCTCGGTTCGGCCGCCATGCCGTCGATAGCCGCTTCTCGGCTCCAAGGAGAGGTTCGGCCTCCTCCTGCTTCTCATGCTTTTGTAGCGATGTCTAATGCTCATCGTTCGTTTTGCAAAGCTTGTTCACTAGCAAAACTTCAAGCAAGACCATCTTTTGCTATTGATAATAAACAGAATATTTCGTTCCTACAACGAATACAAGGTGATATTTGTGGACCTATAACACTAGAATGCGGACCATTTAGATATTTCATGGTTCTGGTTGATGCATCAACGCGCTGGTCACACGTAGCGTTGTTGTCCACGAGGAATGCTGCATTTGCTAAACTCCTAGCTCAGATCATTAAGCTTCGGGCTCACCACCCGGACAATCCGATTAAGTCAATCTGACTGGATAATGCTGGAGAGTTTACGTCAAAGTGTTTTGATGACTATTGCATGTCAGTTGGGATTGAAGTTGAACATCCCGTGCCCCACGTTCATTCTCAGAACGGTCTTGCAGAAGCCGCTATCAAGAGATTACAGATTGTAGCTAGGTCTCTTGTCATGGCCACAAACTTGCCAGTTTCGGCATGGGGATATGTAATATTACATGCAGCTATGCTTATTCGTCTACGACCCACAGATAGCCAACCATTTAGTGCGTACCAGTTGGTAACTGGTTACGAGCCTGATATTTCGCATATGCGTACTTTTGGTTGTGCAGTATATGTGCCTATCATGCCTCCACTGCGTACCAAGATGGGTCCACAACGACGATTAGCTATTTATGTTGGATATGAAGCACCAACAATTGTCCGCTACATAGAGCCTATGACAGGTGATCTGTTTACTGCAAGATTTGCAGATTGTCACTTTGATGAGACATCATTCCCGCCGTTAGGGGGAGATGGGGCCGCATCCGTCCCTAGTGAACGTCAGGAATTGACGTGGTTCTCTCCCACTATGTCTCATTATGATCCCCGTACGTCTCAGTGTGAAACCGAAATACAACGCATATTGGAACTACAAAAGGTGGCGGATTCGATGCCCGACTCCTTTACTGATATTGCGAAAGTGACAAGATCAACCATACCTGCTGCGAATGTACCTGCAAGGCTCAACATTCCTCGCCATGCGCGAGCACGCGCCGCCGGTCCCGGACCCGCAGCCCTAGGTGCCGTCGGCAGCCTAGGCTCGGCACCTCTAAGTGGAGGGCCGGCGTCGACTTCGGATCCTCCTAGAAAGAGGGGGAGACCAATCGGTTCCAAGGATAATGTACCTAGAAAGAGGGCATGTGTCCAGGCACAAAGCGATCCGTTCATCATCGATACTGTGACGCCGTCACACGAGATTGTCTTCGACTATACCTATGTCCAAGAATCAACTCTGAATCATCTGGGGGACGCCTCAGACTCACCATTGATGTTGGAGAACAAGGAAATCTCACTAAACTACTTATGCATGCACAATCTTATGGAAAGGAATTCCATGTATATCGATGATGCATTCGCCTACGCCGTTGCTCAAGAAGTCATTGACGACGACGATATGGAACCCCGCACTGTTGATGAGTGTCAACGTAGGACGGATTGGCCGAAGTGGGAAGAAGCAATCCAGGCTGAACTAGACTCTCTAAAGAAAAGGCAAGTATTCGGACCGGTTGTGCCTACACCGCCGAACGTGAAGCCTGTTGGACATAAATGGGTCTTTGTCAGAAAGCGCAATGAGAATGGTGAAGTCCAGCGATATAAAGCTCGACTCGTGGCGCAAGGTTTTTCTCAACGCCCTGGAATTGATTATGAGGAGACGTATTCTCTTGTCATGGATACTATTACCTTCCGATACTTAATAAGTTTGGTAGTCTCAGAGAGACTCAATATGCAGCTTATGGATGTTGTAACAGCTTATCTTTATGGGGATCTAGATACGGAGATGTACATGAAAGTGCCAGAAGGACTTTCGTTACCCAAGTCAAGTGAGCAAAAACCACGAAGTTCATTTGCTATCAGGTTGAGACGATCTCTATATGGACTCCGACAATCTGGTAGGATGTGGTACACACGGTTAAGTGATTACTTGATTGGGAAAGGATACAAGAATGATGAGTTGTGCCCTTGTGTGTTCATAAAGAGAACAAGTTCAGGATTTGCCATTATAGCCGTCTATGTTGACGATATGAACATCATTGGAACTCTAAATGAGATCAATGAGACCGCTAGCTACTTGAAATCCAAATTCGAGATGAAAGATCTGGGAAGGACTCGGTTTTGCCTAGGCTTAGAACTAGAGCACCAAAGTGGTGGAATATTTATACACCAATCTGCATATGTCCGAAAGATGCTCAGTCGATTTAACATGGACAAAGTTATGCGTCGTACATGCACTCCCATGGTCGTTAGAAGTCTGGATATCAACAAAGATCCCTTTCGTCTGAAAGAAGATGACGAAGAGGTCTTGGGAGCTGAATATCCATATCTTAGTGCAATTGGAGCTTTGTTATACTTAGCTCAATGTACTAGACCAGACATTGCGTTCTCAGTGAACTTATTAGCTAGATTTAGCTCTGCGCCAACACAACGTCATTGGGTTGGAATCAAGAACATCTTTCGATAGACATGGGCTTGTACTATCGATACACTCATCAGGATTCGACACCTAGTCGATCTCTTGCATCCAACAGCACAAACCGTGGCTCGGATCGCCATCCGCCAGACATATCCGCCAAGACTGGCTTTGGCTCATCCATCCGCCATCCTGCAGCCATATCCGCCAACATATCCGGACCCGAGGATGCTAAGTAGTGGTCCCGATACGGCTTTGGCGATACCCCCTCCTACTCAGATACACCAAATGATGTGATGGTAGGATTTGCTGATGCTGGATATTTGTCAGATCCACACAAAGGACGTTCCCAAACCGGTTATGTTTTTACCATTGGGAATACGGCGATATCTTGGAGATCAACCAAGCAAACCCTTGTTGCTACCTCCTCGAACCATGCTGAGATTATTGCACTACATGAAGCAGTCAAAGAGTGTGTTTGGCTTCGCTCAATTATATCTCACATTCGAGAGTCTAGTGGACTTGAGTCTACTACGATGGGACCAACTTGCATATTTGAAGATAATGCAGCATGCATTGAGCAGATGAAGTTGGGATACATCAAGGGTGACAATACTAAACACATTTCGCCTAAGTTCTTCTACAATCAGCAGCAGCAAGAGACTTTGAATATCCAAGTGAAGCAAGTCAGCTCAGAAGAAAATACAGCTGATCTGTTCACCAAGTCTCTACCAAAATCTACATTTGTGAAGCATGTAAAGCGCATTGGAATGTGTCGCTTATCCGAACTCAAAGACTGATTGACTATCAGGGGGAGTTCTCGTCTAGACTTCAGGGGGAGTCTAGTTATGCATGCCTCACATATTTGTAGTTGGTGCGTTGTACTCTTTTCCCTTAGACCATGCTTTTATTTTTGCCCAAGAGGTTTTTGTTTGCTGGCAAAGGTTTTAACAAGGCAACAGTTCATGCACCATTGAGGACGCGACACAAGGGGGAGTGTTCAAGGAAGGTTAATTCCATAACTTCCGTGGTGTGTCTTGTCCTAATAAGACTAGTAGTCTAGATATTTTATCAGATAGGGAATCCCTGATCACCAGGGATACTTGATGTAATGCCTATATAAAGGTCTCCTTATCAATCAATAAACAGAGAGTTTACTATCATCTATTTCTCCTAGAACAGCGACAACTATTTAGGAGAAAAACTAGGTGCAATCATTTTATGTTTACACTTCTTTTGTTATTAAGAAACAAAATGTCAATTTATCAATTAAAAAATATAATTTCTAGAACCGCCTCACGTTTCAAACTAACTAGTTACTATTCACGAAACTCTTTATACACAAAACAAAATCATGAATGTACCTAAATTTCTCAAACATCAATCCACCTAATTGTTATGATCATCCTAAATTTTTTTATAAAAAAAAAAAATATATCGAACAAAATAATATAATTTCCATTTTTGACAATTATTACGAAGAGAATGACAGTCTGCAAGTGAGAATCAACTTTGGGGCGGTGGTGGAAATAAATGTATGTGATGATAACCATGTTATTAAAAAGAGAAGCCACGTTCATATCCTTTGTCGTCTATTTTTATTTTCATTTTTGTTTTTAATTGTTTAACCTTTCTCTTTCGTTGAGGCCGAGGCAGAAGCTGAGGAGGGAAGGCACATATTCCACTTTAATGTATGTTTCCACTTCGCGCCTACTACGTACTCCCTCTGCCGTTGGATCCTGGGTCGTACCTGCTTTTTACTACTTTTTAATAATTGTTTAATTAGTCCCCAAGCTACATTTTCAGATCCTCTACGAGTGCGACCACTCCTCCATTTTTGATGTGGTCCATGGATGATCCCCCACGTGTAATGGTGATGGAATATTTCGATCTGGCTTATCACTATTGGTGATATACTAAAATAGAAAGGAAAAAAATGAAATATCACAAATACAATTTTTTTATTTTTTTTATAATGAAATACATTCATAATTCAGTCTGACCTAAACTATAGAAAATGTTGGTGTTACTAAAATTTTTTGGTAGGTAATGTTTTGAGGACAGGGCTCAAGTAGTATGAAATTCTTTACGTGAGATTTAATATTATTTTTCTTTAGTTCTCTTGTTTGTTGGGGCATATTTAGTATCAGATTATGGAATTTTTACCAACTGTTTGTTCACTACTGTTACTCATATGAACAAGTGAGATCTCCCCCATGTATCATGTAAAGCTAATTTCGTAGTTGACAAATTGGAGAACTATGCCCACAGTCATCTACAATCAACAGTTATCTACCCACTTTAGTTTTTCAAACGTTTCATTTGGATCAGTTGGGAGGGGTTGTTCCTAGAAAATTTGTTTTTTTTGTAAGTGTCGAAATAAAGTTAATTCTTTCTATGTGTAACTTCACTCTATTAAGAAAATTGCTAGCCACATTTTTGCATACAATGAAAAGATAATACAATTCCGTATAACAAACTAACCTCTATATTGCCTGTGGTAAATCCTAGTAGATGTTACACTCATTCTAGGAGAAATGTCTTTATTAATAATAATTTTGTTGGACAAAGCTATAAGGGCTAAGTTAACGTTTTGTTCTTTCTGCTTTTGTTCGTTTCCTTTTCTCATAGATTGATCCACCGACCCTCCTCTATGTGTCCCTTTTTTTGTGGGGGGACATGCACACGCCCAAGGGCATAATGCTTTTTCACTTTTCCTTCTCCTTTTTCAAAGAAAATAAAACCTGTAGGGCAATATTATCCTCATTGTATAAACGAACGTATTTTTTTTGTCCGACAATCATATAAACAAACGTATTTGTGGTTGTTAAATTAAATACTTCTTTCTTAAGCCTTTGTCAATGTTCTCAGAGTGAATTTGGTGCAGCTGAGATTTTAAGTAAAATCTGACTTATACTTATAAGTATAAGGTAGGTGGGAACAGCTTCTCCATTTCTATTGAAAATGACATCTACTTTTTCAAAAAGCTATTGACATGTTGTGTTACCAAATATAAAACTGACTTATACTTATAAGCAGAGGAGCTTATAAACGCACCCTCAATCTCCAAATTTCCACATGGCTAAAGGCTGTCAAATTGTTCCTTTAAATCTCACACATATAAGTTCCGTTAGAGCTTTGCTTTTATTTTAGACTCTCTCCCTTGATTACCTTGCTTTAGTGTACCAACAATTTTTACTTCTTTAATCTATTATTTACTTGTGTTAATATTTACAGCTTACTTGTTATGGTCATCTAATAAAGGTTTTTGTTGACGCTCCTGACGATTTTGACACTCATTTAACTACAGTTATTAGATTTTGTTATTGTTTGCTTTAAGAACGTATTTTAAGTCTATTTATAAGTGTTTTTTTAATTCTTGTACAATATCTCTTGTTTTGACTCGCTTAATTTCGCTTTAATATATCATGCAAGGTTGTATTTAGTATGATATGTATACAATATGTTACTTTTGAAAGATGTTATAAAGATGCAAATGACTTTCCACGAGTATACGAACATGGTGACCATGAGCTCGACCATTATTGATGTTTAAAACTCGTTTTATAAGTTCTTGTTACGTACTATGGGTTATAGGATCTAAACGACCATTACTAGCTATGTGTCTGCATGCACTAAACCGTTAACGTCAATATAATATCTCAACTACAACTATAGAAACATGCAATAAGCCACCTATGTCACAAAATATAACATATTCTTCTATGATACATCCAATATTCTACTCAAAGTACCATATGTAATGAGAATAAACTTGATCCCGTTAGGCACTAGCTAGTAGGGATGGCATTTGGTCTTGAAATCGCGATCCCGTCTCTAAATTTACCGGGATGAGACGAGATTCATGTTTGAAAAATACATATCCCGTCCTGTCCCGATTATATTTTAAAACAATGGGACGGGATCATGATCAGTTAAATAAGACCCGTTGCGTCCCGTCCCGTAGTAAATATAAAATTAAAATAATTATGTTATATATACATTTTGACTTGATCTCAGTCGTTGATATCATAAAAAGTTAAAAACTAAACAAAAACATCAGCTGTTGATTAGGTTGATATCTCATCCGTTGATTAGGTCTCTCTTTCTCTCAGTCTCAGACGCTCTCAACCTCTCACTCTCTCAGACTCTCCCAGTCTCCCGTATCCTCTCTCTCCCTCTCTCAGTCTCAGACGCTCTCAGCCTCTCACCACAGTCGCCGCCGCTAGCAGCCCACCGTTGCAGTCTGATCGATCTCTAAGGACAGACCAGTGAGACCACCAATAGGAGCAAAGAGCCATCTCCATCCGATCAAGCTATCTCGATCGATTTCGATCCGACGGCCCTACTGCACCTGTATCCCGACTCACCGGCGGCCCTACTGCCTGGAGCTCATCCGTCAAGTCCGAGCCTTTGACCTTACTGCACATGTCTTTCGGTACTGATTTCCCCCGAGCTTTCTTGCATTTCCGCTGTTGAATTTTGGTTTAATGCCTATTCCACAGTAACTGTTTTACAATGTTGTACTTGACTGAGATTGGCCTTGGTTTAGGTTTGTGATGGGGATTGTTTTGTTTGTTTGATACATGGAAGAAGTTGTGAGCTGAGGTTGCAGAACCGTCCCGTTTTGGTTCATGTCTCGTCCCGGTTCTGAACGAGATACGGGCCTGGCGGGATCACTTTTCAAAAAGTCCAATCTCGTCCCGTCCCGTCCCTTTTTAAAATCTCTAAGGACAGGACCGGGATCAGGTGAATCCCGGCCCGTCCTGGCCCATGCCCAGCCCTACTAGCTAGTGAATATCGCATAAAATATCACCATCTTGGCATGAACATACAAAGAACTCTAGGTATTGGTATGTTCTATCGCTAAGCCTACAAGGAAGTTAACGTTTATATTTTCATTAAAAATGTTTCTAACTGATTTTAAAGTGCATGGGTGGTCACTTCGATAGACACATTTCAATGATATCTCTTAATGTTTTAAGTTTTTTTTTTTCACTAAAATTAATCATACAAAATTACAACCGTATTAAAAACAGTTTGTTCATCTAAAATGATAAACTATTACAGACAATCGAATAAAACCGCGTGTAGATAGAAACTTCTAACAAAATGGCTAGATATATAGAATTTCATATTGGATTAAAACTTTTTTATGATAAACACAATTGCATAATTCTAGTTATTTTAGTATGTAGTTGCAAGGAATCTGTTTCTCACACACTGTAAACAGTTAGTGAAATTAGGATAGGACCAAAGAACAATGATGAAATCTAATATAATTATGATACAAAGTAGGACAAATACCCAAATTAATTCGGATCTTTAGTCTCTATGAGACACTATTGACCGACAGTTTCACTAATTGTTTGAGATTATCTATCTTAATAATGATGTTTGTGTTCAAGGAAGGTTAATACCGTAACTTCCGTTGTGTGTCTTGACCTAATTAGACTAGAATAGTAGTTACCTTAGTAGATAGGGAATCCCTGATTACTTGGGATACTTGATGTAATGCCTATATAAAGGCCTCCTTATCTATCAATAAAGTAACGCTTTGCATCTATATTGTTTCTCCTACAACACGTTATCAGCACGTAGTTTCTAACCCTGTGCTTGATAGTAAAAACCCTAGCTTTTTGCCGAAAAAAAAAAATTTCAGCAACCCTAGCTTTTCTGCCGGCAACTGCTTGTCGGCAAAGAAGGCCCTCCCCAGAAATCACTTTCTGCCGGCAACCCCTTCGTCGGAAGAAAGAAAACAATCCCAGGGCACCAGGTTCTACCGACAACTCTTTGTCGGAAAAACTAAGAAGCCCCCAGGAACTATTTGTCGGCAAAAGATATACTGCCGAACTCTGCCGACGACATATTTGTCGGCAGAGACTGAAGAAATTGATCTGGGCACCCACCTACTGCTCCGCCCCGAGGACGCTGCCTCCTCCCGCTCCGGTGTCCTTCCTCAACGATGGTCGAGCCTTGCTCGACTACGCCCCTCCGCGAAGCAAGCCAGCGCCGCCCTAAATTCGGCCGCCCCAAACCCATCGAGCCCATGCAGCTCCAAAGGCACCCCTCCTCGCCGTTTCGACGGAGGCCCAGTGCACCCCAGCCTAGCACCGACGATATCTGCCTCTCGACGACGGTGCACCCTCGTCCTCCGCTCGTTCGGGCGACTCGGATCCGCACGCCTCAGCTTCGACCCGGATCTGCTCGACCCGTGTCCAACCCGACCCGATTCGGCTGTTAAACGAATTCTACTGTGCAAGGGGCAAAACGGTAATTGTACTTACCTCAGTTAAAAAGTTTTTACCCTACGGGTTAAAAACAGTTACTGTAGTAATTCTTTTATTAGTTTTACTGCTCCATATATGGTGAATATGACTAACCATATGTTTTTCTTTTCCATGAAACTTATTGCACGACGCATCGCGATGTAATTGCGAGGATTATTTCGTTGCACGTACATGGAAGAGCATCTCAAAATTGCACAAGGATCATAACCGAGTCCTTAAGCGCAATTTTTAAACGCAGTTCATTTGGCGAACTAGCAAGTATGATTTAATAAAAGTTCCCGTTTTTCGCAATTTCAATTATTTGAACTTGTGTATATGTGTTGGAACTTGTGTGTTTTTCAGGACGATACAAAGGGGCCCCACCCACCCCTGCGTATCACAGTATTTATGGGGTAACTGTGATGTTACCGTCCAAAGTTGTGCTTGTGGCTGTGATGTCACTGTGAACCACAACTCTTCGTGAATATTTAATCACGATTCCGACATAATATTGTCGATGCTTGTGACGATCCTAAGGGAGTCACAAAGGGGACAAACTCATGATGTGTGACGGAAATTGTCACTGTAACATCGATATGTGACGGAAATTGTCACAACAAATTGAATTGAGTAACCAGAATCTTGGTCTCGACCATTCAATTCCTTCCCTCTTGTTCTTTTGATATAAAGAAACAATTGACCATAAAATGCGCCTAGAGAATGGCCATTGAAAAAAGAGAGAATCATGTCATGGATATGGTTCTATCGGTTCACTAATTGCAAAATTGCAATCATATGGTCAATGTATACAAGAGATACATGGAAGAAGATGAGAGTATATCCTCATGATTACGGATTTCAACAGCAAAAGATAATTTGCAATAAATATGAAGCATATGACTTCAAATTTCATAGTCAAAGTGACTACAAATCCGTTGATTTTGTGCAGGCATAGACCTCACATGTGTGACTAATGCTACTTAGTCGATACACTCTTTATGGTCAAGATCTCGATATAACCGTTGGCATTTTGATGCATATATGGTTCGATTCCCTAAAAAGCTATATGTGAATGCAATGAATCGCATTACACATTTACATGGCATGTTGATTGAGTTCACCAACCTAATTGGTGATGTTAACTCGAAAAATCACAAGAGACAAAATGAGTGACTCGCGAGAAACTGCGATCCGCCAACTTGGCCGCGATCCGCCAGGCCTCGCTCGCCATGGCCATCCGCCAACTTGGCCGCGATCCGCCAGGCCTCGCTCGCCATGGCCATCCGCCAACTTGGCCGCGATCCGCCAGGCCTCGCTCTCCATGGCCATCCGCCAACTTGGCCGCGATCCGCCAGGCCTCGCTCGCCATGGCCATCCGCCAACTTGGTCGCGATCCGCCAGGCCTCGCTCGCCATGGCCATCCGCCAACTTGGCCGCGATCCGCCAGGCCTCGCTCTCCATGGCCATCCGCCAACTTGGCCGCGATCCGCCAGGCCTCGCTCTCCATGGCCATCCGCCAACTTGGCCGCGATCCGCCAGGCCTCGCTCGCCATGGCCATCCGCCAACTTGGTCGCGATCCGCCAGGCCTCGCTCGCCATGGCCATCTGCCAACTTGGCCGCGATCCGCCAGGCCTCGCTCGCCATGGCCACTCGCCAACTTGGCTGCGATCCGCCAGGCCTCGCTCGCCATGGCCATCCGCCAACTTGGCCGCGATCCGCCAGGCCTCGCTCGCCATGGCCATCCGCCAACTTGGCTGCGATTCGCCAGGCCTCACTTGCCATGGCCACTCGCCAGCTTGGTCGCGATCCGCCAGGCCTCACTCGTCAAGAAACAAATTGACATGCTTGCGTACATAAGCGGATGCATGCGCATTGCCCGGCCTCGGCCTCGGCACTCTTGCGCCCACCAAAGCCCGCCTTGCCTAGCCTCGGTTTCGGCCTTGGCTTAGCTTACGCGTTGCTTGGACTACAGCTCCGCCACAACCACATGCTGCCGCCCCCTCGGTCTCCGGACCTTGGCACGCACACGGCCCGCCTAGCAGCGCCCCGGCCTCGGCCTCGGCGTTGGCCTGAACACGGCCCGGCCAGCAGCCATCTCGGCCTTATAAGCCCATGCACTCACTCCGGCACGTCTTGGCTTCGGCCTCGGCACGTCTTGGCTTCGGCCTCGGCATGCCTTTGGCTCTTTAGCATGGCATCGGCCTCGTCAGGTCCTTGTTTTATGCCTCGGTAAGCCTTCGCTTCGGCCTAGGCTACCCATCGGCAACTCGCATGACCTTGACTCCAACATCAAGCCTCGGCCCCAAAAGCCTTTGCTTTTGCCTCGACACGCCTTGGTTTCGGCCTTGGCATGCCTTGACATTTGCTCGGCCTCGGCCTGCCCGTGCACCACCTCGGCTTCGGCCTTGGCTAGCCTAGCACGCGCCTATGCTTGACCATGGCCCTTCCTTGCCTTGTTTCGGCTTGGCTCCCATTCTAGCTTGGCTTCGGCCTCGGATAGCTAGCTCATGGCCTCGGTCCTGGATACTTGGTTTAGACATTTATGTCTCTATAGTATCGATGTTGGCTCATTCTGGTTGTTTTCCGGCTCTATTTTTGAGCGTTAACGGATGTATCTAGTACGCCTTTAAGCATGCCTATGTTTTATCTTGTGATACTACACGCCATGTTGCACACTCTATAGGAATTGAGTATATATTCCGGTTTATATGTCTTGGCATAAAACCCTTGTCTCTACACTCTTATGAATGTATCATAGAGACATTGAGTGTGTAGCTAATCTACATCGAACCTTGCTCACCACTTAAAGATATTGGTGCCAACGTTTATCACCTTGAAACTCATTGTGAAAATTGAATTGATTTCTTATGTATCGCTTCTAATGAATGCGCACAACTTATGAGTCAATATTGTGAATGTATTTCACGTATACTATGATTCGGATTCTTTGAATCGACGACTCATGTAGACTCTTCCATACATAGTCCGGAATTTTGGACATGTTTTGATGATCCATATATGCAAGAAAGCTATGGACATCGTTTCTTTTGAGCAAAGAAGCTATTGGGATCAAAGATTACCAAAAGCATTTGGTAGCGTCATGAGCAATGCTCAAGGCTCAAGGATGACATTAACGTCACCCAAGTCTTCCTCCAAGTCAATGGAAGCACCATCTATGCATTTAAACGTGCATATGATCCCCCCTTATGATCCTTCATTAGCTATGCTCAACATATGGAAGCTTAATCTTTAGCAAAGTTTTGGAGTAACGCCCTCCTACGCTAAAGGCAATGATACATAAGATGATGTCTTTGATGCCTTCTCATAGTTCAATTTGAGATACAATGATACTATGGTGATATACCTCATGGTTAAACTCAAGCCATAACACTTAGATGTTATGAAGCACCTTCACAATGATAGAAAAGTAGCAAAAACCTAAAATTTCTGGTTTTTTTAGCTCGCGGACTCGTCATTGTGAGGACCGGTTTACCTACTTTTAGGCCGGTTCTTGAGGTGAAATTTGGTCCACCGATTCCTAACATCCATGGCTACCTGCTCATAAAATTTCAGAGCCATTGGACACCTGGAAGGTGATGAACCACTCGACACAAACGTTCACTGACCTCCGGCGACTATTCCGACCGGTTCGGTATGTTTCCGACCGGTTCCGGCAATGAGGCCGGCGGCGTTGGAATCCTAACACATGTGCCTACCTACTATTAAAATTTGGTGGCATTTGGTGTTCCGGAACATAGTGAAACGTTTCAGGAAGCATACATGCATGTTACATTTTGTAACGGAATGCATCTTGTTAACGTATAAGTGTTAACGATCAATACCCTATACCGTCCACATACTTTATGTGCCATATTGCGCTACCACAAGCGCTCAATGATGGGTTATTTGATTATGAATAACGTCTTTGAATAAGACGTCAGCTTCCACCTATAGTCCGCTATATATAAACCTTAACAGGCGATCTCGTTTATGTCACTTTTTGATGAGCCAGTCTCCCCGTCGTTAGGGGGAGAGAAGAACAAATTTGTTCAAGTAGAACGACTTGGCATTGCCGTGGTTTGTCCCCACTGTGCCTCATCATGTTCCCAAAGTCCCATAAATCAAAGTGACGAGATTTGATATACATGCTGCAAAGAGTAAACTATTGGTCTTTCAAGGAAAAGATCGGAATAGTACTCTTGTATCAACATGCCTGTAAGGATTGATGTCCAAATCAATGGACATATTGTCATTCATAAATGGTGACATGGTGACTCCACAAAAGTGGTAGATGGTGTCACTAGGCCGTGACTCTCACAAGAAGTGTAGAGAGGGCACTTTGTTCGATATACACTCGCCGAATGCGAGTATGGCACAACTTGATCCTTGGATCAATGACAACTCATTCGTCTCATGGATTTTCTGGATTAAGGTCATTATTGGGGGACGCCTCAATGAGAAGCCAATCCATATAGAGATCTCTACAAATGCGAATTACACTAGTGTACATGAGTACGTGGTCTATGAGTTAGATATCGAATACACTCACTTCGTTGAAGCAAATACCAACGTTGTGAATTGGCCTACACGGAAAGATATGCGATCCAGTTTATACAAAGAGATAGGTCCTTGGTCAGGTGATGCCGACACCGCAAGTGTAAACCCTATCGATAATCTTTGATTGAAAGCGTAGTGAGAAAAAGAGCCTAGACTCACCTTGTGGCGCAAGGTCTCTCACAAACGCCCTGGAATCGACTACGATGACATATGCTCTCGTAATGGAGTCATATCACACTCCACTACCTTGTCAGTTAGGTAGTTCCGAAAAACTGATCATGCAGCTTGTATCATCTCTATTGGGACTAAGTAAAGAGATGTACATAAATATCATGAATGGATCAGTTTTCACCCAAGTCAAGTAAGCAAAAACCTCGAAGTGCGTATGCTATCAGATTAGGATGTTCTCTATATGGGTTCAAATCTTCTGGTTGGATATTGTATAACGCGGTTGAGCAACTACTTGATTGGAGATGAAATGTAATGAATCATGCCTATTTGCGTGTAAATTACGGATGAATTGTGATTGAGATATCACTAATCCGACGTTAAGAATGAAAAGATCTTGGGAATACTTGGTCTCAAATGTGAGAACCGTTAGTGATGAACTTGTTCATCTATCGGCTTATGGCAAACTAATGGACGTTAAACCAAAGCCTATATGTATCCCATGATTAGTCGATGTCTTGAGAAGACTCGTTTCGTCTATGTGACGAGAAGTCTTGGGAGATGAAACTCTCTATCTAAGTATCATGTGCGCAATCATGTGCTTGTCATAATATGCTCGACTCGACATCTCATTCGCTATAAACTTATAAAGCCAAAGTGATGGCTAGACGCGCCCACGCAATGCCATGGTATATGGCGGTACTTTCTTTTAAGAGAGAAAGGTTTAGGCTCATTCGATCCCATCATGAAAGACATATCAATAGGCAATTCCAGATTCTGCCTAGTTCTGTACGTCAACTTCCCCGTGACCTACATGACAACTCACTCATCGGAAAATGGTAAACTTAGTACCGTTGGAAAGCTCTATGTGTCTACTTTCCAGGGACACTAACCATTTGATCATAGCTATCATATTGAGTGAGTTATGGCTGTTTTAGCAAAGTAGGACGAATCTGTCCAGTAATTTGCAGATCAGTCACCTTCGACAGAGCTTTGTGATCAGCTCAGAACGAACCACGTTGTGTACTTTATACCACTGGAAAGATATGGGTGTCTAGTTTCCAGAACATTTTACGGTTCGTTCATACCTACTGTATCGAAGGAGTTATGACTATTTAAGTACACGAAGGTCATGCTGCGCGTGAATCTGATTTTCAACGCGAACTCTAGTTTTGAGTTGTTAAGCGACCTTCTTCCTTAAGACCAAGTAAAGCTAAGTGTAGCTGGTCTAATACAAGGATAATGTGACTGTATTCAATGACTCGATCATTGGCCACACCTACTTTTGAAGCTTGTGAGGAGCGTTTGTATACGCCATTAATCTGAACTCCAAGATTGAGTTACCAATCAGGGGGAGTTGTCTTGTAGACATCAGGGGGAGTCTACCTCACATGTAATCTTCAATTGTAGTTGGTGCGTTGTGCTCTTTTCCCTTCGACCAAGCTTTTTATTTTTACCCAAGAGGTTTTGTTTTGCTTGGCAAGGTTTTAGCGAGGCAACATGTTATGCACCGTGTCACATTAGGTACGCGACACAAGGGGGAGTGTTCAAGGAAGGTTAATACCGTAACTTCCGTTGTGTGTCTTGACCTAATTAGACTAGAATAGTAGTTACCTTAGTAGATAGGGAATCCCTGATTACTTGGGATACTTGATGTAATGCCTATATAAAGGCCTCCTTATCTATCAATAAAGTAACGCTTTGCATCTATATTGTTTCTCCTACAACAGTTTGGTCATATTAAATTGTTAATTACTTTGTAATCATATTTACCTCTAGTGGCATGGTCACCCTTTTAATCATTGAAAAGGTTCATCACAAACTCCGGTCCAGTAGCAAGTGCATAATGTGAGATGTGGTTGTGACAGCAAAGACCAAACAAGACACTGAGAGTCCGAGACAGTGAATAATCCAAATCAATTAGTAGTTGTGGCCGGAATGCGCTGGAGAGGCAAGCAATTCAGTGTAATATGTTGGCTTCTTTGGGTCCCTACTGCCTTGGAAGCAATACTGAGTTGGTGATGGCTTCACTTTTAAACTATTGGGGCATATTATTTAGCGATCAGATAATTAGAATATATAGTATTTGGACTAAGTATTGTGAAAAAAAAAAAATTCGTCTCGAAATTGAGTTACGGACAAATTCCAGTCATTTGAATTGAACTTTACAATAATACTCGACAATACTAAACATTTCACGTACGAGTAACAAATTTAACAAATTGTCCGCACATATTATATTTTATTCAATTATTCAATCAATCAACGTTTATTAAAAAGTTCGACATGTTTGTTTGTTTGTTTTTTTTTTTTGAGCAATTTGAGGACCCGAACCAAATATGAAAAAACCAAGTTCGCAAGGCATGTTGGTAGATAAATCCCGATCTTGGGTTACTAAGGTGGAGAGGTTCTAATCTCATAAAGCATGTCAAGGATCTAGCTTTGCTTCATGTCCATGCAATCAGAAATTAAAGTGAATGGCAGTAGAGAAATTAAGGCAAAATTAGTATTTCCACTAACAATACTAAAAAGATGAACATTAATCATTCATGAAATGACACACACGCCAAGTATGTCTCTATATACCATCTTTTCTTTTGATTATTAGAGTACGTTGTGATAGATTAGTTCACAAGATTAGCAATTGCATTACTAATTATTGCAATATATTCATAATGGACTTTTTGTAAAACACACTTCGAAATCATTTTGGCAAGCTATACCTGCTGGTCTCCAACACACCATATTTAACCAAGTTAGGAAAGTCGGTTGATGTGTCCGATCATGTACTTGCATGACTTCTTCATACACCACATACGTCGCTGTTTTCCTCCTCATTTTAACCATATTAACATGTCAATGGAGATAAGAAGTTTTAGGAAATATGTCGACATTGTTATGTACGACGCTAAGTAGCTTTATTTCTATTTATATATGTGAGGGGTCTTTTTGATTAAACATTGATTAGGTTAAGATTAACCCAATAATCCGATTAATGAGAAATCTTATATGTAATTTAGACAACGAATTGAAATCAAAGGGAGCTTGAAAGCGTGATAGCATGGCGTGGGAGCTAGAAACGCACTGCGGTGAAAGAGAATTGGAGAGTTTTCTGGGTTTCTGGAAGTACAGAGTTTGAAGGTTGAGGGTGACTTTTTGAGGGAAGATGGCTTGAACATGAATTGATGCTTGAAGGCATGAAAACTTGAAGATGTAGGGAGTTGAAGGTTGTTTTTGGGTTTTGCTCAGCAATGCTTGCTGATGCGTGATGATCGTTCTAGTCCTAAACTCCTCCTTTTTTTGGTTTAAGCTTTATGGTGCAAGTGATTCACAGAAACTCTAGCATTTTGGGTAAAACAATTATTTTTCAATTCACCCATAATTTATGCCCTAAAGTCAGGAAAAAGAAGCTTGCTTGAGAGGTGAGATTTTTGAAAAGAGAGAATTGCTGCAATTACTGCTAATTGTTACAGTGGCAGCAAACGTTATGGCATGAATTTTGGGACTAGTGTAAAAGAGAAATTGGGAATTGTGATCTTATGGTTTGAAGGGAGAAGGAGAAGCCCCTTGACTGGTTTAAAGGTTTTTCTTAGCGCGGTGAGATGACAATTCTAAGGGATTTTAATTCGGTTTGTGTGTTTGGGTGCTGCGGGGAAGAAGAAGCCTGGGTATATGGTTGCAGCAGGGAAGAAGGTATTTGATGTAGGGGAAAAAGAAGAAGAACAGTGAAGTTTGACTATTCTAATATGGGCTTTGGGGTTTAAAAGAAAGAGAAGGGATGACCCAACCCCAAATTCTCAAGTTCACCATTTCACCGTCGATTTAAGTCGTTGGGCTTGAATTTCTGGCCCAAGACCGAAATCACCGATGATGTTAAATCGACGAATCAGCATGTGCATTTCCATAACCTACCACACCACACCCACATTTGCAAACCCCAAGAATGCGTGCATGTGGCTTGAGTCCACATCTAAGGCGTGTTTGCTTGGCGTGCTATAGTCGAGTAATGAACATAAAATCCTTATAAAACTTTAGGATTTTATATAGTTACATGATTATGCATGGTCTTTGTCGCGTGGCAGCATAGTAACTAATTGCATGATTTTTCGGGTATCAACAATATATCACAATCTCTTGCTTAGTACGTAATAAAATAACGAATATATTATTTAAATATCCACGTATCACTCATTCCTTTCCTTTGGGGCGATTCTAATCTAGCCACTTTATCTAACTCTTCTCAATCCGCTGGCGGATAACTAGTCCCCTTGTTTCATTTTACAAGCCAAAGATGATCGATGTTTTGCGCAATGTTATATCTTCAAAATGCTGACAAAGTTACCCGTATAGTACTTACCATTTTCTCTTGAGAAGATTGATCATTCATAAGAATTGAACACATGCAGATAAGCTGATGCCTTATGGGTAGCATTGCATCAACTTGTAGACTTTCTTCACATTGTACATTTGTACTGCATTCGGTTACCTTGATCATATAAAGCTGCAAGGCTTATTGCATACAACAATGGCTATCAATGCTGGTAATTTTACTCTATACGTGGGCCGGATAAAGAATGGGCCCGTTATTGGGAATAGTTAGGACCAGACTTGGACTCAATGCTCCGAGTCCAATATAAGAGCCCAATCATGCTTTTCAATTTCCTTGATGTATACTCTCATTTGTAAGAAAGCATGAATGAGTTGTTTCAAAAAGCTGTATAAACTCAACAGTTTCGATGATCACATCCGATCAACTAAAATTCCTATACACAAGGCGTATAAGTACGCGATGTAATCTTTGTTATTCATATATCAAACTAGCATATTTATGTATTAATATTATCTGATTTTATTCATCCACATAGTATGTGTAAATACACGATCGTCTAATCAAGTATACATATTAAGTTGCATGCGTCTTTACAGAGCTAAAATGGTTGATTCATTGTTCAAAGAGGAAGGAGTGTCTGGACTCTAACCCCCTCTCTCTTTTTTTTTGGTCCAAGACTCCAACCCTCTTTCACTTCTCCATTTTACATTATATCATTAATTTTAGAGAAAATTGCTCAAACAGTATCTCAACTTAGCTCGACTATTAACATCCGTATCTCATCTTTGTAAAATATCAGAATGATATCTCAAGTTTCATCCACGACTCACTTTTGGTATATGAGACCACAAACAATCTTAACGCTGTCAACTTCTCAAGGACAAACTTGTCCTTCACTATAACTTTACGCGTTTAACTTGACAAAATCCAGACTTAGAAGAGCACTCAAAACTCATCTCTCTTGCTTGAAGTGTGTCTCGTCTTCATTATCAGTTTCCTCATGATGCAAATTTTGACTATCGCAAATATATGGGCCTTCTATATCTACAAATCCATATTCCATCCAACATGATCAATTCTTAAATCAACCGTGGAAAATGGAACTTTGAACTTACCCAGATCTTGATCCGAAAAATAACCCAAAATGAAACTGGGATTTGGATTTATATGCTTTCTTCGTGTAGTGGGAGCCGAGATGAAGTGGTGGTGGTCATTGAGGAAAGAGGGACAAAATGATTAATGGAGGTGAAGAGGGATAAAATGCTTTCTTGTTTGCATATTGTATGAGATGTGTCTACTGCAGATATAATCTTGATTTGATGGTTTGGAATGAGTTTACAGATTAGAGAGACTAGAAGATAAGAAGACGCTAAGAGTGATGAGGGCAAGCTGTGATTTGTGTGGCTTGGATGGTTGTCAAAAGATAAAACAGAGGACATGCTTTCATCTTTCTCTGCAAAATATACATGCATAAGAACCCATATGCAATTGCACGTTTGAGAACTGACCATCAAATTGTCTAGTTTCATCTCAAAAGAAAAGAAAACATAGTTAATTGAAACAAATGCCCAATTAATACCCAAACAGAACACAACCAAACCAGGCCTGGAGATATCAGTCCTCAATTCTTTGGTTCATACTTTTCTAGGTTTTGCTCATAGCGGTTCGTAGTATAGTAATAAATTGAGATTTTTATTGCGATTGGATCTGTATACGAAATCTTTAGCTGGTGGCGTAGAGGAGTTTTGCGCGGTGATCAGAGATGAGAGGGGGTTCATTTGGAAAAAGAGAGAGTTAATATGAAGTTAAAGTGAATGACGGATTTGCCCTTGACGAGTTAACGGGATTAATGGGGTCAATGGTTCCAGATATTAAAATTAGTTAGAAGATGAAACTTGAGATACGGTTATAATATTTTACAAAAATAAGATATGTATATTAATAGTCGAGCAAAATTGAGATACTGTTCGATCAATTTTCTCTTCATTTTGTACTGAATTATAGGTTTATAGTGGTTCTAGGTTATGCTACAACGTTCTCTTCATGAAATGCATCAACACAAAGTTACTAGTAAAATCCTAAATGGTAAACGGTCAATTCCTATATTTCTTGATCAACAAGCAGAAGCAAAGACTTTTCTCTGCCAACAGTGGTGAAAATCGCTATCCTTCTGATTACCTTGGCCCTGAAGCAGGGCAGAGCTGCCGGGTTCAACTTTTTCAGAAGGGTACCCCAGAAAACCCAGAGTCCTTTTTGTCCTACACCATCTTTCTGCCCCGAACCTGTGAGGCTGTGCCCTCTCATTGTTGACTCCTTGACTCTCCCCAATACGACTGCGTTCCACACAAGTTTCTCCCTTCTCGCATATGTGACCGTTGTATGCACAATCCTTGTTGGTTTTTGGGTTCTGGGCAATGGCCGAATTGTCATCTTTGTCCTTCACACTCCCCACACCAGCTTTGGTTCTCGTCCCACGCGTCCCAAGAAAGATCAAAGGACTTTTGCCCCTCATTGTAATTTCGATTTCTTGCTCTCCTTGCTAATTGATTCCTGCTTCCCTAGACTGGACTCTCTAGGATACTCTGCTGTGCTTGTCAGCTTTTTCCAATTTTCTCTCTTTTATTTTCTTTTTTCTTTTTTCTTTTGTAGGCTTTCTATCTGTCAAGTTGGTCCTTCACTATATTAAAGGACACTCATTTTCTCTCTCACTAAGACTCACTACAGAAAACAGAGAGAGAGAGAGAGAGAGAGTGCTTGAGCAATGGTGAAGATGGTGTGGCTTATCTTCTTCCTGCTTATGTTTCTGGGTTTCTCTGGTAAATAAAGCTTCAACCCACTTTGAACTGTGTTCCATTTTTGCAATGTTACCATTATGTTTATGTGTCTTCCTCTTTTGATTTTCTACAATGGAAGCCTTAGTTTTATTCGGTACTTCTTTTTTTTTTTTTTTTTTTTTCTGGGTTTTTCTGGTAAAGAAGCTTCAACCCACTTAGAACTGGTTACTGGTGTTCCATTTTTGCAATGTTACTGTTATTTTTCTCTGTCTTCCTTTTTTTCCTTTTGATTTTCTACAATGGAGGCCTTGTTTTGGTTTGGTATTTGTTTCTCTACAGGTGCAACGCTAGAATCTGCTCAAGTCCTAACTCTCTCTGAGACATCCCATGATCTGCTTCAAGATTCAAGTCTTCCCACAGCTAGCGCTGTTTCTGTGAGTGAGCTCAGTGAGGTACCATACAGTGCTCTAATGGCTGAAACTTGGCTTACCATCCCAAAAGAGGCAAAACCAAGAACCAGAAAGCTCTCTTCCATTGACCCATTTCCAACTAGACCAAACCCACAACCCATAACCTCAGACCCCCCACTCCACTCCTCTGTTGGCTTCTCTGTTCCAGCCAATGTAGCCAAAAACCCTCAACCCCCACAAGCCCAAGTAGCCTCACCAGCACCAGCCCAAACAGCCTCACCTCCAATCCCTGAAACAGCTTCACCACCAGAGGAAATGTCTTCTCCTGAACCCCCTGAAGTCTCTCCTGTTTTCCATCAAGCCAGTCCTCCCCATTTTCCATACGAGTTGCCACCGTGTAACCCGAGAGCCCCGGCACCTGAATTTAGGCCTGTGCATAAGCTGTGGTGTGTGGCCAAGCCTACTGTTCCGGCAGAGACATTGCAGGAGGCTGTGGACTATGCTTGTGGAGCTGGTGGCGCTGATTGCCAGGAGATTATGCCAAGCGGAAACTGCTACTACCCTGAGTCTGTTGTAGCCCATGCTTCTTATGCTTTCAACAGCTACTGGCAGAAGAACAAGAGGAATGGAGGCACTTGCAGCTTTGGTGGCACTGCTATGCTGATCAACAGTGACCCAAGTAAGTCTTCTTTTCATGTTCATTTTCTGAGTTTGGAGAAATACCCTTGTTTATTTTCTGAAAATTTAGTTGATTCCTTGCTATGTTAATGGCTGAGACCAAGTAAGCCTGTTCCTTGTTGATTATTGGGTTTGTACCAGGAGAATCTCTTATTTATGTTTTGAATAATTTAATATATGTTTTGAATAATTTAATATATGTTTCTTGCTATGTGATTATGTAAATGAGTAACACCCTAGTACCATTTCATGTTGAAATTGGAGACCCAGTTTCAACAAGTTAAGCAATTTCTTGTCTCTGTGACTTGTGACTTAAGATCATCTTACTCTGTATTGCAACCCCATCTTATAGCTTCCATTTGATTTCGACTGTCATTGTAGAACACAGTTAAGTTTTGTAAAGATTTTCAGCAATCTGTTAGTTGTTTAAAAGGTCTAGAAACTGTTTAAAGATATCTGTGATTTTGTTTTTGGTTATATAGTGTTACCTTTTGTTGGTTCATATTGGATAATCTATTCTGTATAAGAATATAAACTTGATGGTCTTGCTTTGCAAATGGCAATGTTGCTTATATGATGATGTTTCATTTGCAGGTTATCAACTCTGCCATTTTATCATCACCTAAATGCATCAAGATTGGTAGCTGACGCTAATCGTCTGATCTTATAGGATAGGAATGAATTAGGGGAAATCTGATTCTGAGATGGTCCGTAATTTTGCAACCCTTAAGTTTTGGCACTAGTTTACTAGTCTGCATTTGAAGATATTAATCTAGTTCTAAGTAGTTATCTCAATGTGGCATCTGTGCTCAATTGACAAGTACTCTATTGACTTGTAATCCTTTTATGATACCATCTTGTGCTATGAACAGAGGGATTTAGCAGCTTATTTGGGAGCTTGCAGTGTGCAGATAATGACACCACTAAGTGCTCATTTGGAATCTATTAATTACTAAGGAAGATGTGTTTGTTATTAAAATTAGTAACAAAACCCAATCATTTTGTTTGGCAACTGAAATTATTGAGTTAATTAATTGGAGGAAGGAGTACAAGAATCAGCAAAAATAAAGTAATTGGAGATGCAGGGGATCGAACCCTGTACCTCTCGCATGCAAAGCGAGCACTCTACCATTTGAGCTACATCCCCATTTAAAATTTGTTCACTGTTCATTTTTCTGATTAAGAAGTGCTTAGTTTAGCAAAAGCAAAAGATTGAGTGTAGGTTCGTTTGATACGTCAAGGAAGTAAAAGGTTTGATAAGATTTTAGTGCGAAAATAGAACATTGAAGTAGAGTCTAAACTAAGAAGATTGTATGTTTTTGTATCTCAATATTATTAGAAAGAGTAAGGGATGAGGACTCTTCATATGGTAATGTTATTTTGGAATTAAGATATGCATTACTTGACTCATGTGTTTTGCTCTTACTTAATAAGGTTTATGTATTGATACCAAAGTAGTCTAATTGAATATAGAACTAGAGTGACTCAATGTAATAGGCCATTTCCCATCCTCGGCCTCCAACTTTTTGGATCGTATGTTTCCAGAATCCATCTCTAACAACTAACTGGGGGTAATATTTTGTGTTTTTATCTATTTAGGGTTAAGATCGGTTTTAGGTCACGTTGTAGATTAAAAATGAATAAAGAATGGTTATAGATCGCTTCCACCACATGCACTTGTTGTTCAATAATAATTTGACACGGAACTATTGAAATTTAGCAAAATATAAACAAGTTTGGAGTGAATTGCTCTCAATATTGATGTATTGAATCGAAAGTATTACATAGCTTATATACAAGCCTAATTATAAAAACCCTACGAGACTTCTGATAGAAGAAGGAAACTCTAGATACACTAGGTAACTATAGATACATATCTCTATTAACAGTTATGAAGAGATCAGCTAACTAATGATAGAATCAATTAACCTCTTTGAATATCTTCTGCATATCTTCTTTAGTTTTAATACTCCCCCTCAAGTTGGAGTGGATATTGATGACACCCAACTTGGTAAGCAATGTCTCAAACTGAATGGAGCTCAACGGCTTGGTGAAGAGATCTGCAGGCTGATCTTTGGTTCGAACATGCACCATTTTTATTATTCCTCGCTGCACCTTCTCACGTACTACATGACAATCAATCTCAATATGCTTCGTACGTTCATGGAAAACTGGATTGGTGGCTATGTAAATGACAGCTTGATTATCACATAACAATCTTGTAGGAGATAAATTACGTACGTTTAAATCCTGTAAGATATTTCAGAGCCACGTTACCTCACAACTAGTGGATGCCATAGACCTGTACTCAGCTTCTGCACTTGACCGAGAAAATGTACCTTGTTTCTTAGTTTTCCATGAGACAGGTGCATTGCCAAGCATTATATAGTATCCAGTAATGGATCGTCGAGTATCCTTGGCTCAGATAGATGAGTCGTCCCACTAACCTTCTGTATCGTGATGGATCTTTCACCAAATCTCCTTCTGCTTGTGTGAGGGAGAGATTTTGATCAACCGGAAACCGAGATGGCTTTGCACCTAAATAGCCTGCATCCTCAAGAATTTCAAGGGCGTATTTCCGCTGACATAAAACCAAACCTTTCTTTGATCTTGCCACTTCAATTCCTACAAAGTATTTCAGTTGCCCAAGATCTTTCAACTTGAATTGGCTCGAGAGGAAGGTTTTTGTGTCTTCGATGTCTTGTATGCAATTTCCTGCCAGTATCACATCATCCACATACACTAGAGAGCAGTAAACTTTCTACCTCGTGTATGTACAAAGAGAGAGTAATATGACCATGACTGATGAAAGCCAGCAGCCTTGAGAGCAGTGGAAAGATTTATAATTGTCTAGTGGCTTGTTTCAGTCCGTACAGGCTCTTGTGAAGTTTGCAGACACGATTCTCCCCCTTTCCTCCAAAGCCAGGAGGAAGATGCATATAGACTTCTTCAGTAAGGTCTCCATTCAAGAAAATATTATTTACATCAAGTTGATGTAGATGCCAACCATTGATGGAAGCAAGGCTGAGTAGGACGCGCATGGTGGTGAGCTTGGCAACCGGTGCAAAAGTCTCCTGATAATCAACGCCTTCTATCTGACTATAACCTTTTACGACAAGGCGAGCTTTGTATCTCTCAATGGTGCCATCAGGATTGAACTTGAGCTTGTAAACCCATTTGCAACTGATGACACGTTTATGTGGTGGTAAAGTCACGAGGCTCCACGTTCTGTTGGATTGCAAAGCCTGGATCTTAGCTTGCATGGCAGTTCGCCATTATGAGACTTGGACTGCCTGAGCATAAGATGTAGGCTCCTTGTGGAGGGTGAGTTGAGCACTAAAAACATGATGATAAGGGGAGAGATGATCATAAGTCAACACATGAGCAAGAGAGTGAGGAGTACCTGACGCCGGAGCAGATGATGGGATGGCCCTGGAAGGAAGCGCTGTCTCGACATGAAAGTTTTGCAAGAACGGCGGTGGTCGGGTAGGATGGGAGGAACGACGAGGAAGAGAAGGAGTAGAGTGTGAAGCCGGGGCAGAAGACTCCATGAGGGGCGTAGGAGGAGGGTGAGAGTCCGGAGGTGTTGGGGGTGACACGGGAGCTGAGTTGGAAGTGTTGGTGGGTGGTTCGATACTAAAACCAGTTTTCAAATTCTCTTCTTGTGGAGGAAGCAAAGTGTTAGGTGGTAGAGGAGAAACCCTACTCGGTCCCGAAATTGTAATCCCATTGGAAACCCTAGGAAGTCCAAAGGCATGTGATGTAACCCTAGTGGAATGAGAGTTTGGTGGAGTAGCATAAAAGAATTCGGTTTCGTGAAAGATCACATCCCTGGACACAATAACTCTCTTGGTAGCTAAGTTGTATACCCTGTACCTTTTTGTCCATATGGATAGCCCAAAAATATGCATTTGTGAGCCCTTGGTTCGAACTTAGCTGGCTTTTGTGGATGTGAGGAAGCAAAACAAAGACAACCAAAGACTTTGAGGTGAGAATAACTTGGTTCTTTGTGAAACAATTTCTCGAAAGGACTATGACCTCCTAAGAGTGGTGTAGGAGTTAGATTGATTAAGTAAGCTGAGGTAAGAATGACATCACCCCCGAAACTTTGAGGTTGAGAAGATGACGATGCTTTCTCTCAACCACACCATTTTGCTGAGGTGTGTTGACACAGATTGCTTGATGACAAATACCTTTGGACGCATAAAACTCTTTGTGTTTAAATTCGGGACCATTATCGCTACGTACAATTTTGACACTAGCACCAAACTGTTTTTCGACAAAGTGGATGAATTTGACTAATAAACCTCGAGTTTTAGATTTGTGTGTCATCAAGAAAATCCAAGTGCTCCTAGTATAGTCGTCAACTATGGTGAGAAAATATTTGGCTCCCGAGTAAGTGGGTTCATGGTAAGCTCCCCAAATATCCACATGAATCAATTCAAAGGGAAATTTGCTTGAAATTGAACTTAAAGAAAAAGACTTTCGAGTTTGTTTGGCCAAAGGGCACACAGAACAGGTGCTTGCATCGCAAGATTTATTAGACAGAAAGGAAAACTTAGAAAATACTCGACTTGAGGGATGTCCAAGCCTTTGGTGCCAAATAGAGGTTGACTGACTCGAGACCATGTGACATGTGCCTTGCTTAGCTGTGTCGAGACAGTAGAGGCCTTCCTTCTCAGATCCCGTCCCAATCATCTTTCCCGATCGTAGGTCCTGTATGAAACAAAACTCCTTTAGAAAGACTGTGATGCAGAATGAATTATGGGAAACTTGCTAATAGAGATAAGATTCAGGTAAAACAATAGTACACATAAAACATTGTGAAGCACAAAAGTGGGTGAGAAGACCACTGTCCCAACATGACTCACTCTAGCAAAGATACCTAGGGCTGGGCATGGGCCGGGACGGGCCGGGATTCACCTGATCCCGGACCTGTCCCGTGAGATTTTAAACGGGACGGGACGGGATTAGACTTTTTAAAAAATACATAATTACCACTAACTACACAATTGCCACTCTAATTACTAATAGCAGGATCCCATTTTAGTTTCCCATGAGCCAACTAACAGTAACGGGACCTTTACCCCGTTCAAAACATTATGACGAAATTACCCGTACATACTCAATCTCCTCTTGATCTTTCAATTCCATTTCAGATCCAGAGAGGGCCGACGACTTCCCTTCACTCTCCTCCTCTCCTCCTCCGCCGACGCCGACGACTTCCCTCACTCTCCTCCTCCACCGACGCCTTCCCCTCACTCTCCTTTTCAACCAACGCCTTCCCTTCACTCCCCCACCTCACCGCCTCGCTCAATCCTAATTGACTTCGATTGGAGGGGGCGAGCAGCGCAAGGCAGCGAGCAGCAAATTACGAGCAGCGCGAGGCAGCGAACGGCGCGGCAGGGAGGCTAGGGACGCGAGGCCGGAGGCGCCAGGCAGCGAGCTCCCTCTGCCGACGACGACCACACCAACCACTGCTCTCTCCGCCGACAACGGCCGCCGCTTCGTCCCTGACTCCCCCACCTCACCGCCTCATCTTCCTCCTCCTCGTCCTCACTCTCCGATGGCTCGTTCTCCTCCGCATCCATCAACCCGAAAACCCTAGACCAGCTCCTCTCTCTCTCTCTGTGTCTCTGTCTGTGTGTCTCTCTCTCTCTGTCTGAGTTTGTGTGTTGGGATTTAGAGACGGAAGAGGGTCATGGTGGTTGGGATTGGATCGGTGGAGGACGGTTTGTGAAGGAGTGAGGGATCTGGATTTTTTTGGGAGAATTAGGTTTTTGAGTGGGAGGAGCCACGGAAGGGAAGAGTCGGAGGAGGAGGTGGGGGAATTAGGGTTTTGGTCGTCGGAGTAGGCTCAGAGGAGATTGGGAGGGGGTAGATTAGAGTTCACGGGGTTAATGTGGAGTTATTGAGGCTCAATATTATTGAAGAGCGGAGGAGGACGGCGGAGCTACTGAGGCTCAGTAGTATTGAAGAGCGGAGGAGGACGGCGAAGCTACTGAGGCTCAGTAGTATTGAAGCACGGCGGAGGACGGCGGAGCTACTGAGACTCAGTAGTATTGAAGCGCAGCGGAGGATGGCGGAGCTTCTGAGGCTCAGTAGTATTAGGTTGAGTTCTGAGGATCAGTAGCATTAGGCTCACTGAGGGTAATTTTGTAATTTAAGAGTTAACTGATTTTGTTACTTTTGGATGGAAACTTGCTAGTGGTAATTTGAAAAATCAATTTTACTAGTGGCAAATACTAATACAAAATTGTAGTTTTGGGTAAAAAAACCCTTTAAAAAATGATCTCGCAGGCCCGGGATCCCATCGGGAACCCTGTTCAATTTTTTTATTTTTATTTATTTTTATTTTTAAGCAAGAGTTTAGCAAATCTCATGAAAAATAGCTTACACAAATGCATCGTATGTAAATATTTGCTATCATCAGAGACCAAAAGGGTCATCCCCATCTATGTTGGACTTGACAGCTAAAACTGGCAGTTTTTTCAAAAATGTTGGTTGGGAGTCACCATCTCTCTATCAGCTTCAGGAGTAATAGGCCCTTAGAACATCTCCAACCATAAAGTCTCATAATGGAGTCTTATACCTATTATATGACCTCATTTAGACACTATTCATATAAGACTTCAACCATATCCAATGGTAAGGTTTTAACTAAAAGTCTTAGATTTGTATATTTGATTTTTTTTTATTTTGTATTGTAATTAATAATAATTTATATTTGTAAACTATTCTTGTACATAATAAATAAATATAATATTGAATTGAAAAACAAAATATTGAGTGTTTGGGATCAAGCCAAATTTATAAGACTAGTCTCAAACCAAGTCTCAAAATAAGACTTGGGATGAGACCAAGTCCTAAAAATATAGGGTTTAGGACCTCCCCAATTAACCATTGGAGACCATATTTTTTTAGGATCCCAAATTTATAGGGTTTAGGACCTTGGGTTGGAGATGCCCTTAATACCGCTTGTGGCTCAACAACATCCTTTTGCAGTTCCCCAGCCTTGTCCAAGCTCTCACAAGATTTCGGAGAGAAGCTCAGCGCGCGGTCCAACAACTTATCAGCCCGAGAATAAAATGCTAAATTTTTTTCCAACACAATTAGCTTGACATTCCAACCGGTTTGACCAGTGTAATTTCGATAGTCATCTATTCTAACTTTGTTTCCAAGTAAACGAAACAGGGCAAATCATTGATAGCCAAGCCGAGCAAATTGAAATAGGCATAACACAGGCTCAGACAAAATATCCCTTCATTAAAACTCAAGGCAATGTTTACAGGGGACTATGCCACCGGGAAGCAATCCGGTGGGAGTGCAGGCACTTTCGCCTGCTCCCCCTCTTCAGCAGCCGCTCCTTCAGCAGTCGTTCCACCCGTTGATTCCTCCCGGTCCTCTTCCGCATCCGTCTACGACGGCGGTGGTATTTTCGAGACGTCGAGATAGCCCTTAGCCTTCCAGTCGTCATAGGCGTCAGCTATCCCCGCCTCCCGGGCCCGTTCCAACATATCCAGAAGCTCATCACTTTGCTGATACTTCTTAACAGCTCGCTGGTACAGCTCCGAGTCATTCTTATCGACCGTCCTGCCCGCAGAAGCGGAGGCCGTGGCCACTTGCCGCTGGAGCTCCTCGACCTTGGTCTCCAGCTCGACCCTCTCCTCCTCCAAGCTCTTCTTCTCCTCTTCAAGAGCCTCGACTTGGGCCTCCAGCTTGACCACCTGCTTCTTGGCCCTCTCCTCCAACCGGGCCTTCTCCCGTTGGAGCTTCAATTTCTCCACCTCCAGGAGGTCCCGGGCGCTTGTCAACGCCGCCACCTGCTTCTTCAGCTCGGGCAACTCTTCACTTGCATCTGACTGATACAAGTTGTACAATAGCTACAGTTTGGCAGGCACCGATTAGAAAGTAACGAAGCACAAAATAAAGTTGGACGAATACCAGTGGCAAACTATCCTTACCTGGATGGCCATCTCCTTGCTCTTCCGCCGATGCTCCTCCAGCAGGCCTCCCGGAGCCCCAACCTTATCCAGCTCCATGCTCCTCATGTCCATGAGCAGGCTATGGACGAACGGCTCGTCCGGACAACCGTCCTCCATAGCAGGAGTCTTCTCCACCACCGACGCGTCTGTGCCCGGAGCGGAAGAGCTAGAGGCCACGAGAACCTTGCCCTGGGTGGTAGTGCTGCCACCACTCGTCAGCTTTAGCTGCTTGGCCAAGCTCTCACCAACCGACCGGCCGTTAAACGTAACACGCGCAGAGGCCGGTAGCTCTCGAACCCTCTTCCTCTTTTCACCCAGATCAACCTGTAAGGAAGAAGATCGGGTGGCAGACAACAGGGGCCTGGCGACAATAGGGACCGGTCCCAGTCGCCGGAGAATATTTTCAACACCACCCGGAGGCTTGGACGGCCCACCATCAGTCTTCCCCGATCCAGAGGCTGCCAGGCGTCCCGCAGCAGGAGTCTTTACGCGTCGTAAGGCGTAATCCTCGTCCACAACATCCATGGCCACGGGTTCCTCGTGTATGGTTAACTCGTCGGTTTCCCGGTTAACAGTGGCCCACGCTGCGGCGTCTCCTTTCTCCTTCAGTTTGGAGACAAGATCCTGATTGTCCATGGACAGCATCTCGTGAAGATACACCTGCAGAACACCAAGCAAAGGGGTTAGACAAAACACCAACTTACTCAACGAGAACATGCACAATCAACCTACATCCCACCACCCACCAGGATTCCCCCCAGGCAACACAGTTCCAACACCTCTCGCCGGATGAAGTTGTAGGAACTCCGCTCCATGTCGGACCAGCACCCAAATACTCAGGCGATTATATCCCTCTCCAGGTCAGACAGCTCGTAAGACTGATCGCCGATCGGCTGAAAGGCATCGGGAACGCGGTAATTCCTACTCCTCTTCTGTCAATGCCCCCTCGCCATCACCACCTTCTTCCTCCAATTATTGTTGAGCCAGGAGGGCAGGCGGGTTATCACCGGCTTATAGTCCCGGGCGGAAAAACTCCCACACCCCCTGGCTTTATTCTTCTTCGAGTACGTCAGCCTGTATAGGGCCCGAAACTCGCGCACAGTTGGGAAGCTCATATCACTCAGTAGTTGCCTCTACTAGTTCCCGGGGAGCTGTGCCGGAGATATTTGAGTACCACTTAGCACGTACTGCACAAAGTTTGGCAGCGGGAGAGAGAACCCATGCCGGAACTGGTCCTTATGAACAGCAACTCAACCTTCCTCCGTGTTACAGGCCGACTCCCCGATAAACAGAGGCCGGAGATCTACCTCTCCGGGAATACTCCACCTTACCCGAAAAGCGACAATCTCCCCAGGATTTAAAGAGCGCTCAGGCTCATCACAAACTATGATCCTATTCCCGTCCACAAGTGTATAGTGCGGGCTGCCTGCTGGGTAGGTTGTGCCCAAGGACACTCCATAGGGAGCATCCTCCGGTCCTAGAGATCCAGACGATGACGCCTCACCAGTCGAACGGGCGACGACATCTGGCCCCGAGGAAGAGGAGGCAAGTCAGTCCTCCATCCTCTCTTGATCGTCCGTCAACGGTCGCCTGGCGGCCGGTGCGGAGGTTTCACTGGAGGTCCTAGAATCCATGTAACCGAGGAAAAAAAAAATTATTACCCTATGGCCGGTCAGCAGTACAACCTAAACAACGGCCGCGGGGCAACACGAAGCATGTAATGCCTCAGCACAGCCCCACAACGACCACTGGGCTTATCAACCGAAAACTGCCAGATCTCGCCGAGATCCGGTACCAGCGGGGTCCTATCCAACAGGCTAACCAAGAAACAACCAGGTGCCAATCAGATCAACCCACGAACAAGACAAAAGGAGTTTCAGAATCACAAGGGCAGAACTCACCGATTGATATGCACGACGACGAAAATTCAACAGTTGGAAAACACCGAGCAATTGTGTTGAGCACGCTAAACAGGGGAACAGTTCTCAGCCAAAAGTAAAATGCAGGAAGCGGCAGGGGTTTATACACAGGTTCAGCATCCTGAGTGCCCCTTGAATTCCCCCCCCAAACTACTTAGTAGGGCAAGTAAAACGCCTGCGGATCCGGGCCATCTATCTCTGACCGTCCCCTTGCGGCACGTGTCCCAGTATTGATAACTTTCCAGGCCATCATAACTGATGGGACTGATTGAATACCCCTTTCAATGCATGTCAGACACATGACTCGCATGCAGAGGGTAGTTGCAAGAGCAGGAGATAAAATCGAATCGTCCCTCCCCGAAGCCTATTCCAGCCTAAGGCTGGAATATTGAAACAGTACGGGGCATTCCACCATTTATTCCACCAGTACGAGGCATTCCACCTGTTGAACTTATTCCACCTTTACGACCAGCGGCAACGGCTACAGCTGGGAGAATTCTTCCTCTAACACAAGAGACTTATTCCCGCAGGCTAAAAACCCTGCAGGAATATTATGTACAGGCTACGCTATTCCAACTATAGTACATGCTCCAACTAAATGCTATCCCATTGGTTGCGGCATTCCACCTGTCAGGTCCACACTTGCTTAACGCTCACTCTTACGGAATAACCGGTTGAACGAACCGAGACATTCCTACGAACAGCCTTGTACAATTTACGGGCTCCATGTACCACCTGGCTTTATAAACCCGGGAGACTTGATCCTCTCATATAGGACAACTCCTCCCGCAGGCTAAAAACTCTGCACATACCTCACGCCTGTACCATACGGGCTGAGAAGCGATCGTGGATCCCGGCCAATACGAACAAAGGGCCGCCTCACCCCACCGGGAGACTTGATCCTCTTATACATGACAACTCTTCCCGCAGGCTAAAAACCATGCACATACCTCACGCCTGTACCACACGGGCTGAGAAGCGATCGGGGATGCCGGCCAAAATGAACAAAGGGCCGCTTCACCCCACCGGGAGACTTGATCCTTTCATACAAGACAACTCTTCCTGCAGGCTAACAACCCTGCACAAAGTTCACGTCTGCAGGAAAAACGCAGTTCTACAACACCCCACCGGGAACTCCTAACACAAGGCACGTTTCCCGCTGGTACCATGTTACCTCATCAAGATAACTCCATTAGAGACACCCACTGACCGCTGACCTTTACGGCTACCTTTCTCACTTGGGGGACTCATTCCACCCTTGCGCTATATTCACCCGGTTTCCCCGGGACATAGTATGACACGGCGGATTTCAACGCCACATTATCATCATCCCATGCACTACATCTTGCACCCGTATGTCACCATGAACATCATAACTATGCACTCATCACATTATGCACCATCATAACAGGTTTATCCGAACGCCCGGCCAAGCCCAATCTTAAACACGGACTTGGGGGGCTAGGGCACCGTTGGGTTCGTATCTCTGCGGGTCTGAGGCCCTATAAAGCAAGACAGATTTAAGTCCCCATTCAAGATGGCACTTGACTGAGAACTTGGGGGACTTGTTGACAATAGCCATAGAGAGGCTACCCAGGCCCCCAGACCCGCAGCCAACACTCCTGGACCTGGCCTGGGGCCCGGGAACAAAGCATGGACACATGGTCCCGCGCCCGGGCATATCTTACTTGTGATCGGGGACCGAGAACCGGGGATGGCAGCTCCCCAAGCAGGGGCCGGAACAGTCCAACAATATGTGCAGAAGGGGGCCAGTCCCACATCGAATGGTGAGGCCAGTCTTCATGCCCGGCAGCCTATATATGAGCCCCAACTACCCTCATTAATAGGTAATCAATACTTCAACTACTCATTCCCGCTTAAGTTATCAGTTTATCCCATCTATATTGACTTAAGCATTGGAGCGGAATAGACCGGCCCGCCCAGTATTCCCTTAGTTAGCAGGATTTGCAGGAAGGAATCACACCAACATCCCCCGGTCTCTGTGAGTCTACGGATTCAGACAGAAATAAAGCGCCTAAACATCAAAACCCTACGAGACTTCTGATAGAAGAAGGAAACTCTAGATACACTAGGTAACTATAGATATATATCTCTATTAACAGTTATGAAGAGATCAGCTAACTAATGTTAATTTCAGTTTACCTACTTGAATTTTAGCTCAATCATCATTTCAGTCCCTGTACTTTTGATTTCATCAGTTACATCCCTGTACTTCTCTAAATTAATCAACTGATACCAATTTTGTAATTTCGTCCAAACAATCTATCAATACCAAAGGCTTTTTGGTACCATTTTCCTACATTAATGCACCGTTACCATATTACGAATATAAACAAGACTAAACAATTCATATAATCAAGTTGAACAATAGAAAACAAATCATATATGGTGATTTCTTTTTGTTTTACCATATATGATTTGTTTTTGTTTATTTTCTATTGTTCAACTTGATTATATGATTTGTTTAGCTTTATTTATAATCGTAATATGGTAACGGTGCATTAATGTAGGCAAAATATATCAAAAAGCCTTTGGTATTGATAGATCGTTTATACGGAATTTATAAAATTAGTATTAGTTGATTAATTTAGAAAGTATAGGGGTGTAGTTGATGAAATCAAAAGTATAGGGACTGAAGTGATGATTCAACCAAAATTCAAGTAGGTAAACTGAAATTAATTCTATATCTCTATTAACAGTTATGAAGAGATCAGCTAACTAATGATAGAATCAATTAACCTCCTTGAATATCTTCTACATATCTTCTTTAGTTTTAATAAAATATGAACCTTTTTTTACGTGACCAGTATGTTTATAAGATGTGAGACTATAAATCACGATTACGGTGTTCAGCAGGCTAACTCGGTCTAATCGCAACCTAGTCTACAATTTTGAGTCACCTAACCACTAATTTGCTCCTGTATTTAGGAAATGATTAAGGATTTTCATCTACCTTAACATTTTGGAAAAATAGTGCAACAAGGAAACCCCGACCCTATAAATAAAAGGACAAACTACAAATTAGTACATGACAACAATTTGTTTTACAAATAACTCACTTACATATTTAACTGAACAAATTAGGACAAAAATTTACAAATAAATACCATGTGCATAACAAGCTGCCACATGTTATTAACTAATTTACTCTTTTGTCCTTAATATTTACAAGCATGTATTTAGTCCTAATTGCTGCTACTGTCTATTACAAAACTAGTTGCTACTGTCTATTACAAATCTAGCTGCTACTGTCTATTGCAAAACTAGCTGCTACTGTCGACTAGGAAACTAACTGCTACTGTCGACTTGGAAGACACCTGCTACTGTCGACTTGGAATGTACCTGCTACTGTCGAGCATGAAAGTAACTGCTACTGTCGATTTGAAAGGTGCTACTGTTGGCTGGGAAGGTCTCTGCTACTGTCGATTATGTATCTAACTGCTACTGTGGGAAGGCACTTGCTACTATTGACTATAAATCTAGCTGCTACTGTCGACTGAGATACTAACTGCTACTGTGGTTTTTGGTGAGCAAAATTCGAAATTTCAAAATTTCTCAAAACATATGCAATATGGTACTTAAATGAAAGCCCATGACATAAGGAACAACTTTATATATTGGCTCACCTCCAAATTACTGGTAGTTTAGCCGGAAAATTTAAATTTGCTTGAAAAAAAACTAAAAAAAAGAGGAGAGAGAAACTTGTTAGATCTGGGTGGCAGTTGGTAATTTTCACGAAAATAAGGGTATTTTAGATATTTTTACATTAATTACTTAATCAATTTTGGTCTACTTATTTTTTGGGCTTGGGTTTATGTCCTAATTTGTATAAGAAATATGGAAAGTGAGTTTTTAGTTAATTCAAATGTGGTCAGGTACTATTAAGTAATTCTCCCTAAATAAAACAGAAAAACTGTGTTATGCAAACACCGACTCGGTGAACAAGAGTTTAACCCAGAAAACCTCAATTTCCATTGCAACGTACGGCCGAGTCACACCGTCTCTCTTCGGTTTTTACAGCTCTCATATAGTTCTCACCGGTTTTCGTTGTCTTGTCTATAGTTTTGCGGTTATTTGAAGATCGTAAACCCAAGAGTGATCCCCAACTATGGAGTCTGCTGCAATAGATGGCAATGAAGATAAGAAGATGGCAACAAAGGTTTGCATGTAACCTTGTTTTGTCAATTTTGTTTATAATCTATTTATCCTGCTGTCGTTATTCTGGTTTGTCTAATTCTAGTTTGCTTGTATTTTTATAGTTTTCATTTCTTTAAAGAGCTAAATCAATATGTTGCATTGCAAATATTGGGTAGTTTCAATTTTTCCTTTTGGATAGAGGGTGGTTACGATTTTCAATATAGTTGATGTCCCAAATCCTGTTGCTTTATATTTTAATTGATCTTGAGTATGATCATCTGATTAAGTTTGCACTACTTAATTCCTGTTTGTTTGTTATCTCATTCATAGTAACCTGAGCTATGTGCTCAGTTCTAGTTTTGTTGAATCCACTTTGAAGGATTTCTCTGTTTCTTAGGCACTTCTAAGATTTCTGTAATAGTTTTGGTTCTTCAGTTCTTCTTACTACTATCTGAGGTTTGGGCAATCTTGGTTTATGTTGTACTTGTACATCATTCACTCTTAATTCCTGCTGTTAATTAATATGCTAGTCAGGATTCATGAATGATTTTGAAAAATCGAATAACAAAGAATGAAAAATATTGCACTGCAAACTATTGTTCTGGTTTCAAGATAAATAACGTTACTTTCTCTGTGTTGCAGAAATATGCTACCCATTTCATAATGTCTGTGCTTATAACTAGCTCTGTCTTGTATGGAGGTTGCGCCATGCTCCACCATGTACAGAGTGACTATGGTCCTGCACTTCTAACAAGAAAGGGGGCTATCATTGTGTTTACTGTAGCAGAAGCAATAACCCGGATTTTGTTGGTTTTTTCATCCTTGCTTGCCTTTCTTTGCTGGTGGAACGTAAAGAGGAATGGAGCTTTGGAAAAGTCACAGAAGATGGCTGTGTCGTGTTACGCAGTTACCATGTTGGCCATGATCGGAATTTTTCTTGCCTACACCTCCGGCACCTATGCATTATACGGTATCAAACTTCTTGCAGCGGTCGAAATGGTAGTATTTTGGTTTTTCTGTCGCATGGCTATCGCGTTAACATGAGCTTGATTTCAAATAGAGGTTAAAAGTTTGATGTACTGCAAATATTTACTGAAATATATGAAGCACCAAACAGTTGGTTTTTCTTTACTGGTAGATTGTGATAGTCTGACATCTGAATGTGATAACTTCATTTTTGTTTAGCAAAGTAACCAGCACTAAACTCAACCTGTCTATCCCTCTTACTACGCTGCATAAATTTCATCAATCTACAAGGCAAACTGCCATATATGTTGGGAACTTGGAGTATGCTGCTCTCAGATGAAGGAACCCTTGGCTCTGATGGCTACTTCACGTGTTTCGATTTATATAGACATTCATTTATCTGGTTGCCAAAGTTGTAATGCCTGTGGCAAGTTTAGCCTAATCTCTCCATTACATTTACGAATGAGCATCAATACTCAGCAAGTCGCAACACTCGTCTCCTGAAACGGATGACTTTAAGCAAAAGGGATTCTGTTGCAACTCTCGGATAACTATCTCAGATTTAATTGATGAAGAACAGTAGTAGCAGTTAACTTGAGAAAACGATAGTGTATCGTAACTTCTATTCAAGTGATCAACATGCACAATTGCATATAAAGGCATATTGCCAACATATAGACAATGTCATCGATCATTCAGCTTCAGCCTTATCAGTTTTCTAGTGATTTTGAACCTAAATACTTCTTAATATGGTGGCAACACTAAATGTTCACAACCGATCTTAGAGCAATACATTTCAACTTTTCAAAAGTACATACCAACAAACGATGGTAGAGAGTGAATTTGTATTTCGATTATTTCCTGATGAGGTATATAGGCTTTAAATATGTTCAGGAAGATGTTGATCAAAGTAGTTGAAGGTTGGTGTTAGTGAACAAGAATCTTCCATATCTAATAGCACTAATGCTGTGACATAAATCTTGTATCTGTAATGACAATTGTCTATAGCTGTACCTGCTTAATTATAGCATTAGTTTTGATATTGTTATAAATGTATTCAGCTGTATTATACGATCAGTTTGGGTATGGTAGTTAATGTAGATTGGAAACTTGATGGTGTAGAACCATATATATATATTGTAATCTCTGTAATTGATAAATCAAGGGAAATACAATTTCAACATGGTATCAGAGCGGGTTACCCACGTCCACGTGTGAAGCCTAAATGGCCACACGGACTCCACGTCACCCAAAATGTTGTCCACGTGTATGGCTTGAAAATTCGCCACACGTGTGGGGGCGTGTTGAGAATATACATCTCACATGAGAAAATGGGACCTAGCCTGTGGGTTTATAAAGGTTTGGGCTACTCATTCTATTGCCAATTGGTTTTGGATTGGAACCCAGACTACTTTATCATAGTATCAGTAGTTTAGGAATACCTATCCGATCCTGTCTTCCTTCTTTTTCAATTCTCTTCCTCCAATTTCTTTTGTCCTCATGACCTCAACACTGTTTCATCATAGTCGTGATCCTTCTAAATACTTGCCTCACCATACTCATCCTTCGTTTTTCGCACCGGCTCTCCAGCAGCAACCCTTCTCTCATTCTAATCCTCATGAGCTCTCTCAATGCCAACACAAATATTTTGGCCGGAACACTATTGTTTCGTTCGCTGGTCTTCATTCTGTTGTTGATCCCAATTGGTACCCCGACACTGGTGCGACTCATCACATGACAGCCATGCCTGTCAGCAATCCACAACCTTATAGTGGACCTCATGATGTATATATGGGTAACGGGGACTCAATGTATATTTCTCATACTGGTAGCCTTCCATTATCCTTAGGTTCTTCTGAATTTTCTCTCCGCAATGTCTTTCGTATTCCATCAATTCGTAAAAACCTTCTCTCTGTTACTCGTTTTACCAAAGATAATCTTGTCTTCTTCTTGTTTGCTCCTGATTATTATCAAATTTATTGCTTACGTACTGGTCGTCTCTTGTTTCAGGGTCTGTGTAAAGATTGTCTTTATCCTCTTCGTTTGTCCTCTGAGTCCACCATCCCTCTCCTCTATTCACTCGTCTCTTTGGCACAATCGCCTGGGTCATCCCTCCTCTTCCGTTTTGGCTCGTTTCGGCTCTACTATAGGTTCCAATTTTTCTCTTAATTCTTTTTGTGATAATTGCGCACTTAGCAAGTCTCATAAATTACTTTTTCCCTCAAATCATATTTATGCTTCCTCTCTATTTTCTATCATTCATAGTGATGTATGGATGTCTCCCGTCTTGTATGTCTCTGGTTTTCGATATTATGTTCTTTTCACCGATAAATATTCCCGTTATACATGGTTTTATCCAATGCGTCGGAAAAATGAGGTCCTTACAAATTTTCAAAAATTAGTTGCCATGATTCGCAATGTGTTTCACAGTTATGTCCAATACCTCCAAAGTGACAATGGCACAGAATATGTCAACAAAGCCTTCTCTCAGTTTTGTGACTCTTTAGGCATCCAACAACGATTTTCTTGTCCATACACTCCAGAACAAAATGGGCTTGCTGAAAGAAAACATCGTCATATTGCCACTATGGCTCGCACTCTTCTTCTCACCTCGAGTGCGCCTCAAAATCTTTGGGTTGAGACTGTTACAACATCTTCGTATCTCATAAATCTTCTTCCCACTCCAACTCTCCATTGGGATGCTCCCCACACTCATCTCTATGGTCATCCTCCTTCGTATTCTTCCCTTCGTATGTTTGGGTGCTCATGTTTTCCTTACCTTGGTGATACTGTTTCTAACAAATTCTCTAGTCGTAGTGTTGAGTGTGTCTTTATTGGTTATAGTCCTCAACACAAAGGTTATCGGTGTCTCGATCCAAACACCAATCACGTTTATATCTCGTGTCATGTTTTATTTAACGAAACCAATTTTCCTTACAAGCACTTGCAGGTACCATCAAATTCTGATATTGGTGATTTTGAGTTCATTCTGTTATCCAGTCCGCATCCATCACCTCCTCCACAGGCCACCCTGCCGAGCCCATCATTACTGCCATTCGGCCCAAGCCCAGCTTCCACCTTCTCTTCTCCTCAACAACAATCTTCATCACATCAGACTGTCTCGTAGTCCTCTCCGTCCCAAACCACGCTGCTACCTCCTCCAGCTCATCTTCACGCCAATCCAGCCTCTGACGGATCGCCGATTCCGGCTTCCTATCCCCACTCCACCAGCCCGTCTTCTCTTCCCAGCCCTCCCACCAGCACTCAAGATCTTCGATCTCTTCCCGCTTCCGGCTGCATGTCCTACCCGCACTGCTTAACTACAACCTCCGTTCATCTCCGTTCCTGCTACGGGCCTCACCTCCTCTCAATTGCTGGCGCCCTATCCATCTGCTTCATTGCTCCAGTACAGTCGCTGTCATCTACCTCCACCAACTCATGTCCCTTCTCCGGGTTCTCCTCTGCCGGCCTCTGCCTCTCCTCAGCCCGCAGCGCCTCCGACTGCAGCCCCTCCGCCAGTAGACGACGCCCTTCAACCAGCCGTCAAGGCTCCTCCGCAGGTCGTTGTTGCCCCTCCACTGGCCGTCGAGGCTCCTCCGCCAGTCGTCGACGCTGCTTCACCGGCGGTTGCGCCATCTCATCCAATGGTAACTCGGCGTCGCGACAGTATTGTCCAGCCGAGGCAACGCTTTGATGGTACTGTATGATATCCTATTCCTCGGGCTCTCCTCACCCTTGTTGAGATGGTTGAACCTACATGTTACTCACAGGCATCCCAGAAACCCGAATGGCGTGCTGCAATGACCGAAGAGATCAATGCACTCCTAAAAAAACCACGTGGACTCTGGTACCCTCTTCTTCATCCCACAATCCAGTCGGCTGCAAATGGGTTTTGTGGATTAAAAGGAAGTCTGACGGCTCCGTAGAGAGGTACAAGGCTCTCCTTGTTGCTAAAGGCTTGCATCAACAGCAAGGTATCGACTACACTGAAACCTTTAGTCCCGTCATTAAGCCTGCTACTATTCGTACAGTCATAACTATTGTTGTGTCTCGTGGTTGGTCTCTTAGGCAGTTAGATGTCAAAAATGCTTTTCTTCATGGTTTTCTTAACAAGGATGTATACATGGTCCAGCCCCCAGGTTTTGTTGATTTGTCTAGACCTACTCATGTTTGCAAGTTGAACAAGGCACTCTATGGCTTGAAACAGGCCCCTGGTGCCTGGTTCCAGCGCATGAGTTCTTTCTTGCTCTCTTTTGGGTTCATTCAAAGTCTTGCTAACTCATCTCTATTTCTCTATCGTCATGGGCCACATCAAATTTATTTTCTCCTCTATGTAGATGACATTGTTGTTACAGGTAACAATGATCAACTACTTCAACAGTTCATTGCTGCCCTAGGCCAAGGTTTTGACATCAAGGATCTTGGTCCTTTGCATTAGTTTCTGGGCTTACAGGTTACTAGGCTGTCTAATGGGTTGCATATCAATCAGGTGAAATATGCTCATGACATTTTTTCCAAACATGGTCTCCTATATAGCAAGCCTGCGTCCACACCCATGTCTGCCAAGTCTAATCTTCACTCTACCTTTGGGGTTGTTCTTCAGAATCCTATTGTGTATAGAGAACTAGTTGGGTCTTTACAGTATCTTACAATCACCCGTCCTGACTTAGCGTTTGCGGTCAATCAAGTCTCTCAATTTATGAGTCAGCCTCGTGATCATCATCTAGTCGTTGTCAAGCGTATCCTTCGTTATGTCAAGAGTTCCCTTGGTCATGGGTTGCTGTTTACTCCTCAGTCTCAACCTGTTCACCTTTCTACCTACTCTGATGTCGATTGGGCCGGCTGTCCAGAGTCACGTTGGTCCATCTCTGGTTACCTTGTGTATCTAGGCTCCAATCTAATCTCTTGGTGCTCTAAAAAGCAACCTACGGTGGCCCGTTCCAGTGCTGAGTCTGAATATCGGTCTCTCGCTTATGCTAGTGCAGAGACGACTTGGTTGGGCTATTTGTTACATGAGCTTGGGGCTCATATCCATTTCCCCATCCTCCTTCATTGTGACAATTTGAGCGCAACGTATATGGCCTCAAATCCAGTGTTCCATGCCCTTACTCAAATCCAGTGTTCCATACTCCTTCATTCCATCCCGAGATCAGCCAGCAGATTTGCTTACCAAGCCTCTCCACAAGTCTCGCCATCTTCTGTTCACACGCAAACTTGTCCATCCTGGAAGGCAAAGTTTGAGAGAGGGGGGGGGGGGGGGGGGGGGGGGCTGTTAGTGAACAAGAATCTTCCATATCTAATAGCACTAATATTGTGGCATCAATCTTGGATTTGTAATGACAATTGTCTATAGCTGTACCTGCTTAATTATAGCATTAGTTTTGATATTGTTCTAAATGTGTTCAGCTGTATTATAGGATCAGTTTGTGTATGGTAGTTAATGTAGATTGGAAACTTGATGGTGTAGAACCATATATATATTGGCTTAGTTTGGTATTGAGTTTTGGAGTAAATAATCACTTATAATTATCATTATGAGTTGATTATGTGTTTGGTAAGTTTTTTATAAGGTGCTTATTTATAAAATTTAGTTGAAAAAACCACGATTTTAAAAAGCAGGTGACATGTTGCTTATTTAAAACACAATTTTTCCATATTTGAGTTTTTTCACCTCAATGCCAAACTAAGCCATTGTAATCTCTGTAATTGATAAATCAAGGGAAATACAATTTCAACAGTTGGAAACCATGGCAGTACTAATAGAAGGAAGAAAACATAAAGTAACTAGAAAATTACTACGCAAAGTACTCTGATTAATCCGAGCACTATTACTACAAGTCATTGATGCTAAAAGTGGCACCAAATTCATCAAGCATTTTGTTTCTTACAGCCAGCTTGAAGTGAGCTCGGTATCTGGTTGCTACAGTGCAAGAGTGCCAAAAAAAAACTAGAAGAGCTCAAGAAATAATGCCAAAGTAGATCCAAAAAGCAAAAATGCAGATTATACCAAAACACTAAAAGGGCTCAAGATACTGCCAAAGCAGACTTAAGACGCCGAAAGCTCAAAACAACTCCAATCCATTTATAGGAGACCAGAAATTCTCATCAACATGCAAATCATAAGAGTCATCGTGAAAATCGACTACGTTAAAGCGTCATTGGAGCAACAAGAAACTCATACTATCAAACAAATTCAATCAAACAACAGAGAAATGCAAAGGACGAGAAACAAATTTTATGGCACAGTAAACTTGTGCAAGCAAGAGCCAATATTGAGTTGGCAGGATCAAGGCAGTAACACTAAGACTGTCCACACTAAAAGGCCCATGATAATCTGTCAAACAAATGTGTAGAACCAAAATAAATACACCGCTGATCGAAACACAAATTGTTCGATTAATTAGTTTCAAAGTCTCGTAGATCGATGGATTTTCTAGTTCCTTGTGCAAACTCTATCATTGCTGCATTATTTGCAATAGTTGTTGCGTGTTTCTACTTTCTGTCACAAAGATACTACTGGCAAAAGGTGAAATTAGCACCGGAAGCAAATGGTGCATGGCCTTTTCTAGGTCACCTTCCTTTGTTCGGAGGATCGCAGCCTCCCCACATAACGTTCGGAGCCATGGCTGACAAGTATGGACCCCTTTTCTCGGTTCGGCTCGGTGTCTATCCGACTTTGGTGGTGAGCAGCAGTGAGATAGCCAAGGAATGCTTTACAACCCTCGACTTGAGAGCCTCCTCGCGCCCGAAAATGAAAGCTGTGCAAATCATAGGCTATGACAATGCCATGTTTGGGTTTACTTCCTCCGGACCATACTGGCGAGAGATTCGTAGGATTTCGACTCTTGATCTGCTGTCCAACCGCAGGCTTCAGATTCTCGATCGGACACATTCGAGTATCCGAAGTGCGGACCTTCCTGAAAGAGTTGTACAAGCATTGGAGCGCCACTAGTGTGAGCAAGAAGACGGAGGGCAGCTGTGATGGTGATCGAGTAGTGTTGGTAGAGTTGAAACAAATGCTTGGGGACCTGACTGTTAACGTGATTCTTCGGATGATTGCTGGAAAGCGGTACTCTGTTACTACTGATAAGAACGAGAAGGAAGAAGCGCGTCGAGTGCAGGATGCATTCAGAGAGTTTTCTTACTTTACCGGGCTTCTGGCTGTGGGTGATGCTTTTCCTTATCTTCAGTGGTTTGATTTAGGAGGACATGAGAAGGGGATGAAGAAAACTGCAAAGAAAATAGACACCATTATTGGAGGGTGGCTTGAAGAGCATAAGCAAAGGAAAACACTCAAAGCACTTGGTGCCGCTAAAGGGAATGATGATGATGATCAAGACTTCATGGACGCGATGCTCTCAGAACTTGAAGGAGTAGACTTTGATGGTTATGATACTGATACGGTCAACAAAGCTACATGCTTGGTACATATATATCCATATATAGTCATCACTTATATATTGATTAGGCTACTAATCTGAAAATTTCACCGTACACTGAAGCATATGATGTTTTGGGTTTTATAACAATTTGGTTAAGAACATAACATCAGATCATCTAGACAATCACAAAAATCAGGTATTCTAATGGTGATTAAATTGTCTAGTTATTTGCATGGAATACGTACTAGAAATATCATAAGATATTGTTCGAAGACAAATAGAAATACAGTTTCATATTTACAATTCTGGAGATTTAACTTCTACCTCACGCTAATTATTAACCATCCTATCAACTATATATTACCCTTTTTACAGATGCTGATTGCCGGAGGTAGCGATACCACGTTGGTGACATTGACATGGGCAATATCAGTGTTGTTGAACAATGTTCACGTTCTTAACAAGGCTCAAGAGGAACTAGACACCGTAATAGGGAGAGACAACATTGTGATCACTGAGTCAGATTTGAGCAAGCTGGTTTACATCCAAGCCATAGTGACAGAAACGCTCCGTTTATACCCTGCAGCACCATTATCAGCACCTCATGAATTCAACAAGGATTGTACCCTAGCTGGCTATCACGTCCCTAAGGGCACACGGTTGATCACAAACCTTTGGAAGATTCAAACAGACCCACGAATATGGTCCGACCCGTTTGAGTTCAAGCCAGAGAGGTTCATGACCACCCACAAGAACACTGATGTTCGGGGTCAGCATTTTGAACTTATTCCCTTTGGAAGTGGCAGAAGAGTATGCCCTGGTTTATCATTTGGCCTTCAAACAGTACAGTTCACATTGGCTGGCTTTCTCCATGCATTCAAATTAAATCTCGACTCCGTATAATAATCGATCCGGTTGATATGTCCGAAAGCTCTGGTCTCACAAACATCAAAGCTACTCCGCTTGAAATTCTTATCAAACCTCGTTTGTCTTCCCAACTTTATGCATAAATAAACTTAATATCTATACTTTCATGTCTATATGTTATTATCTTCGAGCTCTTCGTGTGGGAGTGGATCGTTTAATGTATTATTTAGGAGGTTTAACATCTAATAAATCTGTTTTCTTACCAAAGAAAAATAAAAATCATGTGGTAGAAGGCCCATGATAATCTGTGAGACAAATGTGTAGAACCAAAGTAAATAAAACGATCGTTGAAACACAATTTGTTCGATTAGTAGGAAACTCTTGTAGATCGATGGATTTTCTCGTTCCTAATGAAAACTCAATCATGGCAGGATTATTTGCAGTAGTTGTTGTATGTTTCTAATTTCTGTTATCTATCACAAAGATACTGGCCGAAGGTGAAATTAGCGCACTACCAGAAGCAAAGGATGCATGGCCTTTTCTACGTCTTCCATTTTCCTGCATGCATGGATTGTAATCTAGGATATACAGTGGGATCGGAGTCATCGGACCTGAAACACACGGGGTTCCTGATCATGCTCTTCACCAACACTACGCCATTTATTATGTTAAGTGACGGACATTCACTAAGTCCGTCGCTGTAAGAGTAACTAAAGTGACGGACAAATGTTCGGTCGCACAAAAAATATATCCGTCGCTTAAGAGACTTTTATACGACGTAGAGTATGTGACGAAGTATGTCAGTCGCTGAAGATCCTCTAATGCGACGAATAGGTCGCGACGGTTTAAGTCAGTCGCATAAGAGTCTCTTACGCGACGACACTGAAGCGACGGTTAATGTCCGTCGCTTAAAAGTTTAAGATCTGCTATAAAGCCCTTGGCTTAGACAGAACACAGAAGAAGAAGAAAACGGGAAAAATCACTGTAGCAGCGGCGAAAAATCTCTAAAACTGCTGATTTCGTCAATTTCGGGATTCAAAAGCTTGGGTTTTCTCTTCCAATTGCTTTGTAGGTTAGTATAATCTCTCATCTTCATTGTAATCACCATATTTCAGTTTGATTGGTTGAATTTAGTGTTTGCTATCTTGAGTTGAATTTTGTTTATAATGTGTTTTGTGTTGTTTTTAGTGTTGGGTGTTTGAATATATGATGGAGTTTGTGTTGATTTTGGTGAAATTGAGATTATTTAGTTTAGTTTGTGAAATTGTGAAATTCAGTGAAATTGAATTTTAGTGAAATTTAGTGCAATTGAATTTTAGTGTAATTTAGTGAAATTGAATTTTCATGTAATTTGGTGAAATTTAGTGAAAATGAAATTTTGTGAAATAGTAAAATTTTGTGAAATTTTGTGAATTTTATGGTAGATTAGGTTGAAATTATTAATTAATGATATAATTGGTTTGTGTTGTGTGTGGATTGTGGTAGTTAGGGTTTCTGAAACATGCGAGTGGCTTAGTGAGGGAGTGTGGTGCCGTGTGTAAATTTATTGTTTCGTATTATATATAATTGTGGTGTTTATCAGCTTAGAACTCCCGTTTGAGAATCAACAACGCATCTAGTTGATCGAGATGGGTTGTTGATTCTCGAATTGTCCTATTTTTAGACACTTTAGGCGAACACGAGTTTGTTGATCCTTTTGCTATTCATGTGGTTTAAGTTTAAGTTTTGGGATATAGTTTCGACAGTGTCTCTCTACAATATTCCTCGAGTGCAGATTAGGTTGTTTAGATTTTTGTACACTTGAGAAACTGTAGGGAGATGCTGCCGAAATTTTCCAAAACTGTAGCTGAAACCACATGAATAGCAAAAGGATCAACAAACTCGTGTTCGCCTGAACGGGATAGGACCCAACCCGGAGGCATAAGGAGAAGAAGTGTTGGGACAGGTTTTGATTGTATCATAAATGTTGTGTGCTAACCTTATGCATATTGTATGTTTATGTTATGACAGGAAACATGGACAAGAGTTGGATTAGCTTATCTAGAGGTGATTCGAAGTTCATTCAGGGGATAATTGAATTTTGTGCGTTTGTTCTTCAAAATAGCAGTAGTGACACGGAAGTGCACAAGTGCACGTGCAAGCGCTGTCGGTTGCACAAGCGGAGGCTTAGAGCGGATGAGATGTTTACGCACTTGAGGGAAAACGGTATGATGTCTGATTACACTACATGGATACATCACAGTGAGGTTGCAAGCGGTCCTTCATTGTATGAGCATAGGGAACAATACCTTCGGCAGAAAGCCTCTTCTAGTGGTAGTGCGGGTCCTCAGATAAACCCTAGTATGGACATTCTGTATGATGCTTTCCCATATATGGATAGATTTTATGAGCCAGAGAATGTTGGTGGTTTAAATGATTTTTATGATGTAAATGATTTAGATTCTATTGCCAGAGATGCTTATGAGAAGTATAGCAGGCTTTTATTAGAAGGCCAGACTCCATTGTATGATGGTAGTGAGGAGACTGTTTTAACCATCATCCTTAAAACAATTAAGATAAAAACAGAAATAGATGGTTAGACAAAAGTTTTGATGAGAACATAAAGTTGATCAAGAGAGCGCTTCCTCCAGGAAACAAGTGTCCTGATTCATACCGAACTGTAAGAAAGATCCTAAAGAACATGGGTCTGGGTTATGAGATCATTCACGCATGCGAGTATGGTTGTGCGTTGTTTTACAAAGAGAATGCAGAACTAGACAACTGTCCCAAATGTCATGAGTCAAGATGGATATATTCTGCACAGGGTATAAAATTTCCTGTAAGAAAGGTTCGTTATTTCCCTCTAACACCCAGGTTGCAACGCCTATATATGTCGCCGCACACAGCAAAGGAAATGCGGTGGCACGGGGAAATGATTTCAGATCCAGATGGGGAAGCATGGCAAGAGTTTGATAAGGACTTTCCAGATTTTGTCAACGACATTAGGAACGTGCGCCTCGGACTAGCTACCGACGGGTTCAATCCTTATGGTGCATCATGCAGTCCTCATAGCACTTGGCCTGTTGTGGCGATGCCTTACAATTTGGCTCCTTCAATGTGTATGAAAAAGAGTTTAACATGCTTGTATTGTTAATATCCAGTCCAAAGTCTCCTGGAAAGTGTTTGAATGTGTTTATGAGACCAGTGATCGATGAGCTAAAGATGTTGTGGACTATTGGAGTTCAGACTTATGACCGACACGAGCAAAAATCATTCATAATGAGAGCAGCAGTGATGTGGACCATTAGCGACTTTCCCGGATTAGGGATGTTGGGAGGCATCCAGACAAAAGGCTACATTAGCGAGGGGAGACATCCATTAGCGACTACAAAAAGACTGTTAGAAATACACGTTTCCCAGAGGGGTGTATTGCTGAGCAATACATTACAAATGAGTGTGTGACATACTGCAGTTTTTATATGGATGATGCCACAGGAGATGCTAACGTTGCCAGTGCGTCTCGATTCAATATCTCTGTTGTTTCCGAACTCGTGAAGCCCAAAAGTTTCATAGCAAAGGCTCGCTTAAGTAGGGAAAAACTATATGCGGCTCACTGGAATGTAATGGAGCACTGTACAGAAGCGGCTGACTTCATTCAGATTTACAATAATCAAGTAACTGAAATCTATCCACATATGACTGATGAAGAGCGTATTCAGAACTTTCTTCCATACTTTAAAACTTGGGTATACAATCATTATAATTTGCTCATTATATAAACCACTAGAGATGTCACAGGGCACTAATGATTTGTATTATTGTTACAGATCACACAACTGCAAGCAGAAGGAAGTTCGGATTATACGCCTGAACTGCACATTTTGGCATGCCGTTCCCAAGCACACCGTATTTATTCACAATGTTCTGTGAACGGAGTTAAGTTTGTCACGTGGCAGCGAGACCAACGCTTGAAGACTCAAAACAGTGGGGTCATGGTAGACACGGAAGGCATCTCATACTACGGGATTCTTGAAGCCGTTGTCGAACTAATATATTCAGAAGGCATGCGGATTGTTTTATTCAAGTGTAAATGGTACGATACTGACCCTACTGTTCCTGGGAGCGTAAAGTTAGATTACGGTCTTTTATCAGTGGACACATCTACCAGATGGTTTGAGGATATATAGACCATTTATTCTTACCGCCACGGCAAGACAAGTGTTTTATCTAGATGACCCGAAGGCTGGTGAACCTTGGAAAGTGGTTAATGTGATGTCACACAGAGGTACGTACAGTGCTAGCACACTTGCTAGGGATGAAACTAACAGACCTCCTAGGAGGAATGAAGTTGATGAACCCTATCAAGAACCTACTGCGGACTCGATCCCAACTTACACTCCAATATCTGGTTTCACCATGGACTTCGGTTCTCTTCCACACATAGATGTTCCCATTCAATGTTACAATGATGAAGAGAACGAGGATGATGACGAAAGCGACGATGACGAAATCTATGAAGGCGAAAGTGAGGAAGATAAAGGCGGAAGTGATAGAGAGGATGATTATGCTGATTATGAGGAAGATCTATCTGATGAAAATTGATCGTTTCATTAGGTGTTTTATGTAAAATATAATTTAATTGCAAAATAATAATTTTAAAAAAAATATTAAAAGCGACGGAGTTAGTTTTTGTTAGTCCCTTTAGAGCCTTACAGCGATGGAGTTGTTCAATATCCGTCGCTATAAGGGGTTGTTTTGAAATATAATCTAATTGCAAAATGTCATTTTAAAAAACAGCTTGTATTGTAAAAGCGACGGAGTTAGTTTATGTTAGTCCCTACAGATCCTTCAAGCGACGAATTTGATCAATATCCGTCGCTATAAGTGGTTGGTTTGAAATATAATATAATTGCAAAATTTCTTTTTAAAAAACAGCTTGTATTTTAAAAGCGACGGAGTTAGTTTATGTTAGTCCTTTCAGATCATTCAAGCGACGGAGTTGATCAATGTCCGTCGCTATAAGTGGTTGGTTTGAAATATAATATAATTGCAAAATTTCTTTTTAAAAAACAGCTTGTATTAAGGGACTTAGGTTTGGTTAGTCCCTTAAGAGCCTTAAAGTGACGGAGTTGTTCAATATCCGTCGCTATCACAGTTCTATTTAAAAAATTAGATCGCACGAAAACGCTATTAGGTACCTTTAGATGACCTCGTTTCGTCGACTCTTCCAAACATAAAACTTTCAAATAGATGAGACCTAATCAGCCATATCAAAATTCGGAAACGTTTACCTCCCGGTACTATGGCTCCTCATAGACAGAGATAAGTATAAATAACGTTGACCGCATCGATCGGGGCTCTAACTTTGTCGGATCAAAGTGATTTTTTTTACCACCGCTGTACTTCGTCATAACAATCAAATGCTATTTCACAGTGTTTTTCAAAATTTAAATTTTTTTATACACTTGCTTAGAAAAGTTGTACACTTGAGTATAATCTAATAATGAAGTTATACCACTTTAGTAAGCATGTTGTCATTGTAATGGCTCAATTTACAAAATGAAAATTTTGACCGTCCGATGTGATCGTTATAGTTAAATATGAGGACAGTAAAAAAATCAACTTCTTTCGTGAACGTTCGATACTCGATCGAACCGGTCAACCATATTTTCTACTAATAAGATCGCACGAAAACGCTATTAGGTACATTTAGATGACCTCGTTTCGTCGACTCTTCCAAACATAAAACTCTCAAATAGATGAGACCTAATCAGCCATATCAAAATTCAGAAACGTTTACCTCCCGGCACTATGGCTCCCCATAAACAGAGATAAGTATAAATAACGTTGACCGCATCGATCGGGGCTATTATATAGCAAGATAATTATTTTAGACTAACTGACCGTTGGATGTTAAATGTACGTATATTACGGTACATGGTTAAAAATCGAGACGTAATAGACATCGTTTCACCGTTCGATCGTCAGAATAACGAAACCAGTAGGTTTTGATGCGATAGACTATTATATGTGTCGCCGAAGTGTTCTAAAGCGACGAATATCTAAGTTGTGTCGCTTAAGTTGTTTGGGAAATGGCGCGTGTCCTTGCGCCAAAATTTTGCCGAAAATTTTAAACTTCTTAAGCGACGGGGTTAGTCCGTCGCTTAAGAATAGATATATAAGCCGAAAATCTTCAGAAATCAGAAATCCCTAATTCGATCCTAATTTCTAATCCCTAACCGAGAATCCGCTGAATCGCCACCGCCACCACCCTGTCCGCTCCCTCATTCCGACCCAAATCCTAAATCCCCCTCTCTCCACCCTCTGCAAAACCCGGCCCCGAATCCCTAATTCCCCTCGATCTCTCCCCTATCACCACCACCATTGTCTCCGTTCTGCACCACCACCGGCCACCACCCTTTCCCTCAATCCAAATCCCTAATTCCCCGGTTCCCTCGCTCTCTCTGTCTCTCTCTCTCTCTCTCTCTCTGTCTCTATCCTCTCCAGTAGCCCCAAAAAGCAACACGACGCCCCGTTTCGCGCCTCTGTCCTCTCCCTCCCGACTCCGCCGCAGTCCACACCTCCGTCTCCGACGACTCCCTCCGTGAAGGTACCTCTCTCTCTCCCATTTCATATTGATGGTATTGGTTGTTTTAGCTTCAATGCATGTACATTTGGATAATTTTAGTAGTCTTGTACCTGATTGTGGTGTTTGATTGTTACATAACACAATTTCTGCAATGCATGTAGAAATTCTGTCATTTGGAACAACTATATGATGAGAGTGAGATTTAAAGAGAGTAATGCTGGGAGGAAGGAACATTTAAAGAGAGGCTAACTTTCTGATAGTAGGGGTGATTCATTGTAATGCCGCTTAATTCTTGTTTCACCGTTCAGAAGAAATAGAAACCATATTGAGCTGTCAAAGCATTAATATTTGAGTACGTGGAGGTATCTCCACGAGTGTGTTTGCAAAGTTTTTAAGTTATGAGAAGTATATATTTTGTGCACTGATCAACGATCCACAACTTCGGACGGTTTCTATTTTTTCTTGGGAAAATCATGTGTGGTATACTGATCAACGATCCACAACTAAGTTATTGGGTGATCTTTGTTGTATGATCTAAAGCTGAAAAGTGGGAATATCATCATCATTATAAACTGTATAGTGCCTATGTTAAGAAGCTTTACATTTGTCTTGGTTTATAACATGTTTTTTTTTTGGAAAATTATCCCCAATGGTACCTCACGTTTCAAGTATTATAAGTATTGATACTTCACGTTTATCAAACTTCATATTGGTACCTCACGTTTAGTTTTTATCCTAAGTTTAGTACCCAGAGCTGTTATCTGTTTAACGGAGTCAAAACTTATGTATTTTTGAACTTTGAATGACTGGACTACCCTTGTTTCAGAAATTTATAGATATAATTTTTTTTTTCTTACCTACTATCTATTTGCTTTCTAAACCTTAATTATCTATCTATTCTAAGAGCTAGCCTTCAACATGCCAAATTCACCTAACGACCTTCTGTCTAAACGGGGACTATCCTGGCTGGATCACTGCTGTCTTAGTTTGGAAAGTTTCTTAAGTTCTAGCAAAACAAGTAAACATGGCCTTCTTAAGTCCTAGTTAAGCAATAATAGCAAATTATGTCTCAAATACCACTCCTAGGAGGTAGTCCTCCACCTGGGGTTTGAGAAGTTTAAACAAAGACAATCAAAGACAGATATGGGGGACACCAACTGAAGTTTATTTATTCAAACATACTTTCATATACATAACTCAGAGCCTCACTCTTGGGTAAATAGCTAAAAGCTGTTTAGCTACGCATAATTTTAACTTAAATTACAAACTTACTTGAAAAATAAGCACTCCACACCAGATGACTAGCAAGAAACTTAGAAACCACACTCTCACTGTTCACTCTTATTTTACTATGCTTAAACACTCACAAACTTCTCACAAGCTCTCAAACTTATGACTCCTCTTTCTTCCTTGATTTTTCGAATGCCTCCCTTTGAGTCTTTAGCCTCCTTAAATAGCCTTCGGATCTCAAACCGGAATTGAATTCCATTAAGAAAAGTAGACAGGATGAAACCTTATCTTAACAGCTGGCTTCCACTTTTCTAAAGGAGTTTGTCCTTAAGCGTCGGCAGCAACTTTATTTCACACACTTATCTTACATCTGGGCTGGCTTCCACTAAATGGATCCCACTTACCTAAAGTTACTTGTCCTGATGCATTGGAGGCTAATATTTTATCATATTATTGATGTTGTGCAATTCCTCATCAGCAAAAGATGCTCCAGAGTCATTATTTTCTTCGGATTCCATATCTGAGTCGTACGGATCTTTGAATTCTTGTTCTTTTTCTAATTTTTCTATCCATATGGTAGTTGCTAACGTACCATCGATTTCTCGCCTTTCTAGGGCCTTATACAGATCACAGTGCTCTGGAGGTGGATAGTTATAGCTGTCAACTATAATCTTTTCTCCTCTGGCCAGAAGGGTAACGTCACCGTCTTTCTGGATTAGGTTCTGGATACGAATTATAGCCATTGTCTTCATCCAAGGGATACTTTGATTATGTCTTCCATTGCTTGATGACCATTTTTGTGCTTGAGAGGCACAACTCTGGATAATTCTGACATAATGATAAGGAGAAATATAACTCTTTCTCCCTTCCTCTTTAGTCCATTTAGGAGGAGTTGAAATGACTTTAATCTCAGATTACAACCATCTGGTCTAATGTTCTTGACTGCTTGGTAAATTGCTTCAGGGAGACCTTCTAGGTCTTTGTTGGTTTTCGTCCAAAGGTTATGAACAAAACCATTCTCAATTAATCATAATTTGTTCTTCTGCGGATGCTCTGCTTGAACATCAACCATATATCTTCCATAATAAGGACCTGCTACTATTAGCAAGGTTGTTGGAAGAGCCTTCCTGTTCTTGAAATCTCCTAAGAGATTATGGAAACTGAACCATTCAGATTCCGATAAGGCTAAAAGTGGGATTTTAGCACTTTCAGGGTTCTCGAGGTATTGTATATCCAGTTTTTCTTCGAGATGCTGCTCCTTTTCTTCTAACTTGTAGCTGCAAAATTCCTCAGCTAGAGTTTCCAGGGCTTGTAGTACCAGTGCTTCATTATTTTCTCGAGATGCTGCTAAAATATTATCCATGATAATTCTCTGATTGAACTGTAAATTTATGCTGGTTCTGAACACCGGCCTTTCATAAATCCTCATAGGATGATTAAAAATCTTTCTCAATCCTTTTACTGCTGGTAATCTGAAGGATGCTATCCTGTTAGTGGTTCTTGCCTTATAAGGCTGTCTTCTTTGGAACCAATCATTTGTGACTGTAGCTCTGGGATGCTGTAAATATTCATTTACAATTGTTTATTCTTCCGGGTTGGAAGATTGCTTATCTTCTGGATTATTTTCCCGTCTTATCGGGTCAGGCTGAATTTTTTCAGGGGTACTACTGGATCCAGCAGGAGAGTAGGATACCAGATATTGGTAACCTGGTCCATCATGTAATGGCCCAACATTTTTGTCTCCATCTCTGTATCTCTCTTGTAGGGCTTTCTTCTTTCTTCAACTTCTGGTTCAGGTTCGGGCCTTCTGCTTCTCGGTTTACGGCCTTCATCCCTTTCGAACATTGCCATTTCTCTGGTGAGAGCGTTAGACAGATAATTCTTATTTCCTGCAATCATTTCAACATCATATTCATATTGAGATAAAAACATCTGCCATCTAAAAACTCTTCCTCTATCAGCTGCATCTGTAAGCTTATAGTTCTTAAAGTTTTTCACTCTCTTATTATCTGTTCTGACCAGAAACTTGTTTCCTAAAAAGGCTTCTGCTCCTTTAATGGATTTAATTAGGGCTAAAACCTCTTTATCTCCTGTGGAATAATTTAATTCTGCTGGATTAAATTTTCCTGACAGGAATTTACATATCTTTTCTTGATTTGTATTAGGTGCTATTGCTAAAACTACTCCTGCCCAATAATAATCATTTGCATCCGTCTGCAAAATAATCAGGTCACCTTCTTCAGGTAACTGCAAAGGGGGGAGGTTTTTTGTGAGTTCTTTAATTTTCTTAACGGTGTTGCTATCATCCGTTGTAAATGACAATTTCTTTTTCGTGCTTGTCTTTGGAGAGAGAAGAGCAGTGAGACCACTCACTTGAGGAATAAAATCTCTCGCAAAGTTAACAACTCCCAAAAATCTCTGTAGAGACTTTGCGTCTGGGATACTGTCAGGGAATTGGCTTATTTTCTTTACTATATGTTCTTGAAGACGAATTTCTCCATCCTTGACGTGTATGCCAAGGAAGTCAATTTCTCCTTTTATAAGATGAATTTTCTTTTGTCCAAGGATGATTCCTTTCTGAACTATGAGCTTGCAAATTTGCTCAAGATGCTTCAGATGTTCATTCATAGTTTTAGAGAAGACAAGAATGTCATCAATGTAAACTATACAGAAATCTGAGTATGGCTTAAATATGTTATCCATCTTTCTTTGGAAGATAGATGGAGCTTACTTAAGTCCAAACGACATTACAAGCCATTCGTAATGTCCTTGAGGAGTTCCAAAAGTTGTTAAGGCTATGGAATCCTGGTGCATTCTTACTTGCCAAAAGCCTGATTTTGCATCGAACTTTGAAAATACCTTTGCTCCTTTTAGTCTATTTATCAAGACTCTTACTTGAGCAATCTGATAACCATCTTTGACGGTTTTCTTGTTGACGTCCCTATAGTCTATGACCATTCTTGCTTTTCCTCTTAATTGCTCTGCATGGTTTCTAACCAAAAATGTTGGAGCATGATGAGGGTTATCTGAGAGTCTAATTAATTTCTTTTCAAGCAATTCTTGAATTTGACTTTCCATTTCTTTTCGATCTTCATCTCTATAATGAGATATAGCTTTGACATGGCATATTGCATTGGCATCATGCATTTTTAGCTGACAATATACCGGGTCTCTTTCCCAGTATAGTTGGGGATCTTCACTGATTATGGGTTTCAGTAGATTTTCTATCTCAACGAGCTTTGAGATTTTCTTTTGCTCTATTTTATTAATGTGTACTTTTAGATTGTGTTCTCGGATGAATTCTTCTTCGCCATCCGAGCTGTCTGAATCTTGAGGTTCTTCCTCTGGTTCTGAATCTTCCGAAGTTGTCGCTTCATTTTGCACAATTTCTTGGTGTTCTTGAAATGTTAATACCGGTTGCATAACCAGTTCAAAAGGTGATTTATGATCACCACACTTGGCTCGCGACTTCTGATATTGCTCTGTAAATCCTTTACTTGCAATGCTGACTGCATCCAGTAATCTGGATTCCCAGTATAACTTGTTATTCTTTTCAAACCCGATCATTTCGAGGGTTTGTATTATTCTTTGCTGAAGTAAGAAATCATTTCCTATCAGCATATCGGCCCCTTGGGCTTCACTTTGCCAAATTCTTTGGAACGTAAAAGTTCCTCCACCTAACGAGATTTTGACATTTCTGGCTACGTAACTCATTGTGAACTCGTTATCTCCTATTCCAATCCCAGTAACTGCCTTATCAGACTTTTCCCAATATTCTTCAGGAATAACATATTTCTTTGCTAGGCTATATCCAGAACCATTGTCTACAAAAGCATGTAGATGATATTTCTTATAGTTGGGAAATTTCAGACCTACAGTAATATAATTGCTATATATACTAGTCTGAACTTGTTTTAATGGTTGGATTGTATCCTCCTTTCTAGTGAATTTTATGAAAGGGTTTATAATTCTTTCATCTTCTTGTAGAGGTTCAGGTTCTACCTCCGTTTGGCTACTTTCTTGTACTACTATTGAGGGACTTGGTTCTTCTTTTATAATTCTTGAAGTTTCTATATTCATTTTCTCGAGGTTTTTCTCAAGATCTTGTTTTTGGATTTGATCAAGGAATATATCATATTCTTGATTTACTAGTGTATGTGCGTCAGGTTCTTTTGTTTTTCTTCTTACTTCTGCTATGAATCATTCTTTATGATAGGTTTCTCCTGTTTCTTTACAGTACATGGGTACTGTATTATTATCTTCACACGTGCAATAGTCACAAGTGAAACCTCCAGGCCTTGGAGTAAACTGACTGATTTTATCAGTGGTTTTTTCTTTCCAATTTTGGATCAACATAAATATAGGTCTATAACTGCATTCATTTTCTTCTCCAGAGCTGTTAGAGGTGCTTTCTGTATCGCTGCCTGATGTATCTTCAAGAGAATATACAGATTCATTCTCTTCATCAGAATAGGCTACTTCAAACCCTTTTATGTTTGCGTATTCTACGGCTTCATCGTATTCTGCTAGAAGGGCTTTAGAAGATCTTTTATCCCTTTTAGGGCACTCGTTTGCATAATGACCTTCAGTCTTGCAAAGCCAGCATCTACATGGCTTTGTGTCTCTAGAAGTATTTTTCTTCGGAGTTCTTTTCTTAAAAAATCTCTTTGTAGGAGATCTTTTTTCTTTATATTGTTCAGAGCTTTTTCTGAACTTATACTTCTTTTTAGAAGTAAATTTATTGTATTTCTTGTTTCTAAACCTGCTCCTATTTTTTCTTTCAGTGTAGAGATGACATCCCCATTGGGTTGGTGTGTCTAAGATTTTGGGGCACATGTTCTCAACTCCTCTGAGTTGTTTCTTAGCAGTTTTTGACTTTTGATTTTCTGTGCACTGTTTTCTTAACAGGTCTCTCACTCTTTCTGCTATTCCTCCTATAGAAAAATATTCTAAAGGATTTTCTTCAAGGGACTGTGCTACAACATTATTCCAGGGTTCTGGTAATTTTCTGTAATATGTTCTAATAAGATCTATGTTTTCCAAATCTCCTATCATACAATAGTAGTTTTGGAACTCATTTGTGTATTCTTCAAAATACCTCATATTGCATATGCTTAATTTTTAAATGTTTGCTTTAGCTCTTTCCTTGGTTTGTTCACTATGTCCCGTTATATCTCCACAAAATTGTGCGTATATAGGGATAGCGAAGTCCATTGGGTCATTTGTCTTGGCTAATTTTGCTTCCCAGTCTGCCCAACTATTACTTCTCTTAAAAGAATTGTACCATTTCTGAACTATTCCCGTTAGGGTTGTTTCATAGTAAGCGTGGGCTTCTTTAGAATGAAATTTGGATAAAACCAGGGCTTGGGTTAGCTTTAAACTGGCTACCCAGTTATCTATGGTTTTTCTTTTATGTCCTACTTTATCGAGGTCTAGATAAACCCCTCTTTCAGAGATTGCTTGTCCCCAGTGTGGTTCTGTGGGAATATATTTTTGGGAGCTTCTTTCTCCTATCTTTCCTGTAGGCGGCTGTCATTTAGGAAGCTTGATTTTTTCTTCTCTAATGATCTTGGTAGGGTTATTTGTAATGTTGTTGATGATAGTGTTTCCTGCCAATGATGGCTGGCTAGTGCTTGCTTCTGCATCCATGGTACTTACTTCAGCATCCATGGTGCTTGCTTCTGCCTTTGTCGCTAGGTAAGGTAGAATTTTTCTTTTAGTTTGGACTAAAGAAATTTTCTTAACTATCTCTTCTAACCTTTCTAAGGTTTCACAAGTTTCTGCTTGCTTATAGAGTTCTTTCAACCCTTCTACCCTAAGCATCCTTATAGGTCTTTTTGAGTCTTCTTCTTCCTCAAAAGATTCTTCAGGAATTGATCCTGAAGCACTTGCTTGCTCATAGTTAGTAAAAGAATGCCTATGGAACTGGAGACTTATTTTTCCTCCAGTGTCTTCATAGATAAAAGCATTAGAGCTTTGTATCTGCCTCTCGGGAGGTGCTAAATTTCATTATCTAGGGAATGATACTTCATCCCATTTTGTGATGTGCTTTTGCTGGGAATTATTTCTAGGACTGGTAAGGACAGATGTTGTAAGACCAGGACTGTTGACGAATCTAGTATTTGGTGTTACATTGGAGCTCATTAGCTTGTAATAGATCCTATAGTCAACGGCAAGTTCCATCATGCCTTGTTTCATGGCAATCCCATCTGTTTTGATTCTCAGTCTTAGGCAGTGTGCTACGTCTTTCAGATGAGTGGTGAAGTTTGGGAAGACATTGAAATATGCAACCTGGTTGCATAGTGAAGCTTCCACTGTTCCTAACAGGCTTTCCTTGAAGTCTGTTATTCTGTCGTCTTGCAGAATACACAAGACCGAACAGTCTATACCGTCTCTTGCTAAGAGTTTTATGGAAATTTAGACTGCACCAATGTGCATGTAAGAATATTTTCTTTGAAATGCTTCACTCACTTCTCTAGAAGTGATTAGTCTGATGTCTGTTTTACCACCAGTTGCTGGTATTGTTAGTTCTAACATCTTGAATCTGTGAGAATCTATAATAAAAGATCCTTTGTTATAAATCGCATTGAATCTAAATTTCGGTGCTGGGGCTTCCCTTACGCTGGATTCAATTCCGTTATACTCGAATTCTTGAACATTTATAAGCTGTACTGCTGGTACAGTCTGTCTTTTGCTGAAGACTCTACTTAACATCTTTGTATCCCTTTTGGATTCTTTCCATTTTAATACTTTAGGTTCACTGAATTTGAACCCACTTTTTATCTTTGGTTGTGGTATAATGATTTTACTAGCTACTGTTTGTGCTAGTGATTCTTCGTTGATTCTTTCAACGGTTGGATTTTCTTTCATTTTTTCTATACCCTTCTGTAGACTAGAGATTTTCGTGCTTAGTTCTTGGAGCTGTTCTTCAATATCTTTCCCTATTTCTTGAAGATAGGTATTGCTCTAATTTTGCTGATGTATTATTGCCTCAACATTTTCAGCAAGTTTTTCTGTAGGAAGATAAAGACTTAAAGCCTTTATGTCTTCTTGTCTTAATCTTAGCTCAACTCTTTGCTTCATCCTATACGGGATATAAGGGTTTCTAAAAGTCGCTTTAGATTTTCTTGCGTACCTTTTAAATCAACTGCTTGTTGATGAATATTATTTGCAAGATTTTCGGTTCTTACTAATTTCTTTTCAATATCTGAAAGATATTGTTTTTCTTTAAGATAATCAAGCTTGATTTCAAGCCTTGATATCTTTGTTTGAATTTCTTCTAACTGATTTACTCTGAGATTAAATCTCTCGAGTTGTTCTTTTACTTTCTCATTAGTCTTATCTCTAGATATGTGATCTAGAAATTCAACAATGCTTGGCCTAGAGAGGTCAAGTTCTTCTATTCCTATTTCTTTCTGGAGATGAATATGCTCGTCGTATAGAGTGTTTAGGACTCTACAAGCGTATATAATGGAGTATTGGTTTTCTTAGATATGTCTCGTGTGAAAACACAAGTTCCACTGTTCTTTTTCTTTTTCTATGCAATAAGATTGATAATTTTTTAGCTTTGGCTCTCTTTTATTTATAGAGAGAAGCCAACTTTGTGGTATAAGCTTTTTCTTTACCTGTTTTTGAGCTAAACAGGCTCTGATACCAACTGAGGCGGATCTAACCAGCGGCACTAACCGCGGCTCAAAATTTCAAGAGGTTTTTGTTCTTGTTCTAAGATTTGTTCAAGATCTACGATCTGTCTTTCTAAAATATGGATGCCTTGTGTAAATCTAAAAATTATCTCCCAATATCCTTGTCTATGTCTGGGTAACCTTTCTCTGAAGCTTTTTAATTTTTTCAATTTCTCTTTTTTGTCTTTTAATTCTTTTTCAGTGATTCTAATATTTTCTAAATAAATTAAACGCTGAGAAGAAATACTTTAATGATTAAAATTAACTGTTTACCTTTGAGTACAAATGATAAATTATATATATGTAATATGCTGAATAAACAAAATTATGGGCCCACCACGCTCCGTCAAAACTGAGCAAGAGAGAAAAATAAAAGAAACAAGGATTAAGGGTATTTTAGTCTTTTTGACAGTGTTAACAGAAAATTCTAAAGGAATATTCTGTCTTTTAACAGCACAAGTACCAAAGCTATGTCAGGGTTCAAACATGGGGTACCAATCTGATATATTCCAAACGTGAGATACCAAAGTTTATAAAGGCTGAAAGGTGAGGTACCACTCAGGTCATTATCCTTTTTTTTATATATAATCTAATTTTTTTTAATATACCTCTTATATCAGCAATGCCTCCGAAACCTCGATATTCAAAGACGAAGAAGATGGTCGAGCTTGAGGACCGTGATCTTCGGCAGGACTTGATGAGACGATCACTACGAACACCACCACTATCGACGCCACATGCTGATTCTTCTGGGCTCTCACCTTCTTCTTTTGCTGGTCCTTCAACTCCATCTCTTCCTCCTTCAGCTCCTTGTCGTCCTGCTCTTTCAGCTCTTGCTCCAGTTCCTGCCGTAGCACCTGCTCCTGCTTCTTTAGCTGCGTCACTGGGATTGCTGCTAAGCACTCCCCCACTCCCACCAATGGCGCCAGTGACGTCTAGCGGTTTTGCATCTACCGGGAATTCGACAACTGCACGCAGCATTCGTTGCAAGAACTTGGAGACGACATGTATATTTCGGTTATGGTGTTTCATTTCATTAAGGATAGATATAGATGATATGAAAGCTTAGAATATCTCCGGTAATTAAGGATTTAATGGTTATAAGCTTCTTTCCCCTTTTCTGTGTAGATACACCACTAACAAGGAGGAGAGGTGTGGTGGTTGGATTAAAGACCCAGAAGCTGGTCCGGACCACGAGGGGGAAGATCGTGGTGGAGTACGATGAGTACCACAAAGGCCCGAAGGATCCCAAGGTCCGAAGCCTCATTTCTAGGGACATTGGAAGTTGTATCAAGGACAGTGTCCCCACGATAAAGCCCACCTACAAGGAATTGAGCGTCGAGGACCGAGGGATCGTGTCCGACTACTTCTCGGTAAGTTTATTGTTTAATATATTTTTTTACTTTTCTTACTAATTTTATTTTTGTTATGCTTTGTTACTAATGTGGGTTCATTGTGTCTATGTAGCCACACTACGAGCTCCCCCCAAATCATGATGGCTTGTGGCATTATGTTCAGACAACGGCAGCCGATCGGTATAAGGATTGGAAATCCGATTGCCGACAACATTGGCTACAATGGGGGGATGACGTTCCTCTTGAGTTCCTGCATCGTCCGGCGCAGTGGCAGTGGTTGGTGGTGCACTTCAAGGACCCTAATCATGCGGTAATCAATCTCTCTCTCTCGTCTCTACCAATATGTTAATACTCTATTGGTAGGCTTTTTAACCTCTACATGTAATGATTGTAAATGATGTGGTACATGACTTATGTGCGAGAATGAATGAGATCCGATCACGTCCAAAAAAGATGAACCACCACTCGGGGCCAACTGCCTTCAGTTACCGGGCGAAGGTGCATCAGGATCAAGGACATCCAGCCCCGTTCGTCCGTGCATTCGAGGATGCATATGCAAAAGACCCTGTGGGCGGTCCACACGTGGTGAGACTTCCGCTGTTTTTGTTCCATTTCTTGTTTTACAATTGCGTAATTATGTATTTCTTATTAACATTGGTTATGCGTGTTATTGTAGGAGGCGATGAAAGAACATGTGGACAGACTAGTAGGGGAAAGGACGACCCTACACCCGGATATTGCCCCCAAAGTACCTCTCCCCGTTGAGGAACAAATCGAAGTGATATCCGCTCGACTTGGGGTCAAGAGAGGCACCGACGTTCAAGGGGTGAGACGGTGCATGCAGCGGTCGCAGAAGAAGAGGGGAGGGGCCTGGCATGTGGAGGTTGATAGCATCGTGGAGGAACGAGTTCGTGAAGTTAAAGAACATTTGATGGCGCAAATGGAAGAGCGTGACCGCCAAAGAGATGCAGCCCAAGATGAGCGCATGCGTCAAATGGAAGCCATGATTGTGATGCTCATGGCGCAACAAAAGTTAGGGGCTGCAGGTACAGATAGTTCTTCTCAGAACCCATGACTTCACGACATGGAGGCTCTCCACCACTGCTACATATGTTTAGTATATATAGTTCGTACTTAAAAAACAGTTTTATGTAATAGCACGATTGAGTTTGGATTGAATGTGTTAGTTTCGAATATTTGAATGAATGTGTTGGTGTCGGATATGTGAATAGAATGTGTTGGTTTGGTATGTTTTGGCTGTGCAGGTTTGATTTGTTTGGTTTTGTAAAAGGGCAACATACAGAAGCAGCTTCTGTGCTGAATGCAGAAACCTCACTTAAGCGACGGATAAAGACCAAATCCAGTCGCTTTAGTGGTAATCATAGTGACGGATTAAGACCAAATTCAGTCGCTTTAGTGGAACTTAAGCGACGAACTATCATATATAGGTCGCTTAAGCATAAATATATATGTCGCTTACGATTAAAATAAAAACCATGATATGTGTCAGTCGCTTAAGATCATATTTAGGCGACGGACAAAAATAAAATGTTAGTCGCTTAAGGTGAAAATAAACAATATTCAAGATAATATATGTTAGTCGCTTAAAAGTCTAGCGACTATGTCAAAGTCCGTCGCTTAAGAATGGACGTGTTTAACCGGCCGACCCCAAATCAGTTGCTAAAAAAACCACTTCAGCCACGAGGATTGAAAAGTCCGTCGCGAAAAGGCATAAGCGACGAGACTTAAACGACTGTGGAGGTGCGACGGTATGTCCATCTCTTTAAGGATTTAGCGACGGACTTTACCTCTGAAGCGACGGTACTTGTCCGTCGCTTTAAGACATAAATGGCGTAGTGCAAGGGATCATGTTTATAACGAGTGAATGGCTGATTCTCAGTTACGTGGAGATTGAGTCCCAATAGTTTTCGAAAGCACATTCAAAGTTTCACTTGGTAAATTTACCTGAAAGCAAGTCTCGCTGCTAATCAATCTCTGGCGAAGTTAGGGTTTCGGGATGTATTTGGACGCTTTAAGCTGTTCAAATGTGGGTGGCTTGCAAGGTTTTGTCCGGCAGTTTCTGTTCAACGAGGCTATCGACATATATATAGTCTGGGTCCTGTCTAGTTATTGCATGCTTGCTAAGATCCCACTACCATCCAAGCAATACACTTCAATACAAGCTTCAACTGTAGCTGATATAGGGGCGCAAAATGAACACGAAACAAATTCAAAATGATCAGATTAATGAGTGATCAAGACAACAACTAAAATGTTATCAACAATTTGCTCACAAAATAATACACATTTATCGATCAATCTTCTCCTGATCAATATTTGAAAGGAACCATTAGTGTAGTAGTTAGACTTTCCAAGCGCGAGAGAGAGAGAGATATATATATATATATATAGATATATATATATATATATATATATATATTAATTACAGTACCAAGTATGATCTAGCTAGCTAATATATACTTTCGTTTAATTATTATCTAGAATGAGAATCATGCATTATGATCAACCAGTCTTCAAGAAGACCATTTGGAATCAAACATGCGCGCACTATCAACCAATCTTCAAGGTGCACAGAAGTGACATGCATGCAGAACCTAGCTACTTAACAATAAACATAAAGATGAGAAAGTTGGTTGATTGATTATATATAGATGCACCCGGACATTACTCACTGTGGCATCAGTGCTTCCCTTGGGCAAAATGTTTCAAATACATTTTCAACTAATCGACTCAATTGAGTACGCAGTATTGAATATTTTAGGATATTTACTTTCGTTATATGTATAGGTAGATTATTCTATATAATCTTTAGGATATATTTCCTTGTACATATAGATTTTTACTATTATGTATACCTCCTCTATGGAGAAGAATAAATTAATCAAACCATTATACCCAGAATCATATTCTTATTTTCTAGTTGGTATCAGAACCAGCACAAAGCAAAAACCATAAACCCTACCATCATATTTTGTTTTTCTGCTGCAAATCTCACTACAACAAATCCCACACACACAAAACACACCAAAAAACCAAATAGCATATTCACACAGCATACACAAACCCACAAAACAAAGCAAACACAAAATCAAAACAAAGAATTGTTACACCACGTGCAAGGAAGCCAGCCGAGCTGAGCCGACGACCCAGCCAAGCCGCCGAAGCTCTGCGTTTCCTGCTCCAAAGCAAAGCTTGCTGCTCCTTGTCCCCTTCCCGCCAATTCTCCCTCTCTGCGTTCACTGCTCCAGCAACCCACTCTTCTCCTGCACCAGCCACATACCAGCCCAGTCGGAGGACCCCACCCAACAAGCAACAGCCCACGTGCAAGTTTCCTGCAACAACAAAGCCTATTTATTTGTCACACAAATCATATATAATGGAACACCATATCAACCATACCCATTATTACATACCAAATTCATATGTCAACACAATGTGCCCGTTCTGTGGATATTTCGGTCATAGCAAACAACGGTGTTTTGAAGTAATTCGATACCCGGACTGGTGAGACTTCACAAAGAGAGCTCGCAAAAATCAAGCAGAAGTTGTCATACCTACTACGAAGGGCGAGCTTTTATCTAATGTCTCCGCTAATGTAGCACAGTCAAGTATGAATGGTAAGACTATTTTACATAATACTTGGATAATTGATACAGGGGCATCAGACCACATGACAAATGACCCTAGTCTCTTGACCACAGTTGAACCTTCCTCTCAAAATGTTGTGTCTACTGCTGATGGTACACCAACTCCAGTTACTGGAGAAGGTTATGTTGCCTTATCTGATACCTTAACTCTTGAATCTGTCTTAGTTGTTCCATCACTAGTACATAATCTTCTGTCTGTTGGTCATATCATTCTAGCCCTTGCATGTATTGTTACCTTTTATCCATCATTCTGTGTGTTTCAAGACATTCTGACCCGGCAGATCCTTGGTTATGGTGTACGAAGAGGAAAATTATATTATCTGGATTTAACAGAGACTGGAGAAAAACATAAACATTTTTTGGGGCAAGCTAATCAGGTTCATGGAGTCGTGAGTGGTCGAGAAGCTGTGTGGCTTTGGCATCGTCGCCTAGGTCACCTCAACTTCCATTATCTCAAGAAGCTGCAACCTCAGTTATTTTCTGGTGTCAACGCTTCAGATTTCCATTGTGACACTTGTGAACTGTCCAAGAGTCACCGTGTTTCATATTCACCAAGTCTTTACAAAAGTCTGATTCCTTTCATGAAGATCCACTCTGATGTATGGGGCCCAGTGAAAATTCCTTCACTATGTGGCGCTCGTTATTTCGTCACTTTTATTGATGACTGCACCCGAATGACTTGGGTGTCTCTCTTGAAGAACAAAAGCGATGTTTGTCTCAGGTTCAAAGAATTTCACAAGATGGTGTCTACACAATATCAACAGACTATTCGTGTTTTCCAATCTGACAATGGTGGAGAATATGTTAATGGTCTTATGCAAGAGTTCACACAATTTCATGGCATTCGACATCAAACTTCAAATTCTTATACTCCTCAGCAAAATGGATTGACAGAACGGAAGAATTGACAGTTACTTGAAGTTGTTCGTGCCTCGTTGTTTGACATGAATGTGCCTCGTGAATATTGGAGAGAAGCTGTGAAGTCTGCTGCATATCTCATCAATCGGACTCCTTCTCGGGTAATTGAGTTTCAAAATCCTCAGCACCAACATCACACGCTTCTCTCAGTTCCATCAATGCCTAACTTAGAGCCGCGTGTATTTGGCTGCACAGTATATGTCCATATTCCCAAGCCTCAACGAACTAAACTCGATCATCGTGCCCGAAAATGTATTTTTGTGGGTCACGCTGAGTTTCAGAAGGGTTTACAGATGTTATGAACCCCACACTGACACAATATATACCTCGCTTGACGTTTCTTTTCGGGAATCTGAACCGTATTTCTCAAGCTGAGTTTCAGAGACTTCCCGTCAGGAGGAGAGAACTTATGAAGGGAATTCACAATACTCGTTTGATATAAAAGAATTTGAGCACGTAGAAGCATTGGAGTCTAGGTTTGGAGTTGGTAACATGGACAAGAGTCATGAAAACAGTCCTACTGACCACCATGAGCAAATTGATCAGCATGTGGAGATTAGTGGACCCAGTGTGTCTGCTCCAAATCAAGGTCACTATGAAGTCGAGCCGCACTTGCCACACCAGCATGTGCAAACTGAAAAGCAAGTCAATCATGCCATCATGCCAAGTCAAATCAATCGAGCCGAGTCAAGCTTAACCGAGCCGAGTGTAACCCATGCTCATGACCAGTCAACATCGTCACGTGGTCCACAAAGTGAAGCTGAAGCCTCCGAGCCATTCTGCCAAGCCGAGCCAAATCCCCCCGCTACACAACAGACAAACAACACGTGTTGGTCTCTGAAAGACCTACTGAATTTGAGGAGGAGAATTTGTCTGGTGTTTGTCTTCCAACAATTGAAAGTCCTCTTCCATCATAACATTTTTCTCATTCTACACCATCGACTCAAGAACCTATTGCGAATGTTCCTCCTCAAGTACCATTAATTTCAAATAATTTATCTGGGGCAGATAGTATCAATGTTAGGAAATCACAGAGGGTTACCAAGGGTATTCCTAAGAAACACTATGAGCCAGATATCACAGCCAAAGCAAAATACCCTATAGCCAATTTTATGTCTAATCATAGGTTGTCTGGGTCACATGCATTTGTTGTCAATCAATTATCTTCTGTATCTATTCCAAGTAGTGTACAAGATGCATTGGCAGATCCCAAGTGGAAACAAGCGATGAATGAAGAACTTGAAGCCTTACAGAAAAACTCAACTTGGGATATTGTGACTATGCCACCTGGAAAGAAGACTGTTGGATGTCGTTGGGTGTATACAGTGAAACTCTAAGCAGATGGAAGTATCGACAGATATAAAGCCAGATTGGTTGCCAAAGGATATACCCAACGCTATGAAATTGATTATGAAGAGACTTTTGCACCTATAGCGAAGATCAACACGGTCCGAATATTAATCTCACTAGCAGCAACCAAAGATTGGCCTCTTCGCCAATTTGATGTGAAGAACGCATTCCTCAATGGAAATTTAGAAGAAGAGGTTTACATGGACGTACCACCAGGAGTCAAAAATAAGCCTTGCGATGTAGGTAAGGTTTGCAAATTGAAGAAATCATTATATGGCTTAAAGCAATCACCCAGAGCTTGGTTTGGAAGATTTTCCAAATCAATGAAGGCGTTTGGTTACAAACAGAGCAACTCATATCATACTTTGTTCATTAAGCATAGTCAGGGTAAGATTACTGCTCTGATAGTATATGTTGATGATATGATTGTCACAGGAGATGACCCAAAAGAGATGGAGGCCTTACAAAAATATCTTTTGAAGGAGTTTGAGATGAAAGACCTTAGGCAATTGAAATACTTTCTTGGTATTGAAGTTGCAAGATCTAAGAAAGAAATTTCTTTGTCCCAGCGTAAGTATGTACTCGACTTGTTAACTGAGACAGGGATGCTTGATTGCAAACCAGTTGAGACACCGATTGAGATGAATCACAACCTCGCCATCTATCCGAATCAGGTTCCAACAGATAAAAGAAGGTACCAACGTCTAGTAGGGAGACTCATTTATCTTTCTCATACCAGACCTGATATTGTTTATGTTGTGAGTGTGGTTAGCCAATTTATGCATTGTCCCAGTGAAGAGCATATGGATGCAGTATATCGTATTTTGAAGTATCTCAAGAAGGCACCTGGAAAACGCTTGTTGTTTGAAAAGAAAGATGAATTAGAAGTTGTGGGCTACACAGATGCTGATTGGGCAGGTGATAAAACTGATAGAAGATCTACATCTGGGTACTTTACTTTTGTTGGAGGAAATCTCGTAACTTGGCGTAGTAAGAAACAAAAAGTTGTTGCTAGATCAAGTGCAGAAGCAGAGTTTCGAGGTATGGCACATGGCGTGTGTGAGTTGCTATGGATTCGAAATGTGTTAAAACACTTAGGTATCAAACTTAAGAAGCTTATGGACCTGCAATGTGATAACAAATCAGCAATTGAGATTGCTCATAATCCGATTCAGCATGATCGAACTAAGCATGTGGAGGTGGATCGATTATTTATCAAGGAGAACTTAGACATGAAAGTCATTCAATTCCCTTTCGTATATTCAGAAGACCAGTTGGCAAATATTCTCACAAAAGGAGTGTCAAAGAAAGCATTTGACGATTCAATTGACAAGTTGGGCATGATTGACATCTATGCACCAACTTGAGGGGGGGTATTGAATATTTTAGGATATTTACTTTCCTTGTATGTATAGGTAGATTATTCTATGTAATCTTTAGGATATATTTCCTTGTACATATAGATTTGTACCACTATATATCCATCCTCTATGGAGAAGAATAAATTAATCAAATCATTATACCTAAAATCATATTCTTATTTTCTAGTCGCAGTACATATACATCGATCAATATATGTGAAACCTGTACGTAATGGAGTTTTAACTACTATTAGCTAGTTTAATGTATAATATATGTCTGAACCTACTATGAGATTTTTGGGCCCATGAGATCTTGGTAGCATTATGCATAGCATTAGGTACATCTATGCAAATTAAATTAGTGTCAAGTCTCCATCGATCATGAATTAAGATCCGTTTGGGAAATAGTAGAACCTATAAATCAGTACGTATGATCGACCATTCACACATTACTCTACGTACAGTCTCTACTCCTATATATATATATGGATCCTTGCATGATTGTGAGAGAAAGAGAGTCGATCATACACATGAAATATTTGAAATTTGTTCTACTAATTAGTTGCATATTGTAAGATGGATCTTCTCGGTCCTTATGCAAACTCTATCATGGCTGGATTATTTGCAATAGTTGTTTTGTGTTTCTATTATCTATCACAAATATACTACTGGCAGAATGTGAAATTAGCACCGGAAGCAAAGGGTGCATGGCCTTTTCTAGGTCACCTTCCGTTGTTCGGAGGATCGCAGCCTCCCCACATAACGTTTGGAGCCATGGCTGACAAGTATGGACCCATTTTCTCGATTCGGCTCGGTGTGTATCCAACTTTGGTGGTGAGCAGCAGTGAGGTAGCCAAGGAATGCTTTACAACCCTTGATTTGAGAGCCTCCTCGCGCCCGAATATGAAAGCTGTGCAAATCATAGGCTATGACAATGCCATGTTTGGGTTTACTTCATCCGGGCCATATTGGCGAGAGATTCGTAGGATTGCCACTCTTGATCTGCTCTCCAACCGCCGACTTCAGATTCTCGGACACATTCGAGTTTCCGAAGTGCGGACCTTCTTGAGAGACTTGTACAAGACTTGGAGCACCACTAAAATGACCAACAATGTGGAGGGCAGCTGTGATTGTGATCGAGCAGAATCGGTGGAGTTGAAACAAATGCTTGGGGACTTGACTCTCAACGTTATTCTTCGGATGATTGCTGGGAAACGCTACTCTATTACAACTGATGAGAAGGAGAAGGAAGAAGCTCGTCGAGTACAGGATGCGTTCAGAGAGTTCTCATACTTTATTGGGCTTTTGTCGGTGGGTGATGCTCTTCCTTATCTTCAGTGGTTGGATTTAGGCGGACATGAGAAGGGCATGAAGAAAACTGCAAAGAAAATAGACGCCATTGTTGGGGGGTGGCTAGAAGAACATAAGCGAAGGAAAGCACTCAAAGCATATGGTGATGATGCTAAAGGGAATGATGATCAAGACTTCATGGACGCCATGATTTCAGAACTTGGAGGGGTAGACTTTGGTGGCTATGATGCTGATACTGTCAACAAAGCTACATGCTTGGTATTCATAAATACAATCATCACTTATATATATTCATTTCTGATTCTAAAACTGCACCCTATTCCAGAGTATATGATGTTTTTGTTTTTTAACTGGAACATTTAACCTTACAGTTAAGAAAAACACAACATCACATACTCTAGAGCATTCTACATTTAGTTATAATTCTGGTCATGATTATCTTGTATGTAGAACAATAAAAATATAGTTTCATAGTCGTACATAAAAATATTCTTCAAATTTAACCTAGTTTACTCTAAATATTAATCATCCTATCAAACTATTGCATTTTCTACAGATGCTGATTGCAGGAGGTAGCGATACCACCCTAGTAACATTGACATGGGCAATATCACTGTTGTTGAACAATGTTCACGTCCTGAACAAGGCTCAAGAGGAACTCGACACCGTTATAGGCAGAGATGACGTTGTGACCGAGTCAGATTTGAGCAAGCTGGTCTACATCCAAGCCATAGTGAAAGAAACGCTCCGTTTGTACCCTGCAGCACCATTATCGGCACCACATGAATTCAATGAGGATTGCACCCTAGCTGGTTATCATGTCCCCAAGGGGACACGGTTGATCACAAACCTCTGGAAGATTCAAACAGACCCACGAACATGGACCGACCCGTTCGAGTTCAAGCCAGAGAGGTTCATGACCACCCACATGAACACTGATGTTCGGGGTCAGCATTTTGAGCTTATTCCCTTTGGAAGTGGCCGAAGAGTATGCCCTGGTTTATCATTTGGCCTTCAAACGGTACAGTTCACGTTGGCTAGCTTTCTGCATGCATTCAAAATCTCGACACCGTCGAATAATCCGGTTGATATGTCAGAAAGCTGTGGTCTTACAAACATCAAAGCGACTCCGCTTGAAGTTCTTATCATTCCTCGCTTGTCTTCCCAACTTTATGCATGAATAAATCAAATGTCTATACATGTTTTCATATCTATTATTTTTTTCAAGTCTAAAAGAGAAGCAAGCACAGAACAACAATAAAAAGTTAAACACCATCTCATTTAACTCCATCAATTAATGAATAACACATAGGATAAAATTCTCACACAAGCCGCTCTTTTCTAAATTCTGCTTTACAAACGAGAAACAAGCGAGGAATTCATCTTCATCATAAGCATCAGACTTGTCATGAATCGGACCAGTCTATTCCATCTTCATCTTCATCTTCATCTACATCTAAAAATGTTTTCATATCTATATGTTCAGGTTGATTCCAAAAATGTATGACTAGCAATCGTCAAGACATGAAAACGTACGTATATATAACTATTATTTTTCAACGACCATGTAATCCATGTATGAAAGTCTTTATCTCCTATTTTGTTTTAAATTAACATGATCACGTTAAAATGATCTAAACAAGAAACTAATTAAGCATCTTGAAGAAAATTAAATTTATTTTATCATGTATCATGTTTGTTTATTTTATTTTATTTCATTGTATATTAATTATGGATATATGACATGAAAACCGGTGCGTATGGCTCATGAAAAAAATATAACATATCAGACAAAACGTTTCCTGCATGTTTGTTTATTTTATTCTTCAATAGGAGGCTTCTCCTTTTTCTTTCTTTTTTGAAACGATCTAGCTACCTCCTATTGAAGAATAAAATAAACAAACATGCAGGAAACGTTTTGTCTGATATGTTATATTTTTTTCTTTTGAATAATAATTGTCTGATATGTTATTAGATAAATGGAAGTTTTTGAATCAAACGGAGAAGCCTTTGTTAAAATTATAATAGAAAATTACGGACTGAGATCATCTGCTCATATTGCATCATGCTGCATGTATGTCATTCAATCTTAATTTTGTGGTAAGATTTCCTTGCATTAGTGTAGGCTCCACATTACATAGTTTAAATGTATGAAAAGCATGTCCACATGATTACAATTAGATGGATAATATTCATTTATGAGGCAATATGAGCAGACAAATATGAGCAGAAGATCCAGTCTGAAAATTACAAACTACATGATGAGTGCAAAAGCACTTCTCAAAGATACCTTATATTTTCAAGATATATCGATGTAATACTCATATACAAGGGTTATCGAACACGAGGAGTTAGTGAGACTAAGTCTATGACACAACAAAACACAAAAGACGCGAATTCCAGAAAACTGGAATTCTCGACCTCTAGACACTACGAAAATTATAATTAAATATTTACTTGACCAATGAACACGAAATTTGAACACAAGACACTAGATACAGTGGCGGACTACCACATAAATTTTGGTTTAAAACGGGATTGATTTGGTTGCCGAAATAATTCGGCCAAATGAAGTAAATAACAGAAAACAGTAAATTTCAGAAAAGTAAATATTGATGTAAATCAAATGTGATGGGAGTTAGGCACTTCTCTCCACCCTAGACATCCTACGACTCCCCAAACTAATTCTAACAACCATGGATGAATGTTCCCCATGCACGAGCTATGGTTAAGTCATCTTGCATATTACACTCTCTTACTTGGCATGAAAGAGGGAATGGTGTCCGCTCTTTCTTGATCTATCAACCGACTTATACATATGGTGGTGTAAGCCTAGAGAACTAGAGTCATTAAGATTGAAGAATGTTTGAAGAACAACAAACCTTCAAGAGCTACTATGGTGGGTGCTCTTACATCACCTAGGATTCATTCACACAGGAGCCTGTATTATCTCTATTGAACATGCAATGGTATGGTGGTCGATCATGTACACATTCTAGATGCTAGATCCTATATCATGCAACTACGTTGATCACCATAGAAACATAAGATAGAAATCATCAATGGGATAATCAGTGAATAAAACTCATCCAAATAGTTATTAAAATCAACTGGGGTTCAAAATCGTAGTATATCTAGGGCTTCGATCAGCCCCTAACTATGGAGTTTAGCTACTCATAATCATAAGAATATAATAGCAAAACATGATGGAGGAGTTTTGATACAAACAGAGATGGAAAACCCTAGGTTTTGGCAGCAGCTTCTCCTTGCGTTAACTCTCTGCTCCCAATGTGATTTTTCTCCTCCAGTCCGTGTATGAATTTCACGTGATGGCTCTAGGAGTTTTAATCTCTTTTCTCTCATTGGTCCAACACCAAACTGACCAGGAAACCCTAGCCCAAAACCGTAAGGAATAATGATTCCTTTCCTTGCAAACCAACTAATTAATCCCTTCAGCTTTTAGCTTCTTTTCCACAATCCACATCAGTAATTAGTTGGGTCCAAGTCCACAAATTCGTCCATGATCATCACAATAAGACTTGGGCCTCCAAATACGCATTTCGGTCCACAGTCAGTATTTCCGAGCAGAATGACCTCTCTGTAGTAAATCGGCCATAACTTCCTCTAGAAAATTCGGAATGATGTTCCGGAAGCGGCTACGGAAACTAGACATCCAGGGCTTTCCAAGCATGTAAAAATCATAATTTAATTCCTCCTGGTCCGTTCCCAGTCCTCTGTCGAAGTTGACTGACCAGAAGCAGGCAGAATTCCCAAAATCAGCTTAATGTGCTCCTTTTGTCATAATTCTCCAAAAGACCTATAAAACAATAAAACATAGTTAAAATGCTCAATTCATAACAAGAATCTAAGTATAGGGAATACATTAAAGACCAAGAAAGTTGCATATTTATGCAACTATCAAAATACCCCACACTTAAACATTGCTAGTCCTCGAGCAATACACTAAACTAAGACTCAAAACTGACTCAACACAGACAAACTCTAATGCCATTAACACAACGTCTCAGCAATCTTCCTACAATGTAACACCAAGCTCACACAATAAATCAATTTCAATCCATAGAATTTCGAAGGTTAATGTCAATGCATGGTATACATGTAATATGTAGGACGAAGACATAACATGGTGAATGTAAAGCTGTAGCATGCAACAAACAAGTCAAGATTCAACCTCACATAGATATGCTCTCAAGAGTGTTTCTCTCATAATATGTCTAAGGTATTCACTCAACTCAATTACTTGCCAAATGGACCGAACCATATGCTCAACTCTTGTGACTTATCTCCACAGATCAAAGGTAGTCTATCTTGAGGATCAAAAAGGACTTCAATAGGTTGTAATGGGGCTAAACTCTTAGGTTCATAGAACAAACGGATGGAATTCAAGCAAAAATTCTAAAACCTAGTAGAGCACCATATGTAGAGACCTTCTCTCGAACTTTACAACTATTGAAACATCTTCACCATTTAACTCTCATCATATGCATCACCATTGTGGCTAGATTTCATCTTGTTGGGCCTACACATCATTCTTAACATCAACTGTCAAACCGGGGTATCAAGCTAGAACACAAAGAATCACTTTTCTTTCTTCTTTTGCCGATTTCTTTTATTTATTTTTTTTTTCTTTCTTTTCGGCTCTTTTTCATTACAAAACACTAGCTTGATACCCCACACTTATTCCTTTGCATCACCTTCACCAACTGTCATGTACAGCTCTACTAAGTTCTAGAACAAGGTAGAGATAAAACTATTCTAAGCTTCAAGGTTAGGATTATGCGGGTGATGACAAAAAGTTTAAACATGTAGGCTCAAAGTGGTTAACTAAGGGGTGCACATCTTGTGTACACAAAATATGGGACACATGCTTCATATGGCAATGGTGGAAGATCCTAGATGCCTTTATCACTTCCTCAATCAAAACAAGTATTGACTATAAGTTTCGATAAGCACAAGAGCAAGTTCTAGTAATCTCTAGAGTCCATTAACTTAATCTGTAGCAAGCAACTGACACACAAGAAAGAAAGCATGTATATCACATTTAGGCTCAATCGCTCACAAGGTTAATGAATCTCGACAAAGTTTTAAGCATGCTCAAAAGATCTGTACCATGTTAACCTGTTTCTACATCCACTACACATTAGCATATGCACCAAACATCAAGATTAACCAAAGAAATTCAATCATGTAAGCAAATGTTCACTCTTAGTCACAATATAGGAAGATATAATCACATCATGGACTAGTTAAGGGCTCCTAAGACTCTTCTTTAAACACTAAGACACATTAGAAAATAAAGAAAAGACTCAGTTTCCGGTGAATTTTCGATGGGTCGAAATGACCACTGTAGCTTTTTCTGAAAATTTCCCTGAACTGCTCACCAATCTTGCAAAAATTCTCTAAAATTAACCATTCGTTCAAATGAGCTGAAATTGTAACAGGATAAACTAGACACATATATCAACACGTCTGTAAAATTTCAGAATTTTCTGAGCCCTCTAGCTATTTTCGAAAATTCACCCAACACAGTACACTGCATAGTTCCGAAAAAACACCAAAAAACGAAAAATTTACTCTAGACGCTAAGTACATGCTATAAACCCCACCCCACACTTGAAATTTGCATTGTCCTCAATGTAAAACAATTCTAAAGTATGCAATACATCAAACAAGCATGGACTGAAGCACATAACACACACAAAACACACTAATCATGGAGAAACAAAAGGAGAAGGGTTTAAGAAAGCAAATCTGTTGTCCTCGCTTCTCCATCAACATGGGTTGCCTCCTAAGTAGCGCTAAGTTTAACGTCTTCAGCCAGACGGTACACTTCAAATCATTCCATAATCACAGGATCTTGGAGAGGTACTTCCTCCACATCCTTCTCATGCATCGGCTCGTAGAATGGCTTGACACGTTGTCCATTTACTTTGAATATGCTGCCGTCCTTTGGATTTAGAAGTTCTAATGCACCATGGGCAAACACATTAAGTATAACAAAAGGACCTATCCATCTAGATCGAAGCTTACCTGGAAACAACGGCAGACGCGAGTTGAATACCAAAACCTTCTGTCCAACAACAAAAGATTTCTTCTTAATCATCTGATCATGGAAGGTCTTTGTTTTCTCCTTGTAGATCCGACTCGATTCGTATGCATTGTGTCGAATCTCATCAAGCTCATTCAACTGTAATGTCCTATGAACACCTGCATCATCAATATCAAAGTTAAACTGTTTAACAGCCCAATATGCCTTGTGTTCAAGCTCCACCGGAAGATGGCATCCTTTCCCATAGACCAACCGATAGGGAGACATCCCAATCGGTGTCTTGTATGCAGTCCTGTATGCCCACAACGCTTCATCTAAGCGTTGACTCCAATCCTTGCGGTTTGGTCCAACAGTTTTCTCCAGAATCTGCTTGATTTGCCTGTTGGAGACTTCTACCTGTCCACTCGTCTGAGGATGATAAGGTGTTGCCACCTTATGATGAACATTGTACCTCCTGAGTAGAGCTGCAAAAGACTTGTTACAAAAGTGGGAACCTCCATCACTGATGATGTAACTGGGAGTACCAAATCTAACAAACAGTGATTTCAAGAACTTCAAAACAACAACAGCATCATTAGTACGAGTGGCTACTGCCTCCACCCACTTAGAAACATAATCAACTGCAAGTAGAATGTAGACATTTTGGTGAGAGCTAGGGAAAGGACCCATGAAATCAATACCCCACACATCAAAGATTTCCACAACTAGAATCGGTTGTTGGGGCATTTGATCTCTAGGACCTATGTTACCTGTTAGTTGACACCTAGCACAAGTCTTATAGAACTCATGTGCATCTCGAAATAGAGTTGGCCAGAAGAATCGGCTCTCAAGCACTTTCAAAGCCGTTTTCTTACCAGCAAAGTGTCCTCCACCTACATGTGAGTGACAGAAGAATAAAATAGATTGAAACTCAGTTTCAGGAATGCACCTTCTTATCAACGAATTAGGACAATGTTTCCACAGATATGGATCATCCCACACATAGTACTTTGCTGTCTTCACCAGCTTGTCCTTCTGAGCTCTGTTGTAATCCCTTGGTATTCTTTTTGACACAAGATAGTTAACAATATCCGCATACCAAGGCTCATCAACGTTGAGAGCTAAAAGCTGCTCATCAGGGAAGCTGTCATGCAGAGGCAAGGTATCCTCCTCTGCGTTGGATCCATGTGTGATCCTGCTCAGGTGATCTGCCACCACATTCTCAGTACCTTTCTTGTCTTTGATCTCAATATCAAACTCCTGAAGTAGCAGCATCCAGCGAATCAACCTGGGCTTTGCATCCTGTTTTGTCATAAGATATCTCAAAGCAGCATGGTCAGTGTAAATAACAACTTTAGTTCCTAACAAGTAAGACCTAAATTTTTCCAATGCAAAGACCACAGCCAAGAGCTCTTTCTCAGTAGTTGAGTAGTTCAACTGAGCATCATTCAAAGTCGTGGATGCATAGTAAATCACATGGGGCAAACGTGCTGGACGTTGACCCAAGACTGCTCCAACTGCATAATCAGAAGCATCACACATCAATTCAAAAGGTAATTTCCAATCAGGTGCCTGTATGATGGGAGCAGTTGTCAGAAGCTCCTTGAGCTTGTTGAATGCCTGCAAGCACTCATCTGTGAAGTCAAAAGCTACATCTTTCTGGAGCAATGCACACATAGGTCTGGATATCTTGGAAAAGTCCTTGATAAACCTGCGATAAAAACCTGCATGTCCAAGAAAAGATCTCACCTCCTTCACAGTTGAAGGAGGGGGTAAGGTACGCACAACATCAACCTTAGCTTTATCAACTTCAATGCCTCTTGCAGAGACAATATGACCCAACACTATACCTTGTTCCACCATAAAGTGACATTTCTCCCAATTCAAGACAAGGTTAGTGTCAACACAACGTTTCAGGACCATAGATAAATGATGGAGACATAGGTCAAAAGAATCACCAAAAACTGAAAAATCATCCATGAATACCTCAATGATTTTCTCAACCATGTCTGAAAATATGCTCATCATGCATCGCTGAAACGTGGCAGGGGCATTGCAGAGCCCGAATGGCATCCGTCTGTAGGCAAAAGTGCCAAACGGACAGGTGAAGGTGGTCTTTTCTTGATCCTCTCGGTGAATGGCAATCTGGTTGTAGCCAGAATACCCATCCAAGAAGCAATAGAAAGCATGACCTGCAAGACGCTCCAACATCTGATCAATAAAGGGTAAAGGAAAGTGATCCTTACGTGTGGTTGCATTTAGTTTGCGGTAGTCAATGCAAACTCTCCATCCGGTTTGAGTTCTTTGTGGCACCATCACATTCTCATCATTTTTCACAACTGTGATGTCAGAACGTTTAGGAACAACTTGCACATGACTCACCCATTTACTGTCAGAGATAACATAGATTATACCTGCGTCTCGAAGTTTGATAACTTCCTTCTTCACCACATCCATCATTGGAGGGTTTAGCCTGCGTTGAGCTTCCCTTGTGGGCTTAGCTCCCTCCTCAAGATATATCCTGTGTGTACATAACGTGGGACAGATGCCTTTTATGTCAGCAATTGTCCATCCAATTGCTTCCTTGTATTCCCTAAGAACTGTCAACAGTTTCTCTTCCTGCAATTTGGTTAGCTTTGAAGAAATAATAACTGGCAAAGTGTCACCAGTTCCCAAGAATGCATACTTCAAATGCTCAGGTAACGGTTTAAGTTCAAGTTCAGGGAGTACCTCAATGGAAGGGCGAAGAGCCTTTTCAGAAACCGGTAATGGAATGGGTTTTGAGCCCTTACCTGTTGGTACAAACGGTCTCGAGTTTAGCTCAGCCATTTCATCATAAAACGCCTCCTCCATGACCAAGTCTCGGGAAGACTCAATCCTCATGCACTTCTCATCATCATCCCACCCCACACTTGAAGGTGTGTAACCCGGTTTAGCTTCTAGTTCATCCAATTCCCTTTGAAATTGCTCATTGCTACTGGGTGGAGTGGGTTCTTCACCAATTTCGATGACTTTCTTCAGAGCATCCTCCTCCATAGAGTACTGAATGTATTCCTGCATGAAACTATCAAACACATCAATTGAATAACAGGAATGATCACTAGAAGTACCTGGATGCTTCATGGCTTCAAAGATGTTGAAGCGTATCTTTTTATCATCAACTCTCATTGTGAGAGTCCCCTCAAAACAATTAATCTTAGTTCGGGCCGTCCTCAGGAATGGACGACCAAGAATCAATGGAAGCTCAGAGGGCATCGGTTCTGTCTCCATCTCCAAGATGAAGAAGTCTGCTGGAAAGATTAGCTCACCTACCTGCACTAAAACATCTTCAACAACACCAAGAGGGTAGCAGCTAGATCTGTCAGCAAGTTTAATAGTCACCAAAGTTGGTTGCAATTGTTGAGACAGGTTAAGTTTGTTATAAACAGAATAGGGCATCAAATTAATAGAAGCGCCTAAATCTAATAAAGCACCAGAAAACCTGTGATGTCCAACAATGCATGGAACAGTGAAACGACCTGGATCCTCCATCTTAGAAGGTAGCTTCCTTTGGAGAACAGCAGATACCTTTTCACTCAGAGCTACCGTCTCAGTTGGCCTGTACTTCCTCTTAGCAGTACAAAGTTCTTTGAGAAACTTTGCATATTGTGGAATTTGTTTCAATGCTTCAAGAAGAGGAATGTTCACTTGAACCTTTCTAAAGATCTCCAATATATCATTGGTCTTGTCCTCTTTCTCATGCTTCTTCAACCTGCTAGGAAAAGGAACTGGAATATCAGTGGAAGAAGAAGGTTTAGAAGGTACCTGATTTGGCTTTGAACTTTTACTTTCCGGAAGGATTTCGACCGGTCGAACTGGGGCAGAATCTTGGTTCTCCGAATTTTCAAACACAATTTACTCAAGAACCGGTTCCTCTATCATTGATGCATCCTTCTTCAACATTGGCTCTTTCTCTACTACCTTCCCACTTCTCAACTCCATGGCGTGCAATTCTCTCTCATTCCTTGGATTTGCCTCAGGTTGGCTAGGAAGTTCACCAAAGTTTCGTTGAGCCAACTGTTGTTGCACTTGACTCATCTGACGCTCCAAAAGCTCAATGGATTTTCCATGTTGTTGCCCCTGATTTCGAACTTCTTGAGTGAGAGTATTCAGAGCTGTATTCGGCCCCTCCAATATCTTCTTGTTATCAAGCATCATCTGTTGAAACATAGCCTCTAATCCGGTAGGGCCTGTAGTTACTGGAGGCGCTGGAGCTTGATAATGTTGTTGTTGCCTTTGACCATATGTTTGTCCATCTCTAGGTGGTCTCTGAGCAAATCCGGGTGGATTGGTTGGGGGATTCAAGACATTGTTGCTTTTGTAGCTCAAAAGTGGATGATTACTGTTACCTTGGTAGTTATTGTACTGCCTCCCAACATAATTCACATCTTCCTCCTCAGGGATAGGCTGAAACTTAAGACAATCCTCAGCAATATGATCATTAGAAGAACAAATGGTACACACTACCTGAACCGCAGCCACTGTCTGAATTTTGTCAACTTTCAAGGAGCTGGCAATCAATGCAATATCATTCTCCACAGCACTCATCCTCTTTTCCATGGCCCCATCAGTTGTGGCAACACTCACAGATCTCCTAGTTGCTCCCATAGATCGATCTCTGGAGTGAAATTGCCTGGAGTTCTTGCCTGACTCTCTACAATCACCTTAGCTGCATCGCCGGTCAAATTCCACCAGTTACCCCCACTAGCTGAATCAAGTTTCTGCCTGTTAAAAGTATCAAGTCCTTCATAGAAGTACTCCATCTGAGTATTAATATCAAACTTGTGGTGAGGACACTGGCGAAGCAAGCTCTTGAACTGACTCCATGCTTCATGAAACTCATCCCCATCTTTCTGTTTAAAAGTACTAATCTGCTTCTTCAGATTCTTGGTCCGGGATGCTGAATAGAATTCTCTCATAAAAGCGGTAGCCATCTTCACCCATGTATCCATTGAACCTGCTGCCAACGAATTGAACCATAACTTTGCTTGCTCTTTCAGTGAAAAGGAAAACAGAAGAAGCTTGAGGGTATCTTCTTCTAGATTCTGTGACTTTTGAATCCTGCAAAGAGCTGTGAATTCATTTAGATGGTCCTGTGGATCTTCAGAGGGAGTGCCCCTGAAGTGTGGCAATGCTGCTATCAGAGCAGGCTGGATCGAGTAAGTTCCCAAGTTTGCAGGTAGCACAATTGGTGAATTAGCAGCCCCTGTACCCGGTGTAAAGGATTCTCTCAAAGTGGCCATTGCTGGTGGTGTAGGTAGAGGTGTCAACTGTTCCTCCTCTTCTGACTCAGATGCTGTATGAACCTCTGGCTCAGAACTCGCACCACCAGTGTTACTTGTGCTTGCTTGTTGTTGCTTCCTGAGCTTCTTGTTAAGCCTTGCTGTTTTCTCAATCTCTGAATCGTATAACAGTGGTGGGGAGTCTAACGACTTGCTCCTTGTATGCATACAACTTCCTGCACACAGCAACCAAGATAAGACTCAAAGGAAAAAGAAAACTAAACAAAAACTAAACAAGAAAAACAAAAAGACACTACAAAGACTTAGAATTAAGTAACTCCCCGGCAACGGCGCCAAAATTTGATGAGTGCAAAAGCACCTCTCAAAGATACCTTATATTTTTAAGATATATCGATGTAATACTCATATACAAGGGTTATCGAACACGAGGAGTTAGTGAGACTAAGTCTATGACACAACAAAACACAAAAGACGCGAATTCCAGAAAACTGGAATTCTCGACCTCTAGACACTACGAAAATTATAATTAAATATTTACTTGACCAATGAACACGAAATTTGAACACAAGACACTAGATACAGTGGCGGACTACCACATAAATTTTGGTTTAAAACGGGATTGATTTGGTTGCCGAAATAATTCGGCCAAATGAAGTAAATAACAGAAAACAGTAAATTTCAGAAAAGTAAATATTGATGTAAATCAAATGTGATGGGAGTTAGGCACTTCTCTCCACCCTAGACATCCTACGACTCCCCAAACTAATTCTAACAACCATGGATGAATGTTCCCCATGCACGAGCTATGGTTAAGTCATCTTGCATATTACACTCTCTTACTTGGCATGAAAGAGGGAATGGTGTCCGTTCTTTCTTGATCCCTAATCAACCGACTTATACATATGGTGGTGTAAGTCTAGAGAACTAGAGTCATTAAGATTGAAGAATGTTTGAAGAACAACAAAGCTTCAAGAGCTACTATGGTGGGTGCTCTTACATCACCTAGGATTTATTCACACAGGAGCCTGTATTATCTCTATTGAACATGCAATGGTATGGTGGTCATGTACACATTCTAGATGCTAGATCCTATATCATGCAACTACGTTGATCACCATAGAAACATAAGATAGAAATCATCAATGGGATAATCAGTGAATAAAACTCATCCAAATAGTTATTAAAATCAACTGGGGTTCAAAATCGTAGTATACCTAGGGCTTCGATCAGCCCCTAACTATGGAGTTTAGCTACTCATAATCATAAGAATATAATAGCAAAACATGATGGAGGAGTTTTGATACAAACAGAGATGGAAAACCCTAGGTTTTGGCAGCAGCTTCTCCTTGCGTTAACTCTCTGCTCCCAATGTGATTTTTCTCCTCCAGTCCGTGTATGAATTTCACGTGATGGCTCTAGGAGTTTTAATCTCCTTTCCCTCATTGGTCCAACACCAAACTGACCAGGAAACCCTAGCCCAAAACCGTAAGGAATAATGATTCCTTTCCTTGCAAACCAACTAATTAATCCCTTCTGCTTTTGGCTTCTTTTCCACAATCCACATCAGTAATTAGTTGGGTCCAAGTCCACAAATTCGTCCATGATCATCACAATAAGACTTGGGCCTCCAAATACGCATTTCGGTCCACAGTCAGCATTTCTGAGCAGAATGATCTCTCTGTAGTAAATCGGCCATAACTTCCTCTAGAAAATTCGGAATGATGTTCCGGAAGCGTCTACGGAAACTAGACATCCAGGGCTTTCCAAACATGTAAAAATCATAATTAATTCCTCCTGGTCCTTTCCCAGTCCTCTGTCGAAGTTGACTGACCAGAAGCAGGCAGAATTCCCAAAATCAGCTTAATGTGCTCCTTTTGTCATAATTCTCCAAAAGACCTATAAAACAATAAAACGTAGTTAAAATGCTCAATTCATAACAAGAATCTAAGTATAGAGAATACATTAAAGACCAAGAAAGTTACATATTTATGCAACTATCACTACACAACTGAATCATTTGAAGTTTCTTCGTAAACATACTTGTTTTGTACGCACTGGTTTTCATGAGCCTATCATATATCCATAATTAATGTACAATGAAAAATTATTCCTCGTCTTGTGTTAAACTTTTACTATCGGTTTCGAAGAAAATAATTGATAATATGATTTAAAGAGAGATCGAGAATAATTAACTGAAACAACAATGTTGTTGGAAAAATATTGATATAAAGCCATATGATTGATGCCATGAATTACTTCATATATTTTGATATTGGAAGTAAAAAAAATGGAAGACTATACTTAGCGAACAATTTTTTAATTGTGTGATGTTCAAGAAGAAATTATAATAGGGAGAACTTCTACTTTATTCATTGATAAGGAAGCCTTTATATAGGCATTACAATAAGTATCCTGATAAATCAGGGATTCCCTATCTATTACATAATTATCTAATCTAGTCTAATTAGGTCAAGACACATCCAGGAAGTTACGGAAATAACCTTCCTACAACACGCCCCCTTGTGTCGAGCGCCTAATGTCTTCATGGTGCTTACCATGTTGCCTCACTAAAATCTTGCCAGCAAAACAAAAACCTCTTGGGCAAAAATAAAATGCATGGACGAAGAGAAAAGAGCAGAACGCATCAACTACTATACTTGTGATTGACATGTGATGTAGACTCCTCCTGATGTCTAACAAACTTAGAGCTCTGATAACTGGCGCATGCCAATGCTCTTCACAAACATAGATTTTCTCAAAGACTTGGTAAACAAATCTGCAACATTTGCATCTGGACTCACTTGATTAACTTGGATGTTCAGGAATTTCTGTTGTTGCACATTATAAAAGAACTATGCGGGTCAGAGAGATACCCAGCATCTATAAAAGCAACTAACACATTGTTGGGAGTCTTTGGATAAGGGAGACGGCCATTGAAGGACGAAGAATGGCCGAAATCATCACCTATGCCGGTCTCCACGTCGCCGGTCCCGGCGGTAGTTCCGCGGCGTACAGCGGCGCTGCCGGTGGCGTTGGTGTGAGGATGACCGGTGGTGGAAACCTCTCTGGTGCTAAAGGGGTAGAACAAACCCAAGTCAATGGAACCTTTCAGATGTTTAACACCATTCCAATGATGATGCGTAGGCGCTGAGCTAAATCTAGCTAATAAGTTCACAACGAAAGCGATGTCTGGTCTAATATATTGTGCTAAATATAATAGCGCCCCAATTGCACTAAGATACATGTATTTAGCTCCAAGCATCTCTTCATCATCCTCTTTAGGACGGAATGGATTCTTGTGTCTAGACTTTGTCTTTCTTATGAACACGCATAGGCATAAATCATTGTTCTTGTATCCCCTCCAAATCAAGTATTACAACAGACGTTACAATCTAGTTGCACAATGACTTTGTGGTTTAAAGTCACTTGATCGAGGCATTAGAAGTCCTTCAAACACTTTCGTGTATATATCTGCATCTATATCCCCATATAAGTATACATTAACCACATTCATAAGCTGCAAACTTCAGTTTTTGGGACACTACTAAACTGATTAAGTAGCGGAAAGTAATAATGTCCATTACGAGAGAATACATCTCATCGTAGCCAATATCAGGTCGTTGAGAGAAACATTGCGTCATGAGTCTTGTTTTATACCGCATGATCTCATTCTCTCATTACGCTTACGAACAAAGGCTCTCTTATGTCCAACAAGTTTAACGTCTTTCCGGATTAACTTAACAGATCCTAAAAGTTGCCTTTTATTTAACGAGTCTAGTTCTGTCTGTATTGCTTCTTTCCACTTCGGCCAATACATTCTTCGTTGACACTCTGCAACGGAATAAGCGATTACATCATCAACATACGTGAAATTTTATCCACAGAATACACGTGCGCACTTGTGTAATTGAGATTTATGTGTACTCTGACATTAACAAAGGTTATGTGGCGTCCCACAGAAAACACATAGTTGATCATGGACATAATTATAGTCAAAGACAATCTCATTGATGATGAGCGGATTAATTTGTGCCATCACAACTCGCTTCTTTCGAGGTTTTAAATCTCGAGAATTAAACGGTCTCCCCCTCTTCTTGGTGGGAGCCGAGGCCGAAGCTGCTGCCCCTTCAAAGTTCATCAGTGGCACCGTTGCGATCTGATTCAACAACAGCGACGACGTCCCGTAGGGCGGTGCCGCCGCCGGCGTTACCCTCTCCTGAGGATATGCCGACGGCACTAGGTCTTACGGCAACCAAACCGATCCCATATGATCGGATCTTCAACCTTACCGGCACATTTGCAGTATGTATGTGCGATCTCGTCACTTTCTAACTCACTTTGAGTAGTGCGGGGATCATGATGAGACAAATCGTTGGGGGCACACTATGTCAATTCCTGACGTTCATTCGGAATGTGAGCATTCCTATCTCCCCCTAACGGTGGGAAGTGTGTCTCATCAAAGTGACAATCTACGAAACGCGCAGTAAAGAGACCTACGGTGGTTGGTAGCGAATTATTGTTGGGGATTCACATCCAACATATACCTAAACGTTTTTGTAGACCCATTTGTGTACGCAGAAGAGGCGTAATAGATAAACAGCACAACTGAAAGTACGTAAGTGCACAATATTGGGTTTATAACCAGTAACCAGCTGGTATGCACTACACGTCTGGTTGGCATTGGGTCTGAAACGAATAAGCATAGCTGTATGCAGTATTACATATCCCCATGCAGAAATTGGCAATTGGTTCCCATAACCAAAAGCCCTAGCTAATAGCCGGAGTTGCTGAAGAGTGGCTTCTGCAAGGCAGTTCTGAGAAAGAACATGAGAAACGGGATGTTCAACTTCAATCCCTATGGATATGCAATAATCATCGAATGTCTTGGAGTTAAACTCTCTAACATTATCCAACCTAATAGATTTAATAGGATGGTCATGGTGGTGAGCCCTTAACTTGATGATTTAAGCTAAAAGCTTGACAAATACAGCTTGTGGACAGCAAATCGACGTGACCAACGCGTCGATGCATCAACCAGCACCTTAGAATACACAAAGGGTCCGCATTCTGGTTGATAGGTCCACACATATCATCTTGGATTTGTTGTAAGAATGGTTTCTTTTGTGTCCATAACAAAGGAAAACAATGGATTCATCTTTGCTAGTGTACAAGCTTTGCAATAAGAGCATTATGCATCTTAAAATACAAATTCGTGCTGAAAATCAGATTCAAGCGCAGCATGACCTTTGTGTACTAAAATGGTTATAACTCATTACAGAAGGTATCGACAAACAGTAAAATGTTTTGGAAACTAGACATCGGTAGCTTTCCATTGATATAAAGTACACAATGTAGTTCGAACCGAGCTGATCACAAAGCTCTGTCGAAGTTGATAGATCTATAGATTTCCGGACAGATCCGTCCTACGTTGCCGAAACGGCCATAACTCACTCAATATGATAGCTATGATCAAACGGTTAGTGTTTCTGGAAATTAGACACATAGACCTTTCCATCGGTATAAAATATACTATTTTTGAATGAGTGAGCTATGATTTATAGGTCATGCAATATCAAAGCTTGTATGAGTCATAAGATCCAATAACAAGAATTGGAATGAGGTATTCTCATTGAATCTGACTCAACTTCTTCTCTAGAATGATTTATTAGAGGAAATACACAAGTAATTGTTACCATTCTCATATATCCAAGTGATAACATATGGCAATTAGGTTTTAGAAAACACAGCAAGATTCGATTTTTTCTTGGTGCATAGAATACGTTCAATGACATCGATAACTGTACCATTAGGTAACGTAAAGTTAATGAATCCACGCTCTTTAACAACCGGCGAGGTTTTAATCGATATAGTCATTGATCATCTATATTGCACATAATACTTAAACGACTCTCTCTCCCTTAGGATAGTGTGGGTTGTCCCACTATCAGCTAGACACTCAACTTCACCGCGAGACATCTAAATAGATGAAAAACTATGGGTGGTTTTCTCGCGGGACACAGTCTAATCACTACCCCGTAGGATAGAGAAAGAAAAGGGGATGAAATCTCATCGAGTGTATCACATGGCATTTGGACTTTATAACTTCGACTAAAGTCGGAAAGTGCAAGGTTGAATGTTACATAACCGAGCAATTATCATCAGAAACCAAAACGAAGCTGAGGCTTCGCACGTTGTGGTGTTGAACACCTTTGGTGACCGGAAGAATGGAGGCTCAGCCTCCTAGGATCGGTGCTAAGCACCTTCTCGGGCGGCTATGGAACCGAGGCCGAAGCCTCCTTGAAAGCACGGTGACGTGGCACCTTTGTGCTGCCGAAGCCGAGGTATCATCACCATGAGGCCGACGTCGGCCACCAGGCTTGTGACGTCGAGCCTAGCTCCAATTATTCTTTGATTTTGATTTGAGCTGAGGTGGAATTATAAGTCCAATATACTAAGCCAATGTGACCCAATAGTGTTTCAGAAGAACCACGTGAGTCGTTAAAACACGAATCTGGATTGCTTAGAAACATAAAATTTCTCACAATATGGGAAAACAGAGAAATTTTATTAACTTGCCAACTTTTAATACATCAAAAGCAAGCTTCTAATTCCAAAGAAAACGACTAAGAGATCAAAGTCTATAAGATATGGCAAAGCCATTACAATACTTGAAAAATTCTTAATGAAAAGTCAAATATAAAGACTAATCAAAATCCGGGACATCTAATGCTTGAGTAGGCTCTTGAGTCTTAACTTTAGGAATGAAGTGCTCAGCCACGAGATTAACGTGAGGTTGTCATCACTAGTTCTCACTCAGCATGATAATTCTCTTTGCTAAAATTATCTCTTGTAGGCATTAGTCATCTCTTTGCTAGAATTATACACGTGGTGCATATGCTTAGAGGAACCACACTTGTAACAAGGAGCAAAACTAGTGCTTTTGTTGTTGTTGTGAGACGAGGGAGGAGATGGCGCGTGGCCACCTTGACGGGTTCTATGGCCGAATTGGCCTCCCCCTGAAGGTGCGGCATTGCCGCCATTTCGTCTCCAAGTGTTGGAGCGTCGTGTCACACGGTTTCTACCATTTTGATTTCCTTCACGTATCGGTTTAGAAACTTGTTGATACGGGGCATTCTAATTCTTATTTCTTTTATTTTGAAGCCTTCCCATAGTGAGCCTGTGGTTCATGAATCTTTTTAATTCCAACAGGTCTCAAAATTATTGTTATTTATTCAGCTTAATCAACCGAATTTCGGTATGGGTGTCATAAGGCATCATAGGCTATGGGGAATTTATCAAGAGTCTTATTGATAAGATCTCTATCATTTTTGTTATGCCAACAGTGTTAAGGTCATAATCCAAAGAACCGAATGGTTTCCCATTTCAATGAAATCTCTGGGATAAGTATGTCATTGACATTATTTAATCGCTACTGGAGCGTGTCCCTTAAATTTTTTCTTTAGGGATCTTTTATCGACAGATGTTGTCGCTTCAGAGTTGGATGAATATGGCGTTCTCAAAAATGAGTGCCTAGACCTTGACATAATCCCCAAATGGGGTAGTGGCTACTGCTTCATTCAGAATGACTGAGAAACTGTTGCTTTGAAAAGCAAGCTACACATCGGAAACTCATCGATGGTATTGTTTGCCCTCGAGATTAAGAATCTCAAAATCGGGTCGTGACTATGACGACATCTACAATAAAAGAGATACGTCGGATTGGTATGAATATGACATATACCATTCAAGTATGTGGAACGGAATTAGAAGGGCTATGACGTATATGGTCATAAATTTATCTTTTCGATGCATAAAACCGTCGACATCATATCGCACCTTCAAACAGTGGCGTACTCAGACATCCACATAAACATCTTTTTTCTTTTAATTTTCCTTTCAAACGTGATTCCCCCAGGACCATCACTTAAAAACTTCGACCGTAGGGGTAATTACATCCCCATCTTAGGTCTCATCGGCGATATAAGAATGGCCGGGATCGAAGTAGAAGAAGGCTAATAGCGCCCGATATATATATCGTATATGTTCAAAAGCTGGAACTTTTATAAAATCTTACTTGCTAGTTCGCCAATGAACTGCGTTGTAATATAAAATGCGCTTGAGAACTCGGTTCTACTCCTTGTGCAAAATGCAATAGTCGCTTCGTTCTTTAGACGAATGCAAAAAATTGTTCCTCACCTCCATGGCGTACACATCGTCGTAACATGTCGATGAATGACCACATATTTCCTATTGAGCACGTGAAAAATAAATATATTTAGATAGGTGCAGGAAATTATTAAAATAAATAATAAAATAGGAAAAAGTGGGAGGAAGAAAAGCCCAAAGGGCTGCTGGGCTCGGTAGAGGCCCAAACCCGACTCGGGTCGGGTTGGCGGAAAAACCGGGTCAGGACTGATCCGGGTCATACAGATCTGGTGCGCGGATCGAGCAACGCCGTGCGCTGGTGTCGATCGGATTGGCGGGGAATCCAGGTCGTGCAACGCCTGGGCTCGGATTGACGGCTTCCAAGGATGCCGGGCGGCGGCGTCAAACGTGGGATTCGAGAGCACCAGACTTGTCGTCGTCGTCGACGGCGCTGGGCTGAGCACGCATGGATCAGCGGAGAGCGCAAAGGCTTCATCGTCCAGGCATAGTCGACAGCTAAAGCGGATGTCGTAGGCTTCCGGCTGGGGGGGGGCGACGTCGACTGGCGGAGGAAGCCAGGCCGGAGGAGGGGGGGGGTGCCCAGAGAAGATCTCTGGGTGCCCTAGGATTTCTTCAGTCTCTGCCGACAAAGATGTCGTCGGCAGGATGAGTTTTCTGAAATTCTTGTCTTCGCCGACAAAGTTTTTGTCGGCAGAACTTGGAGCCTCTGAATTTTTTTTCTTTTTTCTTTCTTCCGACGAAGGGTTGTCGGCGGAAGATGATTTCTGGGGAGGGCGGCAAGCAGTTGCCGGCAGAAGAGAGATCTAGGGTTTCTGAAATTTTTTTTTTTTTTTTTTTTCAGATTGGAAATTTAGGGTTTATGAATTTTTTTTCATGGCTATTAGACGAAAGGCTAGAGCCACGTGTTGATAACGTGTTCAAGGAGAAATTATAATAGGGAGAACTTCTACTTTATTCATTGATAAGGAGGCCTTTATATAGGCATTACAATAAGTATTCTGATAAATCAGGGATTCCCTATCTATTACATAATCATATAATCTAGTCTAATTAGGTCAAAACACATCTCGAAAGTTACGGAAATAACCTTCCTACAACATGTGCTTCATTTTAATTTAATCATACGGTTTTCTCCAACATCTTTTTACTCTAAATAAGCTCCCCAAATTTTACATAAAAAACTACACAAAAGTACATGACAATAATTTAATTAACAAATAGGTCACCTACCATATTTTTTTTATATAAATTAGGACTAAATTTTACAAATCAAAACAATGTATAGTCAAACTGCCACTTATCACTAAAAATTTACTATTTTACCCTTCTTAATATTCACACTTGTATTCAGTCTTAATTGCTGTTACTGCAGAATTTAAAAGCTGCTACTGTCAACTTAAAGGCTGTTACTATGGATAGAGAAGCTAGCTGCTACTGTCGATAGAGAAACTAGATGCTACTGTCGATAGAGAAACTAGGTGCTATTGTCGACTGTGAAGTTAGATGTCGTCTTAAAAATTGTTGCTACTGTCAACCCTGAGGCAAGCTGCTACTGTCAACCCTGCTATCTTGCTACTGTGGCTCGTGGTGGTTGAAATTCGAAATTTCAAAGTAGTTTCTCAAAATATATGCAACACTACACTCAAATGAAAGCCCATGAGATGAAAAACAATTTTGTAGTTTGAATATTCTCCAAATTGTCGACGGTTTGGCCGGAAAACTTGAAATTGCCGAAAATAACTCAAAAAAGAAGATAAAAAAACTTGTCAGTTAGTGGAGTGGCAGCATGGTAATTTTGGTAAAATCAGTGGCATTTTAGGCATTTCAGCCTCAATTATTCAATCAATTTTGGGTTCACTCGATTTTGGGTCAGACTTATGTTTTTTTTTGTTTAAAATTATTGAAAGTGAGTTATTTGTGTTTGTAAATTTGGTCGGGTACTACTGTGTAATTTACTAAATTTTAAATTAGAGTCTCTATAACATGGTCATGCGAACATGCATGTTATTAGTGGCCTTAGCTTCTTTATACATTCGATAGATGAAAAAAATATGATTTATATATCACAGGAACTTAACTTTCATAGTAAAAATAAGTACAGTTTTGATGAAATATAATAGTTAACAAGAAATTTAAGTTTCTTGAACACTAATGACATTTAGTCTGCATTCATCACAGAAGATGTGCAGTTTTCCAACATTTACATGCGTTGGACTTAAAAACCGAACAGAAAAATTAGACCCCGGAACAAAATGATAAAAGACAAACATCTGAACCGAACTAGCTAGTTCCGGCTAGTTTTTCAAGTTTCGACTCTTTTTAGCCAACTTGTAATAGCGAATTAATTGATAGGTAGTCTCAGATAGACAATCATTCATACGAAATTTCTCCATGCCAATCTTGCACTTGACGAGCAAAGCAATAAATCTATCTTCAGAGAGGATGAGACCTTTTCAATCTGCTCTAGGCTAAGCTCAATGCGGTCGTGCTTTGTTGATGCCAATCTAAATGTTATACTTCCATCAAAATATGCCTCGAGCAGTAAAACGTAGGTACAATGTGTACATCAATATTACATTTACAAGTTCGAAAATGTGAAATACAACACATGGAAATCATCAGTCTTCTTCTTTCCTAGTAATGGTGACTAATGCAGTAGAATTTCTAGTTTCATTGTCAGTTGAAACGTTTCCGTGTCCATGCTTCTGCCAAAAATCATGAAGTTCGTGAACCTGAAAAATGCAGAAAGATTAGACAAAGCAACAAGTAGAAAACAAAAAATCAACAGTGTCCATGGACAGTAGGTAAAGTGAAATGCCATCTTCAATGGAAAGGTCAAACATACACATGAAATACACCATTTCCTCTAAACACAAAGCTTGATTATTAGCGAACTGATCATACATTCTTATCCATAAGTAAGTCACAATTCAACATTAAGTATTTGACCTATTTATAACTTATTGCAGCCCCTCACAGATATATGAGAAAGTTCAGCATCAGAAAGATTTTCCTCTAACAACAAATGCAATAACTCTCCTATCCAAGCTGCGGACTGAGTACCTAAAGTATATGCCTATGCTGTCAAGAATTGTGAGATGCAAATATTGATTAGTGGAACATGCTCATGACAGCCCTGACTTTACACTTGATCAATGGTTTAATGGGTTCTCATATATAAGAAAAAAAAGATACACCAATGGCCAACAGAAAACAGATATCAACAATTGGGATTTAAGTAAGCAGAGGATAACACAGAGGTACAATTAAGAAAGAGATGTACCTTTTTCACTTTACCATGCTCTGACATAATAGCATAATATTTGCGCATCATCATTTCTTCTTCTCCCTGCAAATTGTACATCCATAATTTTTAGTACTAGAGTTACTTACTACCATCTCAATAGGAACCACAATTAAGAGACTAAAGAAACAACCTGAAGATTAGACAATTCTTGTATCACCGATTCAGACGCTTTCTTTAGGAGCTCATTCTGCTTCTCCAAGTGCCTGCACACACAGAAAACACAAACAAAGCAAAAAAAAATAAAAAATTAATCTGAATTATGAAAATGAACTGCACATAAATTATTGACTTAATATACATACTTCAATATATCTCCAAGCTTTCCGGGATCCATTGCGCTTAATAATCTGCAACACCAATCAGTAGGTAATGTGAGCTTATGACCAAGATTCCAAGTATGAAACACAATGCTAAGGGAAAAAATATTATCTAGTACAGAATCAAACCTGCTAACCTTCACAGTTATATCAAATTGCAATAAATTTAGCCCCAATTATTCTAAATAGGAACATATTCAAACCCTAAATTAACAGAAATTAAACATTCCCAACTAATAAGATTGTAAGTTTAATTGAAATTGCAGAACCTTTCTTTGAATCGCAGTCTCATAATCACGAGCAGTTTCTCACATAAATCAAGATTTGAGTGTGTAGAAAATATCAGACATCAGATTGATGGGAATCTTTACCTGCAGATGTACTACTCCACGGCGGCGCATATCGACGTCACGACGGCGAAGGGAATATTTAGAGGGAAAGGGTTACAGCGTTTGGATTTACTTTGCTTAGAAATCTATTTATACTTTTGGACAAGGCCCGGTAAACTAACAAAAACGAATGGACTGGCCCATTAGCGAATTTCAGGGAACAAATGAACTTGGGCTTTTGTTCAAAATCTGCTAAACCGACAATCATAATTTGATTATTTTTATTATTCATCTAACCACAAAATAGAGTTGATTACATTTTACCACATGAATTTGAATAGAGATTGATTGTATTTGTATATAGTTTAACTAAATTAGAGTTCATCACTCTTTATCATATGAATTTCAACATAACTTGATTGTATTTATTTTACTCAAACTTGAACATCTTTTGTTCTAATTTATAATTGTGTGACTACTGCTATTTGGTCGCACATTTTTTCACAATCTAATCATAGTTATAAACTATAGGATCACTGTATAAAGAATCACTTTCCAAGAAAACATGAGATAGACTAGCTATATATGCAAGATGGGATTGGATTCCTTGAAGAAATGTATGGACTCTCTTAGCCACAACTGAAGCATGAATATAAGAAACAAGCCCTTTTTTAATTGTTTCATCTTATCTTGCAGGACAAGTGGAGGAACCTGCTGAAAGCTAGTTTTGCACAAACACCTCCCGATGATGGGTGGGTATTACTAACCTATTCCTTTCTTCTGTCTATTGGTTGGTTAGGTTGGATTCGTATCTGGCTTTTACTGAAACCCAAAAGGGAACATACCTGATGAGACGGCGAGGCGCGACGGCGAGGCGCTGGCAGATGGCGATGGCGATGAGCTGGCAGGACGACGACGGCGCTGTCAGATGGCGAGGCGCTGGTGCGACGGGGACGGCGAGGCGCTGGCGCGACGGGGACGGCGAGGCGCTGGTCTCTGCTGACCTAGAGCGAAGGAAGAACGAAGTCGAGGCCTTTCGAGCGAATGAGGAATGCTGAACAAAGAACTGAACAGGTAAAGGGTTGCTAAATGTCCATTCTACCCTACGTATTCTTCTTATTTTCGTTTCCACCCAAATACGTACGTATCCAACAAAAATACGACGTGTCCATATCGTGTCCAATTTCGGACACGCGTGTCCGACCGTATTTCACCGTATTGGGCCGTATCGTACCCGTCTGCGTGTCCGATACGCAATACGCCACCTTTTTCACGTATTGGAGCTTCTTAGATTGTACCTCTGTGTTATCCTCTGCTTACTTAAATCCCAATTGTTGATATCTGTTTTCTGTTGGCCATTGGTGTATCTTTTTTTTTCTTATATATGAGAACCCATTAAACCATTGATCAAGTGTAAAGTCAGGGCTGTCATGAGCATGTTCCACTAATCAATATTTGCATCTCACAATTCTTGACAGCATAGGCATATACTTTAGGTACTCAGTCCGCAGCTTGGATAGGAGAGTTATTGCATTTGTTGTTAGAGGAAAATCTTTCTGATGCTGAACTTTCTCATATATCTGTGAGGGGCTGCAATAAGTTATAAATAGGTCAAATACTTAATGTTGAATTGTGACTTACTTATGGATAAGAATGTATGATCAGTTCGCTAATAATCAAGCTTTGTGTTTAGAGGAAATGGTGTATTTCATGTGTATGTTTGACCTTTCCATTGAAGATGGCATTTCACTTTACCTACTGTCCATGGACACTGTTGATTTTTTGTTTTCTACTTGTTGCTTTGTCTAATCTTTCTGCATTTTTCAGGTTCACGAACTTCATGATTTTTGGCAGAAGCATGGACACGGAAACGTTTCAACTGACAATGAAACTAGAAATTCTACTGCATTAGTCACCATTACTAGGAAAGAAGAAGACTGATGATTTCCATGTGTTGTATTTCACATTTTCGAACTTGTAAATGTAATATTGATGTACACATTGTACCTACGTTTTACTGCTCGAGGCATATTTTGATGGAAGTATAACATTTAGATTGGCATCAACAAAGCACGACCGCATTGAGCTTAGCCTAGAGCAGATTGAAAAGGTCTCATCCTCTCTGAAGATAGATTTATTGCTTTGCTCGTCAAGTGCAAGATTGGCATGGAGAAATTTCGTATGAATGATTGTCTATCTGAGACTACCTATCAATTAATTCGCTATTACAAGTTGGCTAAAAAGAGTCGAAACTTGAAAAACTAGCCGGAACTAGCTAGTTCGGTTCAGATGTTTGTCTTTTATCATTTTGTTCCGGGGTCTAATTTTTCTGTTCGGTTTTTAAGTCCAACGCATGTAAATGTTGGAAAACTGCACATCTTCTGTGATGAATGCAGACTAAATGTCATTAGTGTTCAAGAAACTTAAATTTCTTGTTAACTATTATATTTCATCAAAACTGTACTTATTTTTACTATGAAAGTTAAGTTCCTGTGATATATAAATCATATTTTTTTCATCTATCGAATGTATAAAGAAGCTAAGGCCACTAATAACATGCATGTTCGCATGACCATGTTATAGATAAAGAATTTCATTTCATAAGGAAATAATTCCAAATATGGCATATAAATTCTGTATGATCGTGCCAATATGTGACTCGTTCAAACGAGATATCTGAATTTATTTAGATTATTACAACGAAATTGTATGTTCACTATATCATAAATAAATTACAACATCAAACAAATACAAATGACTAAAAAATTTAAACATGATCAAGTGAAAACGTAAAATTGAAATTACTTTATATGTAAGTGAAACTTAAACCAACTAGAACCTAAAATCATAATTGTGTTCCTATCATAACGAGAACATGTATTGCAAAACATTTGTATTCCAAGTTTACACCAAAGACAACAATATTTTCTCTTTTTTTTTTTTGGATAAAAATAGTAAGTGGTAACTTTTGGGCACACAGAAAGTAACTTTCACTTTATTTATCGAGCTAGAGTAACTTTCACAAGAAAAGAATATGCTTTGCATGCTTTTACCATAATGATCAAGCATGCTTATAGTGGTGAGTGGAAATATGCTCATTCTTTGACCAATTTTATGATGCCAAATAGCTATCTATCATCAAAAATGGCCAAAGCAATAAAGTGCCTCTGCTAAATAAAAATTATATTCATGTCCAAAGTTATTAACCGTCTGATTTTGACGTGTCGGGAACGGAAAATGATGTATTGGTGGGGGCTGCGATGGGGTGCTGATTCAAAAGGGAGAGTGGGAACAGTCTGAAGAGCCCTTGGCTTTTTGTGTTTTGTGTAGCTCTGGTGGCTGTCAAACTTAACCAAACAGCTCATCTTTACATGGCTGGTCTCTTTCTGGGCTTTGTTGCTTCTCTCTTTTCCTTCTCTGCTTCTCTGAACCATATATAACACTCTCTCTCTCTCTCTTTCTCTCTCTCTCTCTTTCACTCTCTGCAGTACTGTGAAGAACATTGTGTTTGTTTTGTTGCGCCACTGATTCTGATTCCTGGTACTTTAGCAAAGTGAAGGAAAAGGGTAGAAGGAGAGCAATTCCAGTGCCCAAGTTCTGTTTTTAAGGTGGGGTTTATCTGAAAGACTCTTCCTTTCTTAGCTGGATTCAATTTACTCTCAGAGCACTATTTATGTCCTCTTGCTATCATTTAGTTTCTGAAATCTTTGCTCAGTTTTGGTCTGCTTAGCTTCATTTGAGGTGGGTTTTGATTCTTTGCTCTTTTCATTCAATTGTGTAACTCTTGGGTTGTGCTTGGTTTATTGTATCAATATGACAATAGGGTAATGTATATTTTTGTTGCATATTCAACTGTGCATGAGTTGATTCAGGTGAAAGTTTAATGCTTTTTAAAGTTTTTTGGGGAACTAAGAGATGGGATATTCTTGGGTTTATTTCTATTTATGTTGATCTTTTAGTTCCACTTGTTGTTTGAGACAAATTTGTTGGTATTTTTGATAGCTTGAGAACCCCAAAGACTGATGCTTCTGTCTACTTTTGTTGGTGCATAGTTCAACTCTAACCAATAATTGTTGTTTCCAATTGCAGGTGTTCAAACTTCAAAGAGGGCCATGAATAGAGAAGGAACATTGTTGTAAAGGAATGTGAATTTGTGGGTTTTGGGTTTCTGAAGCTTTGTTGTGGGCCAGAAAAAGGGTTTAGGTTTGGCGGTGTTTGACCGTTGTAAAAACAAAGAAGTGAGGAAGCAGATATCTAGAATGAGGAGCATAAACAAATGAGGGAAGGGCGGTGGTGTCAGTTATAAGCAACTGGGGGGTTTTAATTTTAATCTTAGTTTTCTGGCTTTGAGAATTGTATATGTTTGGCATGGTCTGTTGGTGATGTCTTGTGTCTCCTTAGTTGGCCCTGTTTCTCCGGGGTCATTGGGTTTCTGTTACCAATTCAGGAAGCAACTCCCTCCTTTTGGTCTCTTTTCATTCAAGTGAACACTTTGTTGAAAATCTTGATCGCATTTACTCTTTACTTTCTTCAGCCTTAGTTTGTGGGGAAGATTCGGTCTAACTAGGAAAAACACCAAAGTTTTCTAAGATCTATATTCTTTTTTAACCTTGAGCATCAGCTGTTCAATTCTTGGTTTTTGGTTTCTTAATATTGTCTGGGGAATTCTGATTTCGGATCGGCGGTAACGGTCAAACGTTTGAAGGCTTAGCTGATATCAGGAAGTGTGAGCAGGAACAAGAGATCTATTCTTTGCCAAGATGAAGTTCATGAAACTTGGATCAAAACCTGATTTCTTTCAGACAGAGGGGGAGAATATTAGGTGAGTTTAGAGTTATTTCTGCTTTCATTTTTTGCTGGAAATAAGATATTGTGCAATTAACCCCTTCCTTCTTCACTTTGAGATGTAATATGTGCCATTTTTTTAGAGATATGTACCTACTTCTACAAATATGTTAAACATGAGTTTTGATACTCTAATGGATGCAAAAGATAAATGGTAGAAGTTTTTTTTTATTAGGAATTACATTCTGAATTAGGCTACACTTCCAATTTTCTAAGTAATCCTGCGCCTGTTAGATCCATTAAGCTTTTACAATGTAATTTGTTCTGTGTAGCTACATGGGGAAACTATATATGACTCGACTTCCATTAATGTTATGTCAAGTTCATGGTTATATTCTGTTAAGCATATGTGAACATGCAATCAGTTAAGCTAATTGTGTGCAACTATTGAAGTTTAGTGAACTGTCTAGATTTTTAATTATGCCTCATCTGTATCAACTTCTCCTGATTGGACACCCCCTGTCTCTGTTATAAGACAAACTCATTTCATCCATGGAAGTTTCCCGATTCTCTGTTTTTGGTCGAAAGGACTATAATGGGCAGTCTGTAAGAAATGAAAGAAAAATTGCATGATGCCTTGATGAACTTTCTGTTTTTCCAAAAAATGATTAATTCTTGTTTTGTGTTTGCTTAGATTTTACACTGTATGAAGTACATAGTTTTCGAAAAAGTTATGGGCTGAAATTTTTTCATCCAGGTATGTGGCAACTGAGCTGGGGACTGATGTTGCTATTAATGTTGGAGATGTCAAGTTTTATTTGCATAAGGTATGGTACCTTCTTGATCTTAAACAAGATACATTTGGTCAGTAGTTAATGTACTTTTTCCATATTAATAACCAAGCCAGCCAGACTGGATCAATGTGTTTCGGTATCAGAACTTCCTGGCTAGTGATATCCACTATCACATCACTTAAGTAACCTCACCTTAATTTAAGGCTGGGGTCAGACTATTGCAATGCCAATTGTTGATACCCCAATCTGATTAGCAAGTCAAACTTTCATTTGATTTGGATGCTCAGTGATGGGGTTTTGAGTTGTACAACAATAGTCTAGTTTAATTGATGACCTCTTCGTACGTTATGCATTTGTTAATTCTCGTATCCTAAGAGTATGAGTCCTAAAGATATCATACGTATATCTTTGATGTTATGTAGTTCCCACTTTTGTCCAAGAGCGCACGCCTGCAGAAACTGGTGGCAACAACAAATGATGACAACAGTGATGAAATCCACATTCATGATATTCCGGGTGGACCTGCTGCTTTTGAAATATGTGCCAAGTTCTGTTATGGTATGACAGTGACTCTCAATGCATACAATGTGGTTGCAACTCGATGCGCTGCAGAGTACCTTGAGATGTATGAAACTGTTGAGAAAGGAAACCTTGTCTACAAAGTTGAAGTTTTTCTAAGCTCTAGCATCTTCCGAAGCTGGAAAGACTCGATAATTGTTCTTCAGACAACAAGGTCTCTTCTTCCCTGGGCTGAGGAACTTAAGGTGGTCAGCCATTGCCTAGATTCCATAGCATCCAAGGCTACCATTGATACTTCCAAGGTGGAATGGTCATATTCGTATAACCATAAAAAGCTGCCATCTGAGAATGGGAATGATCCACACTGGAATGGTGTAGGAAAACAGCAGATGGTTCCAAAAGACTGGTGGGTAGAAGATCTCTGTGGGCTTCAACTTGATTTATACAAGCGGGTGATAACAATAATCAAGACCAAAGGAAAAATCTCTGCTGATGTAATTGGGGAAGCCTTGAATGCATATACCGTCAGAAGGTTATCAGGTATTAGCAAGGGTACGATTCAGGGAGGTGATGTCGTAAAGAATAGATCATTGGTGGAGACCATCATCTACCTACTTCCTACAGGGAGTGTCCCTTGCAGTTTTTTGCTTAAGTTGTTAAAAGCAGCCATCTTGTCAGAATTTGAAGAAATAGAAAAAAGTGAACTGATGAGGAGAATTAGCCAGCAACTTGAGGAGGCTACAGTTTCTGATCTTTTAATTCGTGCACCAGCTGAGGAAGAATTTATTTATGATGTTGATATAGTGCACAGGCTAATTGAAGAGTTTGTGGCACGTGATCAAAATGCGCAAACAGATCCTTCACTGGAAACTGAATTCCAGGATATCAAAACCCCCAGGTTCCTATCAGATACTTCAAAGGTGAAGGTGGCGAAGCTAGTTGATGGCTACCTTGCAGAAATTGGACGTGATCCCAACTTACCGGTATCAAAGTTTGTCGGTCTTGCCGAAATTGTATCAAGCTTCCCGCGATCATCTCATGATGGTGTTTACCGTGCCATTGACATGTTTCTAAAGGTTTGTTCCCAACACTTTGCTCACACACCAAACAACTTTTTTTCATTTATCTCTAAAGAAACCTTTATAGTTGCCAATAATGATCACTCACCTTTAAGTTATTTTCATATTTCATGACTTCAGTTAGCATAGCAGTAATTTCTGTTGTCTGCTTGACTAATGTACAAGCCAATAACACTGCTCTATTGGTTTTGAACAAATTTCTGATACATGCTGTGTTGGCACAGGAACACCCCGGGATCACCAAGAGCGAAAAGAAGAGAGTATGCAAATTAATGGACTGCAGGAAGTTGTCAGCAGAAGCCTGCACACATGCTGTGCAAAATGAGCGGCTACCCATGAGAGTCGTCGTTCAGGTTCTCTTCTTTGAACAGGCTAGGGCTTCAGCTGGAGGAAACAGTACACCTGATCTACATGGATCCATCAGAGCCTTACTCCCTGGTGGGTCTCATGGAAGCTCAAGATCCACTACAACGAACACAGAAGAGGACTGGGACGCTGTGCCAACCGCTGAGGAAATCAAGGCTTTGAAAGGGGAGATTTCTACTCTAAGGTTAGGTGATGGTAATGAGGAAGTTGGCAATGATAGAAATGATCATCGTGGTGCTAAAAATCACTCTGAAAAAGTTGCTGCCAACAAAATGAAAGGGTTACTTATGTCAAAGAAGATATTCTCAAAGCTCTGGTCAAACAAAGAGAGGAATGGTGAGAGCAGCTCGGATACATCGGAGAGCCCTAGTTCTATCAATGCTGAAGAAACAAAATCCCATTCCAGGAGTAGGAGGCGCTCATTATCTTAGTTACTCATGACATGAATGTTTATTAGTAGATCCCAAGTATACATTGTTGACTTGTAAAATCATCATGCTCATCTATATGAGGAGATTAGGATGACTGACATCTTTTAGCTGATGTTTCACTGGGGTTTTGGGCAGAAAGAGATCATTTGTTGAGCAAAAGACTCGAGAAACTTCATTTCCCGGAAGTGTTCATTATAACGTTTTGTTCTCAGAATATTGTTGGTGATTTATTAGTATTAAACTGAGTTTAGATCCTGATCTAGAAAAGTAGCAATATTTTACTTAATTATACTTTTTTGTTTTTGAAGAAATGATTGTATTAATTCCCAAGCAAGACCATTACATATCCTCTCTCTACTGAATAGGGGTAGATAAAAAATTTGTGGGACAAACTAAAACGATACATAAATTAGGTCTAATCATTTGAAGATATCCATGCTCACTTATTGAAAGGAGCCTACTACTAATGCATGACAAAGCATTGTAATAGGCTAATTTAAATAAAACTAGCTAAAGATTTTGGACCCAAGAAATTTATGTCCAAAAATTAAACAGAAAGCCCTAGACCCAATTAGCAACCCATAGGGCCCAAAAAGAAAATATTGCCCTAGCCACCAGCAACTTGTTTTCGCCGCCGTCCAGGATGTTGATGCCGATCGGCAAGCCTTCACCTGGAACAAATTGAAGGCAGCGTCTCCACTACCCTTGTTCAGTTCATCGAAATCTAAACATAGCCAGTCGCTTGTAAGATCTTTGTATTCGGGATGATGGGTGATACCTCCATTCAGATTCTTCAACGCTGTAGCAGATCCATGGCTGCCATGGGTGTAGACAAAATTGACCAGGAAGATAAGTTCCTTCCATGATGTCTCTAGTCATAGGAAGCTTACCACCGTTAAAAGTCAGCGATGAATTTGCCAAACAGAATTGACAATGGATTGTTGTAAGAAGAAATTGTTGGAAAATAGTGCAAATCGCCATTTATTTTAACCAATTTAATTTAAAGAATTTAAGTGGACGCACTTAATATTCGTTAATGATAAAATATGAATTTGTATTCTCCGGTATGAGGGTTACAAATGCATGTAATCATCTGCTTAAATTGGTTATGATGTGAATAAGAAATTGTCACCCAAAACGTGCTCACTACTTGAATTCTGGAATGTGTAACAACAGAACCCCTTTGAATTTTGTAACAGCAGATTCAATGAGATTAAATACTGTAACATATTTAATGAGATTGAATTATGTAACTACCGAATTCATTGTGTAACTGTTGTAACGTATGAAATAGAATTCATTGAGGAAATAATTATGACATATGAATTAGAATTCAGAAATTAATTCATTGTGTAACGGCTATAACTTATGATATGAAATTCAATTTTGAATTCATGGCAATTAAAGTAGTAGCTTGATTTTCCCCTATATAAAGAGCGACATATTCCTTTGTTCATAGAGAATATAATATCACCAACAAAAGCATTCAGCTCTTCTCCTCTCAAAATATTTCTCTCCTCTACTCTTGTGCTCCTGTTCAATTCTGGTGACAGATATAAGGTACTAGGGGTTCGCAAGTTTTCTTGTTGCAGTGCAGCTTCACGAATTTTTTAGTCTTTGTATCGTAGGAGACGAGAGCCAATAGACCTGTTGCACCGGTAGAGGCGGCGTAATTGTCTTAAGAACAGTGTGTGACACACACGACTCGACTCTTCCTAATCTGATTTGAAACTCATTTGGTATCGGTGGAATATATCATCCTACTTTATTCTTTAATTATGAAATTATAGTTTTAATTTCAAATTAAGATTTATTTTGATTTATATATATGCACTATCACATCCATTATTTTTTTACAATCTTAAAACAATTAATTGATATTGCTTATATAATCTACAAATACTCGTTACATTCGAGTTTCAATATTCTTACATTTTGTGTGTGTGTTTCAATTTGAGAAATAAATGGATATAAGTTTCTTTCAAAACTTATTGTTGCCTTACGGAATGGTTGTCTAAACGAAATTGGTTGCCTATACGGATATTGTTGCCTTACGGAATTCGTAGCTTACGTATATACATTGAATTGAGAAATAAGTGATTATATTAATTAACGCTTATAGGTGTGTTTTTCAGAATTGCAAAATTGCTGAAATAACCAAAGAGTCAACCAAGGTGCCGACCATGTGACTTCTAATGGACCTATCTCAGTCTCACAAGGAGAAAAATCTGATAAGTTGAATGAGCTTCACTTGAAAAATGAAGGTCATTCATGATGTCACTGAGATAGTGAAGGGAGGTGTTGAAGTACCAAGTGAGCTAGAAATCATATCAAGTCTCTTGGTTGTCAAGAAGGACGTGATTATGAGTGTTGATGGAGCATCAGAAAGCTCTGTTGAGGTGATTGTTAATATCTATCCAATGAGGAAAGGAGAGACAAAATTCTCAACAACACTAGCTAGTGAATGATAGAGATTTCTTGGAGGCCGAGGTAGAACTAAAGCTCCAAGAGAACAGTGAAGACTTCACCTTTGAGGAGGTAGAAGTAGCAGCAGCACACAAAGCTGTGACATATTGGACAGCGGTGTTGTGGGGTCGTCCATTTGAGCTACACACCTTGATATGGGAAAGTCTCAATGATGAGTCAAGGTTTGCACCATTTGTTAACTATAGTGCAAGATACGTCAACTACAGAAAAGCGTTGACTTTATATGAATGCATATGGGAGTCGTGTTCAGGACGACATGATGAAATGAAATTACAGCCTGACATACACCATGAAGTCATCACTGTCGATGATGATGAGGATGTGACTGAACATCCAGGTCCAGGACAACAAAGACTAAACTCTATGATGGAAAATACTGCAAGTTGTGAGTGGCCTGCACTTGATGAGAATATGTCCAACGAACAGGGCATGGATGAAGTCAATGATTATGACTGTGGAATAAAAGACTTGGATATGTGGTATGACAAAGCCAAGTTTATAAAATGAATTGTAGAAAGGAACTAAATTTTAATTAAAAAAAATTGTATGTTCTAGAGGTCTATATGAGTATAAACTCAGTGACGACAAATTTACTCAATGAAGAAAATGAAATTCTATTATATCTGAAAATGTGATTACTTCACACACGTTAATAATAGTTTGCGACTTTGCGGTATGTTGATAAATTTATGATAATAAATTAATAAGTATTTTTAATTTTAATTGGACTTGTGAATTAAACGTTGGGCTTTATTTGCAGTAGTATTAATTGGCCACCTTTGGGCCGAAGCCAATGGTTTGCCACACAAAGCTGAAGAATTTGACGACTCCATGTTTGACATGTAATATCATCTAGGCGATCTAGCTGATTTGATATCACTGCCATGGCTTAGCTGAATTTCCACTAGAGCTTTCAGGCATAAGAGATCATATTGTTAAACGAGACTGGAAACTTGTTCTACACGATTTTTTCTAACTTCTCAGAATATAAGTTGTACACCACCAAATCTTAATTTGGGATTGGATACACATTTTATTTTGATCTGAAGCAGTTACAGTAACTTGTTCCCAGTATTCTATTTCTTGGTCTTGTTTCAATGTTTGTGTTGTTTTGTGATTGTAATACTCGTGGTCCATTCTTGGATCGATAATGGTAATAATTTCTTTCTTCTTTCTGAGAATTAGACTTTTCTTACTTGGATGTAAAAAAAAAAAAAAAAAAATCCAATCTATTTCTTTTTTAAATAAATTGAGGAATATGCAATAGTTCATTAGCATGGTATAGTGAAATTTTTTTTTTTATATATTTGTACGATTTGAGCAAAGTAACTACATACTTATATTATATAGTTTTTTTTTAATAGGAAGTCAAGAAATATATTATTCAGTAAGCAGTATAAAGATAACACACCTTATATAGGGTCGACAATAAGAGCTATCTCTTATGACTCACCAATCTATACTAGGCTAAAGAGCCAAAAATACACCTACATTTTCATCTCAGATAAAACACAGTGAATTTCAACGTCAGAAACTTATATTATATAGTTTGTGAGTAATAAAGAAACAAACTCTCAACCATGAGATTATTGAATGTATTCACTTCTTATGTCCATGCTCTTATCTATACCAATATAACCTAATGTTTCACAAAGAGTATAAGCCTCAATAACCAAACAAGAAATTGTTGGACTATAATCGTTATCAAGTTGGTCTTATAAATTTTACATTGGCAGTCTATTACTGGATAATCACTTGGATTGTTGATCTTAACCTCTCTTATTATGTCAATAACCAACTTGTCAGTACGGCCAAATGAATCCATACTGCTCGGACTTTCCCTATTCAAAATCAACATTATGGTTTTCTCCAAAATCTCAATTTGGATATAAATTATCCACTTGTTTTTAAACATATCTAACTTTGATCTTTAAAACATCTACAACAACAAGAAGAGACTTTCTCCAAATTTTATGAGTTATATATGGACCAAGAAGTAAGAACCTTCATGATGATAGTCATAAAAATAGGAAATAAATATATAATGTGTGATTTCTTCACACCGGAGAATATAATGATAAATTTTGCCGGTGCAAATTGCCAATTTTGGACCCAAACCCACCTCTTATCAAGTTTTTTTTTTTTTTTTGGTCAATCACCTCTTATCAAGTTCGAGAATTCCATATTCTTCTTACTTTTCTATATTAGATCAACTAGTTGAGACATCTGACATCCTTACTTCAGTGGGTATGTGGCAGTTCTTTTTGCCTTTGGATGGGGCGACTGGAGAACAGTACCCAGGTTTTACTGCGGATGAGGAGAAAGGTCGTGGAATATTGAAGAGTTGCGTAGCTTCAATAGCTTGAATGAGTTGAAAGGCCAGTAAGTTATTAATAGTCTTGAACCTCTTGATGACTGATGAGAATATAGGTCTTACAGAAAAGTGTTGAGAATATACATCCCACGTGGGAAAATAGTACCTAGTCTGTGAGTTTATAAGGGTTTGGGTTACTCTATCCATTGCCAATTAATTTTAGATTGGAACCCAGACTACTTTATCATGGTATCAGAGCGGGTCTCTCTCCAGTTGCGTCTCTAATTTTTCGTGGGCACGAGTATGGGTTCATTATGTATTTCACCCGCTGTGTGGGCTTCTTATATTTCGCCTGTTCTAGGACTTCATATTTTGAGCTTGTTAAGCACGTGAGGGGGAGATCTCACATCAGAAAAGTGACAAATAAAATCCTGAAAGAGAAGAAAAATTCGCCAAAGCTAAATTTTGTATGGACAGAAAGTAGCAGATGAACAACAATCATGAGGATGTACTTGAAGGCCTCCAATCACATCCGATCCTAACTTGGAAAGCTGGAAGATCCATTGTTTCAGGGGTGATAATTTTCCATCATTGATGATTTGGTCGTTACAGTAGCTTAACAATTTGAATAGTAATCAGGATACAATATACTGAATATAGGGTTACTAATGCAAGAAGGATCCTGTAAGTGCTTTAGCTCAACCATTGACTCATGTCATGTTACACTTTTGTTCTCTTCTCCACTCCATTTTAGTGACGCTAGTGAGATTTAAATATGTGACATTTACGATGTTAATTAAACTAGTTAAACGAACATGTGATAGCTCAATGGTGCCATCTCTTGATCATTCCTAACTCTTCAAGGACAGTTTGATATGAGGTGATTGTTTACGTTCAGCAACAAGAATGATAGAAGTACAAATATGTTACGAAATTCAAAGAATATATATATATATATATACTGTCAAAACCAGAAGTTGGCCATACATAGAGATTCTTTGTCGATCATGGGATGGAAAAACCACGTACATACATCAAATCTGAATCTCAATTGCTTCCAACAAAGTATATATTGTAATCCCAATGCCATACTAGTATAACAAAGATGCTAGTGTGCAATTAGAGAGGAAAGTCATCCATTAAACAAAGTGGGAGGAACACTTGGAAAGAAGATGCTAGTTTGTTTCATTTTGTGTTATTGCATTCACATCAAACATCACCTTCCTTTGTTAATCATTATCAAATCACTTTAGCAGTTTGGCCATATTACGCTGACTTGCCAAGAAGTTCATCAACACAAATTAAGATACCAAGTAAAAACCACTATCCCGACCAAAATCATTGCTTAATTCCCACTGTCATTTTCTTTTTCCACTGTCTTCTTCATCGACCCTGCTATAACAATAAACAAACTCTCACCGATTCAATCTCTTTCGTAGCCTTTTCGATACTGCCTTTAGCTTTAGAACCTGACGGAACGTGTTTTCCTATTTTACTTGTAAGACTGGACTTGGAGAGTGAAAGCTTCAATTCCACACCTGGTTATATTGTTCTTTACTTGTTCCAATTTTCTTATGGTTAAAACACAGCATTACCTTAGACCTGCAGACTGATATGATGGATGAGATCTTTATTAATGCAATAATTAGGCTTTGTCATACTCTAAATAGCAGTTGCCTAACATTTTCACTCCAACTTTACCTAAATCAAGCTTTACTTAGTGCCCCTCTTCAAAATTGAATATTCGATTAATTCTCATTCGAGTTGGACCTATAAAGTTTTCTGTTCAACATATCAATTTCAGGCGAATTATTTAATTATGTTGCCTCAGAAATAGATATGCGATCATTTTCGGCAATGATTTAATAACGACAATTCTGGATGAACTCATATTGTAGTCACTCATTACATGATCCTTGATATACATCTACCAGTGGATCACACAATGTAAGAACCATACCTCAACACACGTAAAGATCTGTCAGCTAACTTGTAGAAACTCCAAAACTGAATATACCAAATAAATAAGTATGAAGAGAACAAAACGGATGGAAGATGCACTAAACAGAGAAGATGATTAGTGTGCATGATGTGCACATATTCATATCCTGCAGTAAAACGCATTCTGAGAAGCGCATCTCGATCAAAATAGATGCCAGAATGCAAGATAATCCTCCTGCGTGTGTATAAATTAAGATTCCAAATGAAATCAAATCTGGATGATCAAAGAGTTTTGGATTACCAAAAAAAAATTTAGATGATATTTGGATTACTGATAACAAAGAATGTAAGCTAAAATTTTATATCCTTTTCTTAAGATGATATTATTCCTTATCAAATTTTAAATACCATATCCTTGATTTCGCGATTCCAGACGCAGTTAAGCAGAAGTGAATAACTAAACTAAAAGAGGAGCTACCTATAAATGTCTCTTATGTTAAACAGATAGAAATCTGGCTTTACGTTGCATTCTAAAATCTAAATTGACATTTTCCATGATACGATTAACCCTAAATCTCCCAATTACATAGTAACTAGATCAGATGCTGGGTTTTATACCGATACATATCCTCTTCTCCAGTAATTAATCCAGCTGGAACTCACAACATAGTAGATTAGTATTTAGTAATTGCAGTCTCATCCAATAATTTGTTATTGCAACCATTAATTTCTTTATTACAACTACCTCATGAATCATATGATCTTTATAACACAAACCCCGTGAAGCCCACAAGATTCATCAACTCGTTCAATATCCTATCTAATCTTGTTTTGCCTTTTGCTTTCTTGGCATCCAATGCATGCATAACCTAATGCATAACCTCATGGATCCTTCAACATCTCTAAAGAATAGTTGCTCACGCTCTCAGTTGCAGGTTAATTACAAACAGCGTGCATTACCATTACGACAATTTGATGTTTGTTGCAACCTAGTTGATCTGTCTTCCTCCAAACTAATACTGAAGGCAGAGATACACATGCATGGCATGCGTTATCTTATGGAAGTATTATAGCATTTTTTTTGTCGTTCGATCTCGATTATTACTAGATCAGCTTGATGTTCTTTGAGTTAACTAAATCTAAAGGCGACCCCTCAAATTGAAAAAGACTCCATTTGTAAGATCTAAAGCTAGAAAACAAGGATTCATGTTTTACATTGCAACTAAACCACAACCCTGATAGAAACGGATTAAATATGATGATAGTGGACCAGCAAACAAAGGTCATACATTACCCTAAAAGAGACTAAATTAAAATATGTTTGCTCCAACCTATCTTGAGGCACTTGTGCGAAGAACACTAGGGGCATGCGTGCCATACTATATTGTAGATAGCAAAGATCACTTTCATGCTAAAAGGGTTTTAGATTTTTTTTTTTTGGGTGTGTGTATGCATATAGGTGGAGAAAAAGGCACGTAATCGATCAATGGACAAACAATAATAACAATTTTTTATAGTTATCCCATTAATATAGTTTGATTATGTGCAAGAGATGTACCAAGAGTGTCACAATCCAATTAGCATATGTACCCACCAAGATGTCCCTAAGTCCTAATCAAACCCACCATAACTAGGAGAAAGCGAAGGCTTTGCTTAATGCTCATGAAGGAAAAGACTAGGAACAAGCAAAATAGAAAATAAATAAAACTTGGATATCTATTAGTGCAAATGTGCTTAAAAAAAGCCACATAGCAACTAGAAGCCAAAACCTTCCATCGATTTCGTGATCATCATACAAAAAAAGCAAAAACAACCCAACAACCCGAGAAAGCAAAGAAAAGAATCCCCGACACCACCCAAACCAAAAGTTGAAAGTTCATCCACAAAGAGTATATACACATTTGTTATCTATATGTGTGTGTTGTCATATGAAAATGAATATGACATAAGTAGCACAATCCAAGAAAAGAGTCTCGCAAAGACTACACTGCCCTCATTAGGGTTTTATGTCATGTCATTTCTAGTCCATTTTCAAGCAATTTATATTCCCACTACCCCTAAATTAGAAAGCACCTAAGAGCAAAAGGCTCATCTTCATCTAGGGTCCTTTCCTTAGCATATAATCAAGGACAAATGATAGATATGGTATGCCCCAAAAGGTGATTGGGAAACCCTTTGTTTTTTCCCTGCATGAACAAATTCATAAGGATATTCCGAATGACAATGATTTTGATCACAATCGCCATTACAAAAGATCACAGAGAAGAGAACCCTTGTGTTTTTTTTCTTTCAGAAAAGGCAAGGAGTGAGAACCACAAGGCTGCGTTTTGGCCCAGAAGAGAGGATCTAATCATCTGAGAAAAAGCCACTTCCATTTACAAAAGCTGGGGAAGAACAAGATCAGATTTGGATTGGATATTCCCTTTTACAAACTAAACCAAGAACAAAAACCCTATTCCTTTCCCCACTATCAAGTTCATCTTGCTTCATCTAAAACCAAGAACAAAAAGTTACACAGAGCTAGCTGGGTACCCAAAATCTACAAAAACACATTAACCCTGTAGATAAAAAAAAAAAAAAAACTAGTTCGAATTCTTTACGTAAAATACTAGATCTCTCTGGGGTCGACAAAAATGGACATGCCAGGTGGCGATTTGGTCCAGTCACCGACAGAGCCGTCGCTGTAGTCTTCCCCGAGCCGCTTGATGCACCATAGATCCTCGGCGCACGATAGCCTCTTCCAGTGTGGAATTCCCGCCTTAAGCGGTTCGTGGTTCGAAACCTCCGTAGCCACCACCCCACAGCCGCTCTCTTTAGCCAAGTTGTGCGCGTGGTCGCAAAGCGCCTTTAGGAACTTGACCGCGCGTGGGCCTGCCCCGCCGAGGCCGTAGAGGAAGTGGGCCCCGAAGGGCCGGAAGAGCTCCGGAACCGAAGGGAGCTTCAGCCAGGGGAGGGCCCGGTCAACTATACGAGTTGTTTTCGCGAAAGTGCGCTTCACGCGCGACGCGCCTCGGACCACGAGCTTGAACACGTCGTTGCAGTTCCAGACGCTGATCACGGCCCACGACTCGGGCGGGTCGGCCAGGAACTGGTCCGGCCCGGGCCACGTCTTCTCATCCGAGAACGCGCCACGTGGCACGGCGAGGAAAGTGCCGAGGCTGAGGTGGTTGTTGAGGACGGAATCAATGTCGCGCGGGAAAAACTCGGTGGTGGAGAATCGGCGGCGGTAGAGCGACTCGGCCTCTGAGGGAGTGAGCTTGATAATTGTCACGGCTTTCGAGACCTTGACCCGGTGGGCGTACACCGGGTTGACGAGAATGGCGGGCGTACGGAACTTGGCGTAGCCACATTTTCCGATGAAGAGGTTAACGGAAGCTTCGTTGTCGTTATCGGTGGCCATGTACGAGTACTCTGCTCCGTTTTCGGCAAACCACTCCTCCATTCCCTTGACAAGCTTTAACCCTATTCCCAACCTCCTGTACGTATCCAACAAAACAAAATCAAAATTTAGTTATGAAAAATAAAGAACAGAGTAGTGAACAAAGTGACAGATTCTATTTCAACATTGTGTAAAGTTTATGAACTCAAACCTGTGAGATGGAGAGACACGAAGGCCCAAGATGTAAGCGAGCTTGGTGTAAACCGGGACCGGTTTGATGATATCGTCATCATTATTAATATTGCGGTGGCCAACTGTAACGTTTTTGCTATTTCTGGAGTGTTTCTTGCCGCATGTAACGGTTTTGATGCAGCCTCTCACCATCCCCACTATCTCTTTCTCCTCGCCCATCTCAGCCACCTAAACCAAAGTCAGTTAGTTAAAGTAGTCGTTTAGAATTGGATAGTGATTAGTGAAGGTGGCATACAAGTTAAAACTATCCAATATTTACCAGCATGAGAAAGGCAGGAGAGTTTCGGACTCGGCAAATTGGGTCGCCTAGGAGGTCGGTGAAGAGGGAGACCTCGCCGCTGGGGCCAACGTCACACCGCCGCTCGACGTCTTCGACTCTGGAACAGTCCTTGTTCGGGTCGAACTCCCTCACTGTAATATTACAGAGACTTAAATCTGCTACCATGTTTGTGATCACGTACTGAGCTCAGTCGGAAACTAAGATTGCCGGATTAGTTAGAGCAAGAAGGGTGAGGAAATGAGAGTGAGATATCGGGGGGGGGGGGGGGGTGTGTTTATATAGGAGGAGGGTCACGTATAACGTGAGTTATATGCTAAACGGGTTTGAGCTAGAGCTTGGAAACTGGAGAGAAAAGGCAGAGGTCATGTGAATCATATCATATAGCATCAGTGAGAGCATATCATATATAGCACAGAGGCTTCATGAGGGCCCATCTCAGAAAACAAAATCCCTGATTTTATTAATGGAAATGGGAAATAAAAGAATCGAAAGGTTGGGAATGGAACTTGGAAGGAGAGGGCCGTTAAGCTTTTCTTTCGAGTTTTTTTTTTTCATGATTGCAGAGATTTTGAGCTTCTTAAATACCTGAATTAAGGCCCTTTTCCTCCTTCTCTCTCTCTAGAATCTCCACCTTCTCGCTTTAAGTTTTTATAATTTAAATTCCCACAGACACTCGCAGAAAATAAAATAAAATAAAACAAGTACTGCTGCAAGCATTTATATTAATTCGGTGGGATTTTATCTCCTTTTCTCTTCTGTCTCTGTCTCTTTAAAACTTTTTTCGTCTTTCTCTCTCTCTCTCTCTCCCCAAACCCAGTTCTTCCACTATAGTAAATAGTAGTCCTTCATATTCAATGCAATTCATGAACAGGAAAAAATGAAAATCCAACCGAAAATAAAAAAAAAGGTGGAAGGATAGCAAATGGCGGCTATGGCTGCGCCAAGTTGTGTTTAGGTGGTGTTGGTGTTAATTTCGGGTTTTAATCATTTATTTCTTGAGAGAAAAGGAAGCGTTGCCGTCATGACCCCATTTGTAATCATTATCCCTTTAAAATTTTATCCCCATATCTCTCTCTCTCTCTCTCTCTCTCTCTCTCTCTCTCCACATACACTGTGATATTCCACCATCACCATGGCAATACATGCATAAAGAAGAAGCTGCAGAACCAATGTTACTTGGGACATCTTTAGGTGTTTCTCTTTTCAAATTGGGGTACGATAATCCATTAAAGCAATAAACCAATATAAAAACGGTTTACCTAACAAGTTAAATAAAATTGAGTCATTTGTAGGAAGTCATAAATCGCCTAGATTTTAGATATAACAATACATAACCTAACCTAACATGGAACTAATACGAACTTAAATCAAAGAAACTTAACTTATATAAATAACGGTGCATGTTCTATATTGCTTTGAAATATCGTAATCGGATTCATCTGACAAATGAGATTCTATTTAGAGTTTACGGAGTCAGAGCACTTTGAATTCACGGCGGTTGGATTTTAGTATCTAAACTCAGGCTAGTGACTAGTGAGTATTGACTTCTAAGAATAGTGCTTTTGGGTCCTGCAAAAGCGGCTTTTTCCAGCTTTTAGGGTAGCGTGGCTTTTCCGATGAGAGCTCAAAATCTGAAGCATCTATATCATTCACGATCAACATCATTTTTGGCAAGGTCAGGTCACCCAGGCCTATGTGTACGGCTAGGATTTAACTCATCAGGAGTGGGGAGGGACAGCTACACCCAGCAGCGCAGTCCTAGTACTATACTCGATTTATGACCTGCCTACACAGCACGGTATTTTTTAACCAGATAACGTCAACCCGTCAAGACAAGTCATCCAATCTCAGCCGTCGGATTGTGATTGATTGACTGCCGTAGCAGATTAGGGTTGCCTCTTTTGGGATGTGCTTGCATGCAAATATCGGTTTCGACTTTCGACAATGATTGGATAGTTCAAACAAGTGGACACGTCACCGTTACAAAATTTATAATATTTGTTTTTGCATTAACCAATTATTTTAGGTGGGATTTTATTAATCAAATCATTTCCTCGCTTAAACCTTTGTGTAATCACTAGTTAATGGACAAAAGTTGGTTTAATTTTCGGCCAATGTTACATAAAGTTTTATTTTTGTGAGTGATTATAGTGTTTCTTTTTGGTAATAGACTAAAATTATTGAGCTTATTAAAGTTAAAAAAGAGGAGGATATGTGAAAGCAAATATCGGATACGCTAGAGATTTGGCATTGGAGGCATTTTATATGTACAACATTACATTATTATGTACACTATGTACTAACTTATGTGTAGACATATAAAGACATTTTTTGTAAGTTGGGGGAAGCGTGCGTGTATAATTGTATATTTTAGGGTACACTATGGTTTTGTACAGAGTAATTGTTGTGTTGAATTAATTCAATTTAATTTATAAAGAGACAAATTATTTGATTAACAGAGGTAATGGGGTCTTTAACTACTTTATTATGTGGGTCTGGTTGAAGTATCTTTGTGGTCTGGTCTATAGGCTTGTGGTTGTGGGAAATGGGAGTTGGTTTTAAGATTTTTATTCTTGATTTTATTTTTGGATTTGTCTATTATCATTGCTAAGTGCCGACCAACAATTATTGCCACTAGTATTTCTGTAATGTAGTTAAATTTGTTGTAGTAATAATTAATGATTTGAGAGCGGATTTCACGTACTAAGACGCGTCTGCATCAATAGTATGTAAGTCACGTTGATTATTAGTTTTTCAAGTGTTGGTCTTCTTTGACACCTCAGTGGTTGTGTCTTATGGGTGCCGCTTTTCTTGGTCTTGTTATTGCGATTTAAACTGTTACTTATCTGTTATTTTTTCTCTTTGATTATAGTATTTTACAACTCCACTCACTTTTATATATCATTGTCATGTGAATAGTTGATTTTTAACGAATGACTGGAATTGCATATTGAATGACGTCGTTTTACTTTCATCTTTGTTTATAGAATAATTTTCCGTTTACTATACTGTAATATTGTATTCTCAAATTTAAAAGACTATTTCGTTACCAATTTCAGTCTTGACAATATAACACATATCCTTAGCAGTACGTCTTGTGCCATAGCTTATGATTGCATGTCAAAACAGTGTTATTGCGATTATGAATCGTGGCGGGTGGATTTTGGTTCGAGTGAGTTTTATTCCTTCCCCTGTCACTGTTCGATCACAATTTATATCCACGTTTTGGTTGCACCGTGTGTGGTAAACAGAAAAAAACTATCAAAAACTATTATATCCACGCCGCATCATGTTTCCGGTATATAAAACAAATGTTCAAATTTTCTCTGACATCATGAATTCCTTTAAAAGCTGACGAGGGATTAAAAAAAAAAATAATAATAATAAATCTGGCATGCTCTTTGTATTGGTTTATACAGTGTTTTACAATGGTTCTTATTCCAAGTTTTTTTCCCCCTAAAACGTCAAAGATTCCAATATGGTATTCTGCTATGTACATATATATATATATATATATATATCATCTACTTCTTAATTGCAGTTGTCTATCACTCTGTTCCACCTTGACCAAACAGCCAAATCATATTAGAGAGATATCAGACACCGTATGAAACGAGTGGTTGCTCGAAATAATATTGGATGCTCAGATTTTCTTTCTTTCAACTGATTGTTAGCCAAACAGAAGAAGCACATAAACATATGCATAACTTTGAAAAGAAAAATGTGGGGATTAGAATAAAGCTAGTGACAAATGATGTAATGTAAAAATAACCCATAACGATCGATATTCCGAGGCTTGATTAAGATGATCCTAAAAATCCAAATCACGAACATTTACCGCCATTTTATTCTGTCGATTTGGTTGTGGAGCGTCCTATTGGAATAATATTACGAATCATGGAAAATATTGGGGATTGAATTTTATACTAATGAAAAGTGCAAAGACTTTGAATTATTGACTACGTACTTGATCTAAGCGTAATTCTCTGGTAGGGATTAAGGTATTTTAATCGGGATTTTATTCGGAATCTCATTTTGTTAGTGAATAAGCACAAATTAGCCTTTGATCCGATCTCGATAAGTTGATCTCAATCATAATATACATAGTGCCATGCATAAGCATATGCTACATATAATTAACCATGTATATATAATATATAGAACACATGATTCGCGCGAAATTTTTGGCTTTTGTTTGTTTGGTTGAGCATCAGGATTAGTAATTTAATTAGGTCGATTAATGGATCAAAAATATTGTTCTAATTTGGCCAATCAAACTATGAAACCCTAGCTAGGGCTTCCAGGACCACAATGTTCTCAAAGCTCATGCGCAAATTACAAAACCACTATGGAAATCTTGCTGATAAAATAGTGCTGGTCAAAGAAGAAGAACATGGGTACGCGACACGTATCGTGTTTACATGTTTAACCTAGATGATTAAAAATTGGACGGGAGGAAAACAGTTTGGGACAAATGCCAAGACAAATGCCTCGGACGCCATGGTGTTTAGGGATCTTGTTCCCCTTCATTGCAAAAAATCTAAGGCTCCGTACGTGCCTTTTACCCTAGAATCATATATACAAAACTTGGTATTGGTTTTCAATGTTTGTGAAGAACAGCCAGCATTGTAGGGCCGGTGCCAAACAATTCCTAACAGTATTAGGTTATGTCTCAATTTGGATGTCGCATGGGGAAATTATAGGCTTAAATCCGAAACCCTAAGTGATATAAAATGGGAGTCAACTAGGCAAACACAATGATCCGGCAAATTTGTCTTGCCCTATGGGAACGTCGATCTAATAGCAAAATTGTTTTGGGGTTGATTAAAAACTAAGTATGACAGTTGGAGAAGAAGAATATTTTGATGGTTTGACTCAACAACTTTGAGAGTTTGAGTCCCTTTTATTTTTGAAGATTATGAACAAGCAATTACATTAGTCTTTTAATCTAGAAATAGAAATATTATGCATGTCAAATTTATATTCAGTCGACAATGTCTAATATGTACTTATAAATAGATATACTGTATATCTCTATGGCTTTATGCTTTATAATGTAGCTTATAAGTCCAATCATTACTCTAATTCTGATTATTTAAAGGATTAGATGAATAATGCAGACGAGAAAAATGAGTAGTAGTGTGGCTCGAGGAATAGAAGTACGTATGCGATAATTGGTTTAGATCTTGCCATGCAGCTTCTTTGCACTCTCTGCTCTTAATCCTCTTATTATTATTATTATTGTTTGTGCTTCATTTGTTTGAATAAATAAAGCAAAGGTGGCCATGATTATTACTTTGATTATTGGACAGTTGCTAGCTAGGTTTCTTTGGCATCGAGACCATAAATTGACCCCGGCAAAACTGGATTTTCTGGTCTAACAGATATACCAAAGTGCGAATTTTTTAAAGCCGTAAGAGCCTCCTTAAACAGACCCTTGTTCCCTTCTCGCTATATGCATGCTTTTATGGTCGGCGACATACAAGCTAGAGGCTTGACCTTGTGTACCCCAGGATGACCTAGAATGATCTGTAAGAACAAAACCCGATAAGGAAAAAAGAAAAAAGAAACGGAAGACTCACAAGACCCAATTTTACAAAATATGATCCGATGATCTAGCTATATGTTGATATTGTTGTAACTCGTAACTTCATATTTATTGTCTGACAGAGAGAAGGACATAATCTAGGGTTGAAGGTAATAGCTGCCCTTAAAGCTGAAGTAAAATTTCAGACTCAGTTCGGAGGTCATCCACAGATATAGGGTAAACCGGATTCTTGTATCTTTTGTCTATCTCTGCAGTTCCAAACTAACCTAGCTGTCCATATGTTTGTCTTAGAGCTTTGATGTTGATCGAGGGGGTTAATTGGCAGAAGAGGGAGACAATGAAGGCAGAGAGATAGGGTAGATTAGTTTAGAGAGGATCGAAATTTAGATATACGAGTGGAGGGGGGTGTATTTGAGGAGCTGTCATTTCGGGCATTTGTTTCATTAGGGCATGATTGTACGGTAAGAGTCCGACACTAGGGCACTGCCCTGGCTCCGATCCGCCAAATCCCTACGATTATTGTACCATGTCTCCCCTCCTCTCCTCTCCTCTCATCTATTTTCTTCCTATTCAGACGTCCCTTTATTTGACCCATCTCGATCTCATCTCTCAATGACTCGATCTATCTATCTATCTCTGCCCTTGACAAGACCTTTCATTCTGCCACGACCAAAACAATGAATCGAACTTCTTATTTTATATGAGCTTGAATAATCAATCACAAGCTATATATCAATCTAGGGTTAACTCGATCTGCATATCTGACAAGAGAACAATATACAATTGAGGCATTGGTTGAATGCATCTTAAACCATCGTGAAAGTGATTGAATTAGCGGCTTGTAGTGAGGACTTCTCAGGCTAGAAAACAACTTGTAGGGCTCGTTTCTCTGTTAGTATACTTCACGGGCATGCAGGCTAATCACTCATGGACTGTAGGCCGGGGAGTCTGATTAAGATTGTGGAAGATTGAAAATGGGAGCTGAAATAAATGTATTCAATAAACGATGTAAGTACTGTGTTTATTGTCTAATAAGAGCGAGAGCTATGAACTATATATGAAACTAGCAAAGATAAAATAAATCACCAAGTGTTATACACGTACAGTTAATTTCTCGAAAGATTTTCTACACTTCAATCAATTTACCACAATTACTCGAGATTTGGTTCACTAGCATTACAACCTATCCAGCCAGCTTCTTCCAAAAGCTGGAAGCATCTTAGAGAGAAACATATAATATCTTTGGCAGATAAAACAATTCATCGATTCAGTTTTTGCTAACCTCATGCAAAACACAACCAAGTTGGAATTGCGATTTAATTGTCCTAGTCGGTCCACTGTTTCAGCATCCAGCTGGATAGAAAAGGATGATCATCAATTATCTTTGACTCGTACACAGTGAAGTAAAATAAAAACTTACCTTCCAGACAATGTCTGGTTAGTAAATTACAGCAACCTGCCAAGTGACGCACAGACTACAACTAATTGTTTTTCCTTTCTTTAATTACCGCATGCTAAGAATAGAAAACTAGTTTAACTATATATTCGATCGATCATTGGCGTCATCGCTGCAGGTTGAAACTATTAACAACTGTATATATCCATTAGATTGTTTTCTGCATTTTTGTTCTGCTTATGTATAAGAAACAAAACAAAGCGAAACAAAACGTACCGAAACAAAACACTTCAGATTACAGAGACATTAATTGCATATATATCTGTTTTGATTAAGTAAAATAAAAGAGACTTATATATATATTTTGATGATTTTCCAGATAATTCACCAAATTCCATGATGTTCATGTATGTTCATGTTATCATGTATTGCCTGCATATAGGTGCCATCATCAGTTCATCACTCACTTTATTATCTTCATCCATCCTTAATTTTTTCCTTGCATGAATAGAAGGTGGTAATTAGTCTAGTAAATAAACATGCTTGTAAGCTCTACATTCTAGGTTTATACAATTGCTAGCTCATGGACTCTCTCTCTCTCTCTATATATGTGGAATCCTCCAGTATTATTAGATGCAAATAAGTATTTAATTATCATAAAATGAACACAATAATTTACATTGCCTTGTAATTCCAACAAGCAAGCCTTCAACATGTGAAACATATAGAAGAACCAAGCATTACTTAATCCTCTTAAATAGACAAAGTAGGTCGATCTTCGCGTACAATGACCTAATTCAAAATCAAATGCTTAAAAGAAAATCATCCACATTTCAATAGTAAAAAGTGTGTAGATTGTCAAAAATGAAAGAAAAAAAAAACGTATCGGGCAACCCCTCCGCCGCTTCAGTGGTCGGAGCTGTGTTCCGTCGACCAAATCTTCCAAATCGTCACGATCTCTGCGTTCTGTCCTCGTTCATCTGGGTGCTCCTTGTATCAAGGGCCGAAGTTGAGAGTAAAAGAAGGCTATCGTCTACTCTGCTAGGGTTCGTCGTAACCCCTGCCGAGCGAAAAAAAAATATTATGTGCAACCATGGATCTTGATCTCTTGAGTTGGAAGTGCCAGGGAATTTGTGGAGATGACACAAGAAGAGCTGTTGGTACCCGAAAAATCGTACCCTTTATTTTATATGTTCACGCGAACTTTCCAATTGTCTCAACACTCGACTTAACTCGCCAAGCAATATACGCCGTTCATGCGGGCCCAAGCCATATGTGTTTTGGGGCTTGCATAGTGGGGATGGTGTGGAAGGTTACGGAAAAACGCACAACGCTCGTTGTCACTTTAGCGTTATTGACGATTTCGGTCTTGAGCCCGAAATCCATGCCCAATGACGTAAATTGATGACGAAGATAGTGAAGGTAAAGAATTTCGGGCTATTTCTCTCCTAACCCAAACAAAAGCCCAAAAGTACCACTTTTAGGAGAAGGCCCAAATTTACCCTGCACCAAACCCACCCTTTTCTCTTTAATCAAAAGTATCCACAGAAGCTCCGTTTCCTCACCCTGCAGCACCCCAGAAACCGGAGCTCTCTTTATTCACCACCCTATTCCCATTGCAGCCATGTCTTAAACCAGTTAATAAGCACCCTCTTCAGCCTTGAAATCATGAGTTTTCCGTCCCTAATCTCTCTCAAGCTCCTCCTTCCGGATTTCATGACATGGGGCAGTCTGCCATGGAAATTGACAAAGAACCCTGCAGCAAATTTCATCTCCCTAGGTAACCCATCTCAAGCAATCTTCATCTCCCTAGGTAACCCATCTCAAGCAAACGTCTTTTCCCCTATTCTCCTGCATAAATCAAGATTAAGATTGGGGGGGGGAGGGTTTATCCTACAGCTGAGAGGTATTTCGATTCCTCCGCAACTCTATCCTGAGCCTATAAAAAGAGAGTCTCTGAATCCAACCAGGATCCAACAACACTTCCCTCAAGCCTTCAACCCTTCAAGCATTCAGGCCATACAAGCAAAACCCCAAATCCCTTTTTCAAACCCTAGAAACCCAAACCTGTTACCCCTAAAAGAGCTCAATTCTCCTTCACTACGGCGTTTTTCCAGCTCCCACACCAGGCTCACCATGCACTGCTTCATCTCTATCTGAGTCATGCTCAAGGCCAGCTTGATCTTCCAAGCTGTATCAAGCTGCAAGCTAACCCTGAGTCTAGTTATCTCCAAACACAAAAGAACCCCTCACATTTTGGCGACTTCATTGGGGTGGTAACTAAAGAGTGATTCAGATGGCTCCAAGCAAAAGAAGCAAGAATGCACGCTCTCAAGATGTGGTTAGTGAGTCTGCTGCTAATAGTCGATCCCAGCACCAGCAAGAAGAAGAGCAGATAGAACAGCAAGATGATGCAGCAACAGAACTGACCATAACCGACCTTATCCAGGTCCTCAGCAAGTTCGGAGACACCCAGGAGAAGCTCTTGCAGGCTGTGAAGGAGCTAAAGAATCCCACCCCTGCGCCAAAGCAAAGTGCTGAGCAGAATGAGAAAGTATCGCAAGAGGAGTCTGCACCAGCTAAGGAGTCCGAGCAGAAAGGACCCTCCTTTGTCACTCAAGAGGACGTGGTTGCAAAGCTGGAAAGGGAGCTGCATCGTGCTAATGAGGATTGGAAATACATTCCCCAACCTCCTTATCCATCAAGCTTGATCTCTTTGCCTTACCCTAAAGGGTATGAAACACCGACTTTTGTTCTCTTCGATGGAAGGAAGGGAAGTCCCAAAGAACACATTAGTCGCTTCCTCGATGCGCTCGGACCTCATGCAGGTGACCACAACCTCAGGCTTCGTGAGTTCTCAAAAACGCTCACCGACCGCGCCTATACGTGGTACACCACTCTGGCATCAGGTTCTGTCCGTACTTGGGAGGACTTGGCAAGCAAATTCTGCAAAAAGTATTTTGAGCATGAGGAAAGAGTGACTATCACTCAACTCAATTACACTCGCCAAAGAACAAGCGAGAATCTTGTCGATTTTGTTAGAAGATTCCGCGACCTTGCTCTTGACTGTTATGATGAAAAAGGAGAAAAGTACTTGGTGGAGATCTGCATCAGCAACATATTGCCAGAGTACAGGGTCTATTTGGAAAATGCTGGTATTGATCAATTCTCCGGGCTTATGGATGCAGCCAAAAGAACAAGCTTGTCTGTGAAGGCACAAAAAAACTGGCGTTCGGAAAAGAAAGATGCACACCAAACTCTCGCAGTTGAAGACAAGTCTTCAAGAGGAAACGGGAAACTTACTCAGCTGTCCCCTGCGGCAATGAGGAGTTCCATGCCATACTGGACTCCTTGTTTGCTGATGGCGTCATCAAGCCACCGCGGCCACAAAAGCCTCCGTCAAAGGAGGAGAAAAATGACCCTCGCTACTGCCGCTACCATCAGTTCGTTGGACACCCAAGCCCTGCTTGCCAAGTTTTGAGGAAGATTCTTCATGAGAAGATAAATGATGGGACTCTCGATTTGTCAACCAAGGGGCAAGCCATTGATGAAGACCCATTGCCAAAGCGCAGGGGAAAAGAGTCATGCTGTGTGATTACTGCAAGTGATCACATGGAGGAGGACGCTGTGCATTTTCAAATATGTCAGTATCAGTACTCGGAAACCATTGACCAAGTGACTTGGAGCAGGTACTGCAATAACCAAGGTTACAGTACCCCATGGCCAAGCCTGAATGAATGGGGAAGAGACGCAGACATCCCTGTCCATGAAAACCAATACTTGGGGGCTGTGGAGGCAAGTCAAAGGCCACCCAGTCCTAAAGCAAGCAGCACTTGGAGCCGCGATGAAACAAGCCAAGCATATTATATCACTGAAATAGATGATATAACCGGGCAACACAGTGACAGGAACTGCGGGTCTACTGCTGCACAGGTGCTCCAACAAAACCCAAAGTTTAAGTCCTTGTTTGATCAGTTGGAGTATGGTCTGCAAGCTAGGCAAGCTGCTGCAGAGGCACTCATGCGTGTATCTGAGGAACATAGCTCTCAGTGCTTTGCTGCAGAAGCATTGATGACCATGTCCATGCTGGAGAATGACAATGCCATAGTCTTTACTGATTCAGACATGGAAGTGCCATTCCCAGACCACAGAAGACCTCTTTACTTAGAAGCTCAGATCAATGATGTATTTGTGAGAAGAGCACTGGTAGACACAAGGTCTTCACTCAATATCATGCCACTCTATGTCCTCAAGGCTGCAGGGATCCCATCATCAAGGATTGTGAAATCCGAGATGAGGATATCTGGCTTTGCTGAGGCGGATGAAACATCCATAGGCTACATACAGTTGGATCTTAAAGTAGGACCAATCCGATCTTGGACAAAATTCCAAGTCCTGGACGTCAACACAAGCTACCATGCTTTGCTAGGGCGACCATGGCTCAACAAGCACAAGCTGATTCCATCGACCTATCACCAATGTGTCAAAGGGCGAATTGGTCTCAAGCCTGTCAGGATACCAGGAAACCAGCTACCATTCCACCAGAGTGAAGCTCACTTCATTGAAGCAGGATATTACAATGAGTTCACTGCTGATGGGGGGGTGATGGTAATCTTTCAGCAGCAGTAAGGCGAAGGAGTGGAGCTAGTGCTCATGTGCAGGCGCGGCCGCGGTGTTCCAAGGCCGTGTTGCCCAATGGGCGCACCATCTATCGCCTATGACGGGTTGCGGGGTCTGACTGCAGCTCGCAGAAAGACCCCGTGCACAGAGGTGTCGTGGAAGAAGCATGTGCTAGTGTAGACGGGACATCCATGACACCTAACTCTTGTCCCCTTCAAGAAGCCCTACAAGCTCCAAAATGTATGCAAGATGGATCCACTGCAGTAGCAGAAGAGATGGAATCAGTAAATCTCAGCAAAGACCCCGCAGTGGAAAAAACAGTTCTCATCAGCAAGAACTTGTTGCCCCAGGAAAGGGAAGAATTGCTGGCATTACTCAAAGAATTCAAAGACGTTTTCGCATGGAGTTACGAGGAGATGCCTGGTTTAGACCCAAACCTTGTGTGCCACACGTTGAATGTGAAGCCCGGAACCAAGCCAGTCATACAAGGAAAAATGAGCTATCATCCTGAAGTCGAAACGCAAATCAAGCAAGAAATTGAGAAGCTTCTAGCTTGCGGCTTTATCAAACCTGTCAAGCATCCTACATGGCTAGCAAACATCGTTCCTGTAAGAAAAAAAAATGGTCAAGTCAGAATCTGCATTGATTACAGGGATTTGAACAAGGCATGCCCGAAAGATGAATTCCCATTACCAAATATGGACATGCTTATCGACTCAACTTCAGGCCAAGGCATGCTTTCCTTCATGGATGGTTTCAGTGGCTACAACCAGATAAAGATGGCTGCAAGGGATGCTGAAAAGACTGCATTTCGCACCCCTTATGGGAATTTTTATTATACAGTAATGCCATTCGGTCTTAAAAACGCTGGTGCAACCTATCAACGAGCAATGACTGCTGCTCTCCATGACATGATGGGAAACGAAGTTGAAGATTATGTTGATGATCTTGTGATAAAGTCCAAAACAAGAGCAGAGCACTGGCAGGTGCTGAGAAAGGTCTTGAGGAGATGTAGGCTATACAAAATCAAGATGAATCCTAAAAAATGTTCCTTTGGAGTATCAGTGGGGAAGTTCCTTGGATTCATGGTACATAGCAGGGGAATAGATGTCGACCCAGACAAAACAAAAGCCATAGCATCCACAGCGCCACCATCAAACCAGAAGGAGTTTAAGAGCTTTCTAGGCAGACTATCATACATCAGGCGTTTTGTTCCAGGCCTAGCTGCGGTGATAAAGGCTTTCTCTCCTCTCCTCAAGAAGGACACAAAGTTCGTGTGGAATGAAGATTGCAAAAAAGCCTATAAGAAGGTACAAGAACTTGTTGCCAAGCTACCAACCATGAAGGCACCAATCCCTAGCATACCCCTCAAGTTGTATCTCGCTGCAACTGATACTGCGGTAGGAGCTCTTCTCGCACAAGATAATGGAAATGGTGAAGAATGCCCTGTATATTATGTGAGCCGCTTGTTAGGGGAAGCAGAAGCACGCTACCCTAAGTTTGAAAGGCTCTGCCTAGCACTCATATATGCGGCCCAGAGGTTGCGCCACTACTTCCTAGCTCATAGAATTCATCTCATGGTGAAAACAGATCCTGTCAGGTATTTACTCACAAAACCAGTCTTATCTGGGCGACTCGCCAGATGGCTGTTGCAGTTGGCAGAATTCGACATCGAGTGCATAACGCCCCGTGCTATTAAGGGACAAGCTGTGATCGATATGCTTGCTCTATTTCCTAGTGATGAAGAAGTCTCCCTCATGCAAGATATTCCTGGAAAGCTGCCTGATATGGTGGGGATGGTTACTGATGCGGGGTCAGAAAACCAAGAGTTTTGGACTCTTCACTTTGATGGATCGGCCACAAGCAATGGAGGTGGAGCCGGGGTTGTGTTAGTGGACCGTGAGGGCAACACCAAAGCTTTGTCATTTAAGCTGAACTTCCCCTGCACCAACAATGCAGCAGAGTATGAGGCTTTCATTGCAGGCATGTCTACCGCAGTGGAAATAGGAGTTAAAAAGATCAAAATTACTGGAGACTCAAACTTGGTCATCAACCAAGTAAAAGGTGATTTTGCAGTAAAAGAAGCAGGCCTCGCACCATATAGGACCTTGGCAGAAAAGCTAATGGAAATGTTTGATGAAGTAACTCTGGAGCACATACCTGGGTCCACCAACAGATATGCAGATGCTTTAGCAACTCTGGGGTCTAAGTTGTCATTCACAAGGGAGCAGCCGGATATCACAGTCATTCAAAAGCATGAACCATGCACGGAGACACTAAGGATTGCGGAATCACCTGAGGAGCATGACTGGCGAAAGCCAATCCAAAATGCCTTGACGGGTCGGAGCACTGAGTACGATATGAAGGAGATAAAAGACTATGTGCTCCTCAAGGGTGAACTGTACAAGCGTCTTCCAGGCAATATGCTAGCTAGATGCATATGCGAGAATGAGGCCAAGCAAAAATTAAGCGAAGTTCATGAAGCTACTTGCGGGCTGGAACAAGTGATTAGCTTGTATAGACGGTTGCTGCGGAGAGGATATTATTGGCCAAAGATGAAGACGCAAGCTTTTGAAGTGCAGGCCACATGCTCTAAATGCTCCAGATTGCCCTCAGAAAATGAAATCCTGACGATCACACCAGCAAATGATTGGAGGGCCCCGTACCTGGACTTCTTGATTGACAAAGTACTGCCGGCAGATGCAAATTCTAGGTACAAGTTGAAAAAGACAGCGGGGAGGTACTTTGTTGATGGGGATGTCCTGTACAGGAAAGGTTTCAATGGGAAACCACTGCGGTGCCTAGGGAGCGCTGAATCACAGCAAGTATTAGAGGAAGTACACGCAGGAGAGTGTGGTGAGCATCAGGGCAAGAGGAAGCTTCACCAACAATTGCTGAACCTTGGCTATTATTGGCCGACGATGTTAAAAGATTCTCACACGAGAGTGAAGACATGCCATACATGCCAGGCACATGCCAATCAAATTCGCAAGCCATCAACCATTCTTCAAGACATGCTCACTCCATGGCCCTTTCACACTTGGGGGCTAGACTTTGTCGGAAAGATTAACCCACCTTCTGAGGGTTGTGTCTGGATCATCACAGCAACAGAATTCTCAACCAAATGGGTGGAGGCCATTCCCCTTCGTAAGGCAACAGGAACTGCAGTATGCAATTTCATCAGGGAACACATTGTGTGCAGATATGGAATCCCTTACAAGATTGTCACGGACAATGGAACCCCTTTTGTCAACAAAGAAGTCGGCGATATGCTCAAGGGATATGGAATCAAGCACCGAAAGTCTACACCGTACTATCCTTAGGGAAACGGTCAAGCAGAGGCTACAAATAAGACTTTGCTGAAAATTCTAAGCAAAATGGTATTTGAATATGAGAAAGGTTGGAGCACTCACCTCCCGGATGCACTGTGGGCTTATCGCACTTCGCGAAGGACAGCCACGGGTTTTTCCCCCTACTCATTGGTGTACGGCTCGGAAGCAATATCTCCGGTGGAGCTGACAGTCCCAACGGCCAGGGTGCTGACTATAAACGACTTGGAATGGGATGCAGATACGTGCTTTGATTGGCGACTCATTGACCTGGAAGCTGCAGATGAACAAAGGCAGCAAGCTGCAGAGAACACTATAGCCTATCACAGGCGCGTTACTAAAGCTTACAACAGGATAGTTAAAAAGAGAAGTTTCAAGGAAGGAGACCTTGTGCTTAGAGCTGCTGATTGGGTGAGGAAGCAAGTTTCAGGACCCTCAAAGTTTGCACCGCAATGGGAAGGACCATTTATCATCAAAGTATCCCATGGCAGTGGCTATTACGTGCTTGCCTCCATCAACAGTGGAACCATCACAAGCCCCGTCAATGGGAAGTGGCTCAAGCATTACTACTGTTAGTTATGCAATTTGATATTTTTATTTCCAAGAATACGCTTCTTTAAGCACTTCAACGCACAGAAATATTGTATGAACACACCATCATGGTGATGTTGTAGACATGTAATCTTTCTAGCGAAGAAATGAAGAAGCACTTTCCCACTATCAACATTTTCTAGGGGCATTTTGTCCCCTGTACTTTCCTCTATTAAGAAAAAAAAAAGAAAAGCAGGAGGATGATAAAGAAAAGAGAAGTGCAGAAGCTAAAAAAAAAAAAAAAAGAGAAGCAGGAGGATGATCCAAGTCAATTATCCCTCCATCAAAAGACGGAGACAGTTCCAAAAGCCAAGCCAATAACTAGCTATGAAGTTCAAAAAAAAAAAAAGACAAAAGCTGCTACACCGAAGAACTAAAACACATGCTGAAACAAAACTAATATAGGTAGCGGGTGGCACGACTCTGAGGTGTCCAAGAAGATTTTTGAAAGGAAGCCACACCATCAGGGCTAGCAGTGTTACCAAACTTGGCCTGGAAATTCTTTCGCTCCCTCTCTAGTTGTCCCTCAAGGTTTGAAAGCTCATTCCTCAGTTGGGTCACAGAATCCTCCAAGCGACGGATCTCCCTGCAGCATCCATCCAGACCGGCTGACTTGAACATGTACCCAAAGTAGTCCCTTGCAGCTGCTTTCAGATGGTCAAGCACAAAGTCGACTCTGAGTCCCCACTCTATAACGGCTCGACATGCATCTCTCCAAACCAAAAAGATCTCTTCACTTCTTACCTCTTCCACTTCCATGCTATGCAACACAGAACCGAACTCCCTAACCAACACTTGCCTTTGATAGGCGCTCTTTCCTTCTGCAAACAAGCTGGAAAAACTACCCCCACCATACTTTTGGGCAAATTTGGTAAGAAGGTTCACATACTCTATAGGGATTTCGCCACCTTCAAAGAGAGATTGTTTGCCACTGAGAGGTTGTGGAAAACTTGCAATGGTGATGCTCAAGCGCTCCTCAGAGTCAAAACGAGTAGTGAAACTCTTAAACCTTGTCTCCAAAGCAATTGGCGAACTCTCCTCTCCCCCGTTTGAGACATGTGTGGGAGAATGACCCGGAATAGTGCAGGACTGAGTCTCTTCACCAGCCAAACCTGCAGTAGCAGTATCATCACCTCCAGGAGTTGCTCCAGGGAAGCAAGGTCTATGTCCCGCAGCTCCTCCAGCTTCTAACAAGAGCAGCAAATCCTAAAAAAAAAGAAAAAGGGGGGTGAGGGGATTGCATCTGTGAGCAAATAATCCCAAAAATGCTATATGTGTTTAATCAAATGCATCATCAATCCAAGATCTCACCTGCTCGTTATCACAACCAACATCTACAATAAAGTCTTTCGTCGAGGAATCGATTTCGGCCGAACCCGCGGTGGCAGTGTCATCACCTCCAGGAGCTGCTCCAGAGAAGCAAGATTCAAGCCCCGCAGCTCCTCCAGCTTCTAACAAGAGCAGCACATCCTAAAAAAAAAAAGGGGGGGTTAGGGGATTGCATCTATGGGCAGATAATCCCACAAGGCTATATGTGTTTAATCAAGTACGTCATCAAGCCAAGACCTTACCTGCTCATTATCATGGCCAATGGCCATAGTAAGGTCTTTCGTCGGAGAATTAATTTCGACATCCTGACAAGCTTCATACAAAGGGGAATGCTAAACAGAAAAGAGGAAACACAATAAGTCACAGCAACCCAACCTTTGATTATGTCAATCACTCTTCCCATAATCATGGGGGCTTAACATGCTTCACATAATCATGGGGGCTAGACGAGTAGTGCATCTAAAGAAAGAAAACATGCCGCATACCTGCTTTTCATTGCTATCCTCAATGGAGTTAGCACTCACAGCAGGTCCCTCCATCACACTATCAATCTGCAAAGCGATAAATTACCACACAAAACCACACGCTAAGACTCGAAAATACACGCTAAGGCTCGCGCATCCTTAGGCAACAAAAGCCTATATAAAACAAAACCACACGCTAAGACTCGAAAATACACGCTAAGGCTCGCGCATCCTTAGGCAACAAAAGCCTATATAAAAAAAGAGCTCGTGTATTTCAATACATGCCAAAGCTCACCTGATCATCATCGCTCACGTGACCCTCGTCCTCAACAAACCCCAACTAAAAAAAAATGGAAGACGGAGTGGGATCACACACTAAGAGAAGAAAACCAGCAACAACAAGCAAGAGGAAGGAAGATATACAATTATACATGTACCTGATTGATGTCATCACAAGTATCGTCCTCATCACCTCCTTCATGTGAATTACTATGGTTGCCGCTCTCACTGCCATCGCTTGACGTCCCCCCAATATCAACATAAACAGGAGGCCTACGGACAGATGGAGTCGCGTTTGCAACCCGTCTGCTCCGCCTAAGGCCGACTTTGGAACTGTTTAATATTATTCTCTTCTTAACAACACGCTCGGATTTCAGGCTAGAGGTGACTTTCCTCTTCGCCCCCTTTCTAGTGTCCGGATTCGAGGGCAATATTAACTTGACATTGTAAGCGTTCGTCACATGTCGGGGAGGACTGTGGTCCTTTGCCACCCTGGGTTTGAAACGGCGAGCTGTAGTGAGCTTCTTCTTTGCTGCAGAGTTTCCCTTATCTGTTGCTTGCCCAATTCCACCAATAGCTGCTACCTCCGGTCCATGATAAATCTCATCCAGGCGACTATCAAGATGGCCAACTTTACACTGTACACCATGCGGGTACACCTCAATATAGGGGGTGTTGAGCCTGGACATAATACCTCTGACAGTGCTGCTGCGGATCAACCTCTTATTCTCGATATTCATCCTCAGGCACAGCCTAGTATCACTAGCCTTTATAAACTTCCTGAATTCGCATCGCTGTAACTCCCAAAATCTAGAAAAGGCTGATGTAGGAGAACCGACACGGTTCTTCCCACCAAGATTGTCAGAAAGCATGCCCTCACAGTTATTCCTCTCAGGAAGACAGAATTCATAGCACAATCTATGAGGCTCTTGTCACAAGATAGACGCGATGGCAGGTCTTGATCAATACCAAACTGCCTTTTAAGTCTGTGAGGAGAGTATAGCTCCATTGCAGAGTCGGAGGAATCACCGAATGCGGGGATAGCTCGTGCAGTAGTGGCCAGAAGTAACTCAGTGGGCCCTACAAACGGAGATGCACCGGTCTCAGTAATGAAATAAGGAAGCACATGAAACCGGTGATTATCGGAATAGGGCCTAAACTTGAACTGCTCAATGTTATCCAGGATAGACGGCTTGAATGATCTCTTCTCAGTGTTCCTCCTAAACCACCTGAAAGGCAATGGGAGACCGGCAAAGTTAAAGACACTTTGACCTTTGCCGAAGTGCGGGGGATGATCTAAAGGCTTCACTGCTAAATCTCTGAACCTCTCCCAAATGAACACTTGAAGGAAGAAGACAGACACTAGGGAGTCAATACCATACTGCCCTGCACCTTCTTTGTCGTTCCCCACGATATGATCAAGCTTTCTGTACAAGTGACTGAGGAAAAGAGGAGTCAATGGAAAGCAAACGCCAGCAGCCAGTTTGATGGCCAAAGGGAAGAGCCGCTCCTGCACCTGCTCATAAGGGAAATCTGCAAAGATAAACCTACTCAACCAGTAGGCAAGCATAGCTTCCACACGACAACCGGAATCGAAGCCATCGCCTTTTGTGAACTTCCCCTCCTCAGTAGAACCCCAAAAATATCTCACCCAATGGCAGAAGCGATATGGATATTTAAAGCAGCAAGCACCCTCCTTCAGAATGTGAAACTTCTCTAGTTGCACCTCATTCAACTTTATCGCGAAGGGGTTGTCGGATGAAACAACCGGAAGCCTCATGATGTTGCGAACATCCTCTAGAGTAGGGGCAAATTCCCCCCAGGAGCAGACAAATGTGTGAGTCGCAGGGCTCCATCTGCGCACGACATGGCGAAGGCAGATGTCGTCCTTGTAGATCTCACAAAAGCAGGAAATAAACAACGAGTGTTTTATCTCTGCCTCAGTAAGGGCATCTCCGACATCCTCGTCCCTTACGTCAAAAGCAACCCACTCTGCCCAACCTGCGACTGCCTTTGCAGGATGCCTGAAGCATATAGGTACTGCAAGGTACTCACCGCGCTCGATGAGAAGCCTAGATATAGAATCTGGGGGAATAAAATTATCCAAAGTATCATGAGTTGCTTCCTCCAAGCTGCTATTACCAATCTCTGAGATAGGAAGAGTTGTGAGAAGGTCCTCCAATGAGAAATGAGGATCGCGGAGTTCGATGGGCTGATTATTCTTACTCCCTGAGGCCATGACAAATGAAGCAATCCTAAAAAAGAAAGAAAGAGAATACAGAAAGGGGCATTAGTAAGCATACGTCAGTATCCTCTGTCACGCGGTCAGTCATGCATCATAACGCTAACCGAAATTCCCAAGCTTATACAAAAAAAAAATGCAACACCAGGCCAAAGCATGTCATAAGTATATTACTTGACACGATACATCCAGCATCGGTGCATTGCCTACAAACGGAGTACAATAACCAAGCAAACAAAGCCCCGCACACTGATACAAGCACAACAATTCTAATACGAACAAGCAACTGTGCAGGACCATGAGCGATTCTGTTATAATACAAAACACATGCACAGTACGCACGCAACTCACAAGCCTAGCCAAACTAAAATACGACATGCTTACCACCTTATTCAAGCACGAAGAAGTTGAAGAAATATGCCACACCAATATAATACACAAGGGCACGCCAATGAATTTGCAATTTCTGTTTTTAATCAAACAATAGGTGCAATCAATCAGGCCAAAGTAAAACGAGCAATTAAAACTCAACCGAGCAGCAGGCAACACTTGAGCAAGCCAAGCGGTAACAACCTCCTAAGTGTTGTTCTACAACACTTGGGAGAGTAACTGATGATGATCTTGCTCAAAATTACTGTAAAATTTTAGTCACTAGCACGTTCATGCAACCATTCCAAGCATGTGTTTCAAATGAAGGCCTCAAAACTTTTGTGTGATAATCTGAGATTACCTGGGAAGAGGCGTAACACTACACGCTGAGATGACAACCTTGTAGGTAATCAGCCTCTGCAGTAAAAAAGGGAAAGCAACGAGGGCACGAGCCCGAGCCGCACACGGCGCTACTAATCGGAGAACGCTCTGGCATATCGACCCCGTCGGCAATCAAATCCCTACAGCCCGATTTTCCCTATGTCCCCTGCATTAAGAAGAGCGACAAGTAGTTAATTTCGGAAGCAAAGGATTCTCTGAAAGGGGGGAGAAAGGAGAAAACGAACGATAAAGCTTGAGCCCGGATCGTGCTCCAAGATCCCAATGATTCAGAAAGTCGTTATTCCAAGGATGCCAGGCGATTCCCCTGCGGCAAAGAGAAGGAGCGATGCCGATTATAAACCGAAAGAAAGAGGGGAAGGCAAGAAAGTTAAGATGCGAGAGAAGATACCTGGACCCCAAATAAATTGAGGGTCTTGTTGCGGGTTTCAAGTCCCCGTGATCGGCGTTTGAAAGCAAAGGAAGCTGAAGGCTGAGAGAATAGAAGAGAGACTTGCAGGAGAAAGGGCTGCTGCAGGCCCACTCTTATGAGGTTCTGGAACTGAAAAAAAAAAATAAAGGCAGGGCCGGTGCAGGGCCACTCTTATGAGGTTCTGGAACTGGAAAAAAAAATAAAGGCAGGGCCGGTGCAGGGCCACTCTTATGAGGTTCTGGAACTAAAAAAAAAAAAAAAGAGCAGAGCAGAGCCGATGGGCTGACCCTTTCCCTCCATATGGACTCTGATTATGTGGCCCACTCCATGCCTCAAGCAGCCCATATAATCATGGGGGCTAATGTTGGTACCCGAAAAATCGTACCCTTTATTTTATATGTTCACGCGAACTTTCCAATTGTCTCAACACTCGACTTAACTCGCCAAGCAATATACGCCGTTCATGTTGGCCCAAGCCGTATGTGTTTTGGGGCTTGCATAGTGGGGATGGTGTGGAAGGTTACGGAAAAACGTACAACGCTCGTTGTCACTTTAGCGTTATTGACGATTTCGGTTTTGGGCCCGAAATCCATGCCCAATGACGTAAATTGATGACGAAGATAGTGAAGGTAAAGAATTTCGGGCTATTTCTCTCCTAACCCAAACAAAAGCCCAAAAGTACCACTTTTAGGAGAAGGCCCAAATTTACCCTGCACCAAACCCACCCTTTTCTCTTTAATCAAAAGTATCCATAGAAGCTCTGTTTCCTCACCCTGCAGCACCCCAGAAACCGGAGCTCTCTTTATTCACCACCCTATTCCCATTGCAGCCATGTCTTAAACCAGTTAATAAGCACCCTCTTCAGACTTGAAATCATGAGTTTTCCGTCCCTAATCTCTCTCAAGCTCCTCCTTCCGGATTTCATGACATGGGGCAGTCTGCCATGGAAATTGGCAAAGAACCCTGCAGCAAATTTCATCTCCCTAGGTAACCCATCTCAAGCAATCTTCATCTCCCTAGGTAACCCATCTCAAGCAAACGTCTTTTCCCCTATTCTCCTGCATAAATCAAGATTAAGATTGGGGGGGGGGGGGGGGGGGGGGGGGGAGGGTTTATCCTACAGCTGAGAGGTATTTCGATTCCTCCGCAACTCTATCCTGAGCCTATATAAAGAGAGTCTCTGAATCCAACCAGGATCCAACAACACTTCCCTCAAGCCTTCAACCCTTCAAGCATTCAGGCCATACAAGCAAAACCCCAAATCCCTTTCTCAAACCCTAGAAACCCAAACCTGTTACCCCTAAAAGAGCTCAATTCTCCTTCACTGCGGCGTTTTTCCAGCTCCCACACCAGGCTCACCATGCACTGCTTCATCTCTATCTGAGTCATGCTCAAGGCCAGCTTGATCTTCCAAGCTGTATCAAGCTGCAGGCTAACCCTGAGTCTAGTTATCTCCAAACACAAAAGAACCCCTCACAAGAGCTTTGAAGGATCTTCTTGCACAAAACAGACCCCAAATTGTATTCCTTTGTGAAATGAAAACCAGTATGGAGACTGATTTCTTGCGTTTGAAGCGAGAATTGGTTCCCAGTGAAGGACGCTCGGGTGGCCTTGGCTTGTTCTGGTCCGATGACGTGAAGCTACAGATTAACTCCCAGTCGGCACATCACATCAATGCCGACGTCGTAAACTCGTCAGGGGTGGCGTCATGGCGGTTAACAGGGTTCTATGGTTATGCTGCGACGGAGAGAGCGACAAATCGTGGCAGCAGCTTCGTAATCTAGCTGATGTGAGCTCGATGCCTTGGATGGTGATTAGAGATTTTAACGAAATCCTCAATATCAGCGAGAAGATTGATGGGGCTGTGCCTCAGGAGGGTTAAATGCGTGGGTTTCGGGACGTTTTAGGATATGGTGATCTGGTTGATCTTGGCTATCAGGGTGTGATGGCGACTTGGGGGAATGCTGAAACTCTTCTGCGCTTGGACAGAGCAGTGTGCACCATGTCTTGGTTTGATCTGTTTTTTCATGCCATATTTTTTCATCTCCCGCCGTCGGATACCGATCATGTCCCTCTGCTTCTCAAGGCCAGCACAGCTACTCTTGATACCCGCTCTAAGGTTCATCGCTTCCACTTTGAGGCATTCTGGTTGCAACATGATGAGTGTGATATGGTGGTGAAGGAAGCATGGCAGGAAGAGGTGGAGGGTGTGTCTATGCTTCGGGTGGTGTCCAAAATGAAGAAGGTCCGTATTCGTTTGGATAAATGGCAGCGGGAAGTGTTCAGGGACGTTAGGTGAAGATGATGGCGTTTCGAACACGGCTGGAAGAGTTTATGAACTGTTCGCTTACTCCTGAGTGGCAGTTGGAAAAGTCTGAGCTTTTTGACAATCTCCAGAATCTTTTACACCAGGAGGAGATTTTTTGGAAATAGCGCTCAAAAGTTCGTTGGCTAAAGGAAGGGGATCGGAATGCAATTTATTTTCACCAACAAGCTAAGATAACGAAACGGAGAAACTCTTTAAAAGGTTTGTTTGATGTTGACGGTGTTTGGCATGAGGATGTCCAGGGTATGGAGAAAGTTGTTACAGATTATTTTAATAATATGTTTGAAGCATTGGAAGTGGATATGACAGCTCTGAATCAAACATTGGAGGCTATTACTCCTTGTGTGACGGAGGAGATGAATGAGCAGCTGTGTAGTGCATACACGAGTGAGAAAATTAAACAGGTGGTGTTCCAGATGTATCCGACTAAAGCTCTAGGGCCTGATGGTATGCCTCATTTATTTTTTCAGCATTATTGGGAACTTATTGGACATGAGGTTGTGTGTGCAGTTCATGATTTTTTTTTCCAGTCTGGTCACCTGCTTAAACGGATACTCATATGTGTTTGATTCCAAAAGTGGCACAACCGGAGAATATGGCGGATCTTCATCTTATAGCATTGTGTAATGTGATTTATAAGATTTGCTCGAAAGTTTTGGCGAATGGGTTAAAGTTTGTTCTTCCTGCTATTATTTCTCCCTTCGAGAGCGCTTTTGTTCCAGGCAGATTGATTACAGACAATATTCTTGCGGCGAATGAGATTGCTCATTTTGTGCATAATAAGAAGACGGGCAGGGGATTTATGGCGCTGAAGCTTGATCTCAGTAAGGCATATGACTGCATGGAGTAGTCTTTTTTGGAGCGAGTGATGTGTCAGTTTGGGTTCAGTAATCAGTGGATTCAGCTTGTTATGCAGTGTGTTACTACAGTTTGATATTCCTTCTTAATTCGAGGGAAATCTAGAGGCTACCTGACTCCAGCTAGAGGTCTGAGACAGGGAGATCCTTTGTCACCCTACTTATTTTTTTACTTAAGGCAAAAGGTTTCTCAGCCCTTCTGAGCCAACAGATGCAGACAGGTGAGTTACCTGGTATTACCATTTGTGACGGAGCCCTCCCAGTGAACCATTTATTATTTGCATATGATAGTATGCTTTATGCGGAGGCTTCAACTGTGTCGGAGAGGGTGATTCAGGCAGTTCTTAACGTTTACAGTAGAGCATCGGGTCAGCGAGTGAATTTTGACAAGAGTTTTTATGGTTTTTAGTGACAATGTGGATGCAGAGATGCAACAGGCACTTTCGGACCTGTTAAATGTTCAAGTAGTGGAGGTGCATGAGAAATACCTGGGGTTACCAACTTATGTGGGCAGGAAAAAATCTGCGATGTTTCAATACATTAAAGAGATGTTAGAATCTAAACTTGAAGCATGGCAGGGCAAGTTACTCAGTGGGGGCTGGGAAAAATATTCTAATTAGTGTGGTGGCTCAGGCTCTCCCAAGTTATGCCAAGAGTGTGTTTCGACTTACCAAAATTTTTTGTGATGATCTAGAGCAGTTATGTGCAAGATTCTCACTACCAGATCGGACAGAATAGCCGACGAAAAAAATTTCGTCTACTATTCAAAATTTTCGTCGGGTATTCCTTCTACCGACGAAAATTTCGTCAGCTATTATTCGTCGATAAAACGGCGTCGGTAATACCGAAACCCGACGACAATAACGAAATCATCGGCCATTTTCACATATGCCCGATGAAATAACGAAATCGTCGGCCATTATCACCGACGAAAATACATTTCGTCGACCAAATCTTGGCATAATGCCCGACGAAATTCGTCGGATATTTTCACATATGGCCGACGATATCGTAAAATATAGCTGACGATCTCTTCTGTTTCGTCGGTTATTTGTTCTGAAATATAGCCGACGACATGAAGATTTCGTCAGAATATATTAATATTTTAAGAGGTATTAATTAGTTATAGCCGACGAAACCGTCACTATTTAACATAGACCACCGACGAAATAATGTCATTTTCGTCGGTTATAACAGTTATAGCCGACGAAATTTGGTAAAAATCGTCTGCTATATCAGTGATAGCCGACGAAATAATATCAATATCGTCGGCTGTTCTTACATTTTGGGGAAAAAAAATTAATTTAATTTCTAAATTACCATTCCAAGCAACCTGCAATTCACAATGACAATCCAACAAGAAACACGTTTTTCATTAATTATTTAATTTGTTCCATCCCTAAACCCTAAACCCTAATCCTGGCCACCATATTGCTGTCCATCATGCTCGTCATCCTGCTGAATGAACTCGGGAGCTCTAAGCATTCGAGGTTCATCTAACGGCTCAAACGGGGGCGGGGGTTCAAGGCCTTGTTGTTGTGCCGCGAACATAGCATACCACCAGTTTTGTTGGCCGACGTAGTTCTGTCGCCGAATTCTCTCGCATTCAGCATGCCAACGCTCCATTTCCATATGATACTGCTGTGTTCTCTGGAACTGGGCGGCCAATCTTACATTTTCTTCTGCCAATCTCTGCATTTCCCCCTTCATCTGTTGGGTGTCCCCGCCTCCCCTCTTTTGAGCTCCCTTAGTGGTCTTCAGGACCCCTGTTCCAGAACTTCTTAAACCCCGGCAGTAGTAGTCGTTTGACCGTTTTGGGAAGGCTGCGTCGAATATCCTCGCTGCAGTTTGGACATTCGATCGGTCGACCTGGCTCAGGGCTTCTTGCAGATCTTCCTCTGAAATGTTCGGTTGTGTCTCCAGAACTACTTCCTGCAACACTTCTTCTTCGGCCCGGTTCACCCTCTCCTAATTGAACGGGAAAAAAAAATAATTAATATTCTAACAAATATATAATTAAGTAAAATTAATAATTAAAATTTTAAAATCGTAATCAACGACTTACAAGCTCTTCTGTCGCTAATGGATAAGCCTTCTTGAACGTCTCTACGTACGGGTTGCTTAAAGGATGATCTCTAAGCGTCTCCTCCTGATATTGTGAAAATGGCCTAGAACCACCATGATGGGGGGTTGTGTTACGGCGGCGGTTCGCAGAGTTTATCTGAGACCGTTCCTTCAAACAAATAATAAAATATTAGAAAAATGTATAAAAAAATATTAGTGTAATAATTATAAAATAATTAAACTAATAATTAAAATATTAACAAAATAAACATTTATAGTTAAGTTTATTATTTACCTGCATAACTGGGTTGTTGAAGTCTACTGTCTTCAACCAACGCCACTCGTACTCCCTGAACATGAACTCTCTTGGAGTACCCATACGACCATATTTGTCGTATTCGGTAAAGTGGGTACGGAGCTCGTTCTTCCACTCTTTGAACCTACGAAAAAAACAAAAGTGCATTAGAAATATTATTAATATCATAAAATATTTCAAATTATAAGATGAGGAATTCCCAACGTACCTCGAGTTCTGCATCGCGTACGCCCAAGCCTGCTTGTGTTCGGCAATCTCGAAGTATGCCTGAAAGATAATATTTTATTAGTTGTAAAATTATAACAATACCTAAAATTATTAAATATTACGATAAAGAAATTAAGTTTTTTAAATTACTCACCGACGCCACGTTGTTGACCTCTCTCTCGATCTCTTCCGGCACATCAGCCCACCGTGTCCACAACATAGGGACTCTATCCCTAATTAGTACTCCCTCGCAACCCGCGTAATCGCGGCGTTTTTTCCCCTGAACATCCTGATTAGGCGGTTCGTTGATCTGGATCCTCCCGCTGGTCTCAACACTTTTCCTGAGCGTATCAAAATATATGACACCTCTCGTATTCCTGCTTGAACTACTAGCAGCGGTCCCTATCACATAAACAACGATTGGTTAATAAAATTAAATATTAGTGCGTTAATTTTAATAAAACATTTAATTAATAAAATCAAATGTTACCTGAACTCGATGACCCGTCTGTCGACTTTCCTTTTAATCTCGCCGAAATCAGGAGCTCAGGTCTCTCAAATGGCTCATAATAGTATGCCTCCGCAATACTCACGTACTGAGGCCTAGCAGGCCATATGGGCACACCACGCTCGTCGACCTCGGGTATGGTAGGAATGTTGTATGGCAGGTATAGCTGATTAGGGAGAGTAGGCCCCTCAGTAGAGTCACCAGCAGACGGCGCAGGACTCGTCATCGGCTCCCGATGAACCTCAGGCATATAGACTTGATGAACGTCTGGAGCTATGTCGTCCTGAAATAGCTGCGTACTACATCTCGGAGGATCTGGCTAGAGAGGGGGACATGAACTGCTCGACGGCCGCCCCGCCGATAAAAGGGTCTGGTGCCGGTTGCTCACACTCCTCCGTGACTGGGATGAATCGATCCTCTGAGGCTGGCTGGTGGTCCTCTCAGGCTGGCTAGGGGTCCTCTCGGAGTCTCCGGATCCGCCAGAACTTGCAGAACCCCTAGATCTGGAACAACGGCCTCTGAATAGCTGTCTAAATGCATCGGCCATCTGGAAACAAATAAACTAATACATTAATTAATATTAAATTATATTACATTAAATAACAAATTCTAATTAATATAATAACCAATAATACTAACATATTTTAAAACATACTAACAAATTAATATTTATAATTTAACTAATTTTAAATAATACTAACCATTAACATAAATATAACCATTTATATACAAATATAACTATATTTCATCATTAACATATATATACATACAAATAACCATTTATATATTAACATAAATATAACCATTTATATAATTAGGCTACTGTTCAAGGAAGGTTAATTCCGTAACTTCCGTTGTGTGTCTTGACCTAATTAGACTAGAATAGTAGTTACCTTAGTAGATAGGGAATCCCTGATTACTTGGGATACTTGATGTAATGCCTATATAAAGGCCTCCTTATCTATCAATAAAGTAACGCTTTGCATCTATATTGTTTCTCCTACAACACGTTATCAGCACGTAGTTTCTAACCCTGTGCTTGATAGCAAAATCCCTAGCTTTTTGCCGAAAAAAAAATTTTTTTCAGCAACCCTAGCTTTTCTGCCGGCAACTGCTTGTCGGCAAAGAAGGCCCTCCCCAGAAATCACTTTCTGCCGGCAACCCCTTCGTCGGAAGAAAGAAAACAATCCCAGGGCACCAGGTTCTACCGACAACTCTTTGTCGGAAAAGCTAAGAAGCCCCCAGGAACTTTTTGCCGACAACCAATTCGTCGGTACATCATATACTATTGAACTGCCGACGACATCTTTGTCGGCAGAGGCTGAAGAAGCTCAGGGCACCCAGTAATTTGCTCTGGGCACCCTCCGATGGTTCGACGGCGTCCTCTCTCATCGCCTCCCCGCCGCGATGCAATCCAGAGACGACGCCTGCTCGGTCGACGCCTCAGCCCGAAGCCGCTCCAATCCGGCGGCCCACCTCGATGCTTCGACGAAGCCCTAGCGCGCTCCAACCTAGTCGTCGCAGCCTCTGACGTCGCCGCCTCTGTCGACGCAGCCCAAACGACGTCGATGCCCGGATTTGCACGCCTGTACGCAGCTTAGCGCCGCCGACCCAGTCCTGCTGCCCCGATTCGTCACCGTTTCAGTCAGATCCGGATCTCCAGATCTCGACCCGGACCCTTGGGCCTGACCCGACCCGTGTCCAACCCGACCCGATTCGGCTGTTAAACGAATTCTACTGTGCAAGGGGCAAAACGGTAATTGTACTTACCTCAGTTAAAAAGTTTTTACCCTAAAGGTTAAAAACAGTTACTACAGTAATTCTTTTATTAGTTTTACTGCTTCATATATGGTGAATATGACTAACCATATGTTTTTCTTTTCCATGAAACTTATTGCACGACACATCGCGATGTAATTGCGAGGATTATTTCGTTGCACGTACATGGAAGAGCATCTCAAAATTGCACAAGGATCAGAACCGAGTCCTTAAGCGCAATTTTTAAACGCAGTTCATTTGGCGAACTAGCATGTATGATTTAATAAAAGTTCCCGTTCTTTCGCAATTTCAATTACTTGAACTTGTGTATATGTGTTGGAACTTGTGTGTTTTTCAGGACGATACAAAGGGGCCCCACCCACCCCTGCGTATCACAGTATTTATGGGGTAACTGTGATGTTACCGTCCAAAGTTGTGCTTGTGGCTGTGATGTCACTGTGAACCACAACTCTTCGTGAATATTTAATCACGATTCCGACATAATATTGTCGATGCTTGTGACGATCCTAAGGGAGTCACAAAGGGGACAAACTCATGATGTGTGACGGAAATTGTCACTGTAACATCGATATGTGACGGAAATTGTCACAACAAATTGAATTGAGTAACCAGAATCTTGGTCTCGACCATTCAATTCCTTCCCTCTTGTTCTTTTGATATAAAGAAACAATTGACCATAAAATGCGCCTAGAGAATGGCCATTGAAACAAAGAGAGAATCATGTCATTGATATGGTTCTATCGGTTCACTAATTGCAAAATTGCAATCATATGGTCAATGTACACAAGAGATACATGGAAGAAGATGAGAGTATATCCTCATGATTACGGATTTCAACAGCAAAAGATAATTTGCGATAAATATGAAGCATATGACTTCAATTTCATAGTCAAAGTGACTACAAATCCGTTGATTTTGTGCAGGCATAGACCTCACATGTGTGACTAATGCTACTTAGTCGATACACTCTTTATGGTCAAGATCTCGATATAACCGTTGGCATTTTGATGCATATATGGTTCGATTCCCTAAAAAGCTATATGTGAATGCAATGAATCGCATTACACATTTACATGGCATGTTGATTGAGTTCACCAACCTAATTGGTGATGTTAACTCGAAAAATCACAAGAGACAAAATGAGTGACTCGCGAGAAACTGCGATCCGCCAACTTGGCCGCGATCCGCCAGGCATCGCTCGCCATGGCCATCCGCCAACTTGGCTGCGATCCGCCAGGCATCGCTCGCCATGGCCATCCGCCAACTTGGCTGCGATCCGCCAGGCATCGCTCGCCATGGCCATCCGCCAACTTGGCTGCGATCCGCCAGGCCTCGCTCGCCATGGCCATCCGCCAACTTGGCTGCGATCCGCCAGGCATCGCTCGCCATGGCCATCCGCCAACTTGGCTGCGATCCGCCAGGCATCGCTCGCCATGGCCATCCGCCAACTTGGCTGCGATCCGCCAGGCCTCGCTCGCCATGGCCATCCGCCAACTTGGTCGCGATCCGCCAGGCCTCACTCGTCAAGAAACAAATTGACATGCTTGCGTACATAAGCGGATGCATGCGCATTGCCCGGCCTCGGCCTCGGCACTCTTGCGCCCACCATAGCCCGCCTTGCCTAGCCTCGGTTTCGGCCTTGGCTTAGCTTACGCGTTGCTTGGACTACAGCTCCGCCACAACCACATGCTGCCGCCCCCTCGGTCTCCGGACCTTGGCACGCACACGGCCCGCCTAGCAGCGCCCCGGCCTCGGCCTCGGCGTTGGCCTGAACACGGCCCGGCCAGCAGCCATCTCGGCCTTATAAGCCCATGCACTCACCCCGGCACGTCTTGGCTTCGGCCTCGGCATGCCTTTGGCTCTTTAGCATGGCATCGGCCTCGTCAGGTCCTTGTTTTATGCCTCGGTAAGCCTTCGCTTCGGCCTAGGCTACCCATCGGCAACTCGCATGACCTTGACTCCAACATCAAGCCTCGGCCCCAAAAGCCTTTGCTTTTGCCTCGACACGCCTTGGTTTCGGCCTTGGCATGCCTTGACATTTGCTCGGCCTCGGCCTGCCCGTGCACCACCTCGGCTTCGGCCTTGGCTAGCCTAGCACGCGCCTATGCTTGACCATGGCCCTTCCTTGCCTTGTTTCGGCTTGGCTCCCATTCTAGCTTGGCTTCGGCCTCGGATAGCTAGCTCATGGCCTCGGTCCTGGATACTTGGTTTAGACATTTATGTCTCTATAGTATCGATGTTGGCTCATTCTGGTTGTTTTCCGGCTCTATTTTTGAGCGTTAACGGATGTATCTAGTACGCCTTTAAGCATGCCTATGTTTTATCTTGTGATACTACACGCCATGTTGCACACTCTATAGGAATTGAGTATATATTCCGGTTTATATGTCTTGGCATAAAACCCTTGTCTCTACACTCTTATGAATGTATCATAGAGACATTGAGTGTGTAGCTAATCTACATCGAACCTTGCTCACCACTTAAAGATATTGGTGCCAACGTTTATCACCTTGAAACTCATTGTGAAAATTGAATTGATTTCTTATGTATCGCTTCTAATGAATGCGCACAACTTATGAGTCAATATTGTGAATGTATTTCACGTATACTATGATTCGGATTCTTTGAATCGACGACTCATGTAGACTCTTCCATACATAGTCCGGAATTTTGGACATGTTTTGATGATCCATATATGCAAGAAAGCTATGGACATCGTTTCTTTTGAGCAAAGAAGCTATTGGGATCAAAGATTACCAAAAGAATTTGGTAGCGTCATGAGCAATGCTCAAGGCTCAAGGATGACATTAACGTCACCCAAGTCTTCCTCCAAGTCAATGGAAGCACCATCTATGCATTTAAACGTGCATATGATCCCCCCTTATGATCCTTCATTAGCTATGCTCAACATATGGAAGCTTAATCTTTAGCAAAGTTTTGGAGTAACGCCCTCCTACGCTAAAGGCAATGATACATAAGATGATGGCTTTGATGCCTTCTCATAGTTCAATTTGAGATACAATGATACTATGGTGATATACCTCATGGTTAAACTCAAGCCATAACACTTAGATGTTATGAAGCACCTTCACAATGATAGAAAAGTAGCAAAAACTTAAAATTTCTGGTTTTTTAGCTCGCGGACTCGTCATTGTGAGGACCGGTTTACCTACTTTTAGGCCGGTTCTTGAGGTGAAATTTGGTCCACCGATTCCTAACATCCATGGCTACCTGCTCATAAAATTTCAGAGCCATTGGACACCTGGAAGGTGATGAACCACTCGACACAAACGTTCACTGACCTCCGGCGACTATTCCGACCGGTTCGGTATGTTTCCGACCGGTTCCGGCAATGAGGCCGGCGGCGTTGGAATCCTAACACACGTGCCTACCTACTATTAAAATTTGGTGGCATTTGGTGTTCCGGAACATAGTGAAACGTTTCAGGAAGCATACATGCATGTTACATTTTGTAACGGAATGCATCTTGTTAACGTATAAGTGTTAACGATCAATACCCTATACCGTCCACATACTTTATGTGCCATATTGCGCTACCACAAGCGCTCAATGATGGGTTATTTGATTATGAATAACGTCTTTGAATAAGACGTCAGCTTCCACCTATAGTCCGCTATATATAAACCTTAACAGGCGATCTCGTTTATGTCATTTTTTGATGAGCCAGTCTCCCCGTCGTTAGGGGGAGAGAAGAACAAGTTTGTTCAAGTAGAACGACTTGGCATTGCCGTGGTTTGTCCCCACTGTGCCTCATCATGTTCCCAAAGTCCCATAAATCAAAGTGACGAGATTTGATATACATGCTGCAAAGAGTAAACTATTGGTCTTTCAAGGAAAAGATCGGAATAGTACTCTTGTATCAACATGCCTGTAAGGATTGATGTCCAAATCAATGGACATATTGTCATTCATAAATGGTGACATGGTGACTCCACAAAAGTGGTAGATGGTGTCACTAGGCCGTGACTCTCACAAGAAGTGTAGAGAGGGCACTTTGTTCGATATACACTCGCCGAATGCGAGTATGGCACAACTTGATCCTTGGATCAATGACAACTCATTCGTCTCATGGATTTTCTGGATTAAGGTCATTATTGGGGGACGCCTCAATGAGAAGCCAATCCATATAGAGATCTCTACAAATGCGAATTACACTAGTGTACATGAGTACGTGGTCTATGAGTTAGATATCGAATACACTCACTTCGTTGAAGCAAATACCAACGTTGTGAATTGGCCTACACGGAAAGATATGCGATCCAGTTTATACAAAGAGATAGGTCCTTGGTCAGGTGATGCCGACACCGCAAGTGTAAACCCTATCGATAATCTTTGATTGAAAGCGTAGTGAAAAAAAGAGCCTAGACTCACCTTGTGGCGCAAGGTCTCTCACAAACGCCCTGGAATCGACTACGATGACATATGCTCTCGTAATGGAGTCATATCACACTCCACTACCTTGTCAGTTAGGTAGTTCCGAAAAACTGATCATGCAGCTTGTATCATCTCTATTGGGACTAAGTAAAGAGATGTACATAAATATCATGAACGGATCAGTTTTCACCCAAGTCAAGTAAGCAAAAACCTCGAAGTGCGTATGCTATCAGATTAGGATGTTCTCTATATGGGTTCAAATCTTCTGGTTGGATATTGTATAACGCGGTTGAGCAACTACTTGATTGGAGATGAAATGTAATGAATCATGCCTATTTGCGTGTAAATTACGGATGAATTGTGATTGAGATATCACTAATCCGACGTTAAGAATGAAAAGATCTTGGGAATACTTGGTCTCAAATGTGAGAACCGTTAGTGATGAACTTGTTCATCTATCGGCTTATGGCAAACTAATGGACGTTAAACCAAAGCCTATATGTATCCCATGATTAGTCGATGTCTTGAGAAGACTCGTTTCATCTATGTGACGAGAAGTCTTGGGAGATGAAACTCTCTATCTAAGTATCATGTGCGCAATCATGTGCTTGTCATAATATGCTCGACTCGACATCTCATTCGCTATAAACTTATAAAGCCAAAGTGATGGCTAGACGCGCCCACGCAATGCCATGGTATATGGCGGTACTTTCTTTTAAGAGAGAAAGGTTTAGGCTCATTCGATCCCATCATGAAAGACACATCAATAGGCAATTCCAGATTCTGCCTAGTTCTGTACGTCAACTTCCCCGTGACCTACATGACAGCTCACTCATCGGAAAATGGTAAACTTAGTACCGTTGGAAAGCTCTATGTGTCTACTTTCCAGGGACACCAACCATTTGATTATAGCTATCATATTGAGTGAGTTATGGCTGTTTTAGCAAAGTAGGACGAATCTGTCCGGTAATTTGCAGATCAGTCACCTTCGACAGAGCTTTGTGATCAGCTCAGAACGAACCACGTTGTGTACTTTATACCACTGGAAAGATATGGGTGTCTAGTTTCCAGAACATTTTACGGTTCGTTCATACCTACTGTATCGAAGGAGTTATGACTATTTAAGTACACGAAGGTCATGCTGCGCTTGAATCTGATTTTCAACGCGAACTCTAGTTTTGAGTTGTTAAGCGACCTTCTTCCTTAAGACCAAGTAAAGCTAAGTGTAGCTGGTCTAATACAAGGATAATGTGGCTGTATTCAATGACTCGATCATTGGCCACACCTACTTTTGAAGCTTGTGAGGAGCGTTTGTATACGCCATTAATCTGAACTCCAAGATTGAGTTACCAATCAGGGGGAGTTGTCTTGTAGACATCAGGGGGAGTCTACCTCACATGTAATCTTCAATTGTAGTTGGTGCGTTGTGCTCTTTTCCCTTCGACCAAGCTTTTTATTTTTACCCAAGAGGTTTTGTTTTGCTTGGCAAGGTTTTAGCGAGGCAACATGTTATGCACCGTGTCACATTAGGTACGCGACACAAGGGGGAGTGTTCAAGGAAGGTTAATTCCGTAACTTCCGTTGTGTGTCTTGACCTAATTAGACTAGAATAGTAGTTACCTTAGTAGATAGGGAATCCCTGATTACTTGGGATACTTGATGTAATGCCTATATAAAGGCCTCCTTATCTATCAATAAAGTAACGCTTTGCATCTATATTGTTTCTCCTACAACAGCTACCAATTTATATATATAATTAATTTAACAATTTATATATAACAATTAATATACATTAACATATATATATATATATATATATACAAATATGTGTATATATTAACAAATATATAACAATTTATATCATTAATCTACAAATTTATATATATAATTAATCTAACAATTTATATATATAACCAATATATATAACAATTTAACACACACTTAAATATCTAAATTATATACCTAAATTATACAATTAAAATAAATTGTAAAAAAAAAAAATTACCCAGCGGAGGCCAGAGGAGGAGGGGAAGGAGGAGGAGGAGGCCGGAGGAGGAAGAGAAGGAGGAGAAGGAGGAGAGAAAAAGTCGGGCTGAACGCGACTTTCAGCTTTTATAGCAGAGAGAATAGCCGACTATTTAAAAGATTTCGTCGGCTATTATTTGAATGTCGTCGGCTATACTTTGGAAGATCAACAGCCGTAGGATCTGAGTCATCCAACGGCGGACAATAAAAAGGCACGGATCGCAAGAGTTTAGCCGACGATTTAAAAGATTTCGTCGGCTATTCTTTGAATGTCGTCGGCTATTCTTTGGAAGATCATCAGCCGTCGGATCTGAGCCATCCAACGGCGGACAATAAAAAAGGTGCGGATCGCAAGAGTTTAGCCGACGAAATATAATTTTCGTCGGCTAAACTATAGGTCAAACCACTAAGTCAAACCTCTAAACGCTTAAAAACGGAAATTAGTCTAGTTAAACGACGGTTTCTGGCCTCACCTTCAACAGATAATAGTTTCAAATCAATGAGACGCAACTAATCATATAAAAATTTTACAAAATTGATTTAACGAACGTCAGGCTACCCATAGGAAAACGAAAGTAAAAAACAGTTAACCGCAACATTCGGCACATAGATTTTATCAGAACCTTGTCATTTTTCAACCGTAGACGTATTTCATTATTTCGGTCATATCTTATTTCACAACATTTTTGCATTTGAAGAGTCTACGTATAGTAACTATTTGAAACTATACATTCACTTAAACATTTTGTAAACAAGTTAAGGAACATTAGTGCATATATTCTGATTTTGAATCTAAAAGTTTAGAAAATCTATTACAACCGTCAGATATCACCGTTAAGATTAAATACATGTATGGAAAAAAATCCAACTTCAGCTGACAACGTTAAAGGCTCGATCGGAACGGTTAACCGGGTAAGTCAAACCTCTAAACTCTTAGAAATGGTAATTGGACTGTCTAAATGACCTTTTTTTGCCTGACCTTCAACAGATAATAGTTTCAAATCAATAAGACGTAACTAATCATATAAAAATTTTACAAAATTGATTTAACGAACGTCAGGCTACCCATAGGAAAACGAAAGTAAAAAACAGTTAACCGCAACATTCGGCACACAGATTTTATCAGAACCTTGTCATTTTTCAACCGTAAACGTATTTCATTATTTCGGTCATATCTTATTTCACAATATTTTTGCATTTGAAGAGTCTACGTATAGTAACTATTTGAAACTATACCTTCACTTAAACACTTAGTAAACAAGTTAAGGAACATTAGTACATATGTTTTGATTTTGAATCTAAAAGTTTAGAAAATCTATTCCAACCGTCAGATATCACCGTTAAGATTAAATACATGTATGAAAAAAAATCCAACTTCAGCTGACAACGTTAAAGGCTCGATCGGAACGGTCAACCGGGTAAGTCAAACCTCTAAACGCTTAGAAATGGTAATTGGACTGTCTAAATGACGTTTTTTAGCCTGACCTTCAACAGATAATAGTTTCAAATCGATGAGATGCAACTAATCGTATAAAAATTTTCCTCAAAATATTTACCGAAGGTAACGCTACTATTAGGGAAACGAAGGAATAAAACCTTTCACCGCATCTTTCGACACTCAGATTTTATCGGAATCTTGTCATTTTTCAATCGTAAAAGTATTTTATCATTTTGGTCATATCTTATTTCACGACTTTTTTCTGTTTGAAGGATGAAGAAATGGTTTATCGTTAGTGATAGAAAATGGAATCTGATCATTTTTTGTTTTAAATCATAGCCGACGAGAGACATATTTGTCGGCTATTCTTTTGTCGTTTTCTGTCTAAAATAAAATATGTATTTTTCAATATAGTTATGGCCGACGAGAAAATGTCAATTTCGTCGGCCAAAATTTCAAAAGTTTTCGTCGGTTAATGTTTCAGAGAAAGGCCGACGAAAATCCAAATCGTTGACTGAAATATGAATATAGCCGACGATTTTTGTTTATACCAACGAAAAAACAGTATCGTCGGCTATGGTTAAACTATGGCCGACGATTTTGTTTTTCCACCGACGAAAAATAAAATCGTCGGCTATTCGTTGGAATTACCGACGAAAATTTTAGTTCGTCGGCCGTTTTTTTTTAATTTCGTCGGGAAAAGCCTTTTTTCTGGTAGTGTCTGGTGGGGTAGTACATTGGATAAGAAGAAAATTCATTGGAAGCGATGTAATATTCTATGTAATCCGAAAGAGTCTAGTGGCCTGGGGTTTCGCAGCCTATCCAACTTTAATCTGGCACTGCTCTCGAAACAAACGTGGCGGGTTATTTCTGATCCATCTTCTTTAATTGCTTCTATGTATAAGGCTAAATATTTCCCAGATTGTTCTTTCTGGGAAGCACAGGATTCTACTTCTCCTTCTTACTCTTGGAGAAGCATTTTTTGTGCCAGGGAGGTGCTTAGGGAAAATATTTATTGGCAGGTTGGAGACGGGAAGCAAATTCAAACATTTGTTGATAATTGGATTCCTGGTTTAGCTTTGGGTTGTTCAGAGTTGGTGATTCCTACTACTGAGTCAGTTTCCAGGGTTAGCGATTTTTTATGTGAGTATGGTATTTGGGATTATGCAAAAGTCAGGAGGTGTTTTTCAGAAGCTGATGCGGCCATGATTCTGAATATTCCTCTCAGCACAAGACCTAGCCAGGATCGCCTATGTTGGAAATTATCTCAGGATGGAAAGTTCTCAGTAAAGTCAGCATATAGGTATGGATTCGTTAACTCTTCCAGTTTTCATCCTATCCTTCCAACTATTAAACATACTTTTTGAAAAAAATTGTGGAAATCTAATATTCCAGAAAGGGCAAAAGTCCATGGATGGAGGGTTTGTTTGGATATTCTTCCATCTCTGGGAAGTTTGCTAGTTAAAAGAGTGGTGGTGGAAGGTACTCATTGTGTGCTCTGTGGGTTAGTTGAGGAATCAACTTTACATTTGAGTCGTGATTTTACTTTTGTTAAAGAAATAATTCAGGCTCATTCTGATCTCAGAACTGTTTGTTATCGTTGGTGCAATTTGCAAGAGACTGTAGTAGATTGGCTGACTTATTGTGCTGAGGAACTCAATATGGCACATTTTGGAGAGCTTCTTTTTATTCTCTGGTCAGTGTGGAAGGAGAGAAATGAACGAGTCTGGAATCATAAATCTATGCTAGCAGTGGATGTATGCTCACAACTTGCTGCTTATCTTCAGTATTTCAGAGTTCACAATTTGGTGGCACCCAAGCAGACTATGAGAAGAGGTTCTGTGACATGGAAAGCTCCATCTCTAGGACTATGTAAGATTAATATTGATGGAGCCTACGACCCGCTAGGCCGAACAGGGGGTGGGGGTTTATTATTCGGGACCATTTGGGATGCATGCTGGCTGGAGGGGCTGGACCGGCAGCGGGTCTGGTATCCGCAGAGCATGCTGAATTATTGGCTTGTTGCAAGGCAGTGGCTTTCGCAGTGAACCAGGGCTTTGCTCCAACCATTTTGGAGATGGATGCCTCAAAAGTGAAACATCAACTGGAGATGCTAACGACTTCTAATACCTCGAGATTTGGTAGGTTTTATGATGATTTGAAAGTATAGATTCAACATCAAGGTACCTGGATGATTTCCCATGTTCGACGTCAGGGCAATAAGGCGGCACATTGTCTGGCAGCCTATGCTTGTTCTTTAGACAGAGATGAATTTTATTTTTATATGCCTTCTTTTCTAGGCATTGTTGTCACAGCGGAATATTGTAATGTTTGAACTCTTATCTCTTTCTAATAAATTTTTGTCAACTGATTCAAAAAAAAAAAAAAAATCAAATGCTTAAAATGAATCTGATAGTTAATTCCTTTTCCGTGTTACTCATGTTATGTAATATGCATCATCTGGAAAATGAAAACTACATTAGCATCCGAGCACTATTTATTACAGTATAACATGAAGCTGTAATGAATATGGTCCCCTTTATACCAGTTCCCAATATCGGATTATATGCCAAATGTTTCATAACCTAAGCATAAGCTCAAATCTTATGTCTTAACTTTGTCCCCAATTATTAAGTTACACTCCATCCCCAATCCCCACCATCAGTCAACGTAGGTGTTTATAATAAACTACAGTTTTGGCTTGATGCACTCTAGCTAGTACTGATACTACTCATCATTCTAATATGTGAGTGAGATTGTGAACATCGCTCTCAATAAGTATGGGACTCATTGTGAAATTAAGGGAGAAAGGATATCCTCGGAACTTTAAGTAGGACATATCCCTTAAGCTATTGGATTTGTGGGAGAGTTGGAGGACACCAAAACCCTATAAACAGTTAGTTAGGGAAGGAGAGTAGAGAGAAATGATAGAAGAGCAAGCAAATAAACAACAAGAGGGCTTGATTCTGTTTTACTCTTTTTCTGTCGTGTGTTTGAAATTCTGGGAAAGGGCAAAGCACAGGTACCCATCAAACTAATAAGACTTGGGACACCATGCCCCTAAATCTAAGTTTGGGGTATAGCTAGAGATATGATCTTATGTCATTTCACTTTCTATTTTACTTTGTGGGGATATGATGTGGGGGGATCTTTGTCCTTCAAGAGGGTCAATCATATGACATATCTCATTCTATTTCTCTTTCCCTTTCATGTCTTGACCAGAATCATCTTGAAAATTAATGGGAGGAATATTTACCCTTCCCTTGTTAGAAAATATACTTATTACATTAATATTATTACATGAATTGAATGCCAAGTATGAGAATTAGTTCAACATGGACAATGACTTGTAATCTAACCTAGTTGCTTTAGGAATCTGTGTGTTGATCCCTTAAGCTGAGAAACCTATTCGGATTCTATGAGAAGAATATTGCAGTAATTCATTCAGTATCTAATTAGGATTCTTTGGTCTCAAGAAGTCTTTTATGGAAGGACTCTTAAGCCTTTGATCCTATATAAATAGGTGGTTCTGTTCCTGTTGTTCTCATCGCATTCCAACACTTTATTCTGTCCATATCAGAGGCTATTGGTGGTGAACTACCAGAAGGCAAAACCTAGTTGTTTGTTGTTTCAGATTCAAGTAAGAGATGGATCCAATTAGAGGAGCTGATGGTCTGAAGTTATTCTTAATACAGTACTGGTGTTCTATATGCTGTGGTCTTGGTTTACTGAATTGGTTTTATATTTAAGCTTATGAATTCAGTTTGAGCATGATGTTTGTTATTTATATAACATCCATTTCTTTCATTAGCTGGTGGAGCTAATACCAACAAAATGTGTTGCTGGTTCAAAGCTTCAAATAGATACTGCAGAGGTAATTGGAGATATATTTAACTTGAAAGTAGAAAAACTATCTTCTGCAAAGCTCTAAGATTATATAAAGATTAAGTTGCCAACTCTTCATTAGAACAAGTATGCGTTCTGGTGTCATTAGAAAATATATTTTCTAACTCGGATTTCACCGGTAACTCTAAAATTTACAGTATACATGAACTAAATCTGTGGAACTTCAAGCAAACTACACATATCCAATAAACTCAAATATATTGATGAATATAGTAATAGATAAGACCGTTCCCAGTTCATCACTAGATAAATGAACTAATGGCAAATTGACAACCCCATCACAGAAGGTTCAATGTTGCGTCTGCAATTTTGTACCAAGGTGGTGATCAACAAGTTGTCAAGAAAACCTCCAACCTATACATTTACTAATTGCTATACTTTTAAGAGGTCTCTGCCAAATGTAGTTCCAGTATAAAGAAAGATGTGCATGACGCACATACGTAATGGAATTTGGATCTTCTAAGTTTCAGTTACGAAAAGTTTTTCTTTATTTGCCAAAATCCATGAATTCATTAAAGTGGGGACCTGCCAAGTTTCTGTTTCAGAGGGCAGTTGACATCCTATGGATCCAGTCCTCAACTTTCATGAAAGGAGATGATAAAATTCTAGCCCAAAGGGAAGAAATCTTAAATGCATCATTCAAAGGACACACCAGAGAACCATCAGAAGGAAAGGGTTGCTAGAGCTTCAGCATTAGGTAAATTTGGGGAAATGCAAGAGGTACTTATTTTTTTTTTCAATACACAAATGCTACAAAACTCCCAACTGATGTAGAAGAATGGCGCGAACCAAAGCACAGAAGCCTGCCAAAAGAACAGAACAGTTTCATTGGTTAAGCATAAATGTTGTTAAGAAAGCACACGATGATTTTTCATTGATTGAAAAGGAATGGAGTTAAATCCTGCCTGAATCAGATAAAGAATACATACAGTTTGGGGCGCACACAAAATTGAATTTGCAAGTACTGAAATCTAACAACATAGTAAATTTAATCAAAACCGACTTTTATGACAACCCAAACACTTGCAAACCCTATATCTGTACTCAACCACCACAAGAAAAATTGGGGCAGAAATTACAGTGGGTGAATCCGACCACAAAGAAGACACCATGATTCAACAAGCATCTTGAGCTTGATCTATTGGGTGTGAGTTCTGCTGCTTTCTGCATTTCTAATTGGGTAGAAGTAAGGATGGGCCTGCATGACATGAATACAATTTGCTTAATAGTTAATACTTCACAATCAAGTACAAAATATATTATTACAACAACAAATTAGCAGAGTGCCATATTCTAAATCTGACTGCTGAAAGCATGAGATTTGGACAGCCTATTTCCACTTCATACAGAGCTACAGAGCCCAAACCTCATGTCATACAACATGAAAACCATAATGCTACTGCTGTAGCATCAACACAACAGTAACAAATCTATCAGACAACTAATGGACCCCAGGAACAGAGGGAGAAGAGGATGTCCTTTACTATGTGCACAAGGGCTAGAATATTACCATTGCTTCTTTTGCAGTTGGCCTTTCCTGGTGATCATAACGTAGTAATTTGTCTACAAAATCGAGGGCCTACCAGGAAAGCACCGAACAAGTAAATATTGGCTATTGATAACTCAAAAATGAAAGAGAAAAACAGAACATTTTCAACACCATTACCCAAAAAAAAAAAATATTACCTCAGGAACTGCTAAATGCTGATTATCAACATTAATGAATTTTGTCCATGGTTTCCGGCTATGCCTTCAGAAATTTAAAGAAATAATAATAAGGCTTCCTGATAACAAATGAAAGAAAGTAATAAATAGGGGAAAAAACACTACCTCCCCACAAGAGCACCAAGATGTGGATCCAACTCTATCCGATACTTGTGTAGATAAGCAGTTAATTCATCAGTTCCAAGTACCTGTTTTAGAAGAAGATTTCGACACCCTATCAAAAGTGTGACTACTTTTTCTTGTATTAAAAAAAAAAAAAAAAAACACACACACACATGCGTATACAGAAATGTTTCTCCTTTCTTGAAGAGATGCTAAAGTGATACTTTCGACATAGTACAACTAGAGAAAAAAGAAATTATATGTATTTCCTTCACAGAAATTCAGAATACATTTATTCAAAATTCAATTACTAAGGCCTAAAGTAATGTATTTCCTTCACACATATCAACTAAACTACTCATTGCTGATAGAAGAGTGATGGCACAGGAAGGAATTGAGCAGGACAGAGGCAGAAGATTGACCATACAATATAAAAGCAAATATACAAGGCAGATTTGTGGAGGGCACACATACCTTTGCTATTTTCACTAGCTGATCGTAATTATCATGCCCATAGAAGAATGGCTCCTTACGAAATATCTGTATAGAACAAGGCTCAAGCATAAGCAACACAAGACAGCAGTTCATTTCTCGACATGGTATCAAATAATGAACCTCCTTGTCATCTGCCACCCATATATGAAGGCAAATAGATCAACATCCACGGTCCATGCATTACTAAGAAAAACTTTTCTTTGCATCTAAATACTATCTAGAGAGTAAATACTATTTGTAGTTAGAAACATCCTTGCAGATATTGGAGCACCTCAACCAATAGTAAAAGATCATAAGATCATATTGTCAGGGGTGATGGGGGCTGATATAAAATAGCCAGAAAAAAAAAACGCAACTACTCAGCAGCATCTGATTATTCTGATATATAAGATGACTGAGCAGAAAAAGAAATGTGAGGAAATGCTTACCATTCCAGCAAACATACAACCGAGACTCCACAAGTCCAAAGAATAGTCATAATCTTGTAAATCAACAAGAAGCTCTGGACCTTTAAAATACCTGCAAAAGTGAGATCAGGGAACAGCATAAGGTAAAACTGCATATACCAAAACTGAAAGCCAAGAGGTTTCATAGTACTAGTTTAAATGTAGGAGATGTAATCAAACTATAAACAATAAAAAAAAAATATGTATACCAATCAATGGTAGCTATATTGCTAATTTGAAGCCAGTAACATATTATAGAACATAATTTATCTATAGGTAAGAGACATGTTAGAAAATTCTTTACTAACTATGTCAAAGGAATCATTCCTCTCTTTCCAAATTGCTGCATGAAACCAGATATCAATCAGTTATAAACAGAATTCAACTTGCACCACCAAAAAAGCACCCTCCACCTCCAAAAAAACAAAAAATAAAAAATAAATCTTACATGTATTCCAATTCTAAAATCACAGCCTGCCTATTTGCACTAGTGTAGCATAATTCGTAATACCATATCCACCAAAATAAGCCCATAATCAATTGAACTTTAACTACAGGTTTGAGCGCAAAATTAGAACAAAATAACATAACACGCTGTGACGAAATAACGCTGGGAGTGAGAGAAGCTTATTTCCTAACAAGAGAAGTCCTTCTAAACCAATTGGTTTTCCAAATACACTTTTGTATATAGTATTTGATAATTAATACACTTCAGAACATTGAATCAAATTTTATGGGTACAACAGGGCTCTGCAGAAGCAATTCTATTGAAAAAGACAAGGCATACGGTAGTTTCAACAAAGACTGAAGTAATGAAGAAATAGATACGGACCTTGAAGCAACGCGAACATTATACTCTTTCTCAGGATGGTAGAACTCTGCAAGGCCCCAATCTATAAGGCGCAGCTTACGCTGTTCATGATCAATCATGACATTATGGGGTTTCACATCTCGATGCATAATACCTTGTGAGTGGCAATAATCCAAAGCCTACACAGAGATCAATAGAAGACAGAGTTGGAAAATATACTCAAGTCCATATTACAAACCAAACAAAAGATGCAACTTTGTCTATAAATAGTACCATTATATTCCAAATTTGTGTAAAGTCAGCAAAGTTTCATTCACTCCAGGGTAAAGTTGGCAGAAAAGAAACATAACAAATAACAGACAGAGTGGTGAAGATGCTTATCCGAAGTGTTGGATACAATAATAGCAAGCTTACCTTGAGAAGTTCATAGATGTAGTATCGTATGTCATAATCTGAAAGTGTTGGATACAGCACTTTAAAATCTGTATTATTCACATATTCAAAAATAAGACTTGGCGTCTTTGACTGCTGGTCTCTGACGATATCAAGCAACTTCACAATATTTGGGCCTCCACAAAGATTCTGCAATATCTTAATCTCTCTCTTAATCTGCACTTCACACACAATGAAATGTTTAAGTATCATGGCACTATAAAAAGCTATTGCACAAAACAACTTTCAGTCTTAATTTTTAAGCCCAATTTTTTTTTTTTGTAAGTGAAATACCACAGGGAACCACTGCAGTAAAACAATGTAAGACTACATTATGCTATCAACAGCATAACACCAAAAATACCATATGCTTATGTTAGGTGAAGGAGCCGATTATCATTTTTGCCTAAAACATATCTCAAAATTCCAAGGTCAATTAACCATAATGATACTTATACCTGTTAAAGTATTCAAGATTATACTGCACTAGACAGCATTATTTCAGCATTTGCATATCTAAACTGAGCTCAGTTCCCAACAATTAAGAAATGATACTAAGCAACCAAGCGCCTATACTAACTTCAAGAAAGTCATTTCGCAAACTACCAACCTCAAGGTTAATCTAATATACATAAACACCTCTTCCACAATTCCACTGGCAATCCGCTATAACAACAACACTAATGACCACAAATCGCAACCAAACGAAACGAAAACCTTCATCCATACCTAAACACACAGAGAGGATAAACAAAGCAATACAATTTCGAAAGCCGAAACAGTCTCACCTTCTTCTTTTTAACAGGCTTGAGAATCTTGATGATACATTTCTCGTTATCTGTACAGTGCACCCCTTCGAAAACCTCACTGTATTTGCCCCTCCCGACCTTCCTCACCACCTCGTAATCATCCTGCTCCCTGCAAAATCCACAGTCCAAAAATCAACACAAAATTATACAAATTCAGCTAAATTAAAATGGAAGAGAGAAAGCGAAGACTAACCCCCATTGGACGGTGAGGGCTTCGTAGTCCCAGTACTCCTTGGGGCGGATGACGTTGACATCGGAGTAGACCCGGGCCTTGGAGGCGGCGCCGGGGCGGCGAATCGACTTACAGATCTTCTGCGCCAGGGTTTCGGCGGGCGGGTGGAGCGGCCGCTGAGGGCGTTGAGGGTTGGGGCGCGTGAGCGGAGTCGCCGAGGAAGCGAGGAGAGAGAAGGAGGAAGAGAGAGAGCGACGGTTGAGGTTGAGGAGGAGAGGAGAGAGAAGCTTGGAGACGGTGAATTCCAAGGAGGGCCTTAAGGCCATCAATCAAATCGCCCCTTAATTTTTCAAAAGCTGAAACAAGGACCGACGCCTCCACTCCCTCTTTATTCTTTTATTATCCATTTTCTTTTTTATGATTACAATTAATTTTGGAGGAATCCAAATTGGGTTTTGGTTTGTGGGGTTGGGTCTCATTATGATAGTGTACAAGAGAGACATTAGTATGAGTTTTATATGCTCTACTCAAACCCTAATGATTCATGGTGTTTTGATGTTTAACCATTGCTTGGTGTTGGTCTAACTGTTTAAGCAAAGAAACCTTGACCGACCAAGATCAACCACCACACCATTGGAGCATGCAAATTCCCAGTGCCCCAGAACCAGTCAGAGAGTTGGTGATAACAAAAACGTGACCGTAAACAAAAGGCTGTGCAAATTTCCAAGACCACCTCGCTAATTGCAAGTACAGTAGTAGGGTCTTCCCACGTGACCTAACCTCTGCTGCTCTGTGACGGGTCAGAGTAGCAGACTCTTCTTATATGGAAAAAAGAAACCACCATTAATATTATCTTTCCTCCCAACAAAATTAATTTATAGAGGTGGCGTTTATTAGGGTTGTCGCAGCCATGGATGATGTCAGGGTTACCTCTGCTTGGGTCGCCAGCAACTCTTCTCACGTCGTCGTCGACTCTTCAGGTACCAATGTCTGTTCGTGGTGTTTTGTTTTGTAAAGTTTGTTAATTTTGTGTGTTTGTTTGGGAATGTGGGGAAGGGATTGAGAAAGTGGCGGAGACCATAAAGGAAATTCCCAAGGTGCGCTGGGATTTCGAAGGGATTCATTACTTCGACAATGGGCCTCTCACTGTTCAGTACCTCTTTGTTTTGGATGCTTTGAATTTCTGCTTCTGGCCAGGTACTTGTGTTTATTTGATTTAATTTCCAATTTGTTTGATAATGGAGTGCAAGAGTACAATGCTTTGGCTGTGTTTTTCTTTTTCTTAGTTATGGAACTTTGCTTTCTGACGTTCTGCTGATATTAGTACAAGGATTTGAATTCGTTTGTATCAACTATATATATATATGTATACGTTTTATTGTTGTAGTGAAGTTTCATACAGTTATGTGTAAGTGGAACCTTATAATAGATTAATAGTTACTCAGAGGGTATATGGGTGAAGAAACAGATTGCTTAACGTAGTTCATAGACTTAATTAAAGCTGATTAGAAGCATACTAGCAGCATACCAGAAGCATCAAATTCATAGACTTATATACACTTGACTTGTATTTATCAATTGAACTGAAAGTAAACTCCTTTGCTTCATGAAAGGCAAATTAGGAAGGAATGTAAAACAAAGAATCATTTTGAAGGCTTGGTTAGCACCAGTATGTGGTGCAAAAGTTGACTATGAGTTAAGGCATGGAGACAATCATTAGGTGCATGTCTTCTCATGGAGCATTAAGAGAATATAGCGTTGTGTATGCTCAGTTTGGGAAGGGTCTACAATTGGAGGCTCTACCCACTAGCAAACACATGCTTTAGTTATCAGCACCTTTCAGTATTGCAAGGGTTTTCAACTTTGTCTAAAGAAACGTCTCGTCCTGATCTTAAGTGAAACTGAAAGTTGTTTTATGCATTTTATGGTGTATATTTCTTGCAAACTTTTGTAGTTCATCCACTAAGTTCACTGTGCTGATTGTTTTCTTGTTGTTGATATATATATATATATTACAGATAAGGACTTGAATTACGACAATTTGGCTGCTGGTCTAAAGGAAGCTCTATTAAATGACAAATCTGCGTTTGATGCTGATCGTCTGCAGCAGTACACTGGTAGTGATCCCTTTTAACATATATCTCCATTTCATAATGATGTTATTACAAATGTGCAGTATAATATGCACACAAGTTGGGATAAGTGTCAAGTTTACATTTCTTGTTTGAATTGGTGGATTAGATATAGAGAAGAAATAATATTCATAGTTAGAGGATACAGAGTTCATAAATATTTGGTAGACATTGGGCTCCATACAGAAATATTATCCCATGTTTGCAATCTGAGCTTTCTACTTCTTCTTTTTTCTTGTTACAAAAATCTGAGCTTTCGTACACGTTTAGCACTTGATATGTCCACCATTTACAACTGAGGCCGTGCTCTTCTTCTGGATACTAAATTAATCGATATGGTTTATGCTACAAGGTCCTGAACTCAGGGAGCTGTTAAAATGGCCTAGGCCACTACCCTTGGAGGATGAGAGAGTTCGCTTGTTACATGAGGTGAAACTTACCTTTCACATTTATGGAAGTTTTAGTTCTTTCATCTTCTCTCATTTTTCAGAGACGTGACTTTTGGTTTCTTTATTACTTGAGACTGAAGCTAATGATGTGCAACCATTATATTGTTAACTTTTGTGCTCTAGGTTGGGTTTGAGCTGGAGAGAAACTTTGATGGGAAGGCATCAAATCTTGTGGAGTCCTGTGGAAAATCAGCTGTTAAGCTTGTAGCTATGGTTACTCGTCACTTTCCTGGTATCTTATTTTAGGGTTAATCCTTTATTGCTTTTATAGTTTCCAGGGTTTGTTCTTCTGGAAACAGGTACATTAACTACCAATAATCAATTTTCCCAGGCTTTCGAGACCACTCGGTTTACAAAGGCCACCAAGTATTCTTGTACAAAAGAGCTCAGATACTTGCTGCGGATTTATGGGGTGCATATGGTGGCAAAGGTTACGGAGAATTTTATGACATTGGATCAATCACTATTATGGCAGACTATATTGTTCCAGCTGTGCTGCGGCAGCTGGGTGTGCTCAAATATAGTGAAACCCTTGCCAGCATGATTGAGAAGAAAAGTGAGATAGAACCAGGCAGTGAAGAAGAAGTTGAATTACGAGCTTGCTCCATACATGCCGTGGAGAAAATGAAGGACTTGATCAGCATGAAATTAGGGAGGACGGTATGGTTAAACACTATTGATTGGATTAGTTCCGACTAGCTTGTTTACCGTTGTGCCTAGTCGTAATGATTTTCTTCAAGAATTTAGAATATTCAGAGGGCTGGTTGTATTCTTATATTTACCAAAACTTTCAAATTAGTTCTTTTATCAGCAAGTGTCCTGCATCATGTCTGATCCTAGCAAGTGACGTTTTGTTCCTCTGCATTTGAAACTGGTTAAACATGTGTCATCTTTAATCTGTAGATTGTCATTCTCTTTTTTGCTCCCTCTTTAGCCAATCCTTTTCTCACCGTCAGATTTTTTTTTTTTTTTTTTTTTTCAGGTTCTGAGCATTGAGTTAGACCTTTGGCTGTGGTCTTTTGGCATCCAATGTCCTGCTCTGCAACACCACCGAACGCTCTCTATCTATTATTGAGTGTGACTGCACCATATACCTAGGAAGATGGATAACTTTTGGCTTTGAAGTTTCAGTTAGTCTTTGGGGGAGAGAGAAACAATTTCTGGGATCTTGCTACATTTTCAGAAAGGTTGCGGCTTTTCAAATTTTGCAGTTCAATGTAGTTCCTAGCTGCCTACTCTTTCCTCCAATTAAAACAGTGTTTAATTTGGGGACATGACTATTTATTAGTGTTTTATAAGTCAATGAAATTTGGTGTTAATAGGATCTGTATCTCTGCTTGGTTTATATTCAGTAAAATCTACCTGTGGAAAATTGTAATCTATATTAAAATTGAAGTGTCTGAAGTTTGGTCTTTGAAAATTGGTCATAAAAATATGGTTACTTGCATTGCTAGCTTTATGATTCACAATCTGTAGTAATACATGCGTGACTACTAACATAATCGATATAGGCTGTAACTTTTGCTTTGTTTTCCTGAGCACTTCTACAAAGCTTATGTTGCTGAGTTAGGGTTCCTTGTCGTTGGCAAATTTCCATCATAAGTACATTTTAGGACATCTGGTGTTCTCACTAGCCTGGGACCAACAGGTACCTTGTTCGTTTTTGGTCGAATATCCTGTGAAGAATCAAGATTTTCATTTTCAGAGAAAATGGAAGTTTACAGATTGATTTATGTCAATCGTTACTGTTTACTGTATCAATTTCCTTGTTCGTTACTGTTTTCTGAATGTTGGCCAGAAATAGATACCTGGTCAAATATAGCTGTTGGGATTGCTAGGGTTGCAACAGCATTAGGAGCGTCGACTATTCCTGAAATTCTTCCCTCACATGGACAGCATGACAGCAGAAGGTAGCTCTGATTGTTACATGATAGGTATCTAGATCAGTATTGATTAAGACTACAAACTCGGTTATTGAAATGTGGAGGATATAAAAGAACCTGTTCTTTGGAGTATCCAAATTTAGAGAGGTAGTCGATGGCATTGAGTACTGCACGCTTGTAAGCAACTGTTGCATCTAGGTAATGCTGCTTCCCACTCTCATCAACACTGATACCCTCAAATACCAACCATTCTGAGAATCTTGGCTCGACAGGGCCTATCTCAAAGATAGGATTCACATGAAGAGGCGTTGGCCCCATTGGTGTGAGGTATTCTTTCATTCCATCCCTTATAATATCACACCTAGTACCAATTAAAGATGAATAATTATATGGGGAAAGCTGCATTTGAGTGATAATATCACACATAGCTATTGCTGGTATGTGAATGTTTATATCTAGCTAACAAAAGTGTTACGGTAAGGTTTGATATTTACTTGAGCTCTAGGAAACCACTCATCTCAATTGCACCACAGAATGAGATTTCACCATCTCCCTGGGAAAAGTGCATGTCACCAGTACTAAGATTTGCACCTTCAATGAATACTGGAAGGTATACCTTTGAACCTCTACTAAGATTCTTGATATCGCAATTGCCACCATTTTCTCTTCCTGGAATTGTTCTTGCAGCCTCCACGGCTATCTTTTCCCATTCAGGAGTGCCTTCTTTGATCTGTGTAGTATAACAAGGACATTAGTTTTGAATCTAAGCTGCAGGATATTATTGCTTTTTTCACTATGCATATGCAGCTTGCAGTACTCTAGTCTTGTTGGAGAGTTTTTCAAAGAATCATACCCCTCCAAGGACGCAACCTTTTGTTGATGGTAGGCTAGCCAGTGGCCGTTGGTGCACAACCTCACATAGTTTCAGAGATTCAACTCCGTTTTCCTCAAGTTCTCTCTCCCTCTTATTCCATATGTTCAAGAGTTCCATTGATGGTGCTGTTCCAACTATTCCAGGATGTGTTAAACCCGGAAATCTCACTCCTACGATACAATTAGAGGAAGTTATAGCAGTATGTGTTGGTTGTCTGTGTTATAGGCTTAGCAAAATACTAGAAACGAGAGTTGGGTTAGATCAAATTCACCTGGTATTTGAGGAGAGTAGGCATATATTCCTTCAAAATACCAAATAGCTTTGGTTGCACAAGGGAAATGGTCAGTCAGAAAACCCCCTCCATTTTCTCTGTCGAATGTTGCTGTGAAACCCCATTCATCCCCTGGAAGAGGACCCAAGTTGCATATCTCAACTACCAGAAGATCACCTGGCTGTGCTGGAATTCCATCCTTGTCCGAAATCCTAATTGGTCCGCTGAGATAATGAACCTGAACCAGTTTCAAATATATAATTGACATCTGAGATCATATCATAACCATTTATGTTCTTGTTCTTATTGAAAAACAAAGATCATACATAACATAGCATGTTGTGGTCAGGATTATTTTTTCGATGGTTTCAAGTTGGTAAGAATTTTGTTAAGTAGGATAAAACCATACATATAGACTTACAGTGGAGAGGTCTATGGTTTTTATGTCTAGTGCAGAGTCATCATCGTTAATAGCACCTCCAGTCCAGTCTACCATCTCTACTCTAAACAACTCACCAGTTTTGACCTCAGCTACCGGGGGTATGTCCGGATGCCAACGGTTGTGAAGAGGTAGCTTCTGCTCCCATGGTTTGCTGCTTAGGTCAATCGGAACTACTAATCTTGGTGTCCGAGGAGCCATGGATGAATTTTAGGGTTGAATCAGGAAGCATAGGGATGCATGTTTTATATATAGTGTACTTATGACCAGCATCTACTGAGGAAGAGGAACGGCGTTGTTGATGTCCATACAATTGTTAGATGACAAACTGGGATAGAGTGATTTTTTTTTCCCCAAAGGTCCCCATGACTACCTTGGAAGAAAAGACAAACAGAACTTAACAAAGTTCACTTGTTTTCTAATTTAACTGAGTGATCAAACATTAGAAGTTTGCAGACGATTAATGATACATTAATACATGTTTCGGTGCTTGTATGGAAATTATTGAATTGCCTTGTTCATTTTCTTTCTCATATATTAAATAACTTGTAGCCTAAGTCTTGGTGCTTGGATGAAAAACTTGGAGAAGATATTTTGGACAATTATTGTACTACCTAGTACTGATGCTTACTAGAGAATTGAGGTCACAGCTCAGTAGAACCAGAAAACATGCAAAACACACACCTAAAAGAAACAAGGTACTCACAATTGAAGGATTGGCATTCTTGATGTCCTCTGCAGTGTATTCCTTTGTGATACCTCCCCCGCTGAAATCGACCATCTCAACTCGAAAGACCTCTCCCACAGTAGCTTCTGCCACGGCTGCTATATCCGGGTGCCACCGGTTGTGAAGTGGAAGCTTCTGTTCCCATGGCTTCTTTTTCACATCTATCGGCACAACCAGTCTTGCTCCATAAGAAGAAGCCATTATTTTTGGTCTTGTTGATGAAGGTGAGCTAAGGTAAGATGATTGATTGAAGATTCCTTGTTATGCTTGAGTGATGATACGCAGCTTTCATCTTGGATTATGATTGACGTCCATGATAGGTACCACTTACTCATATTTTTAGTTTTACTTGAAGTGCGTGGTGGACCAAATTGAAGTGATTGAAATTTTGTCAAAATTTCTTTAGATAATTACCCAAAACTACAATTTTGTACTCATAATTACCAATTGCAAGATCTGATTTTTTTATACCACTAGCAGGATTTAACACTAACAGACTTTTAATCCGTCCAATGTTAAATGACATAATTAACCCTGAAAATCTAAAAATTACAACATATGCCATCTATATATAATTTAAAAAAAAAAAAAAACCCACAACCCAAACTCTCCTCTTCTCTTCTCCTCTCCTTCCCGACCAAAATCCCTAACCCTAATTTGCGATTGAGCGGGCGGCGGTGGCAGAGCAACGGCGGAGGTGCGAAGGCGCGAGGCAGAGGAGCGAGGCGGCAGCGAGCGAGGCAGAGGCGCGAGGCAGCGACCGAGCGAGGCAGACCTCTCCTCTTCTCCTTCCCGATCCGGAGCAGATCGAGGCCGGAGCGAGGCGAGGTTCGGGTGCCGAAGGCGCGAGGTGCGAGGCGAGGCCGGTGAAGGCGGGGCTGCGAGCGCGCGAGGCCGGTGAAGGCGAGACTGCGAGGCTCGAGGGGGGAGGCGCGGCGAGGCTAGGAGGCGAGGCCGGTGAAGGCGAGGAATCGAGGCTCGAGGGCGAGGCAGGAGCGAGGCTCGACGGCAGAACGAGGCCGGAGCAAGGCGAGGCGAGGCGGGACGGCAGATCGAGGCCGGAGGCGGACGACGACGACGAGCGAGGAAGCAGAGGAGGAGCCAGGGGGACCGAGCACGACGGCGGAGCCGGGGGGACTTTGGCGCGACGGCGGAGCCGAGGGGACCGAGGCGCCACAACTCCTCTCCCTCTCTGCCTCTCTCTCCCTCTCTACCTCACCCTCTCTGGCTCTCTCTCTCTCTTTCTCTCCCTCTCTGCCTCCCTCTCTGCCTCTCTCTCTCCCTCTCTGCCTCCCTCTTTGGCTCTCTTTCTCTCTCCCTCTCTCTTTGTGTGATATTCGATTTGTTGTGTATTGATTTGATTGTTTTGTGTTTGGAATTGATTTGTTGTGTGTTGAAATTGATTTGGTGTGTGTTGGGATTTTTGCTTGTGTTGGGATTTTTGCTTATGTTGATTATGGTTGAGATACTGAGGATCAGTAATATTGAAACGCGGCGGTGGACGGCGGAGCTACTGAGGGTCAGTAGTATTAAGACGGCGGAGCTACTGAGAATGAGTGAGGGATCTGAATTTTTTTTTGGGAGAATTAGGGTTTTGAGTGGGAGATATTGAGGGTCAGTAGTATTGGAGCGCGGCGGAGGACGGTGGAGCTACTGAGGGTCAGTAATATTGAAGCGCGGTGGAAGACGGCGGAGCTACTGAGGGTCAGTAGTATTAAGACGGCGGAGCTACTGAGGGTCAGTATATTAGGTTGACTTCTGAGGGTCAGTAGCATTAGGCTCACTGAGGGTCAGTAGTATTAGGTTGAGTTCTGAGGATCAGTAGCATTAAGCTTAATGAGGGTAATTATGTAATTTAAGACTTAACTGATTCTGTTAGTTTTGGATGGAACCTTGCTAATGGTAATTTAAAAAGAGGACCTTGCTATTGGTAATTATGTACCCAAAATTGTAGTTTTGGGTAAAAACCCCAAATTTCTTTCGCTGGGAATAAAAGCTCTTGCTGAGGTTTCGGAGAAAATTTAGCCATTCGATTAGGAACTGTGTGTCTGTACTCAGGAAACTTTATCTTCATCAAATTAGTACACCATTTTACACTAATCAGGGGTCGTCTACAGTACCTTAATGTATACCATATTCTTAATTTACAACTAACTGAACAAAATTTACTATTTTTCTACACTAAATTTACAACATTGACAACAAATTTTGTACTTTAGATGCCAATTTTACTGTTTTATAGCCATAATGGCTATAAAGATTGAAGAATGCTTTAAAGTTCAAAAGTAAGAAACATTTTGATTTCAGAAGCAAATGCGATTCTATCTTAATTCTGCGAGTGCTAATTGCGATTATATTCCGTGATTGTAATGTAGTTATCGACCAATTTTGCATCGAACTGTGCTGATCTTGCTATATGTACATGAGAACATTTCAGCTTGAATCCATCTTCTGATAAAATTGCTAGCTTCTGCTACAAAAGAAGTACTGATTTTCCGTCACTATTTTGAGTAGGAATTGGCTTTGAAGCCAACTCCAAGTTGCATTCTTAGGACCCTACAAATCGGAATCGTTAGGATTTTGGCCACAATTTCTTTATGAGGACTTGAGTTGATGTTTGTTCTTATAGGGAAATTGTTACCACTCTTTTACTTGGGGATGGTCCCAATTACAGCTGTGTTGTAGGGTTTTTGTCATGATTTCATTAGGATTATGATGTGTGCACCATCTTGATTATGAAACTAATGATAGTACGTACCATTAGCATGACTAGCTTCATTTATCAGACTGATCACAATGCTACTCCAATAAACATGATAATTAAAGTGAATATATCTGTAATATGATTGCCAACTTCTTCATAGCATAAGCATCAGAGGTGGAGTTACTGTACATGCGCATGTATTTGTTTATCGAGTATTATGTTCATGTGGTCGCGAGTTCAAAATGAAGACGTTTGAATTTGCAGCTCATCGTGTACTGAATATATTCTGATCTTCATCTCATTTTATCAACATTCCTGTTCAACAGTACTCGAATACATACCTAGCTAAAAAACTCCTGATTACCATTCTAGAAGATGCAGTACCAAAATTTGCCAAACCAGTGCCGGAGTGAAACAGCTAGCCGACCTCTAATTCTCCGAAGCTAGTGAAATCCCGATGCATTTAACCCTAGTTGTGAATTGCCTCGATGCATCACCAGGATGAAAAACAAGAAAAAACAAGTCAATTTCAATAGTATGTATTTTGGAGATTAATCTAGCTAGCTAGCTTATCTCCAAAACTCCAGAGGTAACTGATCATCATCAACGAGTACTCCATGGACGTACGGTATTGGAGTTTCTGCCAAATGGACCTTCATCTATATCTATCATAGCTGAGACGATTGAAGAGCTTCTTTGTTTTGTTGTGGCGAGTTGCGACTGACGAACTTACAGAGAGTACTATTGTGTAGGATTGGCATCGATCAGTCCCCACCTCAAAAGCCTCTGTTTTGTTGCGGCTGACCAGATCAAATATGGTGGACGCATTAGTTGTAAAATGGTCCCCTGATATCTCCATTCACAGATCTCCAAACCTAGCAAGCTCTTATATAATGTGGTAGATACGTTGAACAATGTATAGTTTGAGTTGAGAGCTTGGGACAAACCAAAAACCATTATAGAGATCGACCAGTGGAGCTTGAATTTGAGAATAATTGTTCCAGTTTGATTCCAGTTTGAGCTCATGAAGTTTGAGAAAAACCATTGCAGCCAAAGAAGACCACGTTAGTATTCATTTTGGTTTGGCTCGATCATTAATTTGTGATCTTTCACTATGTTCCTCAAGATTTAGTCGAATGATTTAAAACCGAAAGAATCAGATGCAGTCATCTCAATCACACAATAAACACTGTTTTTAAGTCAGGCTGAAAATGACACTGCCAATGACTGAGGAGAGGTCGATGATCGATCAATTACTATCATCTATAACATAAAACCACATACAGCTAGAGCATAAATATGTCTACTCAGCTAGGTCCAGCTCGTAGTAAAAGCTATCCAGTAAAAATGATCCAACCATAATAGGAAGTTAGCTAGTATTAGGGTTTTATACTTAAACAGTTTGGATGAAAATAGAACACGAAAAGAAATCAATCCACCCAAGAAGTTAACCGAAACATTATCGAAACACGATAATCCCCCATCGGACATTACTTTGGTCAAGAATGAACGATTTCTGCAGATGAATGGTTTTATGAAAGACGCGCGTGAAACCGTGAAGGAGCTAGCTGATATTGCAATTGTAATTTTGCTGCATGTTCACTTGCTCAGGAATAATGGTAATTAGTGGTCGAGCCTCATTGACTAATAAATAGTATTAGAGTGTTGTCCTTCTCCTTGTATTAGATAACTTCCGCATAAGATGGATCGAAGAAGTTTCGAGCTTGACTGGGTTCCAAATGACCTTTCAAAAACTGGTTAGAGGGGTCAATGGCCTCTCCGTTGCTCTTGTTCTGTGGCTTTGCTTGGAAATTGTCGGCACTTTGCAACTTGGAGGGTGACAAGTTTGAAGTGTCATGCTAGTACTACTACTGGATAAGAACTCCACGTCTTCTCAGACTACGACACTCCCTCAAATCCCTCACATTACTTCCCCAATTCTCACGCTTCTATATTATTAACTTCCCAATTTCTTCACCAATGATCTCTATGAACGAGTGAACCACATTGCATATATATACTCTGGTAAATCGTCAAAATCTCAGCATGTCTTATACTTCAAACCATTTTACTTCACTTGTATCGAATGTGATGTGTGACTTATATTTCTGGTATAAGTCCATCTGAAATTTTAGTTGTTTCACGAATATTTGTTTCAATCGTATTATTTGGAGCGTAAGGTCCAATTATTTCAATCAAACCATACGTACATGTAAAAGCATTCACATGGCCTACTTGTCCATTTGCGTTAACTTGTCTTCTTCATTCATTCATATTTGGTGTTGTAATGGGGACATCTTGGTACCCAATTGGTAGCATAGTCGATTATTGAAATTCCATGTTTTTGCCTACATTTGCTCCTACACTACTGATGCATTGTCTATATTGCAGGAAATTGACCAATCTGCTATTATATATTACACTATGATATGTATCAATGTATCAATATATCAATGTTCGAAAACTCGTTAGGCGCTCCAAGGGCGGACAACAAGTTTGGAGCGCCTAGGCAATTAGACGCACTTTTAGGCGCCTTCTATAAATTAAGAAATGCATGTTAATGTGTATTGTGTTAATGATTTTTAGGCATATTTTTATTTTACATACGTAATCTCTCTATATAATTAGCAATTCAAGCTGAGATACTTACAGTTAAAAATACACATTCTTCAATATCTTATAAAAGAAGGATGCATTATTTCTGATTTTATAGCTTTGGAATCGGATGGTTTCTTCTCCCAAGTGATTGGACCTTCTTTCCTTCTCATATATTTTATCGAAAGAACTGTATTTTATGTTTTCAAATCAGTAGTATAATTTGATACAGTTACCTTTTCGGTGGGTAAAGTACTTGTATGCGGCGATGATAAGATTCCATAATCAACTTCTGATTAGTTGCTAACTCCCGTGTCGAGTCAATAATTGATAACATCAGCTTCGATCGACGTTCTTTATTCTTGTTTAGCAGCATTTTAAATGGAATTACAAAATTCTACTAGAGCGAAAATTAGTTTTGAAGCTCCATCTGTGATACGTATGAGTACATTAATGTTGTTATGTTTATATAAACTATCTTAACCCACACTCTACGTATTTTCAGATAACCACTATTTTTTTATTATTTTATTTTAAATTTTAGATTTTTTAAATTACTATTTTATCTTTACAGATTATTTATATATCAAAGTATTTTAATATTTCAGGACTATTTCTGTCAAATTTTTCAGTTTTGATTAACAAAGTGGGTTACTTTAATAATAGTATAGATAAATGGTTTGGTAATGTCGATAACTAAAGCGTAATCATTGACAACTCACTTACTAATCTCTACTTAAATTGGATACTGTTTAGTCACCTCCAATTAATCTACCCAATACCGTTTTAAGTCAAAGTTCATATGCTCCAAAAATCCTTCAATATGTTCTAACTAATTTGATAAGATTGATTTTAATATCATCTATGTATTAAAACTAATATCCCCACCTATATATATATATATATATATATATATATATATATATACAGAATCTTATACAAATTAATATCTCCACTTAATATTAGGAAACTAAGGGGTTGGCCATACTTAAAAATGGTCATAATCATCAAGAAACACATTGTGAACCGCTTCTTTTGTGTTTAATCTATTTGTAAGGCCAAGAAAAATGCCGCAACTTTTTTTTTTTTTTTTTTTCTGCCAAGAATTATATGCTACTACTTGAAACATCAAAGAGAATATCATGACTTTTAAAAATGTGGAGGAATTAACAAGCTTTTCGAAAGTTCTAGAGAATCTAAACCCTAGCTAGCCACCCCCTCCATGTTACTCCATGTTTGGTAGCATGAGATATATGATCATCAAACTATGTATTATAAAAAATGAAACCCCCCCCCCCCAGACATAAAATAAAAACATATGCAACATGAACCCCATACCACCCGGCCTCAAGCAATCACTTACATGCTTAATTTTGATTGCACCTCAGAATCTCAACCCCATAATATTCATTATCTACCAGATTTTAATCTAATTTCAAAGCTTCTTCTGCTCCTACCTGGCTAGAAATGCCAATGGCTCGTGTTTCCCGATCTCGCACCAAGTAGAAGAAGAGCCCTAGCTCAATGATTAAGAGGGCTTAAAGTATCATATCCTCTCCTCAAGTCTCAACCTTTTTCCCCACTAGCAAATGCTATCTCTCGTATAGTTTATGAACCCTAATTAACTGATCATGATCATACAAATTGAATATTTGCCCTACATGTGCGCGCCATACCATACAAATTGAATATTTGGTAATATTAAAACCGAAAATTTTCATATTTGATGCTTATACATCATTGGACTAATGGTAAATATTTAATTATTAATCTTACTTATTAAATAATGTGTAACAAGTTACTTGTATCTGGGAAATATTTGAATGGTGAAGTTTTTTTATTTGAATGGTGAAACTAGGCACTGAAGTAATCTAGATATGGACTACCCTAATATCTCGATAAAGGTTAATTACTGATATATGATCTAATCATTATCGCGCACATTATTCACGTTAGGATTGTGGCATGACATTAGTTTATCACGTGTATTATTAACTTTAAATGATTACGTGACGATTGATTGTTGATTGCATGATATGGTCTGTACTGCATTGTATTTAAGTTTTGAGAACTTTGATTGTAAAAGACAATCGAGGATAGAAGGAAGAGGATGAAAGTTTTGTCATACATCCTCTGTCACGATGTTGAACTATTTATCATAAATTTACGATAAAAATTGTCCGAATAATATCTTTAAGAATGTCTTTATACATCATCCAAAATCTTACGCATGATATGAGTGGTTCGACAGATTTAACAATTTACATTCGTTATAAACCTTTCGCCACCAAATTTTTATATTAAAATTTAATAAGAGTGAGTGAGTGATGTTTCTAATTATATTATCATCATTAGGTAAAACAAAGAATCTAATATAACAAAATATATTTTTAATTGCTTAGTGGGTGTGACGCAACCCCTCACAAGTTGAAAATACTTGAGGATAGCAAAAAAGCAAAAGAAAAACAAGAAATGAAGAAAATTTCGATGAAAACGAAAGCCCACAATATTCAACATATCCACAATCCAACGGTGGAGGAACATCCTGCGCGGAAACACGGAGCCGCTCCTCTTCTCCCTCACACTTTGGAATCTCCCCCATCATCCATAACCCACCTCATATTCCTCATTTCTCCCTTCCCGAAGTCCCAACTCAAACCCCACTCCTCCTCCTCTAGTTTAATAATAAATAAATAAATAAATACAAGAACAAGAACCCTCCTTCTCTAATCTTTGTTTCCATTTATATACCACCTTCCTCCTCACCTTTGGGGCACCTTATTAGCTTCCTCATCTCCCTCCCTCTCTCTGCCTCAACACCCTCCTTGACTCCTTCTCTTTCTTGCACCCAAAGAAATCCACACTCCCCAACTCTTATATCTTTCTTACATGTAATTTGCTTCTCAGCTTTTGACTACTTTGATTCATATCAGCTAGACTATCATCATCCATCATAATGAGCTGTAACGGCTGTCGAGTTCTCCGCAAGGGCTGCAGCGAGTCCTGCATCCTACGTCCTTGCCTCCAGTGGATCGAAACCCCCGAAGCTCAGGGCCACGCCACCGTCTTCGTCGCCAAGTTCTTCGGCCGCGCCGGCCTCATGTCCTTCATCTCCGCCGTCCCCGAGTCGCAACGACCTGGTTCGTGTTTAACTCAACATATATTAAACTCCTACTAGTTTCTATTTTTCAGTTTCCATGGTTTCTAACATGTTCTCTTGTTTTTGTTCAGTTTTGTTTCAGTCTCTTCTATTTGAAGCTTGCGGCCGTACGGTCAACCCGGTCAACGGAGCGGTGGGGCTGCTCTGGACGGGGAACTGGCAGGTCTGCCAGGCGGCGGTGGAGACTGTCCTCCGCGGCGGGACTCTTCGCCCGATTCCGGAGCTGGTATCGGGTTCCGGGTCTGGTTTGACTCCCGACGAGGCTTCCGAGGCTGACGGGACTGTGTGTACGGACATGTGGAGGCTCCGAGATCGGACTCACAACTCGGGCTGTTCTTCCCGGTTCACCAGCTCACGTTCTAAGGCGGCGTCTTGTTCTCCGACGACGAAGCGCAAGAGACCGGACGACGAGTCGTTGAAGGTGCTGCAGCACGCGGATCTGGACCTCAGGTTGACCCCCACAATCGCTTTCAGATCGAAGCCCAAACCCGAGACCCGACGACCCGGCTCGCCGTCTATGAACTCCGAGGAGTCGGTGGTCACCACGTGCTTTGAGTCTTCCGGGTTCGCGGAGCAGTACCCGAACCCGAACGGAGGAGTATTTGGATCCGACATAAAGCTACTCAACCTGTTCCCTTGAAGATTTATGGTTTCCTTGTCTTTTTTGGTGAATCTGACGTTCACGTAGTGATCAATTCCATGTAATATTCTCTTTTCTTTTGTTCTTTTTCTATCTTTCCCGGAAATCATCTCCGGCGAGTTTTGCTTAGTTGGCCGACGGCACAGGATTTCTCTCGAGACTCACAATTTATAGGGATCAAAGAGAGAAAGATGAAGAGCTTCGTCGGTGGTTCTTTTGTTTAGCTTCTAGCTTAGCTATGAATTAGTAGTACTACCTTGTTCTTCTTGTGTGACATGAATAATAATAACTGCTAATTTTGTTGTCCATTTCGGGAAATTTATCTTCCTGCTTTTTGTTTCTATTTCGGGAATTCTTCTTCCTGGGTTTTGTTTCCATTTACAGAACTTAAGCCACCCATCAGAATCAAGAAAACATATGAATGCAGAGAATTTTCTGGTATGGGTCATCATCTTCTTCCGCAGATAATTTCATCTTCAACTTGTAAAATGTGTTTTGCTGAGTCAGATCAGACTCATTTACCCAGTAGTTCAGTACATTACCCATTAAATCAATCAATACCCACCACTTTTCCTTTTCACCTTTCTTTTTTCAGCTTAGTTTTTCTTTCATCTAAATTCTTAATTGCAAGCAATGGCAATTTGAGCATTTTGAGATTCATGCTCAAGTTAATTTACCCGCACTAATTGTATGGAGATAGAATAAGTAGAAGAAGTAAATTAGTAGGTGAAATTTCTATCCCTCGCCTCAAAATTTCTGAATTTTGAGTGTCTTAGTAAAGTTGGGATGTGATATATATAGTTTTCTTTCTCATGTCGACTTCAGTTTCAAAGCGTAAAAAATTGTCACATTTACGATGAATCAAGTTAGCATTGGTGTCGGAATAAGTTGAACTTTATAAGTGCGGTGTATAGTGATAAAGCAAGAACACCAAGTAATTGAACTCACAAACTGGAATAACTTCACACTCATTATTGAACTCGAACACTTGGCTTATAAAGCCTTACAGGATAAGGAATAACAAAACAGAAACAGCCCACGTTCTAAAAACATGGTATCTAGTTACAGAAGAAGTCAAATCCTACTAGCTGGTTCCTAACAAATAGGAACTTATTAACTGATCTTTGACAAAGCCAAACTCTAACAACCTTAACAGAAAGACTAAACCCAACAAATCCTCCCCTAAACTGATTGCAGTATGCACTCAGTTTAAGTTTGGCACTACACGAACTCCGAGCTTACTACGCAACCTCAAGAATACATCAAGCTTCAAAGGCTTGGTCATTATATCAGCCACTTGATCACTTGTGCCACAATGAACCAACTTCACAACCTCCTCCTTCGTAAGATCCCTCAAGAAATGAAACCTCACGTCTATATGTTTGCTTCTTCCATGCATGACCAGATTTTTGGACAGTTTGATCGTTGAACTATTATCACACATTATGGTGGTGCATTTGTCTTGTGAATGGCCAATCTTCTCCAGAACCCTTCGCATCCACACACATTGACAGGCACATGAAGCTGCTGCCACGAACTCCGCCTCAGTTGTAGACAACGTCACTATCGGTTGTTTCCTTGAAGACCACGAAACCGCTCCACCACTTAACAAAAACACGTAACCGGACGTGCTCTTCCTATCATCAGTGTCTCCGGCATAATCGCTGTCCGTATATGCCAACAATTCTCCAGCACCTCCTCTCTTATAGAACACACCCAACTCCACCGTTCCTTTCAAGTAACGAAGAACCTTCTTTGCTGCTTGCATGTGTAACTCTGTTGGATTAGCCATGTACCTACTCAAGAGACATACTACGTACATCAAATCAGGCCTTGTTGCCGTAATGTACATAAGACTTCCAACTAATTGCTTGTACACCGTAGCATCAACTCTAGCACCTTCTCCTTCTTTTGACAGTTTAAAACCGGGCACAATGGGGTTCTTCACTGAGTTCCCATTCTGTAATCCAAACTTCTCAAGTAACTCACGTGCATACTTTCTTTGACTCAAATAGATACCTTCTGGGTTTTGCACTACTTCAACACCAAGGAAATATTTCATCCTTCCTAAATCCGTCATATCAAACTCCATCTTCATAGAACTCTTAAAGCTCTCAAACATGCATGCATCATTCCCAGTAAAGATCAAGTCGTCAACATATAAACTTACAATTAAGAACTTCTTACCTCCTTCTTCTGTTTTGACGAAGAGAGTATGCTCATAACTGCATCGCTCAAAACCCTCCTTGAGGAAATAAGCTTCTATTCTGCTATACCAAGCACGCGGTGCTTGCTTCAATCCATATAACGCCTTCTTTAGCTTGTAGACCTTCTCTTCTTCACCCTTTTGAACAAAACCCAATGGTTGTTCCACATACACATCCTCATTCAACTCACCATGGAGAAATGCACTTTTAACGTCGAGTTGATACACATCCCAGCCCCTTTGTGCAGCTAGAGCTAGAATCATCCGGATAGTGTCCCACCTTGCCACCGGAGCAAAGACTTCATTGTAATCAATCCCTTGTTGCTGTGCGTAGCCCTTAGCTACCAACCGGGCCTTGCATTTGTCGACTTCACCGGTTTCATTCAGTTTGGTCTTAAAGACCCATTTCACACCAATCCTTTTAGCACCTGGAGGCAAAGTAGTGAGCTGCCATGTCCCATTTTTTCTCAATGGACTCGATTTCTAAATTCATTGCTTTTCTCCATTTCACATCCTTTGCAGCTTCTTCGAATGAACTAGGATCCTCATGTGAAGTGAACATTGCCAGATTGTTCACGTCCTCCTCTTCGGACAATCCCTCACCGGATACATAATCCTGCAAGTAAGGTGGTGCTCTTCGAATTCTTCCTTCAGCTGGAGCTGGTACATCTTCATTGGATGAGTCACTTGATGATGAGGCTGTGGTTCTTGCTTCTGTACCTACTGCTCCAAAATCTTCCTCAGCTTCTTCGTCACATTCAGAACAAGTCTCCTCATCTACATTATTTTCACCCCAAACTAATACATCTTTCTTCATCTCGTCAGCTGTCCTCCCCCAATTCCAACCTCTATCTTCTTCAAAAACCACATCCCTGCTCACCACAACTCTTTTAGTAATCGGATCAAACAAACGATAGGCCTTGGACTCATCACTTACTCCGAGAAGCACACATTGAAAACTTTTATCATCTAGCTTCTTTCTTCTCTGGTCCGGCACATGTACATGGGCAAGACATCCAAAAACTCTAAAGTAGTCTACTTTAGGTTTAACTCCGCTCCACATTTCTTCAGGTGTCTTGTCTTTTACCACTAGTGTAGGACTTCTGTTGAGGACATGAACAGACCACCTTGCAGCCTCTGGCCAAAATATTTTAGGCACTTGTTTATCACAAAGCATGCACCGCACCATATTCATAATGGTTCGGTTTTTGCGTTCGGCTACCCCGTTCTGCTGTGGAGTGTAGGATGCTGTAAGCTGCCTGTTAATTCCATTATTTCTACAGAACTCATTGAATTCATTGGAGGTGAACTCCCCACCCCTATCAGTGCGTAAGCAACATATAAGTGTACCAGATTCTTTCTCAACCAAATTCTTATAGTTCTTGAAAGTTACAAAAGCTTCAGACTTTTCCACAAGAAAGTATATCCACACTTTTCGACTAAAATCATCGATAAATGTTATAAGATACCTTTTGTCACTGTTGGAGGCAGGTGTGATAGGGCCGCAAATGTCGGCATGTACGAGCTGCAATCTTTGAGAAGCTCTCCACTGACTCCGCTTTGGAATGGCATCTCTATGCTGCTTGCCCACCAAGCACTCGGTGCAGGTTTTAGTCATAGCTTTGAAATGTGGGAGTCCCTTCACCATTTCTTTATATTGCAGAGTCCTCAAGCCCTTATAACTCAAATGCCCATACCTTCGATGCCATAGCTGTGAACCATCTTCTGTAACTGTCTGCAAGCATGTCGAGGACTCAAGCACTACACTAGCCAGCAACACGAACATACGATTGGTGGTCATCCTTGTCTGCACAATCAAACCTCTTCTTGGGTGATACAACTTGCACTCCCCATGTTGTATGAGTATGGCTAGACCTTTCTCCTGGAGTTGTCCAACACTCAGCAAGTTATTCTTCAAATCCGGCACATAGAAGACATCTGTAACCACTTGAGTTTTGCCATTTATCTCGAGCCGGATGTTGCCTTTGCCCATTACTCCCATCCTTGTATTATTGCCAAGCTTTACCGAGTGTCTGTAAGCCTCATCAAGATTTGAAAACCACTGCCTATTCCCGCACATATGGTTGCTACAACCCGAATCAAGAAACCATACTTCTTCTCGTTTCGAGTTGTTAGCCTCAACAAAAGACATGAGAAGCATCTCTTCTTCCTCATCAATTTCGGCATAGTTAGCCCTCTTCTCCCAACTAGGGCATTCATACTGAAAATGTCCTAGCTTGTGACACTTAAAACATTCCACTATGCTTTTGTTTAGAGACTGCCTTTCTCTGCCTCTGCCTCGACCTCGAGCAAAACTCCTACCCCTGCCTCTTCCTTCGTACCTTTCGCCATAAGAAACCTTCAAAGCTTGTTCATCCCTTGCATCTCCACTATGAGAATTCATCCTCTGTTCGTGAACCAAAAGACTGCTTTGAAGCTCATCTACAGTCAGCTTGTCCAAATCATTGGATTCCTCTACCGAGCATACGACATAATCAAACCTTGAGGTCATTGATCTCAAGATTTTCTCTATGATTACCACCTGACTCATTCTCTCACCTTGAATTTTCATCTTGTTCACGATCGCAAGTGTCCGAGCAAAATACTCATTCACTTTCTCTCCTTCTCTCATCTGAAGGACTTCAAATTCTTTCCTCAACGCCTGCAATTGAGCCCTCTTGACTCTGGTTGTTCCCTGAAATTTCTGCTTCATACTATCCCATATACTCTTTGCACTTTCCTTGTCGAGGATTGTCTCCATTATTGTTCTGTCAATGGCCTGGAAGAGATAGTTCTTCACCTTTAGGTCCTTTAGATGCTGCTCTTCAATCGTCTTTCTTTGCGCCTCAGTTGGCTCTACCCCATCAGCTATCGTGAGAATTCCCGTATCCACTAAGTGCCAATACTCCTTCGATCGGAGAAAGTTCTCCATCAACATAGCCCAATGGTCGTAATGACCATCGAACCTGGGTATTGCAGGCTGCACAAAGTTACCCCCTTCGATTGACATCTCTCACTCTTTTGTTAGAAAGCTGCAGTTCCTAACACCACTCTATCAGGCCCTTTGAGAGGGGCTCTGATACCAGAATTTGATAAAGCAAGAACACCAAGTAATTGAACTCACAAACTGGAATAACTTCACACTCATTATTGAACTCGAACACTTGGCTTATAAAGCCTTACAGGATAAGGAATAACAAAACAGAAACAGCCCACGTTCTAAAAACATGGTATCTAGTTACAGAAGAAGTCAAATCCTACTAGCTGGTTCCTAACAAATAGGAACTTATTAACTGATCTTTGACAAAGCCAAACTCTAACAACCTTAACAGAAAGACTAAACCCAACATATAGTTGATGGTGGAAAGAAATTAAAGCGAAGTAGGTGAACTTATGCAAGTTATGTCTTACGAATTTTTATAACTAAGAAGCTGTAAAAGCAGATTGCTGAAAAATACGAATATTATTTTAGCTATCGACACTAACTACTTAAATTTTATACGAAGGACTTTCATATCATACAAAATAGAAATTAAGATGCCGGACTGCAGTATGACAAGGCAACAACATCTTCTCATCGGCGATCACCACTGTGCATAGTAGCAAAACCTCTTCGTCCAATGACCCTTTCAGTGCACCAAAGAGCTAGTTTGCTTGTTGATTAAGCATGTGATGATTCATTATCCTCGACTTGTTGCATAGTTGGAGACACCTCAGAGGTGTATCTTCGCAGGTTGCTTGGATGATCCAATTAAACTATAAAACCCAGATATTGGCACGCCAACACTAGCCAAACATACCAACACGTTTTACTGGCGCCGGAGTAAAAAGGGTAAAAAAAAAAGAACTACATGCATATCGGAGGGAAGAGGGTGGGGGCACAAAGGACATTTGCCGCAGAGTTATATATAATGATGAAGAGGCAGAGGCAATAATACTGAGCTTGAGGAACCTTTCGGCAGGAGGCGGCTTTTGGAGACCGGATAGAGGCGTAGGGGGAATTAGGGGCAACATTGTAAATCCGACCCCTCAGTTAGAGGGGAATCAAAAATTTCAGGGGGGAGGCGGGGCCCACCCGATTGTTGTTTGTGCGTCCCTTTCAGCCAATGGCTAGCCAAGACAGTACGGACCATTGTCAGCGTCGATTTTGGCCGTCCTATCTAATCTTATAAAAATTAATTTTAATTACAAATGGGATTTCTTTATTTTATTTGTGGCCTTATTTAGATTTTTGTTTTAAAGTTTTAGACCAAATAAAGGTTGAGATTTTTAGGTCTGGTTTCTTCTAGCATCGCACTTGACCACTATCCTCCTCCTATCTTGGGAGTGGGTGGTGCCCACTTCATCACTCGAATTTTATTTTAAATGCTTTTCAATGGGCTTGCTTTGTACGTTTAGGTGTCTTCATTAGAACATCCGCACCCATGTTTTGATCTTGCTCAAGCATCTGGTGAGTCCAGAAGCAAATTTTGCTTCAAGCAAATAGAAATCAAATTTTGCTCCACCAAATTGATTTTTTCACACACTCATTAACAATTTGCTCCACCAAATCAATTTTGTCTTGTTGTGAAATGATTAATTTTTTTTTACGGGATAGATTTACCACCAATAATAATGTGCCATTTATAATTATCGACTCGATATTATCCAAGATTTTCGATAAGATTTCCGATTAATAGATAATTGACACGTGTTACGGCCACGTATCATTGTACGCAAAATTGTTAGTATATGCCTTGAACTAGTTATATGGTGGCGCTGACAGAGGCGGAGATCTCGCTGCCCACGATATCTGTCATGTTGGGCTAGGTTTTCCTTTTGGGTTATTATGTGCTTTTGAATCCGTTTGAGTTTAATTATTCATCTTGTGTTCAATTTAAGTATGTATGTTAATTTTAATATGTATTTCTATTTCATCTTAATAAATAAATTTTTTATTTCTCGAACAAATTGGTGTGAGTTGATTAAAAATTGAAGTAGTATTTATAGGCAATTTTTTGGGAGAGTTTTGAAATTTTTGGGATTTTTTTACTATTTTTTTTGTTTATTTCCGATTTGATCAAATTGTAGCCGTTGCCTTTGAATTCTGACCGTTGGATCAAAATTTCAGATTGAAAATGGAAGACCCAGATTGATTTGCCCGTTTTTTTTTTGACCGGTCAGACTGCTACGTGGCAGCCTGTCATTGGTTCATTCAAATTTAGCCACTGTTCATCTTCTTCCCCGGTTTTCCCGCGCCGTGCTGCGTTCCGTTCCCGTGCTGCGTTCTCCGCCGTCCGGCGACTCCAGCCGACGTGCCACCCACCAAACTGATGGGCTCGACGCCCTCGTTCGTTTGGCACCGGTCTCAGGCGGCGTTGCTCGACGGTGGGAGGTGCGGCAACGTGGCAGCCGAAAAGCGAAAATCGGCCCGGTCCGTCCTAGAGCTCGGCAGCACCTCCACGATGTGGTGTGTCTCACGTGGCAGCCGAAAAGCGAAAAAACTGTCGGCCAGGCCCCACCAGCTGCTCGAGCAAGCATCGGAGCAAGTTTTGCTCGAGCCTTCGCTCGAGCACTTTGACTCGTTGACTGCTCGAGCAGTTACCCTCCGTTTTCGACCCCGGTGCGTGGTGTTTTCCGTCTTGCTCGAGCACCTTGGCCGGCCCTACCTCTTGCTCGAACTCTTGCTCGCCCGGTTGCTCGCCGGTGCGGGTGCTCTTACAGTGCAGAAAATAAGATTACTTTTTAGAAAATTCTCATAATATGTTTAGATACAGGATGTTATGAACGAAACTCTTCATTACGATTCAGTCTGTGATTCCGGCCGGTAGAATCCATGCATGTTTAAGTTTTTAGTTGTTCACCTATTGGTTTCTCTTACTTATTGGTGATGTTAGTCTCCTGACTAATTTTAGGCAGTTAACTTTACTTTTAAAAGAAAAAAAATATATAAAAAGGAGTTGAAATTTACACTCTTAATTTTGTAGTACACACCTCATTTTCATTTTTTTTTTGTCAAAATTTATATTATGAGACAAAACACATGTTACTCAAAATTTAAATTTAAATTACTTAAAAAAAATGTGGATTGTAAAATAAGGGTGTAAATTTCAGTTTTAAAAAATAAATGTTACCAGCAAGAATTAATATTGAGTTTAAACAAAAATTAAGATATTTGAAGTGGTAACAAAAGTTATTCTTATACATTGAAAAAACTAGTTCGACTGTCATATATATATATATATATATATATATATATATATATATATATATATATATATATATATATTTTATCAATTTATTATTATTATTAAGAAACATCTGAAACTATAAATAGTAACTATTAGCATATCCATAAACGGCTCATCGTGATAGTGTAACGATCACTAAAAAATATCAAATCTGTTTCCAATGTCCTAGTTGACAAAGTGAGTTAGAATTATGAGATCGGAGATAGAGTTTCTTAATGCTGAAAAGCTTAAACTAAAGGAAAAAATATTGCTACTTGATTTAGATTTATTCAGTTGGGTAAGGAATTTGTGACGCAAGTCCAAAAATTTCATCATTTTCTATTCAGCAAGAAAAGAAAAAGGAGCAAGTGAGTGAGTGAGTGGAGAGGTTGAGACTCGGGGAAAAATAAGGTGCCCTGTTTCTGTGTGCGTCTCTCGGTCGCCGCATTTCTGGCCGCTGCAGTTGGTGGTGGACCCTGCGGAAGCCGTGGCTGCCCCCAACAATATGGGTCGAGCTCCACTACTCCGATTCTTCTCCTCCCCTCTTATTGGGTGTGTTGGTCTTTGGTTTCCTCAACAAGGAAGCACTGATTCCCTATTCGACTTTCCTCATCAGATGAGAGGAAGCACTGGTATATGAATATTTCACCAGAAGAGCCAAATGGCCTACCGCGGGTTTACTATGTATTGGTTTGACAAGATACCAGTGGAAATTATATATGAAAGATACCAGTGGAAATTATATATGGTCGAAATTGAGTTGTAATTTCATTGAAATTCTCTTGAGGAAACTTGCATGTTTGAGCAGCTTGATTACAGATGTGATGTGTAAATAAAGATAAAAACCTCGAGGTTTTCGTGGAGACATCAAGAAAAGAAAAGAAGCCACGGAGTAGTTCAACTGTCGATGAATGGAAACAAAAAAGAAAAAAAAAACCAATGGTTTTTGCATGCAGGTGAAAACATGAAATTTTAGTCTTCAATGAACTAAAATATTTGAGACACACATATATGGCCGGAAAGGATACAAATTCTTGAAAAAATCAGTGTAGTAACATATTTATAGTTTAACTCAACTCGATCTCGATCTATAGACAACATTTTGGTTTCAAAATCAACGTACACCAACATCCATGCGTACTGGTTCGGGGTTTTTTTGTTTTGAAAAATGAATTATAAACTAAAACTTATAGGGCAATAACCAATTCTATCCGGGGTTGTTTCAAAAGAAGCATATATAAACCTCGGCATAAGTTCAGTAGTACTCTACTCAACAACGGAAAATACGATTTTGTATACTTACGTGAACATCTTACATAGTACTCTATAGAATTCGATAATTTTGCCAATAGCTACTAAACTATACATTTTGACCTCAACGCTCATAAAGTTAAATTCTCAGAAATTATAAGAGTAATAATGCTCTTGTGGAAAACTATAACCACGTACATACACTGATATCAGTATTTAGTTATCTGAAATAAGAGGTATTGAAAAGAGAACCAGCTCTAGCTAGGATAAGCTTAAATAAGAGAATATACAAGACACATGGAGCCGATCGATCGAATATAAAATTTTTGGTGGGAAGCAAAATAATTGTGCACCAGACAAAAACGAAGAGGCAGAAGAAGAAATGTGACGCGGATTTCACCACCGCGTTCTCTTCTTTCTTTCTAACCTCCACTTTCCTTAATAAATTTAAATTTCACGACAAATTCCAAGCTTCTTGGTGCAGCTGCATTGGAATGGAATTTCCCCATTATTTTAAACACACCGGCCATGCCCCTTTGCTATTATTTGGCCAAACTCATATCGAAAACAAAAAGAAAACTAAGGGTATTCTATATAAAGTTAGAAAAATGAAAGCAAACTGATAAATATAATTCTGGAACTACTGCATTGTCTATGCTGAATCTTCTGGGTTGTTCTATCCCGACGTTTTCCTGCGCAACAAATTAAATCTATGCGACTTGGCCAATGGCCAGGTAATTGGTGACATTAACTAATTGGTTCTTGTAATAAACAATGTTCATCTTCATAGTTCAATCTCAGAGACTTTGATTATAAGATTGGTTATATATTGAATTGTTGACACTAACAAAGGTGGAAAACAGTAGCAGCGAATATATGAGCTCGATCTGAGAAACCTCTTTATCTATAAATGGAATTTTCAAAGCAAGTTGCCACGGCAAGTTGGAGATCGACTTTGAGCCCACCGGAAAGTTAACTGATGGGGATGACGTAGTTCTGCTGGTAATGCCCTATTATTTGCTACTGGCATGGTGCTGGGATGGGTCGTCTCAGATTCTCTGAATGCTGCATCTTTGGCTTTGAAAAGATAGGATAAGAAAAGATTAACAACTAAACTAAATATCAACCTACGTGTTATAGGTTCTAATTCTTTGCTTCTTAGCTTCCATTAATCCTCATTACTCGTTATAGTAGTATTCTTTGCTTCATTGCTTGTGAGTAACTGTGAGCGTCCTTGGTTTTTCCTCTATATATAATGTTCAAATTTTTTGAAAAGAAACTGTACTACATGCAATCTCATGCAAGAGCAAAGAATTACACAGGCCTGAAAGTCTGAAACAACGTCAAGTCCAAGATTATTAAACTTTACAAGGAACAATTAACAACTAATTAACCAAATTTAGCTTCATCAGCTTCATAAAAAGTTAGCCACTTTTATCGGGATTTGTTTCTTCTTTACAATCTAATTAAAGATGTCAACATAAGTACCATAGTGTGACATAAAACTTAACTTCATGTACTAAACTGTCTTCTTTGAAACATTGGGTATATTAAAGTGTCCAATTAGCCATACGTCAGGTACTATAGGAGAAATTTACCCTTAAGCGAACTATCGGTACGTATCATCTCTAGGTAACGACACCAATAGTTTCTATATACATCACTTGTGGAGAGCTAATATTGTTAATTAGCAATTCCATAGGAGGTTGCTCCACATTAATTTGTCGGCTTCTCTGTTACCAGGGTATATAAATCAATCATATACTTTGGACTATAACTGATTTTGATGGTGCTAGTAGCAGCTCTCTAATCTATGACTATTGGTCTACAGGCAATAACCACGTACACTTTCCACGTACATTTCTTCTTATAACATTGTTCATGAGGCATCTGATTGTACGTTTAACCTAAATTCCAAGAAAATTTTATCTCGCGATTAATAGTGTCGTGAAATTATGCGTCATACTTGCAATGAAAATGCTTCGAACCAAAGAACTGTAAAATTAATCAACCTCCAGTATCACTCCAGGTGATTTCACCAACTTCACATCACATTAAAGATCACCTATAGCTGGACATCAAACATCAATGCCACCATGAAAGCTTGTACATTAGATCAGCTAATGCCTCTGTTCACCGATGGAGGAGTAACTTCTTCCGTCCGTAGCTGGTGCGGTTCTGGATTCTCTATCGTCTTCGATATCGATGAAAGAGACTCAGTCTGTACGTATATCAATGTCGGTTGAATGCATGCATGCAGCGATCAACGAACAGTTCTGAATCATCAATCCCGGTCGTTCAAATATTTATTTACAGCGTTAGGTTATTGGATTCTCTTGTTCATATATACATGTCTCGCTGCTCTTCTTCTTCTTCTTCTTCTTCTTCTTCCCTAAAACAGTAAAATGACTAAAATCTGTACGGAATATCTTTATATATATGATGATTATGATCGTAATTATTGATGAAAAGAAAATGCAGACTATGCATGCAGCAGGCTTTAATTTCCGGCACCTCCAGCAGTACGATATGATCGTATTGTTGATCTGTTACTTGATTCAGATGATATTACTACTCTCAACTTCTCAAGGTACCCTAATAGTGAAGGAAAGGAGAAAGCAGAAGGCTGAAAGATGAAAGAGAAAAGCAGAGAAGCAAATTAAAGCGATGAATGCTAATAGAATGCATGCAACAATTTATCCAACCGATCGAGTCATCAAGCTTGGATGTTCAAATAGTTATTTACAGATCTTCTCTAGTCCAATCTCGGCTTCACTCGCTCCTATTCTTGTTCCTAAAACCGGTAAAATCAGTCGCAAGCTATATTATTGGCAAAGGGAAAGACTGCAGACTACAAAGTAGACTTTAATTTCCAGCAGCTGCGGCAGCAATATGATTTTATTGCTTCTAAACCACGTACTCTCAACTTCTCGAGGTAAACCTAACGGTGAAGGAAAGCAGAAAGGTGAAAAACAAAGGCAAATAAGGAAAAGCCATGAAAAGAATAAGATGTGGAAGAAAAGAGGATCGAAGAAAACCCTACCCGAGGCTTGGAAAGTTGGAGCATCCAGGATCAAGTTGAGCCGACATAGGATGTGTTAGGACATGGGGCTTCACATGGAGATCTCTCTAAATCGCCGGAAGGTACAAAACAGAGGCTCGACCTCATCACGGCGCCGATTTCGTTGACCGGATTTCCATCTGTGTTGTCGTAAACCCTTGTCCATGTGGGATGAACGGCGACGTTATGTATGTTCACTGCCATGCGGAGCCTTAATTGGTCTAGTGGGCCCAGCCCATTTTGAACACGGCATTCGTTAAGAACCCAAGTGTTAACTTTATATGGCTGGCAAAACGTCATATCAATTATTCACATAATCCTAATATTTGAGAAGTGGGTGAAAATGACGTTGTAAAACACTATAATTAAAGCAAATTAGAAAAAACCAACAATGCCAGCATGATCAACAATAATATAAATCACAAGAAAAAATATCAAGAAAAACGGCGTCTTCAATACCTAATCATTGAGGCGTCAAGGGACACTAAGATTAGTTTGATATTGAGGTAAAAAAACTCAAATATGGAAAAACTGAGTTTTAAATAAGCAACATCTCACATACTTTTTAAAATCATGGGTTTTTCAACTAAATATTATAAATAAGTACGTTATAAAACACTTACTAAATACATAATTAACCTATAATGATAATTATAAGTGATTATTTACTCCAAAATGTAATACTAAACTAAGTCTAATAGAGTTGAAGAACTGACAGCGTACATGACTTGCACACTATTGGAGTAAGTGCACCTTGTTGCGTGGAATCCGCTCATTTATTTGATAAGATTTTGTCCTTTTAGATATTGTGCATGGAGATGAGAGTTAGGGTATGCATTCAGTATATGATTAAGAAATTTTTCTTTTTCGAAAGATATGATTAAGAAATTTAACATAAGAAGGTTGAGCAAGCAAATTTAGAAGTCCAAAAAAAAAAAGTATTTTTGTACTTGTTACATATGGAAACGACATAGCATTGCACCTTTTTCATTTCATGAAGAAACCCCAAAAGTAAGAAGGTTCTAAATTAGATGTCTTGAGAATCAATGAGGGAGGTATGTTGTTTCAATGTGTGTGTCAAGTGTATGAACTTATATGCTTATAAGTGTGACCGGATTGTCAATTGAATTGGGTTTATCACTCCAATTTCTGCCCAACTTAGTTTAGATGTGCCAAAACGATGCACTTGGATTGGGCCAATATAAATTATTCTGTTGTTTCAGCTCGCTCCTATAATCCAAAGTGTGCATTAGTTTTTATTTTTTTAATTTATTTTTTTAATTTTTTTAAGGAAAATAGAATGTATCCCATTAGGAAAAACGGCCGATATGCAAAGCTTATACTACCTGTAGTCATGCAAAAAAAAAAAAAATTCCATGCAACTCATATTCAAACTCAAAGAAAACGAAAACTCATTCGTTTATCTCTAAGTTCATACCTTCCAGGTCTTCATGGGTTCCAAGACCTCATCTGGTCAAGTAGATATATATCTTCACATCATCTGAACACGATTTGTTTAATCTATCGAAATCGATATATATAAATACTTCTTTCACATCAGTGATCAATGACCTAGGATCCCACAAGGTCATCCATTGGAAGAAGATGACATGCATAGGTCGCACTCGATCAGTTGTTTACTTGTCTTGATTGAATTACAACAGACTGATCATTTTCCGGCAGTCAGTTATTGACATTTTCGGTGTGATTTATTCGTTAACTAGTTCTATAAAAGGTCATTGTATTTCTTTCATTTGTCATTCTAATTAAGTTTGTAACTATCACTGATAAATGAAAAACAGAAATGCATTTGATGAAAACTATCATTCCCTTGTTCTAAAGGGGGTATGCGTCGAAGTTCTGGTTTGGGACGATTACGAAAGGCGGATCAATAGTCTCAGTGGTCGGAACGTCGACGATGTAGGACTGTAGGAGTACTCTCCTCGTATCTTAAACTAGGGCTTCCATCTTTCCATCCAACTAACACAACCGCAGTACCAGAACAACTGGGGAAGCCTAATAATGTTAATTTGTTAAATGTTTATAACAATATATTAGTACTTCAAGAAGTACCAGAACGCGCACGACTTGGACGTACCAACCGATATCTTTAACAGATATGCATGCCTTAAGCTCTTAACAAAATGCCAGATTCTAATTAATCCCTAATTATTGATATCAGCACAAGCTTTACAAGATGCCTGGACTTTTCTAATTAAACTAAACTTGTTATTATTCCCAGAACCCATAGATGCCAACACGTAATTCATACTAGCCTGCTTTGGCAAATTTTAAAAACCATTCACAGTTCCACACAGTCCATGATACCAAGTTCTTAGTAATCATTGGGTGGCACCATGCACTAATTTAACTTAGTCTCTAGATTTAATCAATCTATTTTAAGTAGTGTATGACTAAATGGTAATACCAATTGTCCTCACCATAGCTCAACATCCTAAGAAGCTGATGTCCTTATTCCTTTGTCTTCTATATGTTTTTGAGCGTCTTACTGGTTCAGCTAGTATAAAACACAAAACCTTAACTCTAACCCAGTGTGCTTATAATGCAGGTGTTTTTAAAACGCAGAAAGAGATCTCTTATATGTAGGAGCATCTCAAGCACCTGGTTACATTCCTACAATCATGCTTACACCTTTTGTTTTACTTGTTGTCCAGAACTATGAAAGAATGCCAAACAGAGCACATAGGTGTGCCAGAGAGAATTCCCCAATTAATGAGAAATTTCCAAAAGGAAATGCTTCATGTATTTGCTTTGGCCAATATGTCATCTAGTCTTTGTTTTCTCAGGGTTTAGGAATCGTCCTCAAAACACCAACACCCGCAATTATTTAAAATTGAGCATCCTTAACTTACATCATTCTCCTTATGTGCTTCCTTGGAATATTCTGCTCCTGCTCTTCTTCAGACACATTTCCAATATGATTATATGAAATGAAAAGCCTGGAAATTTAGATAAATCAAAGAAAGGTGGTTCACTTTTTGTCCAACTAGATTCGATACTCCTCGTTTTCATTTGAACAAGCTGCTAGTTCAAGTTTCAAGTTTGGTCGCATAAAAACCATGGGAGCTAGCTAGCTAGGTAAACTAGGAAAAGAACACGACGCCTCCTCTTAGCTTTTGCGACCTTTTGAGAGCTTGCAAGATTTCTCGTCCTTATGACGCTAATGGCATGGATTAGAAACTGAAATATTGGACTATATAAAAACTTCAAAATATCAACGTTAGGATAGTTATTGGCCGGCCTTCTCAGACATGCTAGACCTTTTCGTAAGGAATTGAAAAAAGATCGAAATAAGAACATATGCATTAGAACGAGGCTCGTAGCTTATTTGACACTAATGGTTCTCCCATAAAAATGATAAAATAGTGGTCACTCTTTGTTGTATGATGGAGTGACCAGTATGACAAAATTAGTTCACCCTCACTTCTTCTTCTCTTAAATTTCGAAAGTTTAAACTATTTATGTCTAGTTAATGATTCACTACTAGAGATCCATTTTGAAGCGACGAACAATGAAAAGGAAAAAACAACTTTAATTTGTCGGTTCAACACATCTAAGAGACGAATATTAGACTCGTCGCTTCAAAAATAGAGAGCGACGAATGTTGCTCAATATTCGTCACTTACAAAATTATTGAAGCGATGAATATTCATAGTTTGTCGCCTCCATTTATACCAGAACCATATTTTGAAAAATGTAGCGACGAAATTCAATATTCGTCGCTCACTAATTATTGAAGCGACAAATTACAGTAACTTCGTCGCTCGAGTATAAATTAAGCGACGAAAATTGGGCAAACTTCGTCGCTTCATTTTTTTTTCATTTGCCTTTGTACTTCGTCTTAAATGCAACCTCTATATATAGGTAAAATTTTTGGTTTAGGGTTCATTCGGGTTCTGCAGCTGTTTTTGGAGGAGAAGAGGGAGAAGTTAGAAGAAAGTGAGGTTGAAAGGCTTTGGTTGCCAATTCTTTGATTCTTAAATAAAGTTAGTGCAATTTCCTTCTATTTATCACTCTTTGAGAGCATATTATGTATTAATTCAATTTAAATGGTTGTTTATGTTGGTTAATGGAAGTTGGATGATGTTGTGTTGATTTTTGTGTTTTGTTGTTGTTTTAGTGTTAGAATATGGAAATTGTGATAAACCATGTTTTGGGTTCATTGAAAATATTAGAATTTTGGTGAAATTTAGTGAAATTGAGATTAGGTTAGTTTGTGAAATTGTGAAATTTAGTGAAATTGAATTTTAGTGTAATTTAGTGAAATTGTGAATTTAGTTAAATCCAAATTTAGTGAAAATGAAATTTTGTGAAATAGTGAAATTAGAATTTTATGGTAGATTAGGTTGAAATTATTAATTAATGTTGTAATTGGTTTGTGTTGTGTGTGGATTGTGGTAGTTAGAGTTTCTGAAACATGCGAGTGGCTTAGTGAGGGAGTGTGGTGCCGTGTGTAAATTTATGGTTTCATATTATACATAATTGTGGTGTTTATTAGCTTAGAACTCCCGTTTGAGAATCAACAACTCATCTAATTGATCGAGATGAGTTGTTGATTATCAAATTGTCCCATTTTTGGACACTTTAGGCGAACATGACTTTGTTGATCATTTTGCTATTCATGTGGTTTCAGTTTCAATTTTGGGATATAGTTTCGACAGTGTCTCTCTACAATGTTTCTCGAGTGAAAATTAGGTTGTTTAGATTTTTGTGCACATGAGGAACTATAGGGAGATGCTGCCGAAATTTCCCACACATGTAGCTGAAACCATATGGATGTAAGAGGATTAACAAAAGTCGTGTTCTCCTGAAGGGGATAAGAACAAACCTAGACGCATAAGGAGAAGAAGTGTTAGGACCTGTTTTGATTATATCATAAATGTTGTGTGCTAACCTTATGTATATTGTCTGTTTATGTTTTGACAGGAAACATGGATGATGTCCCCGACAAATCTTTTATGAATCATCATTATACACACCCTCACTACAGAACATGCGTAGTTAACTTCATCAATTTTGTGAAGACTCACAATATTGGAACCAAGTATCTTCCTTGCCTGTGCGCAATTTACAAAAATGGTCATTATTATAAGGAAATCGTGGAGATTTATCATCATTGCATGCACTGTGGTTGGATCCGACTTACACAGTTTGGCACTTACACGGGGAAGTTTCTGGTCAACCCGCAATGATCAGTCGACGGAGACAGTGGCTTTAAGACAGAGTCGAGGCTTCCAGTGTTGCCGATCCTTTAGTGATCCCGCATGTGGAGATTATACAAGATGTATTTCCATACTATCCTGGATACCATGGAGATGCACCGCATAATGTTGTTGAAGAAAATGCTGAAGTTCAATTCAATGACATGGTAGATGATGATTATGCTAAGTATGAAAGACTTCTAAGGGAGTCGCAAACCCCATTGTATGAAGGGAGTGAAAAAACTGTATTAAGTGTCATATTACATGCAATGGAAATTAAAGTTGAAAATGGATGGTCGGATACGAGTGTTGATAAATTATGTGAATGGTTGCATAAGTGTTTTAAAGAGCATAATTTCCTTGTGAGTTATTCGAGAATTACAAAAATCCTCAAGGATCTTTCCCTTGGATATGAAAAAATTCATGTTTGTGAGTTCAGCTGTTACCTATTCAAGGGGGCTGAAAATAAAACCCGTAGGACTTGCCCAGTATGTGGTGCTGAAAGATATAAGCCAGACAAAGATGACATTCCAAAAAAGGTAATCTGGTATTTCCCTCTCACTCTAAGGTTGAAACGCCTATTTATGTATCTACACACAACAAACCATATGCGATGACATAAGGAGAGGTGACCAGATGAAAATACCCTCCGACACTCATCTAATGGAGAAGCATGGCAACATTTTAACATGACATTTCTAGGTTTCGACGACATTAAGGGAAAAAATGTGGGGCTTGGAGTGGCAACTGATGGTTTCAGTCCATTTGGAACAATGACAACCCAACATAGTACATGGCCCGTGGTTGTGATGCCATTTAATCTTACCCCTAATATGTGTATGAGGAAGGAATATAATATATTGGCCGTGTTGATTCCTAGCCCTAAATCTCCAGGAAAGTGTCTTAGTGTCCTCATTCGTCCATTGATTGACGAGTTCAAAGATTTGTGGGAAAATAGAGTCTCTACTTTTGACAGAGTGGACAATGATGTGTTCACGATGAAGGTAGCGGTGATGTGTACTATAAGTGACTTTCCTGGTTTAGGGATGCTTGCGGGCTCAACGGTGAAAGGGTACAAGACATGTCCAATTTGTCTAGATGATCTGATAGCGGAGCATATTTGTGGGAGAATTGTTTATGAAGGGCATCAGAAATGGCTCGATGAGAATAACTCGATGCGATCCAGTTTGGCATTTAACGGGAAACCAGAGTGGAGAAAAAGACCATCTCATAAGGACAGAGATGAAATTTTATAGGAAATTAGGTCACACAGTTACGCTACTCTTAGCCAGCATTCGGATTTTCATGTCCCTTACTCAGCACACAACATACAATGTTGGACCCACGAGAGCGTATTTTGGGTTCTTCCCTATTGGTCATCGTTGTTACACATGTACTGTTTAGATGTCATGCACATTGAAAAGAACGTGGGTGACAATATCCATGCCACCATTCTTGCAATTGAAGGGAAGACCAAAGATGGTCCAAGGACTCACGAAGCTTTGGAGAAGAGAAAAATCCGCAAAAGTCAACATCAATCGAAAGCTGAAAAGAAGACTGGAAATGTTCCTCATGCACCCTTTTTAGTTAAAGAGGATCGTCGTGAAGAATTATTAGAATGGTTTTGCGGTGTTAGGTATGCACTTGGCTATGCGGGAAGTTTGAGAAATAAGGTCAAACTAACCGATAAAAAGTTCTATGGATTGAAGACACATGATTGCCATGTCCTGCTTCAACGTCTTCTTCCAGTGGTTATCCGATGATTTTTGCCAAATAACGTCGTGAAGCCATTGATAGCATTGTCAAATTGGTTTCAGAAATTATGTGCTAGGGAGTTGAAGAAGGTAGATGTCCAACAGATGGAAGTTGAGATAGTGATGATTCTCTGCAATTTGGAGTTGATTTTTCCTCCACATTTCTTCATCTCTATGGTTCATCTCATGGTTCATCTTCCCGAACAAGTTATGCTTACAGGCCCAGTACATTTTACATGGATGTATCCGACGAAAAAGTATATGCACTAACCAAATATGTTTATTTTTGTTAAAACTAAATTTACACTAACTATATATATTCATCATTTTATAGGCAATTAGGTGATTATAAACGGTCAATGAGTAATACACGTTACCCGGAGGGGAATATTGCAGAAATGTACACCTCATCGGAGTCGGTGAGGTACTGTAAGTCTTATATGCAATTGGAAGAACATGAAGAGCCCAATCCTCCAATATGGAATATTAGCTGTGTTTCGCAGTTAGTTCAGTCGTGTATTATGGATACCACCGGAAATATCAGGTTAACAGAGGAACAAACGGCTGAGGCTCACTGACAAATTTTGACGGATACAGAAGAAGCTCAATATTACATTGACACTCATTTGCATATGTACATAGCGAAATATGGTGAAGATTACGACGGGCGCCTCATGAGGAGGAGTTTCCATCGATGGTTCTTAAGATATGTACGAAAATTGAATCTTTTTTTTCTTGTACAAAGATCCTAAACCCTAAATAGTATAACACTAACACCATCTATTTTTCAGGCAAAGAACCTGCATGATGCTCAAGACCTTAATTTTAACAGGGCAATATGATCATTGGCTCGAGATCCGCAATTCACTCTGATTTATAAGGCGTGCTATGTGAACGGTATCAAGTATGTCTCATTCGATAGAGATCAAAGGCTCGTGACTCAAAATAGCGGGGTGATGTTAAGCATGAAAGTTGGAAACCTGTCCCAACACTTCTATGGCCATCTTGACTATGTAGTTGAGGTATGTTATCCAGACAATATGTCGGTCGTGTTGTTCAAAGGTATATGACACAACACCACTGACGATCTGGATGCTGAAGAAATTGACACCGTCATGGTAGATCATGGTCTGATATCAGTGGATACAAACACTAGTTACTATGAGAATTCACCATTTTGTGTTGCAATCAAGACAAAACAAGTGTTCTACTTGGACGATCCTGCAACGGGTGGTACTTGGAAGGTGGTGCAAGACATGTCACACCGAAATGTATACAATGCCAAAGTACTGGCAACAGAAGATAAAAGATCTCCTTCAGGGAATCAAATCACGGAGCCTTACCAAGAGGACACACTAAGTTCAATACAATTTTACCATATTGATGTATCTAATCTCCAACTCAATTTTAGAAGTACACGAAGAGAATGAAGAATCAAGCGGTGATGACCGAGATGATATCGACGTCGATGAATTCGATGAGGAAGAGGAAGATGAAGACAATGATGACGGAGATGACGAAAAGGAAGACTACTAGTTAATTATTTTGTTATATGTTGTAATATGATGATGATGATATATATATATATATATATATATATATATATATTTCATGTTGTAATTTTGAACAATATTTACAATACTCTAATTTAATAAAAACATATAACTAATATGTTAATTTTAATTGAAGCGACGCATATTGGTCAATCTTTGTCGCTTTAAAATTTCAAGCGACGATTTCTGACCAAACTTCGTCGCTTCAGATTAATGAAGCGACGAAATTAAAACTCACAGGGTAACCTAGTGAGGTCCAACTTCGTCACTTCACATGATTTGAAGCGACGAAGTTAAGGCACACTAGGTAACCTAGTGAGCTTAAATTTCGTCGCTTCATGTCATGTGAAGCAACGAAGTTGGACCTCACTAGGTTATGTAGTGTGTTTTAACTTCGTCGCTTCAGATCATGTGAAGCGACGCAGTTTGTAAGCGTCGTCGCTAACTTACACACTTCAAGCGAAGAATTTGTCAATATTCGTCGCTTCAGCTAACTTACACACTTCAAGCGACGACTTTTGTTAATATTCGTCACTTCATATAACTGATTATATGAGCCGGAACTTGGCTTCTTCTTCCTCATTCGTGCACTTGTTAATCAGATTTGTTCTTCAAACCCAGACGCCCTAAACCCAATATCTGAAACCCCCAAACCCTAAATTTGAAACCCCAACCCATAGAGATCAATGGCACCAGGTTCTAGTGTCCAAAAGAGGAAGAAGGAGCTCGAGGGGAGAAGGGAGAAAAAGGCGGCCGAAGTTGCAGCGAGATTGGCTGCCGTGGGGGCGAATGCGACGGCGAGACCAGAGGCGGCAGTGGAGTCGGCGGCGAGACCAGAGGCTGGCGCTGGCACTTCAGATGACGGTCCTCCAATCAGTATTAGGACCAAGAGGGGTCGTCAGGAGCCGGGTAACGATTTCTTAACTTTGTCCAATTTTGAACTTTGGTTGTGAGCAAAGTTTTTAAATTTATCGATTCAGGATTTATAGTAATGGACGTCTGATTTATGCATTGATAAATTTCCTCAATTTCTGTTGTCTGATGATTATCTGCTATTGTTATCTCTGTGATTCTACTGTTTGTTGGGATGCATTACCAGAAAAAAGGCTTTTCCCGACGAAATTAAAAAAAAACGGCCGACGAATTAAAATTTTCGTCGGTACTTCCAACGAATAGCCGACGATTTTATTTCTCGTCGGTGGAAAAACAAAATCGTCGACCATAGTTTAACCATAGCCGACGATACTGCTTTTTCGTTGGTATAAACAAAAAACGTCGGCTATATTCATATTTCAGTCGACGATTTGGATTTTCGTCGGTCTTTCTCTGAAACATTAGCCGACGAAAACTATATTGAAAAACTATATAGTTATGGCCGACGAAATGCATTATTTCGTCGGCCATAACTATATTGAAAAATACATATTTTATTTTAGACAGAAAACGACAAAAGAATAGCCGACGAGTACGAGGTTGTCTCTCGTCGGCTATGATTTAAAACAAAAAATGACAAGATTCCATTTTCTATCACTAACGATAAACCATTGCTTCATCCTTCAAACAGAAAAAAGTCGTAATATAAGATATGACCAAAATGATAAAATACGTTTACGGTTGAAAAATGACAAGATTCCGATAAAATCTGAGTGTCGAAAGATGCGGTCAAAGGTTTTATTCCTTCGTTTCCCTAATGGTAGCGTTACCTTCGGTAAATATTTTGAGGAAAATTTTTATACGATTAGTTGCATCTCATCGATTTGAAACTATTATCTGTTGAAGGTCAGGCAAAAAAACGTCATTTAGACAGTCCAATTACCATTTCTAAGCGTTTAGAGGTTTGACTTACCCGGTTGACCGTTCCGATGTCAGCTGAAGTTGGATTTTTTTTCATACATGTATTTAATCTTAACGGTGATATCTGACGGTTGGAATAGATTTTCTAAACTTTCAGATTCAAAATCAGAACATATGCACTAATGTTCCTTAACTTGTTTACTAAGTGTTTAAGTGAATGTATAGTTTCAAATAGTTACTATACGTAGACTCTTCAAATACAAAAAAGTTGTGAAATAAGATATGACCGAAATAATAAAATACGTCTACGGTTGAAAAATGATAAGGTTCTGATAAAATTTGTGTGCCGAATGTTGCGGTTAACTGTTTTTTACTTTCGTTTTCCTATGGGTAGCCTGACGTTCGTTAAATCAATTTTGTAAAATTTTTATATGATTAGTTGCGTCTCATTGATTTGAAACTATTATCTGTTGAAGGTGAGGCCAGAAACCGTCGTTTAACTAGACTAATTTCCGTTTTTAAGCGTTTAGAGGTTTGACTTAGTGGTTTGACCTATAGTTTAGCCGATGAAAAATATATTTCGTCGGCTAAACTCTTGCGATCCGCGCCTTTTTTATTGTCCGCCGTTGGATGGCTCAGATCCGACGGCTGTTGATCTTCCAAAGTATAGCCGACGACATTGAAAGAATAGCCGACGAAATCTTGTAAATCGTCGGCTAAACTCTTGCGATCCGCACCTTTTTATTGTCCGCTGTTGGATGGCTCAGATCTGACGGTTGTTGATCTTCCAAAGTATAGCCGACGACATTCAAAGAATAGCCAACAGAATCTTGTAAATCGTCGGCTATTCTCTCTGCTATAAAAGCTGAAAGTCGCTCCAGCCCGACTTTTTCTTCCCCTCCTTCCCCGGTCTCCTTCCCCTCTTCCTCTGCTAGGTATTTTTTTTTTTTTTTACAATTTATTTTAATTGTATAATTTAGGTATATAATTTAGATATTTAAGTGTGTGTTAAATTGTTATATATATTGGTTATATATATAAATTGTTAGATTAATTATATATATAAATTTGTAGATTAATTATATAAATTGTTATATATTTGTTAATATATACACATATATATATATATATATATATATATGTTAATGTATATTTTAATTGTTATATATAAATTGTTAAATTAATTATATATATAAATTGGTAGCCTAATTATATAAATGGTTATATTTATGTTAATATATAAATGGTTATTTGTATGTATATATATGTTAATGATGAAATATAGTTATATTTGTATATAAATGGTTAGATTTATGTTAATGGTTAGTATTATTTAAAATTAGTTAAATTATAAATATTAATTTGTTAGTATGTTTTAAAATATGTTAGTATTATTGGTTATTATATTAATTAGAATTTGTTATTTAATGTAATATAATTTAATATTAATTAATGTATTAATTTATTTGTTTCTAGATGCCCGATGCATTTAGACAGCTATTCGGAGGCCGTCGTTCCAGATCTAGGGGTTCTGGAAGTTCTGGCGGATCCGGAGACTCCGAGAGGACCCCTAGCCAGCCTGAGAGGACCATCAGGCAGCCTCAGAGGATCGATTCATCCCAGCCGCGGAGGAGTGTGAGCAACCGGCACCAGACCCTTTTATCGGCGGGGCGGCCGTCGAGCAGTTCATGTCCCTATCTCCGGCCAGATCCTCCGAGATGTAGTACACAGCTATTTCAGGACGACATAACTCCAGACGTTCATCATGTCCGTATGCATGAGGTTCATCGGAAGCCGATGACGAGTCCTGCGCCGTCTGCTGCTGACTCTACTGAGGGGCCTACTCTCCCTAATCAGCTATACCTGTCATACAACATTCCTGCCATACCCGAGGTCGACGAGCGTGGTGTGCCCATATGGCCTGCTAGGCCGCAGTATGTGAGTGTTGCGGAGACATACCATTATGAGCCATTTGAGAGACCTGAGCTCCTGATTTCGGCGAGATTAAAAGGAAAGTCGACAGAAGGGTCATCGAGTTCAGGTAACATTTGATTTTATTAATTAAATGTTTTATTAAAATTAACGCACTAATATTTAATTTCATTAACCAATCGTCGTTTATGTGATAGGGACCGCCGCTAGCAGTTCAAGCAGGAATACGAGAGGTGTCATATGTTTTGAAACGCTCAGGAAAAGTGTTGAGACCAGCGGGAGGATCCAGATCAACGAACCCCCTAATCAGGATGTTAAGGGGAAAAAACGCCGCGATTACGCGGGTTGCGTGGGAGCACTAATTAGGGATAGAGTCCCTATGTTGTGGACACGGTGGGCTGATGTGCCGGAAGAGATCAAGAGGGAGGTCAACAACGCGGCGTCGGTGAGTAATTTAAAAAACTTAATTTCTTTATCGTAATATTTAATAATTTTCGGTATTGTTATAATTTTAAAACTAATAAAATATTATCTTTCAGGCATACTTCGAGATTGCCGAACACAAGCAGGCTTGGGCGTACGCGATGCAGAACTCGAGGTACGTTGGGAATTCCTCATCTTATAATTTGAAATATTTTATGATATTAATAATATTTCTAATGCACTTTTGTTTTTTCCGTAGGTTCAAAGAGTGGAAGAACGAGCTCCGTACCCACTTTACCGAATACGACAAATATGGTCGTATGGGTACTCCAAAAGAGTTTATGTTCAGGGAGTACGAGTGGCGTTGGTTGAAGACAGTAAACTTCAACAACCCAGTTATGCAGGTAAATACTAAACTTAATTATAAATGTTTATTTTGTTAATATTTTAATTATTAGTTTATTTATTTTATAATTATTACACTAATATTTTTTTATGCATTTTTCTAATATTTTATTATTTGTTTAAAGGAACGGTCTCGGCAGAACTCTGCGAACCGCCGCCGTAACACAACCTCCCATCATGGTGGTTCTAGGCCATTTTCACAATATCAGGAGGAGGCGCTTAGAGATCATCATTTAAGCAACCCGTACGTAGAGACGTTCAAGAAGGCTTATCCATTAGCGACAGAAGAGCTTGTAAGTCGTTGATTAAGATTTTAAAATTTTAATTATTAATTATTAATTTTACTTAATTATGTATTTGTTAGAATATTAATTATTTTTTTCCCCGTTCAATTAGGAGAGGGTGAACCGGGCCGAAGAAGAATACTTCCAAAGTATAAATTTTTCCCGTTTGAGCCGTTAGATGAACCTCGAATGCCGAGAGCTCCCGAGTTCATTCAGCAGGATGACGAGCATGATGGACAGCAGGATGGTGGCCAAGATGGAACAAATTAAATAATTAATGAAAAACGTGTTTCTTGTTGGATTGTCATTGTGAATTGCAGGTTGCTTGGAATGGTAATTTAGAAATTAATTTAATTTTTTTTTTCCCAAAATGTAAGAACAGCCGACGATATTGATATTATTTCGTCGGCTATCACTGATATAGCCGACGATTTTTACCAAATTTCGTCGGCTATAACTGTTATAACCGACGAAAATGACATTATTTCGTCGGTGGTCTATGTTAAATAGTGACAGTTTCGTCGGCTATAACTAATTAATGCCTCTTAAAATATTAATATATTCCGACGAAATCTGCATGTCGTCGGCTATATTTCAGAACAAATAACCGACGAAACAGAAGAGATCGTCGGCTATATTTTACGATATCGTCGGCCATATGTGAAAATATCCGACGAATTTCGTCGGGCATTATGCCAAGGTTTGGTCGACGAAATGTATTTTCGTGTATGATAACTTTGGCATGGCCGACGATTTCGTTATTGTCGTCAGGTATATTTTTACCGACACCGTTTTATCGACGAATAATAGCCGACGAAATTTTCGTCGATAGAAGGAATACCCGACGCAAATTTTGAATAGTAGACGAAATTTTTTTCGTCGGCTATTCTGTCCGATCTGGTAGTGATGGTTGTTTTGGTGATGATTCATATTTATATAGTTGGGAGAACTTTCGATGGAGGCAGTAACATTCATTGTTGTTTTGTTGTTCTAGTTTTGTATAGATTCTGTTTTGGTGATTATTCATTTTAGTATGGTGGTTCAAAAAAGAAGCATTGGGATGTCTAGGAGTCCATCGGGAAGCCTATTGCATAATATTTTCATCCATATATGATATCACAGCTTTTTAGAAACTATACATTCAAAAATGCAGTTTATTAACAGAAGGGAGATTTACTTCTGGTTGAAGGCATGCCTGTTAGAGAAAACATCATCAATGGGGAAATAATCAAACTTGTTTTTTGGGTAGTGAAAGCTTTGTGTGGTTGGCTTTGTGTGGGAAATAATCAACATGCTGATGGGTACTGATGAAGAATGATAGGGAATGCATGCATTTTCTCTTTCAACAATAATTCAGTTAGTGTATGTGTGTAGTAAAAGTTCTGATAATAGGGTTTTATTAATCAGATTTGTTATGGCATGTGATGCTATCTTTGATGCATTGGACACAACTCAATGAATCTAAAACAAACCTTCAGAACTCATGATCATAAATATGCGTGTCCTGCTATAATATTATTCACTACTTTCATCATGTCGTGTTATGTGATTTTGTTATGTGAATGGTTATATGAATTTGGTGAATATGATATGGCAGAGGTGGTTGATATGGTAATGGGAAAGAAGGTGAAGGGGCGGAACCCTGAGAAGCGCGGCATCGTCACGGGCACAAATACGCAATATCTAAAGATGATGAAAAACAACCAGCCTCTGAAGGTTGAGTACGCCGAAGAACACAAGGGTCCCAAATAATTGAAGTGGAGGACTTTGATGTCCCGCGACATCGTGAGCGCCGTCCGGAGTAAAGTTCTTATGCTTGCGCCTACCTTTGCTGAGCTGAATGAGGAGCACCAAGATGCATTGACCACTTATATGGAGGTAAAACATTATTTTAGAATAATTTTGAAAATCTATTTTTCAGTCACATTATATTGAAATATGATATTCTATTTCGTTTGACTTTTTTGAATTGTTTTTTACTAGATGTTCTATGACCTCCCTCCCACCGAGACAGGAATGTGAAAATATATCGACGAGACCGCTGCAAAGATTTACAAGGATTGGAAGCACGATTGTCATACTCATTATATTGAAGTATCAAAGGCGACGCCCGAAAGTTCATCCACCGACCTGAGCAGTGGGAGTACCTCAAAGCTCACTTTGAGGACGACGGTTATAAAGTAATGAAAATTAATTATTGCTTTTTGGATTTCATATAATAACTTCACACATTATGTTAATTATATATTCGTACTTCTTTTTGCAGGCGATGTGTGCTCGGAACACCATTAACCGGAACAAGGGTAAAGATAAGGGGTATGCAATCAACCATCATTCTGGCACCACTCCATACAGCTACCGGGTCGCTGTAAATGAGCAGAAAGGGCATCCAGCGCCTTTACTCCAGGCAGTCTGCGATGTTTATCAATCATCCCAGAATGCGAAGGAGAAAATGGTGAGTGATATTGTTTTAGATGCGAATTGGTTTTTGGCTTGTGATTTTGGTTATTTGGAATTAAAAAGTATAATAACATAAATCTATTGGACTATTTTTTTTTCGCAGGCAGCGGTGAAGAGGAAGATGGATGAGCTGTGTGCTAGTCGAGTGACTGATGAAGCGGGCGGGAGTAACGTGACGGGCCTCGTTACCGTCGAGGAGCAGATGGCTGTAATCGAGGGAGCTGGGTGGGAAGCTGGGGACGAGGATCCAAGGTATATTATAAGTTTATGGTTTATCTTTTACATTTTGTCTTATGTTGTGTTTTAGTTTTTAGATGCGAAATGGTTTTTAATTTGACTAATTTTTTTTTCTTTTACCATTTTTGCAGGGATAGGGGGTGCATTAAGACGCCCGCCAAAACCAAGAGGCGGTGCACGGGTGCCGCGCAACGATGCGGTGGTTGAGGATTTGAGGAGGCAACTAGCAGACGTCACCGAGCGGTGCAAAGCATCGGAAATCAAGAAAGAAGAGATGAAGCAACGGATGACAAGGATGGAGACTGCCCTCAATGATGTCATCTCGGCTCAAGACAATCTGGGTCTCAATGCCGCCGCAGCAACTCCGTCTATCGCTGATAAATCCTCATGTGCTTCATTAGGTATTCCCGAGGATGACGACCTTGATTAGGACCCTTCATTTTCCTTGTAATTGTATTATCGTACAATATTGTTATTCTAGAACATATTGTAGCTTTGGATGAAATCTACGTATTTATAAAATGCAGTGTGTTTGTGTTATGTTGGATGTGTGTTTTAGGTTATTTGAATGTGTGTTTTGTGTTATTTGGATGCGAATGAAATTGGTTCAAACCAGACCCAGAAACCTGTTTTTCTTCTCTGTAACACTGCATGAAGCGACGAACATTGATCAATATTTGTCGCATGAAAATCTAAGCGACGACCAAATTTCGTCACTTTATGACATTAAGGGACAAATTTTGAACCAAAGTTTGTTGCTAGAAATATTAAGCGACGACCCAAACTTTGTCGCATAAAATTTCAAGAGACGACCCAAAATTCGTCGCTTCAAATTTGAGCGACGAACTTTCTTTTTGTCGCTTGAAATATCTATGCCACGAAGTTTGGTTCAAAATTTGTCGTTGAAATCGAAGCGACAAGAATGAAGCGACGACTTGTTGTCGCTTCGGTATTGAAGCGACGCATTCGGTGCTGAAGCGACGAAAAAATTTACATATTTACAGTTCACAGTTTGTGTTGGTAACTAAATTGTTAGATGAAAAGGATATATACATGATTGATTGTGTTTTCGAGCTGTGAATGATTTGTCTGTGGTTCTCAAGGTTGTGTAGTCGATTTCAGGTGGGGTTAGGGTTAGAAGGAAGAGCAGTGACTAGTCCTTGAATAAGGAACAAAATCGGGTTGTGTTATCACGTGTCCATTGCAGCAAAGCCAGGTAAAATTATGAGGAACATACGAGCTCTTCACCGCAATATATTACCTCTATTAGATTCCATTCTTTTAGTTACCTGCATAATATCGCTTTGCTTTGCTTTGTTAAATTCAAATTCCCGAAAGAGAGTATCTGAGACTGGTCCTGGATAAGATCCTCACACATCTGTTTGCAAAATTGAGAGAGACAAAGAGCTTGGAAAAGCCAATGAATTTCCTGGAGAGCATCGAGCTCGTGGGGCAGAGAAAGCTGACGTTAATACGAGTATTAGATTTTATAAAAAGGAGGGTTGCATATATATAAGAATAAGAACAAGAATAGATAATTCTAATCTACTAAGAAATAATGGGGAAGAAGAATCATCTAAGGGCGAGAAGGAGACAGAAGTAGGGATACATTTACTTATGTTTCTTTCATGAATAAATACGATCATGCATGGGATTAATTAATCAACTCAGTCTTAATTTGTGTAGTGACAGCTAACTTGCTTGCTGATCATATTCTATTAGAACATTACAAAAACAAGGTTTGTGAGTCTGCGATTATATAAGGTCTTGTTTTAGACGCTGGCTTAGAGTGCAGGATAGAATTTTTTAAGGTTTGAACTGAATTCAGATTGGGTCTACGTACGTACTATATATAAGATTAATCACAGTTCAATAATTGATGGGTTTATCTGGTCCATGATGACCATGCATGGCAATTAGTACTTGAGAGCAATTCAATCCTCTATGAAGATCATGCCACCAAACGATGTATATATATTTTGATTTCTTAAATAGCTAGCTTTAGGGATCAAAATATTTTCTTAATAAAGTTTACCTCCGAGTCTAAGATATGTGTCATCTGTGTCTCTACTTGATTTATATACAACTTTCAGCTAATCAGCTTCCGTTATATAACCATTCTTTATAAACAGAGACCAATAAGTAGATAAATTAATATCGGGAGAAAATGATATAAAAGATGGAGACCCAGTAATGATTGTTGGTTGTGATGTAGTTAGAATTTAACTGTTTGAAATTGATGCTAATGATTGATTATCAAAATTTCAAGCATGTAACAATTTTTACAGAGTTTGCTAAAAGAATGTAGTTCGCCAGCCTTAATAATTAAAGACCTAAGTCCCAAGATAGAGCTAACAAATGATAACAAAGCTCTACCAACATATTATTAAGCTAGTTCTCAGCTTGCAAAATCTGTTGTCTAGCTACTAGTGGTTCCATTCAAAATTGGATAATGGCATGTGCATACTTGTAATGTTAAGTACACGACAGGATTTACAAAATTTCAAACGATTTTTTTTTAAAGTTAATTAACGATCTACATGGCTCAGAGACTAGAGAAAGCAACGAATGGCGTAGAGAGGTTCCAATGCTTTGGCAGCGCAAATTTTTCATCCATCGATGAGATAAAGCAATGGTCATTGTCCACGACAATGAGGTATGCCTTCTGGCTTCTGCTTTTAGATTGGAGTTAACCAAACAAGTAGCCAGATCCATGATAACACACATGTTAATATTATAATTTGGTTCATGAATATTCTTTGCCAATTTTGTTTGCACAAATTAATTTCAATTACATAGTTTAGGCACATTTTCAATCATTCACATATTTTATCATAAAATATTATTAACGGAAGAATAAGTCTCATTAAGCGTGCTTTGCTGTACAAGTTTATTTATTTGCTCACATAAAAATATGTGAAATTGTTCAACAGATTGATGATGTGAGGCGAGTTTATTCTAAAGCCACGTTACAAGAAAAACGGCCTATTCGTGAGCTCTAGTGGTCACTTACTTACTTAGTTGAGGAAATGAGTAATTTAAAAGATAAAAATGGTTTCATCGTCTTAGTTGAATACTTGAACTTAGATGACGAAACTTTTTTTCTGGTAGTGCCAAATCGATCGTCGAAGCATTTTTTATACTTGATCAATTGACGAAAACCTTTTCCTTTTCACGTAAGTTCTGTATCTAGTAGTGACTATTGCCGGTTCATCGATCATCAATTTATATTTTTTTGTTGTCGAATAACCAAAACCAAAAGATTGAGTTTACAATTCGACTTAGGTTGGTACATGCGTCTCTACACTATCATGCTATTTGTAAGACGTATATATTCTCACAGCTTGTCACATCTACTAGTTACCACAGCTGGCTCCAAAGCGTCAGTGCTGATGAAACGAGTATGGTACATACATTCTGTGGTAAAAAAAACAAAACAAAACAAGAAAGAATTAAAATCCGTGGCAGAAAAAAATGATTTGTTGATGATATATATGTGTGGAACTGTGGAAGTAGCTAGTATACATAATATGCATGATGTCTGTCCTGCAATGATCGTACCATTCATATATATCAAATATGATAGCCCGTGATCATGAATATTACTAAGTAAAACAAAATGATTATATTAGCTGCCTTCGATCCCCACCAAATTCCCATTCCATGTCAAAATCCCAACCTCCACATACAAACAACTCCATGGCCGGCTATCCTCACATGCCACCAAAATCCTCAGCATACAATTTAAGCCACCACACAACTAAGGAGGATGATTCATCATCATATATGATACATCACCCTCTCTCTCTCTCTCACTAGCCTGACTCTCTTTCCTGATCCAGAAGAGCAGACATGAAAAGGGATCAGACCCTTTTTGTAGCTTGAAAAAGGTTTTTGAACTGTTCAATCATACCAGTCCTTCTAAAACCCTATTGCACCCGCTACCTAGCTCACTAGCTCCTGCATATTACTTGCAGAGTTCACAGAGCTACTCATCGACGTCGCAGCAAAAAGCCTGAAGAAACTGTTAGCATGAGTCCCTTTTGCTCAATTTTGACTTCAAACTCAGCTTGGGATTAGTGCAATATTTTCATCCTCATCATCCTTGAACAGTCTCTTTTCTGCTTCCCCCCAAAAAAAGCTGAAGTGTCTATTTTCTTCGATTCATTTGCAGAACCACCTGCTATGGGAAATAATTTTACAGCTCTACATGGATCGCTTCCCAATGCCTAGCTAGCTAAGGTAATATCCACTACTAGTCCTCTCTCGTCTCTTTCCTTGCCTCAGATTTTCTGACTATAGCTAGCTTCCATATTTCTCTCACTCCCCAAATGATGCAATTTACTGAAACACCACCGCAACCCTTGCACCAAATTGTGACCACTACACCACCGTTGTTCTCTCCTAATCTCCCCATCATGAACAAAAACCAGACACACCGGACTCGTCCCTGGCCTGGCTTCCCCACGTCGTCGAAGCTCACCAACTTCGGCGACGCCAACTGCATGGAGCAGCTACTAGTCCACTGCGCCAACGCCATCGAGACCAACGACGCCACATTGGCTCAGCAGATCTTGTGGGTTCTTAACAACATTGCTCCACCGGACGGCGACTCCAACCAACGCCTCACGTGCGCTTTTCTCCGGGCCCTCATTGCTCGTGCGGCGAGGAGTGGAAGTCTTAAGCTCCTCGCCGCAATGAACGCAGCGCAAGCCAACCTAGCCATCCACACTCATAAATTCTCAGTCATTGAGCTCGCCGGGTTTATTGACCTCACTCCTTGGCACCGGTTCGGCTTCACAGCCGCAAACGCCGCCATTCTCGAAGCCGTGGAAGGCTACTCAGTTATCCACATCGTTGACTTGAGTTTGACTCACTGCATGCAAATCCCAACTCTGGTCGATGCCATTGCTTCTCGTCAGGATGGTTTAATTAATCCTCCACTGCTGAAGCTCACCGTGGCCGGAACAACGGAGGACGTGCCGCCGATGCTGGATCTTTCGTATGAGGAGCTCGGGTCGAAGTTAGTCAACTTCGCTAGATCCCGGAACATAATCTTAGAGTTTAGAGTCATTCCTTCGAGTTATACAGACGGATTTGCAAACTTAATCGAACAGCTTCGTGTCCAGAACTTGGTGTACCCGGAGAGCGGACACGAGGCTTTAGTCATAAACTGTCACATGATGCTCCATTACATTCCAGAAGAGACGTTTCAGAATTTCGAGCCTTGTTCTTCATCCTCAACTTCCATCACTACTTCCTCTATTTCACTGAGGTCGATGTTTTTGAAAGCAGTTCGGGGTTTGGACCCAACCGTTGTCGTTTTGGTGGACGAGGACGCCGACTTGACTTCCAACGACTTGGTGGGGAGGCTGAGGTCGGCTTTCAACTATCTGTGGATACCTTATGATACTGTTGACACGTTTCTGCCGAGGGGGAGCAAGCAGAGGCAGTGGTATGAAGCCGATGTGTGCTGGAAAATCGAGAATGTGATTGCCTACGAGGGGTTTCAAAGGGTGGAGAGGCTCGAGCCGAAATGCCGGTGGGTGCAGCGGATGAGGAGCGCCGGGTTTCGAAGCATGTCGTTTGGGGAGGAGGCGGTGAATGAGGTGAAAGCTATGCTGGATGAGCACGCGGCGGGGTGGGGGTTGAAGAGGGAAGAAGAAGATCTTGTGCTTACTTGGAAGGGACACAATGTTGTGTTTGCCACAGCTTGGATGCCTGCTTGAATTCTGATGATCTGACATGCAACTGATTAATATAGAATTGATCTTACTTTTGTTGTTAATCATTAGCTATATATGCTGATTTGGTTGGTCTATCATTTGTAGTAATTAGCTAATGTGGATTTGGTTAATCTTCTTCTTCTACTGTTTTTGATAGTAGATGTAAGAGTGATGAGAGTTTTAATGAGATGATGAAGGTTCAGTTCTTATGTCGAACGAATAAATTGTTCTTTGCACTATGCATTTTCTTCTGGGTCACCACTCACCGTGTATAACTAATGAGTGATCACCAGAAGCATATATGTTTTGTTCGTTAAATCTTGTGCATGATTATTTTAGTTCAGTTTCCGTTTCCAGCCTCATGTTCAAGAAATAAAATTTGTTTCCTGATTTGTTTGCTGAGTTTGACAGTGGCGCCGGGAGTCAAAATTTTATGTTTATGATGCATGGGGGTGATAAACCAGAGCTCCATACGGTGGTGCATGTAGACATGTAGTGGTGCTGGAAGAGAGTGGGAGTGAAGAATGATAAATGTTAATTAGAGTAAAGAATGATATAATTTGTTAATAAGAAAAATTATGTAGATAACTAAAATTGAATTGTCGAACCACTATTTTAATTAATAAGAAACATAATATAATTTGTCTAAAACTAAAAAACTCAAATATCTCAACAAAAGTAGTTTTTAGGTCACAAATATAATAATATAGTTGTAGAAAATATTGTACAAAAATAAATTTCTTGTGTATTTATATTAATAAAATGAAATAAATATAAAATAACGGAAATACCCCTCATGTGCAAGGCATGTGACTCTTAATTGGATGGAAACCGTTAGATTTGACGGATGGCGTACAAATCAGCAGTTTTTGACAAGTTGAGGAGGCAAAATTTCGCAATTACAAGTTCATGGTGCAAATTGATAATTTGAGCTAAGTTTATGGTGCATTTTAGCTATTATGCCTAGTACCAACTGACTAATTAGTCTCTCAAAAGTATAAACATGCATTTTATCAGAAAAAAATGAAGGCCAATAATCTGTAGTAGCGCTCCGACCATTGAATACGAAGGCGGGCAGTAAATGCAGATTCAACTAATTATTCGGGGAAATTCCTTCTATGGTACCTGATGTATGACCAATTGGACACTTTGTTACCCAACATTTCAAATATGACAGTTTGATACCTGAAGTTAAGTTTTATGTCACACTGTGGTACTTATGTTGACTTATTTGTTAAATATAAGGGGTAAAATTGACATTTAGATATTATTTATAAAAAATATAAAAAATTTAAAACATGAGTATTATGCATCTAAGGTTATTGGTTATCACCTATGAAGCACCAATACGTGTCAAAGGTACGTATTTTTGCTTGGACACAAATACGCGTACGATACGTCTAAATACGGTCGGACACGCGTGTTCGAATTGGACACAATATGGACACGGCGTATTTTTACTTGGACACGTACGTATCTGGGTGGCCACGAAAATAAGCAGGATACGTGGGGTAGAATGAACATTTAGCAAAAATAACACAAATTCGCAATTCCTTCCGTCCTCACCTGTTCTTCCTTCGCTGGAACGGGACTTCTTCCTTCTTCCTTCGCTCTAGGTCAGAGACCATCGCCATCGCATCGGGCGTTCGTCCTTAGCTTACAGGTCAGAGAAATCATAAAGAGGATATCGCATTTGTCCATTGTCATCGTTGTCGCCTTTGCGCCATCGCCGTCTCATCAGGTATGTTCCCTTACTGGATGTAACTCTATCTATGAATACTTTTGGGTTTCAGTAAAAGCCAGATACCCTCCATTCTTCGACCCCTGCTTCTTTCTAGCTAACTGTTCTGTATATTCTTATCTATCCACTTATCCATCAGCAAAATGCTGTTGATGATCATGTTTCTTACAGGATTGAGATGACTATAATGATCTCATTGCAGCTAAGGGTTTTTGGTTCTTGATTTTTCTGAGTCAATTAAATGCGTGTGTGTGAAAGAGATTAGGTGTTGTTTATTGAGTTCAATTCTTGCTGAGATTGATTTGCATAACAAAAATATGAGACACCACCTTTTATTTGATATAGCCAACATGATCTGCACCATATTTCTCCGAGAACTAGTAATGGCCATGTACTATAATTCTGTTAAATGTGAAAAAGATGAGTTTAACTTTCCTGCAATATACATGGAAACCAGTATGATCTGGGACAGCACAGTGGCTCAAAGTTCTTCTGTTGATTTATGTCGGTGTTGATGACTTGATGCTTAACTTTGTAGGTCCAATTACTTTCATCTGAATACCTTGAAGAAGCAAGAAAAGTTAACGCTGCTCTTGAAAATGAGGAAACTTTGAGAAATATTGCTGCTGAAGAGGCAGCAAAGCATTTGAAGGCCAGGAAAGAGATTGAGGAGGCAAAAGTTCAGCTGGCTAAAGAAGCTTATGAGAGGCAAATTGTTGAATTAAATGCCCTGAAAGAGTTGAAAGAGAAGAAGGAATTTGTTGATGCACTTTTCTCAAGTGACAATAGGTACAGGAGATACAGTACGAAGGAAATTTATATAATGTGTCAACATATTTTTGTTATGCATATATATAATGGCTATTTTAAAATTTAGTTAACGTGTCCACCACGTGTTCGTATTCAAAAAACAAAATTTGGCGTGTCCACGTATCGTATTGTGTCGAATACGGACACACGTACTCGTATTCGTGCTTCATAGGTTATCATCTTGATATTCATCATTTTTTTTTTATCTTTTGGGAGAAAATAAATATGATTTAATTTTTTGTCAAAAGAAAAAATATGAATTAAACTTTTGATGAGTTCTGTTGAAAGTAAAATAATTGAAATTTTGTTTAAAAAATCTGGTATTTGTGGTTTGAACACCCACGATAATACATTTGGTTGATTGAATATAGTAGTCTTGTGAGTGTTTACATTACCACGATTGAATTTCTTAAATATCAATTTGTAGCCGTGAGGAGACAAGCCAGACCTAGTATGTCACTGAAGTAGATGATGAGATGGAACAACACAGTAGCATAAACTGCGGGACTACTACTGCACAAGTGCTCTAACAAAAACCGAAGTTCAAATATTTGTTTGATCAATTGGAGTATGGTCCGCAAGTCAGGCAAGCCGCTGCGGAGGCTCTCATGCGCGTCTATGAGGAACATGGGCCTCAGTGCTTTGCTGCAGAAGCAATGAGGACTATGTCCATACTGGAAAAATGGCTCAAACCTTATTATTGTTAGGTATGCAGTTTCACCTTTTATTTCCAAGAACACGCTTCTTCAAATACTTCAGCTCGCAGAGATTTTGTATGAACACACCACCATGGTGACGTTGTAGGCCTGTAATCTTTCTAGCGAAGAAATGAAGAAGCACCTTTCGTGTATGAATACTTTTTCTATGATTTACCTTTCCTGTGTTTTCATCTAAGAAACAAAAAAAAAAACTAAAAAAAAAGAGAAGTGCAGGAGCTAAAAAAAACAGAAGGAAGATAGTCCCGAATCCAAGTTAATTATCCCTCCGCCAAGAAAGGGAGATAGTTCCAAAATCCATGCCAAGTCAGTTCTTAGCTACGAAGTCCAAAGAAAAAAAAATGAAAGCTGCTACACCGGAAAACCAAACTACATGCCAAAACAAAACTAATACAAGTTGTGGATTGCACGACTCTGAGGTGTCCAAGAGGATTGTTGAAGGGAAGCCACGCTATCAGGACAAGCAGAATCACCAAACTTGGCAGGGAAATTCCCCCGCGCCCTTTCTAGTTGTCCTTCAAGGTCTGAAAGCTCAGTCCTTAGCTGAGTTACAGAATCTACCAACTGGCGGACCTCCCTGCAGCATTCATCCAGGCCTGCTGACTTGAATATATATCTAAAGAAATCCCTCGCAGCTACCTTCAGATGGTCAAACATGAAATTAACTCTGAGCCCCCACTCTACAACGGCCTGACATGCATCTCTCCAAACCCAGGAGGATCTCTTCACCCTTCACCTCCTCCATCTCTGTGCTATATAACACAGAGCCAAACTCTCTAACCAATACATGTCTTTGATAAGCATTATTTCTCTCTGCTTCGGCAAGAATGTCTCCAATGCCCTCGTCCTCTACCTTAGAAACAACCCATTCCGCCCAACCTGTAGCTGCTTTTGCGGGATGCCTAAAGCATATAGGCACCACAGGGTACTCTCCATGTTCAATGAGGAGCCTGGATATGGATTTTAGGGGGATGAAATGCTCTGAAATGTCATGAGACACCTCCTCCAGGCCGCTGTTATCATTCTCTGAAGTGGGAGGAGTTGTGAGATGGTCCTCTAGTGAAAAATGAGGGTCGCGGAGCTCAATAGGCTGAAAAGTCTTGGTCTCTGAAGCCATGACAATTAAAGGAAGTATCCCTGGGAAAAACAGAAGGTAGCATTTGTAAGCATAAGTTGGTTATCTTTCAATATGCGACCAGCAGTGCATTATGACACTAAACAAATCTTCAAGCTTATACATGAAATAAAAACAAAAAAAAACAAACCCATGCAACACTAGGCCAAAGCACGTCGTAAATATGTCATTTATGACACACTCAACATCAGTGTATTACTACCGAATAAGAGCCATGATAGTCAAGCAGACATAGCCCCGCACACCGATGCATACAACAGTTCTAATATGAACAACTAGCCATGCGAAGCCATAAGCAATTCTATTATAATTCAAAATACACGTATGGCGGACACGCAATTCACAGGCCCGGCCAAACAAAAGAATAGCGCACACCAGCACTAAGTGCCTAAGCTTAAATAGCGCACACCCTTATACATGGCACATGCTTCGCAGGCAAGATGCACGCATGCATAAATTCATAGGCATGTGAAGGGAAACAACTTTAGTCGTAGTGACTCAAAGAACACAGTAACTCAGGCTATTAACAAGATAGCTTACTCGCTGCTCCATTTATTCGCTAGCCAACCAAGGAAATAGCCTAAGTCAAGATTCTAGTGTTACCTAAAAAAAAAGAGAAGGCTGCTCGAGGAGTTGTATGGAGAAGCCAAGAGGTATCAACATAACTACACTGCAGTTTTCCTGCAAAAGGAAATGAAAGAGATTAGCTGCAGGGATATAAAAAAAATAAAAAAATAAAACGCATGAGTACAAAAGGCTGCAGGAAAGAGATTAGCTGTAGGGTGTACGATGGAAAACCAACCCTGCTGGTAATCGGCTTCCCTGCAGTAAGAGGAAAAGCAGTGAAACGCAAGCCTAAGTCACACCTCAGAGTCACAGCGAAAAAAAAAAAAAACTTTTTGTTATGGAGGACGCCAAGCAATTCCCTGTGAAACAAGAAAACCAAATCTTAGAATAATCTGGGATTGCCTAGGAAGAAACACGACTTTACCAATTGAGGGAATACGCTGATAGATCGACCCTATTGGTAATCAATTCCCTGCAATCCGATTTTCTCTATGTTCCCTGCAGTAAGAGAAACAACGGACTTTTAGTTTCAGAAAGAAAAGAGAAGGAAGCGAACAGTGAAGCCCAAGCCCGAGTCGTACTTCAAAGCTGCGGTGATTCAAAGAGCCGTTGTTTAAGAGATGCCAAGCAATTTCCCTGCAGCAAGGAGGAGGAGCGACGCCAGTTATGAGCCAAAAGAAGAAGACGAAGACGAAAAATCAAGATGCAGAAGGAAAAACAATACCTGGAGCCCAAAGAAATTGAAGGCTTGACGTGGGTTTTTGAGTCTCTGTAATCAATATTTGAAGGAAAGGAGGTTGAAGGTTGAGAGAGTTGAGGAGAGACCCGCAAGCAGGAAGGATGCAGGGTTGCTCCTGCGTGATTCTGAGAGAAGAAGAGCAAGGCTAATGGACTCCTCAAGGGAGAGGAGGTAGACTAAAAGTCTTAAATGATAATTTGGGCTGGGCTGACTTTTTCCTCCATACGGACTCTGATTATGTGTCACACTCCATGCCTCAAGCAGCCCACATAATCATGGGGGCTAATGTTGATACTCGAAAAATCGCGCATTTTTATTTTATATGTTCACGCAAACTTTATGATTATTTCTATACTCGATTTAACTCGCCAGACAAATACGTCATTTATGTGGGTCCAAGTCGCATGCGTCTTGGAGCTTGCATAGTGGGTATGGTGTGGAAGGTTATAGAAAAATACACAACGCTCGTCATCAATTTAGCGTTATTGATGATTTCGGTCTTGGGCCTGAAATCCATGTCCAATGACATGAATTGATGACGAAAATAGTAAAGGTAAAGAATTTGGGTTGTTTTCCTCTGAACCCAAAACTGAAACCAAAGCCCAAATGCCACTTTCAGGAAAAAAGACCCAACTCTTTCTCTGCCTCCCCTTTTTGTGCCGAACCCCATCTTCTTCTTCTCTGATCGATGACACCAGCCAAATGTCCAGGAACTTCTTCTCCTGCAGCAGCTCAGGAACCACAACTCCCTCTATTTATCACCTCGTCTCCACTGAAGCCAGATCTTAAACCAGTCAAAAGCCTCCACCAAAGGAAGAAAAAAGTGACCCCCGCTACTGCCGCTACCATCAGTTCGTTGGACACCCGAGCATTGCTTGCCAAGTCTTGAGGAGGATTCTTCATGAGAAGATAAACGACAGGACTCTTGACTTGTCAACCAAGCGGCATGTCATTGATGAAGATCCCCTAAACGTAGAGGAAATGAGTCATGCTGTGTGATTACTGCAACAGATGATCACATAGAAGAAGACACTGTGCATCTCCAAATATGTCAGTATCAGTGTTCAGAAACCATTGACCAAATGGCTTGGAAAAAATACTGCACTGCTAAAGGTTACAACACTCCATGGCCTGCTCTCAATGAATAGGGAAGAGACACAAGCACCCCTGCACATGGAAACCAGTACTTGGGGGCTGCGGCTCAGTACAGGGAGATAGATCAGAAGTTTCTTGCATTGGAGCAAGCAACACTTTTAGCCTTGAGGAGACAAGCCAGACATATTATGTCACTGAAGTAGTTGATGAAACGGAGTAACACAGTAGCATAAACTGCGGGCCTACTGCTGCACAAGTGCTCTAACAAAAACCGAAGTTCAAATCTTTGTTTGATCAATTGGAGTATGGTCCGCAAGTCAGGCAAGCCGCTGCGGAGGCTCTCATGCGCATATATGAGGAACATGGGCCTCAGTGCTTTGCTGTAGAAGCAATGAGGACTATGTCCATGCTGTAAAATGGCTCAAACCTTATTATTGTTAGTTATGCAGTTTCACCTTTTATTTCAAAAAACACGCTTCTTCAAATACTTCAGCTCACAGAGATTTTGTATGAACACACCACCATGGTAACATTGTAGGCTTGTAATTTTTCTAGCGAAGAAATGAAGAAGCACCTTTCGTGTATGAATACTTTTTCTATAATTTACCTTTCTTGTGTTTTCATCTAAGAAAAAAAGAAGTGCAGGAGCTAAAAAAAACAGAAGGAAGATAGTCCCGAATCCAAGTTAATTATCCCTCCGCCAAGAAAGGGAGATAGTTCCAAAATCCATGCCAAGTCAATTCTTAGCTACGAAGTCCAAAGAAAAAAAACTGAAAATTGCTACACAGGAAAACCAAACTACATGCCAAAACAAAACTAATACAAGTTGTGAATTGCACGACTCTGAGGTATCCAAGTGGATTCTTGAAGGGAAGCCACGCTATCAGGACTAGCAGAATCACCAAACTTGGCATGGAAATTCCCCCGCGCCCTTTCTAGTTGTCCCTCAAGGTTTGAAAGCTCAGTTCTTAGCTGAATCACAGAATCTACCAACTGGCGGACCTCCCTGCAGCATTCATCCAGGCCTGCTGACTTGAATATATATCCAAAGAAATCCCTCGGAACTACCTTCAGATGGTCAAGCATGAAATTAACTCTGAGCCCCCACTCTACAACGGCCCGACATGCATCTCTCCAGACCCAGGAGGATCTCTTCACCCTTCACCTTCTCCATCTCCGTGCTATATAACACAAAGCCAAACTCTCTAACCAATGCATGCCTTTGATAAGCATTATTTCTCTCTGCTTCGGCAAGAATGTCTCCAATGCCCTCGTCCTCTACCTTAGAAACAACCCATTCCGCCCAACCTGTAGCTGCTTTTGCGGGATGCCTAAAGCATATAGGCACCACAGGGTACTCTCCACGTTCAATGAGGAGCCTGGATATGGATTTTAGGGGGATGAAATGCTCTGAAATGTCATGAGACACCTCCTCCAGGCCGCTGTTATCATTCTCTGAAGTGGGAGGAGTTGTGAGATGGTCCTCCAGTGAAAAATGAGGGTCGCGGAGCTCAATAGGCTGAAAAGTCTTGGTCTCTTAAGCCATGACAATTAAAGGAAGTATCTCTGGGAAAAACAGAAGGTAGCATTTCTAAGCATAAGTTAGTTATCTTTCAACATGCGACCAGCAGTGCATTATGACACTAAACAAATCTTCAAGCTTATACATGAAATAAAAAAAATAAAAAAAAACCCATGCAACACCAGGCCAAAGCACGTCGTAAATATGTCATTTACGACACACTCAACATCGGTGTATTACCTCCGAATAAGAGCCCTGATAGTCAAGCAGACATAGCCCCGCACACTGATGCACGCAACAGTTCTAATATGAACAACTAGCCATGCGAAGCCATAAGCAATTCTATTATAATTCAAAATACACATATGGCGGACATGTAATTCACAAGCCCGGCCAAACAAAAGAATAGCGCACACCAGCACTAAGTGCCTAAGCTTAAATAGCGCACACCCTTATACATGGCACATGCTTCGCAGACAAGATGCATGCATGCATAAATTCATAGGCATGTGAAGGGAAACAACTTTAGCCGTAGTGACTCAAAGAACACAGTAACTCAGGCTATTAACAAGATAGCCTACTCGTTGCTCCAGTTATTCGCTAGCTAACTAAGGAAATAGCCTAAGTCAAGAATCTAGTGTTACCTAAAAAAAAAGAGAAGAAGGCTGCTCGAGGAGTTGTATGGAGAAGCCAAGAAGTATCAATAGAACTACACTGCAGTTTTCCTGCAAAAGGAAAAGAAATAGATTAGCTGCAGGGATATAAAAATAAAAAAAACGCATGAGTACAAAAGGCTGCAGGAAAGAGATTAGTTGTAGGGTATACGATGGAAAATCAACCCTATTGGTAATCGACTTCCCTGCAGTAAGAGGAAAAGCAGCGAAACGCAAGCCTAAGTCGCACTTCAGAGTCACAGCGAAAAAAAAAAAACTTTTTGTTCTGGAGGACGCCAAGCAATTCCCTTTGAAACAAGAAAACCAAATCTTAGAATAATCTAGGATTGCCTAGGAAGAAACACGACTTTACCAATTGAGGGAATACGCTGATAGATCGACCATGTTGGTAATCAATTCCCAGCAATCCGATTTTCTCTATGTTCCCTGCAGTAAGAGAAATAACGGGCTATTAGTTTCAGAAAGAAAAGAGAAGAAAGCGAACAGTGAAGTCCAAGCCCGAGTCGTACTTCAAGGCTGCAGTGATTCAAAGAGTCGTTGTTCAAGAGATGTCAAGCGATTCCCCTTCAGTCCATCCAAACATAAAACATAACTACCCCCAAAAGCGTAAAAAATCACAATAATGTCATCATATATATACTATCATTTTCACTCATTTTGTAACCCTAACCTCACCCTCCTTCTCTCTCTCCTCTCTCTCCGCCCTCTCCCTCTCCCTCTACGCCTTCTCCCCAGATGACAACCACCTCCTCGATTGTGACTCCCCCACCGCCTCCACCCTCCACGACAGTCGTCGAGAAGTACATCCGCGCCTAACCAGCACGATTAGCAAGGCCATCGGCGCCGTGAAGGACCAGACTAGCATCAGCCTCGCGAAGACCTGGAAGTACTCGTCGTCAAGGCCATCGGCGCCGTGAAGGACCAGACCAGATCTCCTCCGCTCTGCTCTTTCGATTTGGCTCCGGTGACCTCCACCGCCGTCCATATGATCTTCGTTGTCCAAAGAATAATGAGGTCTTTGATGATGGTGCGAGGCGGCCTGCTGGAGGACGATGACGGCGGCCCCAGGTGGCAGGGACGATGGCGACGGCCCCAAGCGGCCTGTTGGAGGACGATGGCACTGCCTCTTCTCCTCACCTCTCTCTCTCTCTCTCTCTCTCTCTCTCTCTCTCTCTCTCTCCCTCTCTCTCTAAGTTTATGTGTTGATTTGATTTTGTGTGTTGAGATTTTTGCTTTGTGTGTTGGTTATGGTTGAGATCTGATCAGATCTGGCTCAGATTTTGATTACTGAGGCTCAGTGGTATTGGAAGCGCGGCGGAGGTGGATTTTCTGAGGCTCAGTAGTATTAGAAGCGGGCGGAGGACGGCGGAGGTGAATTTTTCTGAGCCTCAGTGGCATTAGAAGCGCGGCGGAGGGCGGCAGAGGTTGAATTTCTGAGGTTCAGTGGCATTAGAAGCGCGGCGGAGGACGGCAGAGTTTCTGAGGCTCAGTGGTATCGGAAGCGCGGCGGAAGACGGCAGAGTTCTGAGGCTCAGTGGTATTGAAGCGCGGAGGAGGACGGCGGAGCTTCTGAGGCTCAGTGGTATTAGGTTGAGATTTGAGGTTCAGTAGCATTAGAGATACATAGTTTTGATTTTTTTTTTGCCTCAGTGATATTGATTTCTGAGGGTATTTTTGTAATTTATGAGTTAACGGATTCTGTTAGTTTTGGATGGAAACTTGCTAGTGGTAATTTTAAAAAATAATTTTGTTACTGGTAAATATCACTACAAAATTGTAGTTTTGGGTAATTACCTCTATATTTAAATGTCAATTTTACCCTTTACATTTAACAAAGAAGTCAACATAAGTACCAAAGTGTCACATAACACTCTACTTCATGTGCTAAAGTGTCCTATTTGAAACGTTGGGTACCAAAGTGTCCAATTGGTCATATGTCAGGTACTATAGAAGGAGTTTGCCATAATTATTTTATGATGACTTTTCCATGCTTACTGCTTTATGATCTTATGTGTCATTTCTCTTCTGATCGAGCTTATGTAAAGCTATCATTTTAGTTGCTCCTTAAGAAAGATCCAACAAAACCATGGTATTCTTAACTTCTTAATGATTTAAGTGACAAAGATCGAGATCGATAGAATTGCTCTGAAATGAGTGAGCTTAAGTGTTCTGAAATGATTTTGATTTGTCTTACAAGTTCTACAAATAAGATATTTCGAGCTAATTAAATCTCTTATTTGTGAAATATCAATCACAATTTCTGTTACGTACATTTATAAGTCTATTATATATCAATTATATGACATAATAACCACAAAGTTAAGTAAATTCATCAACTTTAAATCATGAAAACACTTACTTAACTCCATGGTTACTCATTTTAATAGAGCCGGTGCATGTAAATATAATTATAAAACGGTTCCAACAACAAATCATTCTATTCCATTCACTCCTCGGAATGATCTGTAAGCATGTGAATTAGATTCCTTCTATTTAGTTCACTCCTCTCAATGCTTTGTTTGGTGTCGAGCTCTACACGGATTAAGTTTTAAACCTAGAAAGTCTTTGAGATAAACAATCGATGAAATTAGTTGTAAAAAGTCGATATTTCAATGAAAAAAAAGTTTCCTTAAGAAATAACCCATTTGATTTCTTTAACTCAACACAAAAAGTTATATCTTGTCAAACCAATTTCCATTTAAAAACCGGTTGTTTTCAAATAGTAAGAACCTCAAGTTCTCATTCCATTACCAAGAATCCAAGATCCATGAATACGGCAACTTTAGGACATTGTCTCCAAAACTAGAGTTTGGTTTGTTCGGGTTTTGAAAACCCGTTCAAAGTTCAAACCCGACCCGCTGTGGCATGGTTGACAACCAGGCAAAGTCCGTACGTGCGAGTGTGACTACGAGTGAACGAAGTAGTATTCAACTCACCATATGATTGGCAGTTTGGCTTTGCTCAGCCTTAAACGCACGTGTGTTTGACCCCCAAAATTAACCTAAGAAAACTAAGAAGCTTCTGAAAGCACTGTGTCCTCCCTAATCTCTCGTTTCCTTGCTCTCAAAGCAAGTCAATGCCCCAGTGATCCAAGAACTATACTCCTGCAGTGAAATTGTATTTCACAGTATCAAAATTCAGGTCGGTATTCGATTCTTTACTCTTCTGGATTTTTTTTTCCCTGTTCGTTTCAGTGTCTGAATTACTTTGCTGTTGGGAATTGTTGTTCTTGGTCAAATTCTGAACTGGGTCTGGGATTGAACTCTAATTTACTTACTTGGAAGTCTTTAAAGCTCGAATTCTTTATGGGTTTGTTGTTTATTCTGTACTCTGCAATTGGGTTGATTGCAAATTGTGTGGATCGCCTATCTTGGTTTGCTATCAATTTAGTGTGTGATTGGTAGAATTAAATGTTCTGGTAGCTAAATGAACTTGCAAGATTACCACTTTACTGGGTCTTGTACGATTGGTTTAAATTTTCAGTATTTAGCTACTATTCACTGCTGACAGTACAGACGAAATTTGGATTTGGGATTTATGATTCTAATTACCCGAGATCTTTTGGTGTTTTAGTTCATATTTTATTTTTCTATATTACAGTGATCCTTGAAGATTGAGTTTTTGATTGAGATGCCTGGTTTGATGTGAAAATTAGTGGCTACATTTGAGTGCTAGCTGAATTCTGTAGTAGGATCTGTCTCGTTTCTTATATAGTCCCTCCATAAGTTAATGAGTACTGTTGACGTTTTAGCTTGAATTCACTGAAGAGTGTAAAAGTTAGAATTTTTAAATTAGGGAGGAATCTGTGGTTGTTTTGAAATTCTATAGGTTTTGATTTTGTTTAGTGGATCTTGATTTTGATGATAGTGAGGATTTTGACACCAGAATGCCAACAAGTAAGCAATTTTCTCGGATAGACACTTCAGAACTAAAAGATCAGATTGAGAGGAGGTTGGGGAGTCCAAAAGCAGAAAAGTATTTCAGTCTTCTCACAAGATACTTGAGTCTCAAAATTCACAAACTCGATTTTGACAGGCTCTGCATTGAAACAATAGGGAAAGAAAATGTCTGTCTTCATAATCATCTCATCCGTTCCATATTAAGAAATGCAAGCCTCTCAAAGGCTCCCCCCCCATCAAGAAAAAGCAGCTTTGCAGGTTCTCTAAGTGTAAAAGTGGCAAATGGATATCAAAAAAGTAGTCTTCAATTGTTATGCAGTGACTTCCCCAAATCGCCTAAAAAAGAGAGGACTCCGAATCTTCGTGATCGGAGGGCAAGGAATCGCTTGACCTGTTCTGAGGCTCCCGTTGGGAAAATTCAAGTACAAGAAAGGGCAACTGAGCTGCTTTCTTTGGGTGGCAGGCCCCCTGGCTCAGACGAAGACGGGGAAGAGGTTGACCAGGCTGCTGAAAGTCCAAGCATCCACTGTATAAGACCTCTTTGTGCTCCTCTTGGAATCCCAATAAACACTGGGAAGACAAAAAAACTGTTAATCGCTGGATCTGCACCTGCTGTTTACACCGATACTTGTCTGAACAGCGGTGAGTTACCTGATACTAGTTCTTTAAGGAAGAGGTTGAAACAAAAGTTGGAGATGGAGGGAATGGAAATGTCCGAGGATTGTGCCAACTTGTTGAATAATGGCCTTGATGTTTTCTTAAAGAGATTAATAAAGCCCTGTTTGGAATTAGCTGGTTCAAGGCGCAAGGACAAACACATAGATAGAGAGTATAGCCATGACATGAGAAACGTACAAAGACCAAGCAGGCCTTATTCAGCATCTGTACTAGACTTTCGGGCTGCACTGGATTTGAACCCTCAAATACTTGGTGAAGATTGGCCAACAAAACTTGAGAAGGTTTGCTTGCGTGCTTAGAACTGACACACCTGCTACATGTTTTGGCTCAAACCTCAAGTTTTTGCTTATTTTGTATACAACATTCTAGGACTGATCCTAACATTGTTGTTCCATTAACCACCACCACAGTACATAAGTAGATTTGATGGAAAATTTTGGGTTCAAAGCGTTAGATTGTACAGAAAAAACATCAGAGATGATTGTATCTTGACAATGTAAGGTATTAACCACATTGGCCACTTGAATGTACGTGTAACAAGTAGGTCAGTGGCACTCCTTTGACAGATTCTGATTCTGGCCCTATTAAAGCTTGTCTTCAAAGTCTCTAATAATGTAATAGTTGAGTTTCTTGTTACATATGGTACTGTGTTTCTTTAATATAGGACATCATTCTACTTTCTCTCAGGAAACAGAGATACCATTTCACTGATTTGGTGTCTGAATACTATGATTGTTGCTGCAGCATAAATGCAAAAATCTCAGAATCATATAGTAGAAGTTTGCCAAGTAGTAGAAATTTACGAGGCAAAAATCTCAGAATCATATATGCATTTTGTTTTATACAGAAAATGGTCGTAATGATCATTATGTGTGATTGGAAATGTGGCCAAAAGTGAGACATGAAGTGGATATGCAATAATTTCGTGAGGAAATTTAGTTCAATAAGCTTTTGAGTTCAATAACAGCTTAAAACCCTGCATACACTTCATTTCATATTGGGGACAAGATCTCATCACCTGATTAAGATGAAAATAAGCAAACCCTTTTGTGCACTTTTTTCACCTGATTAAGTTTTGGAATACAAAACAATTTCTGAATGGATGAGATGATGAATTTTGACTGCCAAAAGTGTTTATTCTTTGTATAGCTGTAAGTGGCTGCATACATCACCTCACCCAAAATCAATGCAAGTCTTGGAAGAAACTCAGAAGTAGAAACAGTTTCTTATTTGGAAAAAATTCACCACTGGTACCCAAACTTACCTCGCTATATAAGAAAGGTACCCGAACTTGAAAAACGATCACCATGGTACCTAAAGTTGTAAATCCTATTATAGAGGTACCTAGCGCGTTTTGACCGGCTGGCTTCCCGGTTTTGGATGACGTGGCAGTTCGCAAAAAGATTCCGAGGGGCAAATCTGTAATCTAACAAACTACGAGTGGAGAGAGGTAAGTTTGGGTACCACTCCGAAAACACCCCAACCTAAGAAGGGGAAGTTGGCTGAATCGCGATTGGCTGCTCGAAGCCCACTCCGAAAACATCTAACATTGAAATTCCATTTCGCAGTTGGCTGAATCGCGATTCTCTGGCAAGCTTGGGCAGCCATGGCCGAATATTGGGGGTTGTTTAGATTGAAAGGACCACGGCCTGCAAAAAGTAAGTTATCTACGGTTTGAATTTCTGGGTTTCTTCTTCTTCAATCATCTTCAGAGCTCAGAACCTACAGTACCCCAACTCGTACTGTTCTGGTTTTGCTAGCTTTAGTCTCTGTTCCACAACCCCATTATTGTTTCTTTTTTATAATCACCTATCTTGGCCCAGCTTCACTCTCTCTCACTCTCACTCTGCTTCTTCCTTTTCTCTCTGTTTCTATTGGTTTTCATTTGTGCTAGTTGTATTGGGTTCCTGTGTTTGTCTACCATGGATTCATACGAGGCTACCAAGATCGTTTTCTCAAGGATCCAGAGCTTGGATTCTGAAAATGCATCTAAAATCATGGGGTATCTGTTGATTCAGGACCAGAGTGAGAAGGAGATGATACGCTTGGCATTTGGACCAGAGACTCTGCTTCACAATCTCATCATCAATGCCAGAACCCAACTGGGTCTTGTTCACTCCAAGTCTCCATCGTTAAACCCCATTTCCAGACCCAATCCACTTTCCCTTTCGTCTTCTCCAACCTCAAATCTTTGGAGCCTCAGCAACCCCATTAGTCCCAGCTCCAGTTGCTCACCTTCTTATGCCAATGTTGTTAGCAGAAACAGTAACATTGGTTCTGGGTCTTTGCCGCCATCCATCAATGACACTTCTAGTGCTGCTGAGCTTGTTGACAACTTCCAGTTCTCTTTCTTCAATGATCCGAAGACGGAGGAGGAGTTTTTCGATAGAGGCTTTGAAGGTGTTTATGGTACTTCTTCGATGAACAAGCAGAGCTACTCTGCTCACTGCGAGTGTTCTGAAGATGTGAATTCCGTACTGGGATGACAGCCCTGCTCGTATTTTGCAAGAGGGTTTTGTAAAAACGGAAGTGGTTGCCGTTTTCTCCACAGTGATGGTTTGCCTGGAAATGTCAGTATGCTTGACCAGTGTGAAGACTTGCTCAGATCCAATGCTGCTGCTCAGCAACACAAACTTGCTGCAGTCTCCCAGTTCATGTCCAATGGTTCTTCTTTGCCTTACAGCAAGTGCCTCAGCTTTCTGATGCAACAACAAAATGACACACAAAGGTGTATGAAGCATAATTGTGTGGTTTTTGAAGCATGTTTGGGCCCGTGCAAGATGTGAGGATTCCATATCAGCAGAAGAGAATGTTTGGGTTTGTTACATTTGAATATTCGGAAACTGTGAGGATCATTCTGGCCAAAAGGAACCCTCATTTTGTATGTGATTCTCGGGTGCTTGTGAAGCCTTATAAGGAGAAGGGGAAGATACCGGACAAGTACTAAACAATCTTTAACTCTTCAGCTTTGATTACAATGGGAATCGGACTCCCGACCCGGAACTGTTATCCTCAACCACGATGGGAATCTCCTCCTCTTGGCTATAATCATCGCCCTCGAACCGGATCTGCTCCATACCGAGTCGACTCGGTTTAGGTTTAGTGAGTTGGTGAGAACGAGTTGAGTAAAAACACACCGATCCGATCAGAAGGATAAGATCGAATTTGAATTTGAATTTGAAGAGAAAAAGAGATGGAAATAATTTAGGGTGGAATAATTTAGAGATGGATTTTTAGGATGAAAGGCGTACTCTCGGGGTTATAATGGACATTTGCCCCTCGGAATCTTTTTGCGAACTGCCACGTCATCCAAAACCGGGAAGCCAGCCGGTCAAAACGCGCTAGGTACCTCTATAATAGGATTTACAACTTTAGGTACCATGGTGATCGTTTTTCAAGTTCGGGTACCTTTCTTGTATAGCGAGGTAAGTTTGGGTACCAATGGTGAATTTTTTCCTTCTTATTTCTTTCTTTCTTTCTGGAATTCACAACTATAAGCATCTTGAATAATGAAACCTTGCGTGTCATTGACTAGGATTTGGGGTCAAACTGGAAATTATTGGAATTTTATGCAGCAAACAGAAACAAGAGGCTGTAACTTAAATGAACAATTTTGATCAACAGTAGTGCCCTCGAGGTCGGATGGTGACCGGACAAACTTTGTTCCGGTTATCGTTAAGTTTGATTTGATTCATTTTTCTTCCTTACAGCTAAGCAATGACTTATCAAGACTTTCCCAGTTAATTACTGACCAAACAACACCACTGTTTTTGGTAAGAGCAGTGTTGTCCTAGTCCTAACTACAACTTTTAACAGCCTAACAAGACATTCTTAAGCCCTTATTAAAAGTCAAGACATACAATTGATGGGGAAACTCATAAACAGACAAAATAATAATAATAACAATCCTATTGTAATAGTGTTATAGGTTATACATCAGGCATTCAAACTCAAATCCAATTTTGCTTTCAAATCGACCAAAAAGAAAAAATTGCTTTCAAACTGTCTCACTCAAGATTTTATCACTTTGAATTTCTGTTCATTATTCAATATGCACCCCTCCTCCATAATGTGGATTTTATTGAGATTACAAAACCTCATTGTATGAGTTCAATCTCCTATTTTCACTTCATTCTCCATTTCTCCTCACTTTCACCTTTTCACTCAGTTGAAAACAGCACAATCACGTCGGATATTACCATTCCTGCCGGTCTTGACTCCGACCCGGCCCAACTTAGTCATGGCAGTAATAAAGGCCTGTTGGAAAGCTGCACTGTTTGAGGCCCAAGTATTAACAGCGGTCCGGGTCCTGGTGTCAGTGAAAAGGACCTGATCCGAGGTGAACAAGCCTTTGCCCTGCTGAAGGTTCTTGTAGTACGTGTTGTCAAATTTTCTGGGCGTGTTTGGGTCCATGTTGACGGCTATGTTAGGGTCAACGTTCGTCGGACACTGCTGATGCAAATCTGCAGCGTATGATTTGTCCATCGTCGGGTCTACCGGGTTTCTGATCCGGCTAGCGAATTTGCTGCAGTGGGAGAATCCGACAGTGTGCGCCGCTGCAAAACAATTTTTTTTTTTTTTCGTCAGATAACTAGTTTTGTGCACGAAGAATAATGCATGCCACATACATTATGAAATAGACACATTAATGAACCTGTTTTCCGAACAAGTCCTAAAGCATTACCTATCCAAAATTAACTACTGTTCATTTTGACTACATAATTGTGTAAACCAAACGTTCAAAAGCCATCACACATGCACATATATACAGTGTACTATAGATACAATCCATTGAATCCAATACAAGATGTGTCATCAAAACAGATTTCAATTATGGTCTGTCCCAATCACTAGAGAACATGGTGTTATTTCAGTTGGGACACTCGTGTCCTTAATTAGCTAGTGTCCCACACCCAGAACACCCCAGAAATGGTGAAGGAATTGATGTACCTGAAAGAGCAACCATGTCTGTCTGAGTTAACCCATTGCTACTGAACATGGAATTGAGCTGGTTCACATTAAAGGTAGGCTGGGGAAGCTTCCCATTTACACTTGAGGAAGTTGAGCTCAGTCCATCCAATCTTCCCAATTCAACTGGATACGAAGGCCCCCCAGACTGCATTGAATTAGTATAGTAATTAGCATCGATCCAACAATACTACCTCCTAAGGTTAAATTGTTCAAGAATGAGTCAACAATGTATTAACAAACTAAAAAGCTCTATTTCCATGCCACGAACCAAAAATAATAGAAATGAAAATATAGGATTTCGGACAAGTGGAACACATGCATGATGGGAGGATCGGAAATTTGGTTGATACTATACATGCTGGATTGAACTCAGACCCCCGATTTGTTAGACAATGAATCGAGTTTATATAAATTAGAAGAAGCCAATCAATCATTACCAGAACAATGGCGTCTCTGGTGGCTAAAGCGAGAATGTCAGCACAAGAGACTTTGTTTCTGCACTGTGCATTTGCATCGACGGCTGCTTTTGCTTTGATCACAGTATCGAACCCATCTCCGGCCAATGACAGATTATCAGGGTGGTCTTTCTCTGCTGTGTTGCTTCCTCTTGAAGCAATCATAACTGAAGCATCACAACCCTGTTCAACAAAGCTCAGAATATGATCGGATCCTTCAAAAAACCAGTAAGCTTTTAGTTTCGACAGAATTTTGAGTTACCTGGACAAAGCAATCGTGGAAGAAGAGCCGAATAGTGGCGGGAACCGTCACAAATGTCTGTTGGAACTTCTTATTGACAGCATTTCTGACAATGGATTCGACATCGGGGCAGATATTGGAGTAGAAATTTGTTTTCAACTGCGCCGATGTGGGAGTGGAGAACATGCACAGAGAAAGGCAAAATGACCAAACCAGAACAAGACTGAACCTACCCATTTGAGCAGAACTGGATTCTCAGACACAGAGGAGGAAGAGAAAGTTGCAGAGAGGTTATATAGTACTGAGTTTGAGTGGTGGGCTTGACAGGAAAAACTAATATACAAAGAAGTAGGTGATCGATGGAGCTACATGGCTGTGTGCCAGTTGGTCTGAGAATCTTTTTGTGGAAGAAGCATATGGAGTGTTCGAAAGAGACTTGGTTTGATTTGGTTATGTGAGACTCTCACAATGCCGCCCTCGTCTTCTTGTTACTGCTCAGCAACACTTTGTCCAATTCGTTCTTGTTGTGCTAAAAATGAGAAAAATTAAGAGAGACGTGGTCCAAGTGAGAAAGAAACACTCCCAAACATAAAGATGGAAGAGAAGTCATCCACGTTAAGGTTCCTGTGGGCTTCTTTTGGTTTACCAGCACAGCATAAAAGGTGTAGAGTAATGGACCAGCTACTTGATAGAGATTTTGGATAACTGAAAACATAATAATGTTATGATTGATAATGATTTTTGGAGTTTTTAGGGCAATAATTATTAGATGATATTACATTATTATTTTAAGAAGTCCTTCTTATCTTCATACTCAATAATAATATATGAGATTTTGGGGGGAGATTTGTCAACTAATCATGATTAATCAAGATGCGCCATGCTGAATATCCAATTTAGGAAATAGACAATAGAAAAGAGTTTGTAATTGGCCGGTAAAGATAAATTGCTATGTGTTGTAGGAGAAACAAAATATATGTAAAGCGTAATCTTATTGATTGATAAGGAGACCTTTATATAGGCATTACAACAAGAATCCCTGTAAATCTAAGATTCTCTATCTACTAAAGATTCTAGATATCTAGTCTAATTAGGTCAAGACATATTACGAAAGTTACAAAATTAACCTTCTTTAAACACTCCCTCTTGTGTCGCGTACCTAATGGCGCTTAAGGCCTCACTAAAACCTTGCCAGCAAACAAAAACCTCTTGGGCAAAAATAAAAGCATGGTCGAAGGAAAAAGAGTACTACGCACCAACTACAAGTGTGCAAGACATGCGTAAGTAGACACCCCCTGAAGTCTACATGAGAACTCCCCCTGATGAATAAATCAGTCTTTGAATTCGGATAAGTGACACATACCAATGCGCTTCACATGCTTCACAAATGTAGATTTGGGTAGAGACTTGGTGAAGAGATCAGCGACATTATCTTCTAAGCTGACTTGCTTCACTTGGATATTCAAAGTCTCTTGCTGCTGCTGATTGTAGAAGAACTTAGGCGAAATGTGTTTAGTAATGTCACCCTTGATGTAACCCAACTTCATTTGCTCAATGCATGCTACATTATCTTCGTATATGCAAGTTGGTCCCATCGTAGTAGACTCAAGTCCACTAGACTCTCGAATGTGAGATATAACTGAGCGAAGCCAGACACCTTCTTTGACTGCTTCATGTAGTGCAATGATCTCAGCATGGTTTGAGGAAGTAGCAACAATGGTTTGCTTAGTTGATCTCCAAGAAATCGCCGTATTCCCCATTGTAAAAACATAACTTGTTTGGGAACGTCCTTTGTGTGGATCAGACAAATATCCAGCATCAGGGAATCCTACCATCACGTCATTTGGTGAATCTTGGTAGGAAGGGGTATTAACGAAGCCATATCGTGACCACGCTTTGGCATCCTCGTGATCAGAAGCTGTGTCGGCAGCGGCGGTGTTGCGGCGAGAAGCCGAGCTAGGGCCGAACTGGATGGCAGGCTTGTGGTGGTCCGAGCCTGGGTTGCCGTCGTGAGTTACAAGGGTTCGGCCAATGGTCGAATCCTGATGAGTGTATCGATAGAACAAGCCCATGTCGCTGGTTCCTTTCAGGTATCGAAAGATAGTCTTTGATTCAAGTCCAATGACGTTGTGTTGGCACAGAGCTAAATCAAGCTAACAAGTTCACCGAGAATGCAATGTCTGGCCTAGTGCACTGAGCTAAGTATAACAAAGCTCCAATAGCACTAAGATACGGATATTCAGCTCCCAAGACCTCTTCGTCATCTTCTTTCTGACGAAACGGATCTTTGTTGATATCCAAACTTCTAACGACCATGGGAGTGCCTGTAGGATGCATAACTTTGTCCATGTTAAATCGTCTGAGCATCTTTCGGACATATGCAGATTGGTGTACAAAGATTCCACCACTTCGGTGCTCTAGTTCTAAGCCTAGGTAAAACCGAGTCCTTCCCAGATCTTTCATCTCGAATTCAGATTTCAAGTAGCTTGCGGTCTCGTTGATCTCATTTAGAGTTCCGATGATATTCATATCATCAACGTAGACGACGACGGTGACTATGGCAAATCCTGAACTTGTTCTATTTATGAACACATAAGGGCATAACTCATCATTCTTGTATCCCTTCCCAACCAAGTAGTCACTCAAGCGATTATACCACATTCTTCCGGACTGCTTAAGTCCATATAGAGAACGTTTGAGGTTGATAGCAAAAGCACTTCATGGTTTCTGCTGACTTGATTTGGGTAGCGAAAGTCCATCAGGTACTTTCATATACATGTCGGTATCTAGATTCTCGTAAAGATATGCTGTAACAACATCTATAAGCTGCATATTAATTCTCTCTGAGACTACCAAACTGATTAGATAACATAAGGTAATAATGTCCATGACCGGAGAATACGTCTCCTCATAATCAATTCTAGGGCGTTGAGAAAAATCTTGCGCCACGAGTCGAGCTTTATATCGCTGGACTTCTCCATTCTCATTGCACTTTCTGACAAAGACCTATTTATGTCCAACTGGCTTCACTTTCGGCGGTGTAGGCACAACCGGTCCGAATACTTGCCTTTTCTTTAGAGAGTCAAGTTCAGCATGTATTGCTTCTTCCCACTTCAACCAATCCGCCCTTCGTTGGCACTCACCAACAGAGCGGGGTTCTATTTCGTCGTCGTCAATGATCTCTTGAGCAACGGCGTAGGCGAATGCATCATCGATATACATAGAAGACCTTTCCATAAGATTGTGCATGCATAAGAAGTTTAGTGAGATTTCCTTGTTCTCCAACATCAACGGTGAGTCTAAGGCGTCCCTTAGGGAATTCAAAGTTGATTCTTGGACATAGGTATAGTCGGAGATAATCTCATGTGACGGCGTCACAGTATCGATGATGAGCGGATTTCTTTGTGCCAGAACACATGTCCTCTTTCTAGTTACAATGTCCTTGGAGCCAAATGGTCTCCTCCTCTTCCTCGGGGGATCCGAAGTCGACGCCAGCTCTCCACTTGAGAAGGCCGAGCCTAGATTGCCGACAACACCTAGGGCACGGGTCTCGAGACCGGCGGCGCGTGGTGGTTGTCCATGTCGAGGGACGTTGAGCCTGGCAGGTACATTCACAGCAAGTATGGTTGATCTTGTCACTTTCGCGATATCGGTAAAGGAGTCGGGCATCGAATCCGCAACCTTTTGTAATTCCAATATGCGTTGTACTTCCGTCTCACACTGAGACGTGCGGGGATCATAATGAGACATAATGGGAGAGAACCACGTCAATTCCTGACGTTTCTTTGGGACGGATACGTTCCCATCTCCCCCTAACGATGGGAAGAATGTCTCATCAAAGTGACAATCTGCAAATCTTACAGTAAACAGATCACCTGTCGTAGGCTCTATGTAGCGGACAATCGTTGGTGCTTCATATCCAATGTAAATAGCTAATCGTCGTTGAGGACCCATCTTGGTACGCAGTGGAGGCGTTATTGGCACATATACGGCACAACCAAAGGTGCGCAGATGCGAAATGTCAGGCTCGTAACCAGTTACCAGCTGGTACGCACTGAATGGTTGGCTATCTATGGGTCGTAGACGAATAAGCATAGCTGCATGTAGTATTGCATATCCCCATGCCGAAACCGGCAAGTTAGTGGCCATGACAAGAGACCGAGCAAGCTGAAGTCTCTTGATAGTTGCTTCCGCAAGGCCGTTCTGAGAATGAACGTGGGGCACGGGATGTTCAACATCAATCCCAACTGAATGCAATAGTCGTCGAAATATTTAGATGTAAACTCTCCAGCATTATCTAGTCTGATTGACTTAATCGGATTGTCGGGATGGTGAGCTCGAAGCTTTATAATCTGAGGTAGGAGTTTAGCAAATGCAACATTTCTCGTGGACAATAATGCGACATATGACCAACGCGTCAAGGCATCAACCAGAACCATAAAGTATCAAAATGGTCCGCATTCTGGTGTTATAGGTCTACAAATATCACCTTGAATTCGTTGTAAGAATGGAACATTCTGTTTCTTGTCAATAGAAAAAGATGGTCTTGCTTGTAGTTTTGCTAGTGAACAAGATTTGCAAAACGAGCGATGGGCATTGGACATCGCCACGGAGGCATGAGAAGAAGGGGTCAGCCGGTCCTCTCCTTGGAGTCGAGAGGTTGCCTACGTCTGTACCGAGGCCGAGCCATGGGCGAGGCGCCTAGGCACGGTGTTGGCAACATGTTCTTCGTAGTGCTGATCTCTCTTTCGTTTCTGAGATTTGAAAAACGGATGACCGTGGGAGCATTTCTGAATACGAATCATCAAATCGCGACCCGGATGGCCGAGTCTATCATGCCAAAGTTTGTAAGCATCTGTATCACATAGGATAACTACATTGGATTCAATGGCTGGAATGGTTGTGAAATACATTCTGTTTCGAACACGTTTACACTTCTCCACAATGCGAGTACGCAAATTTTGAGTGGAGGTGATCAACAGATATTCAGTTCCCTCTTCAACATAAGTGTTGAGGTGATAATCGTTGTCACGTACATCCTTGAAAGCCAGCAAGGTTCGGAGCGCCTTCGGCACATACAGAGCGTCATATACTCTAATTTCGGTGCCGTTAGGCAAAAGAAATTGGGCAGGACCTCGACCTTTGACGATCGGTCCTGTTCCTGTCATCGTGGATAACGGCGATCCGCTGGGCATAAAATCCGTAAACAATTGCCGATTCCGGAGAATGGTGTGAGTCGTAGCACAATCCAACAAACACTCGATTTCGCCGTGAAACATCTACAAAAGCAATGTAAATTGAATCAAACGTCTATATAAAACACGACGAGTGTTCTTGAATATAATCGGAACTCGATCCCTTATATAGGGTTGGGGCAATCCCACATAGGGTATTGGGGGAATCCCATATAGGGTGTTGGGGCAATCTATCATCACAAAACGAGGTGTTCAGGCCGACGATGTAGAGTTATATTCAGGCCGACATAGTATTAGCTCTACATATACATAGTTGACGAAACCTTGACTTGGCACCGAGGAAACATCATTATCAGAAAAAAAAAAATCTTTCTTTTATTTATATACGCCATGAAAAAATGGACCAAGGCCGAGCCTCGCCGTGCGTAGGGCAATCTGATGCTAAGGTTGAGCTATGACCGAAGCATATCAAGTCCGAAGACAAGGCGATGCCGTGACTAATTTTTTATTTTTTTTCGGTGTCGGGTCAGCAGTGGAGGTGATGGCCGGCAGCATGGTTGCGAGGTTGTGCTGCGCATTGCACATGCTGCCGATATGTCTTGTCGCGATTTTTCGCGAATTTCTCATTTTGTTTTGTGATTTGGTTTCAATATGAGTTAATATCACCAATTTCGTGGTGAACTCAAAATAATTATGTCTTTGAAAATTTGACGCATTGAACTATTAATGCTTTCATAGGGGATGTATAGATCTCGTTTCATTCATTGAATAAGAGAAATATTATTAATGACAACTTTGAAAAGTACATCAAAGATGTTCTAAAACAACGACTTATCAAACAAAGTCGTGAACTATGATTAGAAACAAGCCAAAAATAACAATGTAATCAAACTTGAACATGAGTCATAAGCATAGAAGCTTATTCATAATCCGGAGTATCATACTCATTTGTCCTACGTTTCTTGGTAGGTTGGAAGTCATCGATGGTGAGTTGAGTATCTTCCTCATCATCTTCTTCCTCGAAGTCTCCATAGTTGGCTTCTTGAGCCATATATTGCTTGTGTTTCTTGTAGGCGGCTTGGACATCTCTACTAGCTTTGCAATATCGCTGAAGATGATTCATGGAGCCACATTTGAAGTAAGGAGCCAAAGCTTGATTGGGTGCGTGGCCACCACGCTTGGAGCCAAAACCGGGACGGTTTCCTCCACGGAGAGTAGCGGCGGGGCCGCCGTCCCTCTTCCAAGTGAGGTTCGGCTAGGGCTGGCGCGTCCTCTTCCTCCTCCGCCGCCGCGTGTTGCCTTTGGCACACGTGGTGGCGGTGCTTGACGTTCACGAGGTTGATTCCTCTGTTTGAGAGCCTTACAGCAGGCTTGGTGAGTTTCCGCAATGAATTTCGAGCCTCTAGGCCTTTTGTTGGTAGTAAGGATCAACTCATGATACCTCTCTTTTCGTTGGAGCACATTAATCAGGTCACTGAATGTCTTTATGGTGCCCTTTTCAAGGAGATCATGGTACTGGTGCGACAACATAGACGCAGATTCTGGGAACGTTGTGAATGTCTTCTCCATCATGTCGTGCTCGGTCTTCTCGACACCACAAAAGCTCAGATCAAACTGTATGTTGAGCATAGTCTGATGATATTCCTGGACGGTATCAAAGTCTAATAAGCGGATTTGCTCCCAATCTGACAATAAGTCAGGAAGCTGTGCATCATGCACATTGTCGAAGCGATCTTTGAGGATGTCTCATAGCTCTTTGGGATATGTTTTCCTCAGATATTGCTTCTTGAGCGTTGGATGGATGTGGCGCCTGAGAAACATCAGGACTTGAGCCTTTTGTTCAGGAGAAGCTTGCAGGTGTTCATCCTCTGGAGGGACAATGGTGGCCGTGAATCTCTTTCCGATGAAGGTATTCTCAACATCAGAGACCCACCTCTTGTATTCCTTGCCTTGGACATCCAAGATGTCGAATTCTGGACGCTGAGTGTCAACCATCTACAAGATGCAAATAGGGAGACATTAGTATCGATCATAGCGAGTACTAAGTAAGTTTGATTATATTTTTAGAACATGTGCCAAGATGTGTTATGGTCACATAAATCGATGTAAATTGTGACTTCAAGTCACTATCGATATCTTCCCTTTTGTTCTCTTTTGAAAAAGAGACGTTGTGGTTCACAGTATCGTCACAGTTACAAGCACAACGGTGGTCGGTAACGTCACAGTTACCCCAATAAACGTTTGGTACCAGGGCAATCAACCCCCCGTATACCGTCCCGAGAAGCGAAAGAATCGGGATGATGTAGCAGGGACACGAGAAAGTCCCGGACGAAAAACAAAATTCCCAATAAATTGAAATTCAGAAAGCGGCAACGTTTAATAAATATTTACCTCGTTGATTGATTCTTGATCGAAAGAAACTTGAGATTTGGAGAATCTTGTTTTCTTCGATTTTTCTTGGTTTCTTCGAAACAAGGACGAAGGCTTTGAATAACGCTTGATTGGTTTGCGAACAATTTTAGACGTTGGGGGAGTGTGTGAGTGAAATTGCACACACGAGCTATCGAAGGCTGCCGAGCAGGTTTCGAGGCTGCTGTGCGGGCTGTCGAGCGAGGGGCTGCGCGGGCTGCTCGCGCTGTTGGAAGGGACTAGGGGCTGCCGAGAGGGACTGTCGACAGGGCTGGGCTGTCGAGCAAAGGGTGCCGAGCGGGGTTGTCGACAGGGTTGCGTTGTCGAGGTGGACTATCGATAGGGACTAGGTCTGCAGATATAGAGGATGTGGGCGGTACACTGAATTGGCACCAGGGAACAATGAAAAAAAAAATTGAAACTTTTTTTTTCAGAATCAGGGTTTTTCTTATGTTCTAGGGCTATTAGACAACTGACTAAGAACAAAAGTGCTTGATAACGTGTTGTAGGAGAAACAAAGCATAAGCAAAGCGTAATCTTATTGATTGATAAAGAGGTCTTTATATAGGCATTACCACAAGAATCCCTGTAAATTTGGGATTCCCTATCTACTAAAAATTCTAAATATCTAGTTTAATTAGGTCAAGACACATTACAGAAGTTACGGAATTAACTTTTCTTAAACACTATGCAATTTTATTTATTTGTTTATTTTTATTATGAATCGTACTAATTAATGTCTAGTTAAATTATACTACTATAAGTCTGGGTAATAAAAACCTACCAACAATTAATGCACCGGCCATATCTAGGTCTTCTAAAGTGTAAACAAATCATCAACTTGTGTATTTTGCGGTCCTAGCTATCTAGGCCTAAATGATGTATATATATCAAACTGTGTATGACAAGAGCTGATAGGGTTGGACTTGGGACTTAGACGATCAAGTATTAAATATTGTAGTTGGTGTTTCCTAATTCCCATTTGATTATATATCAGACTTTCCTAGGTCATTATTTCTTTGGGATATGATTGCCTATAGGTAGTAATTAAGATTTGATGAGATGGTCCATCACTCATTACGGTATAAATCATATATACCGTAGTTGTCAATTTATGGGATAACCACGGTGATTAGCCCCTCATTACGTAGCTTCTATTCTTAATTAATCACTAATTATATGTATCAATCAAATTAATTAGGTGTTAACTGGTGAAGGAAGACCAGCTCGATCACTGGCCACTTCCACTTCAAAAACCAGAACAGGAAATTACAAGAATGGTTATTATTCAGGTGGCAGAATTGTTATTAGAACACCATGCATGTCTGTCACTGCACAGAAACAAGAAAAGATGAGTGCATGAAAATGATATAAACAACGTGCCTGATTCATATACGTACATTCAGAACGCAATACTATAATATCAACTTATTTTTGAAGTTAATAAAACATTTCGAAAATTATACTGTTCTTGTTCTTAACATTTTCTGGCATGGACGGACTATAGGATGGTACGTAGCATTAGAAGTTGATTAAAGTTGCTTATGACAATATATAGTATTATATATATACTGAGATATATAAGAATGATTGTCTTGACTCAGAAGTCTGGAATCAATATCTGCATCCTGCGCTAGCTACTCGATCCCTTGTCATTTCGCACATGCTCGATCAAGTCGGAGTTGGACATAGATATATGAATGATTGAAAACATGAAACAGTGCTGCTTAGAGAAATGCTCACCAACTCGATCAAGAAGCTAATTAAGAGGGAAGGTGCATATATGTTAGTATACGTTCAAACACGTACCTGTAGGTGTTGATCTCTTGCTCTATGGCCACTTCCACATAAGTAAGTGATCGAAGTTTGAGCGAGGACCATCGACGCTTATAGTATAAGAATTTTTCCTTATATTTGAAAGGTCGGCTAAATATACGTATCATCTGTTAAGCATGGAATCAAATATGTTGGGTTGAAAAAATTTGTGGCCAGATACGTACCTGTGTATGAAAATCCAACTTAATTTGCTTAATTGAGCACAGATGTTGGATCAGCCAACAAAATTTGAGGTTCGATTAGCTAGTGACAGCAGATCATCTATTCCCTGCATATGAATAACACCACATCGATTGATCCTAACCTCAAATTGCTGGGGGTAATAAAGATTTGATGGAGGGAAAGTTTACAGCTTTTAATGAATAGTGCACTCGATGTGGTGCAATCGAAGTCGTCCTAGCGCACTCGTGCAATGACAATGTAACTTTGATAGAGTAAAATTACAGAGGATTAACGATTTAATGGCATTTAGACGAGACAGCTAGAAGATTGACCTAGCCGCTTAACAACCTGATATAGTTTCTTAAAGTTGAAGAAACATTATAGGGAAATCTGGGAAAAAATAGTAAAATTTACGATAATTTTTCTTAATATGAATGTAACTAATTAACTTGATTTACATCCCTCAGAATATATGAAAAACAAAAACAGTTTTTCTTAGCAAAAAATGCAGAATATACAACAGAAGTATACTGCGTTTACAAGAAAGTGAGAGCAAACCAGGTTAGCTTTCGATGGATATTGATCATACCGTATTCATTACATGCAGTACTCTTATTTGTATAATAGAAAGATAACAACGATATATATCCTATACAAATATCAATAAGCAAGCTAATTAATCTTCTTCACAAGGCATTGGGTATCGGCACAAAGGACACAAGTGACTGGTTGTTAGCCACTTTTCACCGCACTCCTCATGGAAAATGTGTGAACAAGGCAAGCGAATAGCTTGAACGCCACCCTCAAAACACTCCATACAAATAACACACGACTCCTCTGCATCTTCGGAATCATCAAGGGTCACTCTCTCCACATCTTTGATGAATGATTTAGATGCAGGAACAAGCCTGACCTCATATGTATCCATGGATTCATTTGTAACCCTCTCAATCATCCCAAATCCATCCCTAATATATCGACGTCGGCGAGTTATACGATTGATGCTCACATGCATGAATAGGCCGCAAGGTGTTGGCCGATTCGAGCACCCGAAATATTTCTCTTTTGATGTCTCTCTGATTCCATATCGGGACGCCCATGCGGGAAAGAACCTCAGAGATGAGCAGAGTGGACGCCCTATCAGACAATAGCTTTCCACGAGGGATCTCTGATATGGTTTCTTGAGCTGTTAAAACGATTGGGCTTGAAATATCGCCTATATCTCGATCATCATCTGCCGAAACACAAATGGTGAGTGATGAGTTGTGGCGTTTGAATTTGATGGGAAGAACTGCGTCCTCTGGAGGCTGGGACTGGATATTGTTGATCAAGGGTTGCCTAGTCTGCCAAACAAGGGTTTGATAGTAGTTGCTTGTTATCGGGGACATGCTTGATGAGATTAAGAATAGTAATTAAGGTGGACAAATGAGAGAGGGTACGTCGTTTATATTTATAGTCCACATAGGTAGACCAAAGCCGAGTAGGACAGGGAGTATGAATTCCAATTGACCTAATGATTTCTACTCCACTCCGATAACTAGGGTTTCCAAAACTTCATTGTTATATGTTTGTTTCCGTAAACACCAAGAAAGCATATATATTCCCCTAATAATTGATTTCCATACCTAATTAGTTCTCTTTTTTAATTTCATACCTGAATTTATGTCCCGGCCCCGGTTTTGAATCTTATTTCTTCAAACGTAACCGTTTAGCATTTTGATACCTATCGATTCTTAATAAGGAGCACCTTTTGTCTGTTAAAGGCTTATACTAGCTATATAGAGAGAGAGAGAGGCATAGAGAATTACAAGCACGTACCTCCTCATCAGGTTGTTAATTTATTCAAAATAAATGTTATTATTATTTATTTAAAAAATAAGGAGCACTAGGCAACATAAAACCCATATATAGTTTTCTGAAATCCGAAGGTCGATCATCCAATTATCTAAATAAAGAGAATATGCTTGTTCAGGGTCCTAAATTCTAAACCCTAATCAGACCATGCCCACGCTTTAAAGCTCCATCAACAAATTATCGAAATCTAGCTGCAGGAATAAGCTTCAATCTGCGGTGGCGTTGCGAAGTCACCTCATATATATCCACGACCATAACAATAACAGGCAGCTCATGATGAATTCGGGAGAAGGCCTGAACTACTTGGCAAAGAATAGATTCCTGCTCATCTAGGGGAACATCCATGTCGTTGAGAACCTCAGTCACCAGCGTTGAGCACATACTGGTATCTGAACGGGGGACTCTTATGAGCTTCTTAGCTTCGAGGTCAGTTGTTGTTTCTTCGTAAAGAACTCCAGCGTCATCCGAAACTATCATGCTTTCGATAAACATGTAGAGCCTCACCAGGATGGGAAGCACGTCGACGTCATCCTCGTTGCTTAGAAGCTGGGACATATGCATGGGTGCAGTCTCGTGTACTATGATATCGCTACGGTAGTAATGTCGCTCCATAGTTGATGTCATGTCTGATGAACTAAATGGTTAAGGACAATGCAAGCATTGGGGCATGTAGTATGTATAGTATATATGTGTAATATAACCCCATACCTTGCTGGTTCTAAATATTGTAGGAGAAGATAAGGGTGAATCTAAATAAGATGTATTTCCTTATTTAGAGTGATTTTTGTAATGAGTATTCTCATTATCGTGAAGTTAATATTCTCGAATCTACTGCTAAGAAGTATTTACTTCTTGACAAGACATATTGCTTGCCCCATATTCAGAGCTTCCCAAGCCAACCTATGAGCAATTCCATTACGTCTCTTACGCACATGTTTCCATGAAACAGGACTAACAAAGAAAGACCTCCATCAAGTACTTCTGCAGTTGCGTGAACATCCAATATACTCCAATCTATCGCTTTCATGATGTTAAGAATCCTCTGCAAATCCTAACTGTACGTCTGAAGTAACACAAACCATTCTCAAGCGCTAGTATCTCAGTTGTAGCCGGTTTGAGCGTGCATGCAATCATCTGGTATCTGCGGCAATGCGGCATCAACTGACGCCCAGATAATCCCAGTTTGCACCTGTCAATACCAGATGCTTTGTCCAAAACGTACATCAATCTGATCGAGCTTGCATGCACCCTGCACACTCCTTGAAACCCATTAGGTTATGTAGCCCAATGTTTACCACTTTGGCCCTATAATTCAAAATCATCTGTGGAGTCTGGACAGCAGCCACGTTATCTAACTGACGCCGGGTACCCCTACTCCTTGATCTCCAATTCTCGAGCCCTTGAGCTATAATAAACTCCCCCCGCGGCCTTGCCACCATATTACGACAATTACATACTTGAGGTAAGTAGCAGGTAACACCCGAACTCTGCCATGCTCTAATAACATTATTAGTGTGTTATTATGTCTTCAAAAGTTCGAAAGCCAATGAAGATAATCGTCTTAGACATGCATTCGTTGATTATGTGGTTAAGCACATCAACAGTTGGCTCATTCTTGATTCTTCTTGACAACTACAGTGAAATAGACAGATAGTTCACAGACGTTGATCGAGCTCCTAAGAACAATAACTTAATGCATCAGAGAGCTTCATACAAGTACCACCACGAACTACACAATTATAATGAATTGCTTTCTATCGTGAACCAAAGAAACAAAAACCGAGTCATGTAACATTATAATTGGATCGAAGATTCCATACACAATACATCATCATAGCATCTGTAATTATTTTACAACAATGTTGGTCTTTGGTTCCCGGAAAATGGCTGAGTCATGAAATTATCGCTCTATAGTTTTATAATTGATTGACACTTTGGTCTTATAATACAGCCCGTGATATATAATAGAACGGAGAACCAATAATTTGTATTGACAGAGGGTCGTGACAGTACTTAATCTAGAAGAGGAATAATTGAAAGTTTAAGATGAAACCATGACATCTCCACGTCTAAATGCAAGAAGAATCTTCATTATCTAATTCCCCGATACAACTACACGAAACTAAAGATAAGCTAAACAATATTTATACATACACACATGTGCTAGTTTCCAATATGCACAATATATACCTTTGAGGAAAAAGTTAGCTTGAGCAGAAATTAGGAAACAAAAGGAGAAAATTTTGCATCCTAATTAGTATTGTATCAGAAAAATTAACCTTTGTCTTTACCAAAAAAAGACTTGTGTGTATGATGTAGTTCTTTGCCATCTTTAATCTTTGATCTCGGTAGCTAGGCATCTTGGAGTGCAACGTGAAAGAAGGATTTCCTATAATTTCAGTTGAATGGAATAGGGTCACAATGATATACAATCAACTGAATTGAAAATCAACCCGTGGTAGAATGAACGTACACAATGGTGCGTATATACGGTATTTGGAAAAAATCAGAACTAAATTTTATGTAGAAATTTTAAATTTTATGTAGAAGCCAAAACCTCATGGCAAATTGTTTATCTATTTGAAATATCTATTCTCATTTTGGAGAAACACAAACTAGAGATCGGACTAGCATGACATTACGATGTTGGTTACGATGTTAAGGATCCACTTGACATTAATAATGGCCATATTTATGTAATTTCAAATCTTGAAAATTTAACACCCGGAGTATTAAATTATGCTAATACGGTCATGACTAACAAAGAAATTAACATGATGAGAAGAGTATGTCATTAACCAAGACTCTGGTACCGCCTAGTCATGATGTGATTGTAAATATTTTCATTTAATGTCTATCATATTTTCAAACTTATGAAGAAATTTAACCCAAGTATTGTTTGCACCAACTTGTTAATTTATTCAAACAAAAATATTTTAGGGTCTTATTAAGGCCAAAGAATTTTGGCCTTAATCCTACGTGGCGTGCCACCTCATCAAAACACATCATCAATATCAAAAATTTTGTTATGTTATATTTGGGTTAAAATACAATCTTATCCTTTCAAATCCAATAACTCTAGATTATTGTCATTTTTCAAAAATAAAAATAATTTTAAAAAAAGAAAAATATTTTTCAAGTTATTTTTTTTATTACACTCGTTTTAAAATTTAAACACTGAATATAATAATTTTTTTAATTATAATTATTTAAAAATATAAATTTAAGTGAATATATATATATATATACACACATATACATATATAGAAAGAAGTTTAGGGTTTATCACGGTATCACCAACTCTGCTAGGTGATTGATGGTTTTTGAAAAATCAAAACCTAGCTGCTAGCTCCGGCATGGAATCAAGTGGAGGTCGTGGGTCCGATCGAGGATGGACCAAAGAAGCAGCGCAAGGGGCCATTTGTGGCTGATCACTTCACCCTGCAAGTCTGCAGGCTTTTTTGGTCAGCAAACCCAATGGACCCACCGCCCCATACGGCTGCTCCTCCGGGCACCGGCAACGCGTGCTTCCATGTCCACTCACCCACCTACCCAGACCCACCTCCCCTAGCCTCTCTCTCTCTCTGTCTCTCTGGGATCTTAAACAATTCCACAATTCCACACTTCCACGATGGATCACGAGATGACAACAAAAAACAAAGTAAGAAGAGTATAAAATACCTGGAGCTGGAGATCGATGATCACGAAACTCCACACAAGCTAACACTAACTAGCAGCAACAACAGCAGCAGCTAAGCCTAACAGGAACAAGAACAGGAACAGGAACAGAAACAGAAACAAGAACAAGAACAAGTAGCATGCACCGCATGTTAACACTTGTATATATGTTATATGCTATTATATATCCATCGTCTTCTTGATAACCACGACCGGGCAGAAAGGCCGGCTGACGTACCGACGATCGATCTCATTGCACCAGTTTTATATTTTAGTAATTCATTAAATTAACATGCAGCCTAATCCATCATTTATTTCTAGATTTCAAAACTAATATCCAGGGCCTAGCTTGTATAGTTAGTTGGATTAGATCTTCAATTCCAATCTGTCAAAACGGGGAACCTACTCCACCCAAAACGGGGTAACCCCAACATTTTATCCATTAGCTTTGCACTTATTTGTGGCTATAATAATCAAAGTGCTAGGTCCCGGGCCGGACCTGAGATTTGAGGACTAAGGTAAACTTTAAGATTGGTGCCCTCTAGTATTTTAATACGAAAAAATCAATAAACACCAAATATGGCAAAAAAAAAAAAATGGCGTTCATCATGAAAATATTAGGAAAAAAAGAAGAAGAAAAAAGCAGACTAGTCAAATCTGCTCATTACAATGTTGTTAATAACAGTACTAATGAAAAACAAAAAATAAAAATCATCAGGCCATAAATTTCTTCCATTTGGCATTATAAAGTTACTTGAATACTACTCGCCTCGCAGTCTTAGAAGCGAAAGTATCAATTAACTTTGCATAATCAACTTTCTCGACCATTTTTTTCTCAATAGTTAACATAGCCAAGTCATTTAGTCTCTCTTATGACATAGTTGACCGGAGATAAGTTTTGATCAACTTCAACTTGGAAAAACTCCTTTCAGGAGATGCTACAGTAACTGGTATGGTCAACACAATTCGGTAAGCAACACATGCATTTGGATAACATCCATCCATCTTCCTCAAATAATTCTACACATCTATTGATCTGGTTGTTTCTGCTGGCAGTGAGTGTCTTACCAACTTTAATTCTAAACATAATTCTGATGCATCAATATCAGAGTACCCACCATGTGTTAGAGATTTTTGGAGATTAACACATGAGCTCAAAACACTAGTATCATCAGCAGACTTTAACTTCTCCATAGAAAACAAAAAGCCAAATGTTTCTTCATATTTTTGAAATTGCTCAAACCGAGATTGAAGTGAAAGAAGAGCTTGATCAATAACAAATAAAAAAAAGCTAACCCGAAAAGATTATTTAGCTGATTGGGTTACCTCTTCACTGTTGGTCTCATCAAATTGCCTCTTTCTTTTAATGATGCATTTCTCTGGAAAGCCAGCTGCAATCCCCTTTTCACTTGCAATATGTTCAGCTTCAGTCATAGCTTGATCAAACCCAAATTCTCTATACTCTTCAATAGCAGAAATTAACCCTTTTAACTGGCTAATAACAACATCAATCTCCATATTTTCTGCTTGAAGAAACTTACTAACAATGTTAATATGTTGCAGCAGCTTGTACCAGATTACCATTGCAAGCAAAAACTCAAAATTTGTAAGTTCAAATTTAGCCAGGCCTTGAGCTTCACTTTTGGTTCTCGGGTCATGAGTTGTTCTTGCCAATTCATCCAAAGCATCTTTTATTTGCGAAGCTTGCTCTTTTATGGGCTTAACGCTTTCAACATGGCTTTCTCAACGTGTTTGTGAGAGCGGCTTGACTGTAAGACCCTTCACATGTTTTTTAAAAATCTGCCACCGCTTTGTAGAAGAAGAGAACAATGTGCAGATGCGCTGTATAACTCCAAAAAAATGACATTGCATCAACATGACAAGTCACCATATCACATAAAGCCAAGTTGAGACTGTGACATCCACAAGGAGTGTAGAAAGCTATGGGATTAACTTCAAGTAATCTTCTTTGTACACCTTTATGCCTCCCTTTCATATTGGACCCATTGTCGTATCATTGACCTCTTATATCATTAATGTCAAGGTAAAGGTTGCTCAAGACAATTTTAAGCTCCTTAAAAAGTCCAAGCCCTGATGTATCGCCAACCTTCAAGAACTCAAGCCAAAATTCTTCCACTGCTACTATATCTGCTGAAAGATCCACACATCGAATAACAAGGGACACTTGCTCCTCGTGGCTTGCATCTGGAGTGCAATCAAGTATGACAGTGAAATACTTTGCTTGTTTGATTTTTACAAGAATTGAACTCTTCACATCATTAGCCAACATCTGTATCAGCTCATTTTGAATCTTGGGGCCAAGGTAGGTGTTTCTGCCTAAACCCGGGGGTCTTGGTAGATACTTGATGAATCCAACTCGATCTCCTGCAATCCTGCTTACTAAGGGGAATACCGGGCGGGCCGGCCTTCACCTCTCCGATGCCTAAGTTAGTATAGTTGGAATATATATAACCTGGGCACGTATGTAAGCAGGGAGAGAGACAAGTTACCTATTTATGGTGGTAGTTGAGGCCCATATATAAGTGGTTGAGGGTGAGGGCTGGCCTTACCCTTCGATGTGGGACTGGTTCCCTTCTGTTTGGATATTCTGGTGCCCTCTTTGGCAGGCAGGCGCCCCCGGTCCCAGGATCCCTGAAGGCAGGATAGACCGCTGGGGCCCGAGGCCTGGTGCTGGTGGTCCGATCCTGGGTCCTGGTGCGCTTGCTGCGGGTCTGTGGGCCCTGGTGTAGCCTCTCTGGCTACTGTCAACAAGTCCCCCAAGTTCCCGGTCAAGTGCAATCTTGAATGGGGACTTAAGATCTGTCTTGCTCTTGGCCTGCAGACCCGCAGGGTTACCAACCTACCGGTCCCCAGTCCCCCAAGTCCGCGTTAAAGATTGGGCGTGACCGAGGTGAGTACCTGTTACCGATGGCAAGAAATAATTTATAAGCATGTTGGGTAATGTGAAACAGGATTGTGCTCGAGTGTTTAGGGCATGGAGCGGGGTGAAAACCCGAAGAGTGCATGAGATGATGCCATGCGATAGATGGTGCATGGAATGATGATTAGGCGTTGAAATCCGCCATGCAAGAGATGGTGTATGGAATGATGATGAGGCGTTGAAATCCGCCATGCAAGAGATTAATGCACGGAATTCTGATTGGGCCTGCTGCCCTTTCGGAATAAGGCGGAGCTCACTGATCCCGAACTGGGCATCCTGCCAAATCGGAACGGAGCGGTGCCAACTGGGCCAGAACCGGGCGTTCTGCCAAATCAGAACGGAGCGGTGCAAACTGGGCCAGAACCAGTTGTTCTGCCAAATCAGAACGGAGCGGTGCAAACTGGGCCAGAACCGGTTGTTCTGCCAAATCAGAACGGAGCGGCGCAAACATTTGCTAGTTCTTCTCAGCTTGTGTTTGAATAAGCGATGAGGTAAATGTGCAGGTTTGTTAGCCTGCGGGGAGATTTGTTCTGTGTTAGAGATACAATCTGCCCGGTGGGATGGTGTAGAGATAACGAGTCTCCCCCATGTGTTCCCAAAGGTATCGCAGTTCAGTGCGATGCAGGGTTTTTATCCTGCTGGACAGTATCGCGGTTCAATGCGACGCAGGGTTTTTATCCTGCTGGACAAGAGTACATGTGTTAGATGTAAACTCGCCCGGTTTGTAAAGCCCATGCGTTTGCCATGGAGGCGGGCGAACTCGACGGGCGACATGCCTATCGAAACGAGTCCCCCTGTGAAAAAGCCATGGGTCCGGGTGATTATGTTTCCGGAAAGTACTCTCAAGCTGGTTGGACATGACGGAACCGATGGGGTGGACCTCGCCCGGGCGTTCTGCCATATCGGTGCGAGGCGGAGTTCATGGGGGCTCGACGGGCGTTCTGCCAAATCGAAACGAGTCCCGGATGAGCTTGCAGACCGGACCTCGATCGGGCGTCCTGCCATATCGAAACGAGGTCGTTGGTGCAAATGCGGGGAAGATGCCATGGAGCCGGTTGAATGATCATAACCGCGGACTGCCATGGTACCGGGCGGGACTCGCGCGGGCAACATGCCATATCGGTGCGAGGTCCTGCTCAAACCCGGATAGATGCTCTTGAAGCGGTTGGATCAGCATAACCGGTGAGAGGTCTTCAAGCTTTGCAGCGAAGAAGCCATGGAGCCGGTTGGAAGATCACAACCGCGAACTGCCATGGAACCGGGCGGGACTCGCACGGGCGACATGCCATATCGAAACGAGGTCCTGCTCAAACCCGGATAGATGCTCTCGAAGCGGTTGGATCAGCATAACCGGTGAGAGGTCTTTCAAGCGGTTGAATTGTAATGATGATGGCGTGCAACCGTGGAATCTGGGGAAGCGTAGGGGAGCGTGACTCCCTGGTTCCTGCTCCTACCTTCCTGTCGCCAGCGTGTGGGACAGGTGGCTGACATGCATTTAAGGAGGGAGTCCATCAGTCCCGTCAGTTATGATGGCGTGGGCAGTTTTACCAATGCTGGGACACGTGCCATCAGGGAACGGTTTTGTGATGGAGGGCCTGGATTCACAGGCGTTTGAGTTGCTCTGATTGCGTTTTTTGGAGGGATTTCTAAATGCCTAGGGCACCGGTCCCCTCTATAAATAGGTCTCTTCTGCTCTTCTTTCTACTTTTGCTTCTTGCACTTTTAAGAGAGACTGAGAGAAAAAGGAGGTGGTCCGGCGAAAAAACCCTAAGTTCCTTGCCCCAAGAGATCCGTTGTTTGAAGCGCTCCCAAGCCTCCTTTTACCATTGCTCGTTGCTTTCGCAGAGCGGATTGTCCTCGGCTGACCATACTAATCGGTAAGTTGTGTTCTTTGCCCCGGTGTTTCTTGCTTTTTGATTTGTTGTTTTGCGGCGGGGGGGAGGGATTTGTGTCGCTGACTGGGTTGCTCAGCGGCAAACTTTTGGGGAGAGGCCGTTTGAAGGTGGTGTTGTAGTCTGTTGCTGACGAGCGTTAGGGTTTTGCTTTTCTGCCCCTAGATTAAGATGTACACTTCGAGCTCGGAGGAGGCTTCTGAATCTGCCGCAAGAGGTCCTGTGGTGGATGATGTGTAGAGGATGCAGGACTGGCTCGATTCTGAAGCCCCGGAGCAAGAAGCCGCGGACCGCTCCGGGAGCGGTGCCTCGTCCACGTCCTCAGATTCCAGGTCAGATTCCTCGGAAGCTGAGATACCGCACGGGGTGCGCATGGCCGGTGCGCGCGCTGAAAGCTACACGCTTGGTAGGGGAAGAACTGCCGTGGTGTGTGACGAACCGGAGGAGAGCATGACTCCCGCGGAGATTGCCGCGTTCCGGGAAACGTGAGGTATCCCGGACGATATCTTTTTGCTTCCATTGAACCCTGGAGAGTCGGCCTGTAACCCGGAGGAGGGTTGGGTTGCCGTGCATCCGGACCAGTTCCGGCACGGGATGTCGCTACCGCTGCCTGACTTTGTGCAGTATATACTGAGTGCCCTGCCAGCGTCGCCCGCGCAGCTGCCCGGTCTCCAATGGAGGCGGCTACTAAGCCTAGGCTGCCTATACGACTTGTCCGGAATGAGTATGCCTACGATCAATGAATTCCGGGCGCTGTATAGGTTGTCCTACTCGAGGAAGGCGGGGTCCAAAGGCTGCTTATCCTTCAACTCCCGCAACAATCAAGCGGTTATCACCACTATGCCTTCATGGGTAGACAACAGCTGGAGAAAGAAGGTGGTGATGGCTGGCGGGGCTTGGCAGGTGAAGAGGAGGATGTACCGGGTGCCTGGCGCCTTCCAGCCCATAGGCGACCAGTCGTTCCAGCTGTCCGAGTTGGAGCAGGAGAGGGTCTTGACTATTCTCGGCTGCTGGGACCACCTGGAGCGAAGTTCGTACAATTTCATCCGGTGAGAAGTGCTGGAACACTGTGGGCTTGGGCGGGATCCCGGTGGGTAACAAACCCTAGCGGTGGGACTTGTGCTAGGTTTTGCTTAACAATTTTAACGTTTTCCTTGTCCTGCAGGTGCGTCAACCCGGGCGGTGATCAAGCCCGAAAACACTCTTTCGATGGACGGGGAAGATCTCCTGAGGCATCTTAAAGAGAAGGGTGCGAGCGTCGCCCGGTCCTCGGTGGAAGCGGACGGGCGGGTTACGTTGCATGCGGAGCCCCAGGCCCGGGATATGGACGAATCGTCCTACCTGCCGGAGCGGGTGAAGACCCATCACTCTGCGGCAGCAGCGGTGCCTGGGAAGGGCAAGAGCACCGGGGGACCGGTGCGGGTTCCAGGGGGAGAAAACAGGGTCCCCAACCGTGCGGCGAGCCTGAGTATCACTGCTTTTGTTCCTCGTGCAAACGCACGTGCCGCTGCTCCCGAAGGGCGGGGAGAGAAGCGGAAAGGGCCGGACGGTCCGTCCCCTTTGCTGGTGACGCTAACCGGCGGGTCATCCCGGGAGGTCCTGGCGAAGCGGGTCAGGACAACCAGCAGCGTAACATCCAATGCTGGGGAGGGAGCCGGAGCTGACCGGCAGAGCAGTCCTGCGCCTGCGGAGGCGGCGAGGGGAAGTCCGGACAATGCTCTCGTTCGGCAGATGATGGCGGACCTGGCCAGCTTCGGCCTGGACAAGCCCGGGGTTGATGGCGTGCTGGCGGGTGGCAACCGGCCAAAATGCAAGGAATCCATCTTCCGGGTAAGTACCGCATGGTACCACCGTATTGCTTATATCCTGCCTTCTTTCTTTGCCACTTGACTGCCTTTGTTGCCCTGCAGCTGCTCTACCACCTGTACCAGCCGGATGCGAGCGAGGAGCTCCCGGAGCTGAAGAGGCAGATAACTGCGCTATCCAAGTCTCAGAAGCTTCTGGAGGTGGAGAAGTCTCGCTCGGATCGGAAGAAGGCCAGGGCGGAGGAGAGGGCCAAGAAGATGGAGGAAAAGACCAGGAAGATGGAGGAGAAGGCCCAGGAGCTGGAGGAGCAGAACCGGAGCATGGAGAGGGAGCGGGAGCGGGCTGACGCTGAGAGGGCCGAGCTGGAAGCCAAGATAGACGAGCTCCAGGCACGTGCCACCGCTGCTGCTGCTGGTGGAGATGACCCGGGACAGTTCGACCGGTTCGTTCTTCAATACGAGGAGAGCGATCGGTTCCTGGACTGCCTGGAGAAGGCCCGGGAAGAAGGCATCTCGGATGCCTACACGGAATGGGCGGCGAAGGGGTGGTTAAATACTTCCCTGATGCCAGGTACCTCTGCCGAAGGAAATGCTCCTGTGGAGCCGGTCGTCCAGCAGCTGGCGGTGGAGGAACAACCAGGAGCAGAGCGTCGCTCGCACTTGGATTCTTTTACCAACAGTGCCGAACCTGCCGGAGCTGAGGTCGACGACGAAGCTATCGCTGGAGATGCGGCTCCTTAGGATGTTTTTCTTGCTCTTGCTTGTAAAAGAAACTCTCCGGAGCGGTTTACTTTTTGAATACTTTAATTAATTATGTATATATATCTGAGCTTGCGGGGCCAGAGTTTTCAAAAGTAGTTTGCATATATTTGATCTTTACAATCGGTTGAACCGGCGATATGCCAAACTAACCGCCTGGACCCAGCGGGTTTACCAAGCCGGGTTACCCTCCCGGTCGGGGCCTGCTCCTCTCTCCCCTACATATCTCTGGAGCTGGCCGCTATCAATCAAGCCCTGCACTGCAGTCTTGAGGGTGAAGCACTGGTTCGTCCGATGAGTTGCCTCATCGTGGTACGAGCAGTACTTGCCTGTCTGCGCCGTCGTAAGCTTCCCCTTGGGGTACTTTCTCTGGGGCGGTGGGGCAATGACGTCCGCATTCTCCAGCAGGATGTCCTCATAGGATGCGGTGAGAGTGGAGAAGACTTCTTGATTAGCCGGGGGTGCTGGCATAATTGCCAGGGGGCGCTCTTGGTGGTACGGTGCAGGTTTGTTCTCGGCCCGAGACTGGGGCCTGTCAGAGAAGGGCCTCTGCTGTCGCTGCGGCCAGGTCTTGCCGTTGTTGTTGTTGTTCCGGCTGGGTCGGCGGCTCCCGTGCTCGGCTCGCTGGCCGGGTTTGCTCTCTTGACTGCGCGGGGGATCCTCCCCCCGGGGATGGTCCAAAGACTGCTCATCCCGCTTCCTCTTCAGCAGGTGGTTCCCGTAGGTCTCATGATCAGCCTGGGCATGCCGGATGGCCATAGCCATCAACTCGTCGTAGCCCTGAGGGAGTTCTACCCTGACGGCGTAGGAAAACTTCCCTGCCCGAAGCCCCTGCTTGAATGCCATCTCGGCGATGCCCTTGTCCAAGTTCCGAACCCCGGCCGTGGCCGTCTGCCACCGGTTGACAAAGGTTCTCAACTCTTCCCCGGGGGCCTGGATGCAGTTGAAGAGGACGGTGGACGTCCGTGCTCCCTCGACTCGGAGGATGAAGCGGCCTACGAACCGGTCAGCCAGCTGTTCGAATGCCTCGATTGAATTCGCAGGAAGCTCGTAGAACCAACTGAGCGCTTCTCCGGACAGGGTCTCCTGGAAGATGTTGCAACAGATTGCATCGGAGTAACCCTTGGCGCAGGTCTGGGATCGGAAGCTGTCCAGATGCTGATACGGGCAACCGGACCCGGAATAGGTGAGCTTGAGGGACTTCTGGTTGCCAGATCTCCCCGACTCTATGACTCGGTGTGAAAAGGGGCCCATGCGCTCGTTGAACCGGGCGCCTTCCAATGGCCGGGCTGCTCTCCTCTCGTTTGCCTCCATCTGGGCCTTCAGATCCGACACGGTGTTGGCTAGCAGTTGCAGCGCCCGGGCGGTTGGAGTATCCACTTCACCCATGGACGAAGCGTGCGGCTGGTGGGAGGCGGGCGTGCTCTTCGGCAGGTCCTCGCCGGCTCGTAACTTCTCTCGCACAGGCTCGCTGGGCCGGGCGCCCGAAGATTGCCCTGCCTCTAGCTGCCAGGGTTGAACTAGCAGGGGTGCGGCTTGTGCCTCGGCCATGGCGGCACTGCGCTGCTGCCCCCTCTCTAGGGCGGCTACTAGGGCGGCGTTTACTGCCTCCATCTCTTCGTATCGGGCCTGGGACTTGGCTCGGTCCCGGTCGTTCTCCTCTCTGAGACGACTAACTTCTGCGGCCATTGCCCGTACCTTTCCCGCCATGCCGTCATGGTCGGGGTTGTACGTGGGGTCTTGATCCTGGCTCTCAGACTGATCACTCGGATCATCCGAGAACGTCAGGGATAGGCCACGAAGCACCGGGCTGCCTTCGTCCTCTATCGGGCCTTTCCCGTGCGAGCTCTCGTGGCGGGGCTCCGGATCACCGGAGGGTCCTCCATGGCTCCTTCCCAAATCGCTGCCCTGCTCGCCACGCAGCTCCCGCGTGACGACGGGGGTGGAGGCGAGCGTTTGCACAGTTGCAACACGCCCCTCCTCAGTAGTTCCTTTCTCTTGACTCATTCCCACAATCTCAGCCAGCGGTGTTGCTTGCACGGCTTCTTGTTCAGAATTCCCACAGACGGCGCCAATTGTTTCTGCCTAAACCCGGGGGTCTTGGTAGATACTTGATGAATCCAACTCGATCTCCTGCAATCCTGCTTACTAAGGGGAATACCGGGCGGGCCGGCCTTCACCTCTCCGATGCCTAAGTTAGTATAGTTGGAATATATATAACCTGGGCACGTATGTAAGCAGGGAGAGAGACAAGTTACCTATTTATGGTGGTAGTTGAGGCCCATATATAGGTGGTTGAGGGTGAGGGCTGGCCTTACCCTTCGATGTGGGACTGGTTCCCTTCTGTTTGGATATTCTGGTGCCCTCTTTGGCAGGCAGGCGCCCCCGGTCCCAGGATCCCTGAAGGCAGGATAGACCGCTGGGGCCCGAGGCCTGGTGCTGGTGGTCCGATCCTGGGTCCTGGTGCGCTTGCTGCGGGTCTGTGGGCCCTGGTGTAGCCTCTCTGGCTACTGTCAACAGTAGGAATAATGAATCTTGTGAGCTTTAATACGACTGAGGTGCTCTGCCATAACTGGGTCAAACTCGGCAACCATTTCAATCATCTGCAAATATATTCCATTGTTGTCTACAAAAAGCTTTTCACAATCTCCCCGAAGTGCCAAGTTATTTTTCGCAATTCTATGGATAATAGAAATTATTCTCTTCAAAACTTGCTTCCAATGCTCTCTCTCTTTGTTGATTGCCACTTGCACACTCTCATCAATTGTCTTATTCTTCTCAAGTCTTTTTTCTAACTCAATCCATTTCGCCTTGCAATTAATATGATACTTACTGGTTTCATGAAACCTGAGACACCGAGTGACATTACTCCAATAGCAAAACCCTTCATTTCCCAACTGACCATATTGAGCCATAATACTCTGAGCCTTGAATAACTTGCAACAAAAGCAAAAGGTCTTGTCCAATGAGACAGAATATATAAGCCACCTTCTATCAATAATCTCACCATTAGGCAGCTTCCGCTTATAATGCTTTGACTCAAAATGCCTTTTATCGCTATTAAGTGGAAACTTGACACCATCATCTCTTTTAGGACCTCTTTCGACTAGAAAATCCCTGATATTTTTTCCAATTTTCTCCCAATTCCCTAGATCATCAACATTTAAAGGAAATAAGATCTCTTGATTTACATCTTCATCAACGTTTGCAGGCACATTAAAATTCTCTTCATTCTCTTGATTCACATCTTCACCTTCCTCATTCTCAGGTTGTTGTAGATCTTCATTGGCAGGTTGATCCACATCCTCATTTGCAGGTTCATTGACTTCATTCACCTCAACTTGTTCTGTAACTTCAATTGTCTCTGCCCTCTCTGCCCTTTCTGTCCTTTGATTGCTAGTAAAGTACTTATTCAGACTCCCTTCTTGACTTCGAGCTAATGCTATTTTCTTCTCCCTTTTTTTTCTTTTCTCAACTCCAGACATTTGTTTTCTTATAGGAGGCATGTCTGCACTTTGTAGCTCGCTTCTCTTAAAAAGAAAAAAAAAACAATTTAGTGTAAAACAATCTAAGCTGTCAATTATGCCAAATCCCATATCAATTTGTCATTATACAAATTTAATTCTAAGCTGAAACTGCAATCGATCTGTTGTCAAATTTAACATATATGCCAAGGTATACATATTAAAGAGTTTAGCAATAATGCAAATAATATACATTACCTCTAGTTCCTACTTCTTAGAAATTAGAATCCTACTGATCGATAATTGTATCAAACTGATAATTGCATCAAACTGATCAAAGGACTCAAAGTTTTAACAATTGGTTCTTTGATTGAAATTGAAGCATAGCCTACTTGAATTTTATGAAGGCTAGCAAGTAGCAACGACCAACGAGTTCCACCTAAAAAAAATCAATCTAGTTATCAAAAGATGCCAAAAGATTAAACGGAGATTTGTCCTACATTCCTACTGCCTGGGAAGATCAAGCAATGAAGCAAACCAAATTGAAATTGAAAACTTTAACAGTTGAACTCATCCAAATTCTAAAAGAAACTAAATTTAGTATTGTAAGTCTGTAAGATAAATTATCGACTTTTTCCATCGCAACCTTCAGACTGTTGAATATCGGCTGTTTCGATGGCTTGGAAATCCCCAATTCCAGATTTTGTGTGGAGACGTCAGACGTGACTCAGAGAATTGGATTTTTTTTTTTTGAGAAGGCAGAGAGAATTGGAACTGAGAAGGATTCCAATTTTTTTTATATTACATGTACTTAATATCATATAAAAATAAATAAAAAATTGGACCTCCAAAATTTGGGGCCTGAGGCGGCCGCTGCTTGGGCTGCACTCAGGTCCAGGCCTGGGCCTAGGTCTTACATGCTTAATTCGTAGGCATACAATGAACATCTTTTGTTTTTATTCAAAAGACGAGATGTTTAGAACTTTAGATATAGTTCTTAAGCGCTAGTTCATATTGTCAATATGAATCTGTAATTATTTCAAAAAAACAAGTTAAAAATCTGAAACGCTTTTAATTAAAATGCAATGCAAAGTGAAGTAACGTTAAACACTAACGAAGATTAGAGTTTAGAAAGACAAAATAGCTGAACGGCCGGGCTCTCCGTCTTGCATCGTCAAGTTTTTTTCTTGAGGAGGTTCCCTCCTGATTTATTGCATATCTTCTTATTATCCTTCATATCTATTCATGTGTTTATTATTGTATAATGAGCATTAATGTCGAAAGAATATTAACAATTCAGCACAAATCAACTATGATCTACTGCTCATATTTGTCTTCTCATATTGCTTCATGAATGAATCATGTCAATCCAATTGTAATTATATGGACAAAGTTTTCCTGCATTTAAACCATGTAATGTGGAGCTCATCCCAATGCAATAAAATTTGACAATAAGATTGAGATTGGATGACTTATATGCAGCATGAGGCAATATGAGGAGAAAAATATGAGCAGAAGATCTGAATCCAACAATGTACACATACAAAGAATGCAGGATTTGTTAAACTTTACCCCTTTATTCCATTGAAATAAGGAACTGAGAAAAATCTAGGATGACACTAAATAGAGAAAATCCCAATTGATGCTCTGTGCATAATTAGATTTTTAGATCCTCTGGACAGTCTACGCTTGTTTGATGCTGTTTCAAAGGTACCTACTTATCGTACCGCCCTGATCTATTTGTCGGCGGGTCAGGCCATGCCACTGTATCTAAATTAATTTAATTTTCATATAAATTTAGCATGCTTTCTATCTACTGTTGTACAAATTATAGAAATCAATATCTAAAACCAAGACAACTGTAGTTAGGGATATATAATTCTTGGGTGCATGTGATTCACTAAGCTGTTATTCTAATCATTGTCTTCAGTTGAGCAATGTACCTTGTGATCATCCTTAACAATTATACACTACTGTATATTTAGTTAGAATATATAAAAAATGCTCATTTAGTACTAATTTGGCCTCCTCATTACTCATTCCAATGACCATTTTATTTTTCTCCCCTATTGAACATAAGATTACAACTCTATTGCCCATTTGAACAAATCTTTTTCAACCCTAGTACAATTTTAATTTTTTTCTTCCTATTTTGTCCTTCTATCTTATCTAACAGATTTTTGAATTATAATGTGCTGAGAAAGTGAAAAAATAAAGAAACTTTGCAGAAAGGTCACCCAACTCCTCCGGCCTCTCATGGCCGGTCGCCGCAGTCATCGGATTCCTGTCACCAATTTTTTTTTTTTTTCGCCGGATTTTTTTTATTATTATTATTTTTTATTTTGTTTATAATTAGGTTATTGGACGATGGTTACTGACCCCCAGTAAGAAATTTGCATATTACAAATTTCCAGTAATCAAGTTACTGACCCCCAGTAATCGATTACTGACCCCCAGTAATCGTTTACTGACCCCCAGTAATCAGATTACAGATTCCATATTTTCCAGTAACTATGTTACTGACCCCCAGTAATCGATTACTGACCCCCAGTAACTATGGTTACTGACCCCCAGTAATCGATTACTGACTCCCAGTAATCCATGCATGAAGTTGCAAAACTTTAATCACCAAACATCCACATTATCCCAGAAATTGAAATTTAATCACCAAACATCCACTTTAATCACCAAACATCCAAATTTGGGGAAACTCGAATTTATGAAATTGAAGCACACAGCCACAAGAACATGACCATGGCTACGTATAACTGACCCTCAGTAATAGTATTACTGACCCCCAGTAATAGTTTTACTGACCCCCAGTAATAGTTTTACTGATTAGGGTAAATGTTAAAGAATAATAGCTAAAACATATGCCGACTCCGTTTCCTACCCTCACCTCCTCTCCCATGCATAGCCTTGCATTTTCAATCGCGTCTTCAATTTCAACCATTATAATCAACTATAATCAAACCTAGCTTTTCTTCCTCTTAATCGCGAAACCCTAGATCGCCCATCGAACACCTAATCCCGGATGGATTGGGCTGGGCTTTCATTCCCCGATCGAATTGAACGTCATATCCAACAACCACGTTCAATTCCCGACTCGCGAATTTGTTGGGTTGAGGGCTGTGTCGTCGGCGCTCGGCTGGGCTCGACATCAACGATGTGGGACTGTTGGGTCGACGCGGCGGAGGTCCAATTTGGGTTAAGTACAGGCAGTGGCTTCGATCTGGACTCGATGTGGCGAGGTCACGGGTGCAGGAATCGAGTGCAGGTGTTGATCCGAGATCGGGAGGGGCTGCTGCGGCGGTGGAGGCCGAGTTGGTGGAGCAGATGAAGTTGGAGGTTGTGGTTTCCGGCGGTGAGGTGGCGGTGGAGGAGAGGAGGAGGAGGGTGAGGGTAGTGAGGATCGGAGAGTGATTGAGAAAAGTGAAACCCTAGCTTGAGATATATATATATATATATATATATATATATATATATATATATATATATATATATATATATGGTTTTAATATAGGGTAATTATGTATTTTTGCTAAGATTCATCAGAATGGGCAATAAACATTGAAATGGTCAATTTTTAACTCATTTTGTGCAAATGGTCATTATCCCAATATATAATCTTAGCTAAGTTTGTTTAGTCATTTTAATATATTGGCTTTGCTGGACTTGTCTGAGCTAGGCATCTCTTTCAGACTAGCTTTCACAAACCTTGAATCACATTGGCTTAGAGCACTGGGATTTCAGATTTGGTTTGGCATGCCCCAAACCCCCAAGCCCAACACAAACAACATCAACAAACACTTTGGTTTCTGTGTGAAAGAGAGATTCTTAAATTCGTCCCCAGTTACATTATTATATATCTGTGATGTGTTGCTTGCAGTATATACTGATGGGGAATGTGAAGGCAAGCTAGATCATATTCCATCAAACAAAGCTGTTGCCTTTACTTGAAACACTACTTTCCTTCTTTTCTTTTTGGGGTTCTGCTTCTTTGATCATCTTCTTCTTCTTCTTCTTCAAAAGGAACAGAAGTTGTAGTCTTCTCATCAGCTCTTGAAGGCTTTGAATCTTACAGTCATACTTTCAGGTCAGAAATTCAAACTTGAATGTTCTCTTCCTGTGTGACTTCATTGTTTTGATTCTACATGTGTATGTTGTCTTAATTTTCAAGTTATAGTTTCTGAAACTTTTGGAATTGGATTAGTTCTAAGATTTCAGTTTTGGTCTATCAGCCTGTTTTTCAAAAGGTTTCAGTTTGCAGCTCTTTAGTGACTCAACAATTCTTTTGAGTTAACCTTCTCAGCTTTTGAATCAGTATCTGTTATTTCTATGCAGATTAGGCAATGACATGACAGTAACATTGTAATTCTCTTTCTTAATGAGAATGTGAACTTCAAGGAAGGGACTATTTCTCTTCAAAGTTGACAATTAAGCTCCAGTAAATAAGACAAAATGATCTAATAACTGAATTTATATAGAATATAATACTGGAAATTGTGATCTCATGTATGATAAAAGGGTGTATAGTAGTAAGGCCAGGTGCAGAAATGTGTTTTCCAAATATTATCTATCAGAATGTTTCTAACTCTACATGACACTGTGGTATCATGATATCATCATCTCTGGAAAGTAGAGGAATACAAACAGAAAAGAATGTCCAATTATCAAGGGGAAAGAAACAAAATAAATTTCCAAAGTGGGTAGCGGAAAGCCTGAGATGCAAGCAAAACCTTAAGAACGTGAAAAATACAACCAAGAATTAGCCACATATTATAGGATAGTACTGTACTAGAAGATATTTTGTACAAGACATTATTACTGTGGTCCAGAACTGTTAGAAGCAGACAAGCTATGTGCTAAAAAGCAGTTCTCCAAGTTAAAATCATCCATTTGTAATGATCTGTTTCAAATTCACTATCCCAGCATATATTACTCTCTGTCTCTTTAGTTTCTAGGCAGAATATAAACCAAAAAACAATATTGACGGTAAGCTGTCTTAAGCTTTTGCTGCTTTTCTTCATTTGTCAGATAGACCATTGTTGGATAGAGTTCAAGTAGACGTAGTACATCAAGACAAGTTAAGCTTTAATGGAGAAGCTTCTTAATCCATATGATAAGGAGTGCATGAGGATGGCCATTCTAAAGCATGAAGAAACATTCAAGGAGCAGGTAATACATAATTTTCACTAATTTTTCCACTTTTCTTTTCTTTTCAGTTTGTTTCTTCTGCTTCAGACTATATGTATAATGAATGTTGAACTCATGAGTAGCATTCATTGTGTTGCAGGTATATGAACTTCATAGGCTGTACCATATCCAGAAGTTATTGATGAACAGTTCAATAGGTATAAGCAGGCCTAAAGGTAACAAAAGAGAGAGTTGGGATTTACAGAATGAGATCAGTTTCAGTCACCAACTGAATTATGAGCTGCAAAGGAAGCTAGATTTAGAACAACCTGCAGAAGCAGCAGAAGAGTTGGAGGTCATAGATGAGAGTGAGATTGAGTTGACTCTGGGACCCCCAAGATACAACAAAAACAGAAGGAAGAAATCAGAAGCACAATTAACTTCAGAATCAGGGCCAAGCAGTTTCTCTTCTTCCTCTACTGGATCAAGCCATGTGAACAGGACTAGTTCAAGGACTCATTATCAGAGGAGGAGTAAAGAGCAATTGGGTGGGTGTGAAGAGCAATTGAGACAGGATGAGAGGCTCAATATGCCTCCTTGGCTATTCCAAGTTTTGAGCTTGAACATGACTTGATCAAAAGTATTATGAACTTCCTAGGTTGATATGATGTGATTTTAGACTTCTTCTTATTGACTAATTTGTGATGGATGTTGTGGATTCTAAGTTAGTCGATTGCTAGTGTGATTTCTGGTGGAGTTTTTGTATAAAGATTAGTAATTTGTCTCCATTGCTTAGTTCTTGTTTCTAGAAGAGCAAGAGAAGGTTTCAGATTTATAGATTAGATAGAAGTTCTTTCTGATTTATGGAAGCACACGCAAATATGCTGCATTATTGTTCTTCTAAAACTCAAGCTACTCAACAGAAGTGCTTCTTACATAAGCACTTGCAAAGCTAGAAGGCCAAGATGCAATGCATATAATGCACTTAAAGTTTGACAAGGTAAACTAATAAAAAGGAGACTGAAGAGAAGAGAAGAATCTTATATACAAACAAGAAGCAGTGGATATCTACCATGATACAAAGACAATTTCAGTTGTATACCAACAAGAAGTTTCATTGTCGATCTCTTAAGATAAGAATCTTTTTATCTCAATATGATGTGTGCAAACAGCTTAAGCTGACAAAATAAAATGTCTTGTTGCTGAAGGCTGTCTGTGTAAGAGAAAATGATCTCTTCATCAATATTATGCTTTGCTGTCAAAACAAATTTATCTTGTGAAACTTTTTCATTTGCCTGTCAAGACAAGGAAACAAGACCGTAAATCACCCACAGCCGGAAACAATGCAATTGTCATATAATTTGCAAGAACTTTGTTAACTTTTAATTCTTCTCCTTAAAGCTTCAGCTGTCCAAAAATCAACCACAGCCGGAAACAATGCATACCAAGCTAGATAGTCTGGTATATATGAAGATTGAAGAGAAATAGAAAGCAGATATAGAGATTGGCGGAAAATTGTGATAAAACATTGGCCCCAAAAGCTTTAATCTTTACATAATTTCCGGATAATGTATATTAATCTAGCACTAATTATGCAAAATTGTTCAGGTAAGAAAGTTTGTTAAAGATTTGTCCTGAACATACAGTTCATTTCTGCTATGCAGCTTTGCAGTTATGATCTATCCATAATGAAAGCAAGCGGAGACCAAATATAGTTTTTTTCTGGTAGTAACTTTTCATGTTCTTGAACTCAGAATCATCAATAGGGAAGTTGAAATCTGAGGAATCTAGAGCCTGCTAATAAAGTCTGACTTATGAGTGATGTTACATCACAGAATTGAATTATAGGTTCTAATTGACTGAAAGGTTTCATTGTGTTCAAATCAATTAAGGCCTGTAAGCAAACAATAATGCCAAGCTCATTCATATTCTAGAAAGGGTCATGACTCCTTTCAAAGAGTCATCATAACATTTGAAACTGAAAGCATGATCATCATCTTTTGGATTCCATGATATATTATTTGCTTGTGACATTATCAACAGGCTACACTGCTAGTCTGTCATTAGAGTTGGTCTCTAACTTTATAAAAGGCCCTTTATCACAAAAGGTTTGATCATTTAAATTTAGTCCCCACAAACAGCTATTGTATATAATCTGGTATTGCAGCTCCTCTGGGCCTAGCAGAAGGGTATCCAAATTAATTTGTATCAATTACAAGCAGAATTAACTCTTTTGATTCTTTTGACTGAAGGGGTGTCAAAATTATTTATCTCAAAGAAATTGGAAGAACAACATCATAGTAGCACTAAATTCACTACTGTGCTTACCTGTTGTCTGGAAAGTAACGTCAATGAAAAATCCAGCAACTCAAGTTTCATACTCAATGGCTCAATACATTGGAATTTTGTAATCTTATTTGAAAACACGGTGACATTGATATATACAAGGACATTACACAAGAAGAAACATGGTGAAAGAGCAAAGATGGTGAATAGATTGAAGGTAAGGAAGAGATCAAGGCACTGGATCCTCAGAAAGTGTGATGGTGCTCAGCAACAAAGCAATGGCATCAAGAAATTGAATGTCGCCGATCTTTGGCAGGTTTTGCACGGGCTTTGGCATTGGGAGGTGTCAATCCAAATGGAGAAAGTTTCCCAAGTTTTTTTGAAACTGAGTTGATAAATGATTTTCGAGGCAAAGGAGGCTTATCACTAGATATTGGAATGTTTCCCATTGGACTGCTCGTCGCTGCCTTCACAGAAGATCTTTCAATTTCTTTCAGCTTCATTTTCAACTTCAGCAACTCCATTTTCAGCTCCTCATTCTGTCTACGCAACATGGAGAGCTCATCGGGAACATGGTGGTGGATATCAGTGGAGTATAGGTTGTTTACTTTGGAAGGAAGAACAGATGATTCACCACCAATGAGGCTACCATCCATGACATCTCGAAGGCGCTGCTGCTCGTAGTAGAGCACTTGGACAACGGTTTGAACAGGAAGCCGGTCATTCTGAGCAGCATGAGCACATGCCTCACGCGAAAGCTTCTGGCAATCCATCACACTACAAACTTTCTTTTTCTCCATATCACTCAGACTAGGATGTGCCTGTGATATGTAAATAGATATATGACCTAAAATGACAATTTCAATAATCTAAAGTAGACTAAATTCTAACATTAAACTCTCTAACAACAATATTACAAGGTTCAACAAAAGCTGTTTAACGAGACTGTCAAGAAAGTTATACAGAAGAAATGTGCACCTTTAGGTAGATATCCACTGCTCTATACATCCCATCCTCAGTTATCCTTGACTGTTCTGGAATAAGTTCAGCAATGCCAATGAATTTTGAAACAGATAAGTTCCGATCAGTTGCTATTTCAGCAAGGTAGTTCTCCATTAACTTTCCAACTCGTTCCAAGTCACTTAGTGGAGGAGATACATACTCATCATCTGCATTGAAGTTCAAATGGTTCCTATCCATATGACACTCTAGGTAATTCATCATGATCGTTTGCACAGTATCCACATCAAGCAATGTGTCCCCAGTAAAGGAATAAGAGGGAATCAAGAGATCATCCAAGACAGCCTGAGCCAATTGCAATCCCATTCTCTTTTCCAGATCTAGCTGGCAAGCAACTGTTGTTTCTAGATTTTTTGCAGCGCGAAGCAGCATAGAAAGAAAGCTAACTGACATTGTATTCTTCTCCCTTGGCAGAAGACTCACAATTGTTTCCAAGACAACTCTCTTTTCATGTTCTTGTCGTGGCTCGATTTTCTTCCTTCCCTTTCCAAATGTTTCCTATACCAGAAGAATATCAGTTAGATAGAACTTTGTGAATACTAATTATACAGAAGAAAGTAGTATTCTGGAGTGAGATCTCACCAAACCTCTTAGAGATTTCTGTGCATAGAGCATGAGTATTGGTCCAAGAGCATATTTCTTAAACCCTCTTGCAATCATTGCAATTAGAACTCTTTGGAAGGTATCAATTCTAAGAACAGTTAAATCTTCAGCCCACCAATCAACAACAGGTTTCGTTTGATACACTGCTGAAGAACTTAGGCTCTCACTGCCACTATCACTCCTACCAGACAAACAGAACTGGCTGTCTTTGCAGGTCATGTAAGCAATTGCATCAATGCATCGGCGCACTAGGTTCACTTTCTCCGCAATTGGAAGGAAGCTTTCTGCTGTGTGCAAAACCGAAACTGCGCCTGCAAGGCTTTTAAGTGCCACTTCATTCAGGTATGCATCAGTTCTTCCCACAAGGTTCCCAACTGCATACTCCTCAGTCATGAGAAGGTACTCTGACACGCAACGAAGCATTGCAATGTTTTCTGTGCTTATCTCAAAATTTATTCCATAGCAGAATTTAGCTGCAAGCTCAAATGCTTCTGTTCCTCCCGGAACATCAGGTAGCTCAATGACAGATATTTCAGCATCAGAAGATTCCGACACCAGTTTCCTAATGTATCCACACTTTGAAACTAAAGGAAACTGCAATTGTGGTAGCATGTGTTAGCATCCAATTCAAGGTACTACAATATTTATGCAGAATATCAAAACTCTTGATTTATTCAAACATTAAACCAATAAAGTTTGGTTATAAACTATCCTTCATATAGTATATTTCCTTGTTCACTAGATGTACTCATAAGTTGAAAACTTCAAATGTAACTGAATATTAAGTTACCTTATGCAGTGAGAAGGAAGCTTCTCCAACACGAACGCTAACATCACTGGGAATCTCCTGAGAAAAAATCCTGTAAGTTTCAAGATACTGTCAAACAATTGGAATTACAAGAGACAAATGCAAGGCATGTATATTTGAACAGATTTTTAAAAAGAAAAGACACGAAGCGAACCATTCACTGGTTCGCTTCAAGGCTGAAGAGAGAAGCTCCTTCTTCTTAGAGGACATATTGGCAGTGGTGGTGGGTGCAGTACTTTTCTCCCCATAATCAATATCAGCCATGGCAGGTGTGTTTGAGATATCTGTCATGTTCAGTCCTCCATCATATAGCTAGTGAAATCAAAATAATAGCAGAGAGAGAGAGAGAGAGAAAGCTTGAGCTACAGTCTTGCTAAAAGCGGGCTCAGTAGCACGTACAGAATCCATGGTACATTTTTGTTTCTATTTGCCTCTTATTCAAACCTCGCAGCTCGATCAACTTGCTACCTAGCTCGACCATACCATCATTCTACAATAATGAAAGGAATAGGAACTGAAGCTAGCTCGAGTCCTCACTATTGCTCTAATGACAGCATTATCCATCTGCAGCCTCACAAGTAATCATCATATTTTCATCTGCCTACCGAAAATGGCCTCGAGCATCAGAATGAATTCAAATTTCAAAGGGCAGAGCAGAAGGGCATTTGTGTTATTATAGGCATGGACAACGGAGAAGAAAAATACAAAAGGGGTGTAGTAGATTACTGGATTATAGTGTGTGGTGTGGGCACAGGTTAGGAAATTTGGGTTGAGAGGATGAGGATGTTGCATAATGTTGTCTAGCAGCCTAATGGTTCAATCTCCAAGTGGGAAGAAACATTCCCATCCACAGAAGGCTAATATTCATGATCGATTTCAAGCCTTGCATATGAATCAAGGAACACTTGCCTAACACTTTGGCTCCTGTTTGGTTATTTTTACTCGTTGTTTTGAGCCTAGCATCACTGTCCAAGCTAACCAGTTTAAGCCTTCACTGTCAAAAATTCCTGAACAAAAGCTTTTGAGAAAACAATGGCAAGTTTTACCAAGGCATTGAGAATAAACAGTCTGTCCCCATCACCACCTTCCTATAAGGGGCTAAAACCACGAAATCCGGGAGTTCTTTCGAATTAATTTTCATGAATTAAACAAACAAAGAGAGTGACTTGACTAGAATTCTCTGCAATAAATGATGCTTCAAAACTTAAAGAAACAATAGCACCTGTAGACATCAAAGGGCTCCATGTAGAGTGTGCCTTCACGTCATGAACAATTAAGGGCCCTTCACCATGGTGATGGATCATTAGGCAGAAACTGGTCACTTGATCCACTAAATGAAATAATTTGTGGCTTGTCATTCTCTGTATTCGATAAGATGTGAAATAATGCAGAAAAATAAAGTTCTTGGTGGTCCATCAATCAGGCTATACCCAGCTGCTACCCTCTCTTATATCTGTTTGGAATTCTTAGCTATCAAATCATCAATCCATTGCCTCTAGGCTCTCTGCTTGCTGAAAAATTTGAGATTACAGTATCAGATAACAGTATGGCTACTGCATATTATAATACTGGAACATCTGATGTCTTTAAAGAATTAAAGATAAAGGTGAACAATTTCCTTCAAGATTATGTGATGGTGGCGGAGCCAGAATTTGTCAACAAAGAGGCATTTCATTGAACACATTGTAACTCCACGCTGTTCAATTCTTGCATACAACCGTTATCATACGCGCAATCTTTCTCTTCGAAAAATTGGTCATGTCATATGGTTTGGCATGGGACAGTTGGGCACATGGGGGAAGAAATAAAGGCCTTATTTTGCAGACTCAGCATCTACCAAGCTAGCTAGCTATTACTAGATATGAACATTTGAACATATAGTACGTACTATGTAGCCAATAATTCCCAGATAGCTTAACGGAATATGTGATTCCTGCTGAGTTTTGATTTGTACCTTTTGTACTAATCTGTCTTCCAAGCTTTATACTGTGCTGTGTCCTTACTTGTCTAGAGGAACACAATTTGTTCCGAGCAAGACCATATCTAGATGACTGCCCCATCCCATGTGATGGTGTGGATGAAAGGATGATACCTTCAAAGTGAGAAAAGATCTTACTCAATTATTGATTAGGAAAATGGATGAAATCTGATACTAACTGATGCAGTAACATAAGGGCTCACCCCAGGAGCCACCGCAAGATTTGAACCTTCGAGTCACTAAGCTAGAATGTGATGAATGATCTGCCACTGGCAATATAATTCTGTCACAAATTCATAGACATGTTTAGGCTGATCGGTTGCTATCTGCCTATCTAATTCTATATTTTTCACAGAAACAGATTTCTGAATTTGGAACTTCTTGTATAAATCCAAATGGAAATGAACAACTAACAGAACCTTCACTGTGATATATCCTAAATCATAACCCTAAAAGGGTATTACATATCTCAAGTAATATTCAATTAAAAGGTGTTAGTGAAGAGAGGATTCAAAAGATTGCAGTTCTTAATTATCTTCTGCTCACAAAAAGAACAGAAAATAAGTGTGTACATAACCACAGAAACCTAGCAGTCTCTTTAGTCTTTACACTAGTAGTTTGATTTCTCTATTGATCCTGTCCAATCCATGCAGTACCTTCATGTTTTGAAAAAAATATTTCTGGATTCTAAAACTGGTAGATAATAACGGCATTGATCTTACAAGCAAAAGTAGTGATGGCAAAAGAATAAAGGCCCTTGATTAAGGGTTCCACTAGTCTTGCAAGAAAACTGAGACAAGGATAGCTAGAAATATCAATTAGTCAATGTCGACCTAAATCAATGAAGCAAAGCACACAGACTGGGTTTGCAGGACTGATACCTAATTCGCATCGTCGGCAACAATGCATGATGTCGAAAGAATTTACAGTGGTGGTAAGCAAGTCTCTTTTACTCTATGCATCCTAGACACAACTGCGGGAAAAGAACTAATTAAGGCCATATTTGGCATAGTTGAGGATCTCCCTAGCTAGCTATAGATATTAGTATATGTGATAATATGTATGAAATGTACTGCAAAATGTTCTGAAGCATCACTGTGTTTAAGATTCCTGCTGCTGAGTTTTGAGTTGTACGTACCTTGAATTACCAAACTCGTTCTCTGCATCTCTAAAGCATTTGTTTTCTGAGGAAGACCATATATAGGAGACTGCCCCATAACACATGTGGGTGTCGATGAACTTCTCAAACAGAAAAAGACTTGACACAACAAACGAACAAGAAAATGAATTCATCTGCTAATCTGTGAAGAAAGTCAGAAACATGGGCTCACCCCAGAATATTTTCACCAGAGAATTGAACCAGGAGTCACTTAGCTACAATGTGATGAAAAACTACTGTCAATATTCATTTAACTTCAAATGTATACATGACACTGCAGAGAGCGATTGACCGTACTACGCCATTTGATAATCCATCATACCTGCATATTTGGCCTATTAAGAATTTGGTTAAAAGTAACAGATCCTATGCAGAAGCAGATTGCACTTGCTTGGTTTATGATGCGACGAAAAAGACAATGATATAAGTGCATTGGATAGTCATAGAAACCTAACCTCTTGATCAATCGATCCCTATCCAAAAAGATGAAGTCCCTTCATGATTTGAACCAATAAGGCATACCAAGCTAGGCAATGACACATGATGATTTCAATTGGCAAAACTAGTGAGGGAAATAGGCTAAACTTATGAAAGGCAAGAGCTTGAGTGCTTGACAGACCTAACTGTCCCAAGTAAAAGTATATATGCTTCGAGTAATACCCAACTAGCTTGCTTACTATAAGTCCCAACTAAAACTGACCTAATTAGGAAATATAATGATATGCTGCAATGTACTATATCAAGATATGATTTTCTGAAGCATTTCATTGCAATTAGGGTTCCTGCTAGATATGTACCTTGTCCCCTGAGCGTTACCCTATTCCACCTCAGTGTCCTTATTCATCTGGTATTTTCTGAAGCCACAGAGATGAGAAGGAACATCCGTAAGTTGCAAAGACCATTAATTCTGAGTAAGACCATATATAGGAGACTGCCCCATTTCATGTGGGTGTGGATAAACCCTCTACACAGAAAGAGATTTGACTCAATAAATAATCAGAAAAATTATGAATTATCATCATGTATAACTTTTGGTACAGAAACATATGGGCACCAACCGAGCATCCACCAGAAAATTTAGGCCAGGTATTCAGTCTAGTCATAAACTCATAATGCATCAATCACATAGGGGTCAGTTCCTGGAAGATTTCTGCATAACACGCAAGAGGGATCACTAAAGACGATTTGCTCCGAGGTTTTGTACTGTTTGATAAGAACCTAGAGGATAGGTAATGAAATATAACCTAATTTTGTCGATAAAGAAATATAGTCTAATGTTTATCGCCATTTAGTTGATGAAAATCTGGTAATAGTTTCTTACACTGTACCAGTACAGAGCCATGTTACCTGAAACGACAAGAACTCTGGCTCTCTGTCCATCATCAGCACATATGTTCACTTCAAAACAATTTTTCTTCTACCCAACGGGATGTGTCAATACATCACGCAAACAAACTCGTCTGATTTAGAGGTAAACCGACTTTATGCAGTGGACTAATTTGAGACTATTACATCAAAATGATCTAATTTTAAACGGAACCAAGTAAATTTGAAAAATTACGGTGGTTAAATTGAATCCTTTCAACTATTAGATTCACATTCGACGGTGAATGTGGCTTTAGGCCAGCAATAAGTTCCTATCATTATGAGATAGGACGATGTGGGCTATGTCCTGGTAGGTGCACTCAGCATGCCATGTCTGCACTAGTGAGGCTGAGGCGGCAAGTTCTTTGCTTTGTCAAATGGTCGCAGCCTCCTAGTGGTAGGATGAATTTTAGTGTCACTGGTAATATTTTTCAGTGACCGGGCTTGGTCTAATTTTTCGTGAACCCGACCCAAAGCCCGAAATATCGAACTTGGGCCGGTTCGGGCTTTTCTACCATTCAAGACTGACTCAAAGCCCGAAATATCGGACTCGGGTTTTTTCGGGCCCATCAAACTGGAAAATAAATCATCAAAATTATGTTGGAGAAGAGAGGATTCAAACCCCAAATCTCATACATAATAACCACGCTCCAAACCACTAGAGCAGAAGCTACTTATGTTTATATAGTTACGAATATTGTATTTGGGACTAAATTCTGCTTACTACCCTGTACTTTTGGGGTTTCATCAATTCAGTCCTTAAACTTCTAATTTAATCAAAAAAGTCCTCATACTTTCCAATCTCATTAAATTGGTCTAATCTATTACTAATCCGTCAAGTGTCTCCGTCAACTAGCTAACCTGGCAAGTGCATATCTGACAGATCAACTTATGAGACTTTCTCACAGAGAAACTTCCCAAAATACCCCATCGATTGTGTTTTTAATGACATATCAACTTGATGGATTTGTAACAAAATTGATCGATTTGATGAGATTGGAAAGTACGAGGACTTTTTTGATTAAATTAGAAGTTCAAAGACTGAATTGATGAAACCCTAAACATAAATAGCTTCGCTCCGGTGGTTTGGAGCGTGGTTATTATGTATGAGGTTTGGGGTTAGGTCATTTATGCATAATTTAAAGAACAACAAATTATCAAAATTAAGTTGGAGAAGAGTGGATTCGAACCCTAGACCTCATACATAACAACCACACTCCAAACCACTGGAGCAGAAGTTAGTTATATTTTTAAAATTACGAATATTGTATTTATTTAAGCATTATAATGCTATTCGGGCCGGGCCCAAAAATTTCAAGGCCTGAGCCCGACCCGATTTTCTTGTTTCGGTTCAGGCCCAAATTCAGTCCGGGCTTTTTACATAGAGGGACCGGCCCTTTTCGGGCTTTTTCGGGTTTTTTGGGCTGGGTTTTTAGTCCCTCAGGCCAAAACGCCCAGCCCTAGTGGCAACATAGTGGGAAAGCTAATAGACATCGTAAAGTATGGCTCCGTAAGAGCATTATTTTTTCGGTATGTCGCCGAATTTGTAAAGCAAACGGAGTATCCAATGATGCACTCCTTGCTAAATGGTGCTTGTTAAAATGCATTGGTTATGTGAGACGCCTAATATTATTTCGGGATGTTCTTAGAGTATGAGGTTTAGACTCAGTGTCCCCCCCTTGTATTCTGTGGTTTCATTAATGGTGACGGCATGAGGGCAGCCGATTTAATTAGCCAGTTTAATATATATATATATATTCTTGGCTAAGAACCTCCGCACTAATCCTTATGGTTCAGATTTTATATATTGACTAACTTTTCGATTGAATTTTTACATCTCCACCATCTAGTCTTTAGGTACTCATGTATGAAATATCTCTGTAAATTTTCAGCCAATTTGATAACCATTAGCATATCAAACTAGATTAAAACAAATGGACAGACTGCATTTTGTCAAAACTGAATCGTTCATGTTTATGATAGGAAATCACACTTTTGAATGTCTTAACGATTATCAAATTGGCTGAAATTTTACATACATGATCTATATATGAGTACCTAAAACTAGACGGTAGAGATGTAAAAATTCAATCGTAAAGTTAATCAAAATATAAAATACGCACCATAAAGATCGGTGCGGAAGGCCTTAGTCAAGAAAGCTTGTATATATATATAGAAATGTTACATGAAACGGTGAGAACTTTGGCTCAGTTTATCAGCAAAAAAAAGTCACTTCAAAACAATGTGGTCAGACACTATGCACAATGCATAACGCATGTGATTTCACATGCGCTGAGGAAATAAAGTTTTGGGTCAAAACCTTTGGAGTACTCTTATATTGTAAAAAAAGAAAAAAGAAAAAGAATTTTGTCTACCGACTGAATCAATATATCATCGGTACACTATTTGAGACTGGTCTACGTTCGTATTAAAGTGATCTCTATCGACTTCTATATTAAAATCAAGTATATTTAGATAAACTACAATGGTTAAAATTGAATCATTTCACTATTAAATTTTCATTCAAACGGTGGTTGAGCACAGTTTATTTCGTAAGCAACTGATCGGGTGAACATCACTTGTGAATTTCATTTCTTAATTAATTCCGTAGAATTTTGTTTTTTTTTTTTTTTTTTTTAAAAAAAAGAAAAAAAAAGAAAAAAGAGAAGAAGACCTTTTCCGTAGAGTGTAAAACGACACCGGGAATGTCCATACGACATCTCCATACCGAAAACGTCATCAGAAACCAAAATATCCAAACACAGAAGACAGAAGTCACAGGAAAGGTAACAGAGTCTCCTTATCCAAACTCCCTAAACCCTTGAACAACTCCCTCCCCCAAAACCCTGCATCAATGTCAAACTGAAGTAATCAAACACCCATCAATCTTCCACTCTCACTCATGGAACTCTCCTCAACCTTCACACAACTCCACAACACTTACTCCTTCTCCTCTTCCTTCTCACCTTTCCCAACCCAAATCCGCCTCCTAACCCCCAAACCCCACCACCCAAACTTCCGAGTCTTCGCCGTCGCCGTTGACCCACAAGAGCTCCCCAAGAACAGCCCCCAGCGACTCCTCAAGGAGCTCTCCGAGCGCAAAAGAGCCACGTCCCCCAAGAAAAAAGTCCCCCCAAAACGTTACATTCTCCGACCACCTTTGGACGACAACAAACTAGCTCAAAGATTCCTTAACAGTCCACAGCTGTCACTCAAGTCATTTCCTCTGCTCAGTTCATGTCTTCCCTCTTCGAGACTAAACAATGCCGACAAGGCTTGGATTGAGGAGTACTTACTGGAGGCAAAACAGGCTCTTGGGTACCCACTTGAGCCGTCGGAGAAGTTGGGGGATGACAACCCAGCTAAGCAGTTCGATACATTGCTGTACATGGCTTTTCAGCATCCTAGTTGTGAGAGGACTAATGCGAGGCATGTGAGGAATGCGCATTCGAGGCTGTGGTTTTTGGGGCAGTATGTGCTGGAGCTTGGTTTGGCGGAGTTTTTCCTGCAGAGGTATCCGAGGGAGAGCCCCGGGCCGATGAGGGAGAGGGTGTTTGCTTTGATTGGGAAGAGGTACTTGCCACGGTGGATTAAGGCGGCTAGCTTGCAGAACTTGGTGTTTCCTTTTGATGATATGGATAAGTTGCAGAGGAAGGAGAGGGAGCCCCCGGTGAAGTGAGTTTCAATGCATTTTGTGTGTGTAGAGGTTGTTTAGTGTTAGTTGATTGTTGAAACATATAGTACATTGTTGAATAATTTATGTTGTTCATGCTTAGGACTTGAGCATTGTTAATGTTTCGATGGAAGTTGGAAGTCATTGGGTCGTTAAACTATGAGGGGCTTGTGTGTTTTATTTGCATAGTGTTTGATACTTGAATCTTAAGGTACTTGATGAATTGAACTTCTAGGTAGAGCTTATAGGTGTAGTATGAGTGTTTTTAATGCAAGTGAAAGTGACTGAATTATTGTATTACAATGGGGACATCAGGCCTACACATGAAAGACTTAGCTCAGTACTAGGCTCAACCCTATTGTTGTGCTGTGCCATAGATTTGGTGCTCGGTATCAAGAAGCTTGTATGTCATATATACATTGTGAGATCCTAGAGTTGGTTTGAGAGATGTAGCTAGCAGGACATTGGTGGAGGATTGAAGGTATTGTCTATAAAATATAGATTGAGTGCATTTGAGATAACAATTCATCAGCGATACTGATGATAGATCATGAAGCATTGACATGATGGAGAGTCTTGCCAAAGGAATGGAATGGCAGGGTAGGGCTAGCTAATTTGATGACAAATTCTTCTTCTTCTTTTTTTTTTTTTTTTTTTTTTTGTGGCTAAATAGCACATGCATTGTACACAAAGAAAATCATTTCTTGGGTTAAGAATGGAGGCTTAAAACATACTAACTGTTAGGCTATCTCGAGTTAGGTTCTTCTACAAAACTCTTTTTTGCTCAGTGTACTTACTTATATGTTAGCTTATCTCCTGCTTCTCAGTTAACTTTTAGATCTCATGACCTTCCAGATCATCGATTTATTGGCTATACATAACTGTTTTTTTTCATGCAATTTAAGGGTATCTTAGAAATTAAAGGAGTTCATATTTTGTTTTTGGTTTTTTTGGCAGGTGTGTATTCTGGGCATTGTTTGGGGCAATATATTTGTGTTTTGGTATGCCAGAAGTGTATCGTGTTCTTTTTGAAGTATTTGGAATGGATCCCGAAGCTGAGGACTGCCAGCCCAGATTACGGAGACAACTAGAAGATGTTGATTATGTTTCTGTAGAATTTGAAGACAACAAGCTCAGCTGGCAAGATGTTGCTGTTTACAGGGTAACCTCTTTTTTTTTTTTTTTTTTTTTTTCCGTTTATGTTGATAGACCATTTAGAACAAATTGAAAACACAGCCAAACAATGGGATCCTGTCTCAGTATTCACAAAATAATATGTCTAAGAGCACTTTTGTGGCAAGTGCTTTGCATAACCCTGACGGTACTGACGTAAGAGTAGATGATTTGGAGCTCATGAGCACCAGCTTTTTATATTATGTGTTAAACCAAAGCAAATGTATACTTCTAGTGATGAACTTGGATGCTTTTGTTAGATAGATTTTTCATGTCATATCATATGTCTAAGTGACTATTTCAGTCGTGAATGCTTCAGTTATGTTAAGATATAATAAGTAAGTAGTGATATTTTTATCTTCTCAATGCTGGTTGGTTCCTGCAAATAACATGTACACTCCTCTACAGCCCCCAGAAGATGCTTTATTTGCACATCCAAGGCTCTTTAGGGCTTGTGTTCCACCAGGTATGCACCGGTTTAGAGGAAATATATGGGATTATGAGAGCAAACCTCAAGTCATGCGAGCATTGGGCTATCCCTTGAAGATGACAGATCGAATTCCAGAGATTACTGAGGCAAGGAACATCGAACTTGGACTTGGGCTACAGGTGATCCCTTGTTACCCTCCATCCGTATACATATATTTTCCCGAAAGTTTTATTTGAACTGACAGCAATGTAATAGATAAATCCTGTAGAGGAAAAAAAAAACCAGTTTAATATGAGCAAATGCAGGAAACAGACTGCTACTATTTCTATATATACTGCGTTTTTCACACGTCTAGCTAGCATTTCGCTTCTATTTAGACTCAAAAGTTACCTGGGTTCACTTGGTTACATTGGTGTGTTTCATTCCTACCAAATTCTTAGAACCATCCAAAGATAACGTTTGTGCATAATTTTGTTTGTCAAGTCAACTCTGTTTGTTATGCACACCCATATTTATCGGGCCTGCATCTTGATGAATTGTTTAATTTCTTATTTGCATACAGCTCGCTTTCTTGCATCCATCGAAGCACAAATTTGAGCACCCTCGTTTCTGTTATGAGCGATTAGAATATGTTGGCCAAAAAATCCAGGTACCAAGTTACAATTCCATCAATACTATTTATTTGACCTTAATGATTTAGCAAAATCCATATTTCTATTTTCACAAGCTACTTGAATATACTTGCTGACAATTCTGTGGTTGTCGGTTTATATCTTACTTAGGACCTTGTGATGGCTGAAAGGTTGCTGATGAAACATTTAGATGCTCCTGGAAAGTGGCTGGCCGAGAGACACCGTCGACTTCTTATGAACAAGTTCTGTGGAAGGTACTTGAGGGAGAAGCGCCTCCATCAGTTTATAATCTATTCTGAACAGGTTATGGATGCTTATGAGCACAACCGGAGACTAAGGAATCCTGCCACAACTGCTATTCAGCAAGCCATTCATGGCCTCTCATACACTGTATATGGGAAGCCAGATGTAAGACGCCTCATGTTTGAGGTTTTCGATTTTGAGCAAACACAACCTAAAGCTGTCAATGTGTGAAAACGGACGTAGTCCTATTGCAATCCCAATACATGGTAGAAACCAATCTTTCTCATCTTTTGGATTTTTTTTTCTTCTTCATTATATTGTTTATAGAAATGTCGGGAAATATGTGATTGTTGCTAGCTAACATGAACAGACACTAATGTGATACCAGTGTAACAGTGCTAATTGTTTTTCATATTCGTATGCATTGGATACAAAACAAACTAGTTGTCATCAATTAGTCATTGATATTTTGTTAATGTAAGGTTATTAGTTAGAGATATGTAAGAATTGAGTTGTTTCCCCAGCTCGGTGCATATGGGAGGTAGCTGACTTTACAATTAGGTTTCGGTTATCACTTGAGTTCTGATGTTGTATGTTGATGAGCAATTCAAATCTTTCATCCATTTCAGTTGCATAATATTACAAACAAAAAGATGCTTATATCATCCTGTTTGCCTACGAGTTGGAATATATGTCGATCATTCATTTTCATTTCAGGCATATAGATCACTGAATGTCATCTGAAAGTCTAATGCTTTTACCTTAGAGGAGGTGTCTGAACCATATTAAGTGAGTCAAGCTTAGCTTATCATATTCATATGCATTAGATACAATACAAAGTAGTTGTCAAACTTGTCATCCTAGAAACAGAAAGTTATACAAATTTTTCATCGGTTTAAAATTTTTAAGATATATAGTGTCAGATGCACCATTTAATCTCTTTAGTCTTCCACTCATGACCTCTCACTCGCTAAAACATACACATCTCATTAGACTAAATGTTATTGAAACATTAAACCCCTCACTCGCTAAAACATACACATCTCACTAGACTAAATTTTATTGAAACATTAAAATGTATTCGCGTTGCACTAACCATTTCAATCTTCCTCTATTGTGATAGAACGAATTTTAACCCAATACTTTTAAGCCAAAAAAAACCATGTCGATGTTTTCGTATTCGTAGTCTTTTTACTTTTTATGTAATTCTGTTGGGTATATGAATATCATTGAACACGCCGTAAATACGTCTGGTAAAACGGTTAACACCACGAAAGCGGGTGTAACCCTAAAACCCAACTACTTAAACCCATTAAAGTTCCTTTCTTTCATAGCGGCTAGGCACTTTGACGACCAAGTTTACACAAACCCAGATATTGCTTCGCCATTTCAGTTGTTGGAGGTCACTTCTTGGCCAATTTACAGAGATCTGTATCAATTCTAATTGGACTACTTAGAAGGTATGTTCAATTCTAGTTTCTGAAACTAAGTTGCTGATTTGCCTCCAAAAAATTAGCTTAGCAGATGGCTTGATGTGCCAGAGACTATCATCAGGGATTGTTTCATAGACCCAGATTCGTTTATTGATGTTTAAGGAATGAATTCTTGGTCTAACAAACATTCTTTAATGATGGTCAAATCTCATCAGAGGCATCTCTAAGTTATGCTTTGTAGGTGGGCTATGAGCAATTCCGTCTCAGAATCTAGAATAGAAGAACCTTTATGGTGTTTAATTAGTATCACATCTCTGTACATTGTCCACAAAGTGATCTTCCCTACCACTGTAATGGTTATTGGTCGAAAACTATCTTGAGTTGGAGATCCATATATACTATCTGATTTGTTATGATTTTGGTTTATTGTACAAGTTTGAATGCATTATGTTTTCTGATTATCCTTTTTTGTTAAGGCATTGTTAAGCATATATGCGTTGAGATTGCAGATAAGAATCCACAATTCTTGAAAGATATGAAAAAAAAAATAATGGATCTTGTTTCCCAAGTATGTTAGATGATAGGAAAACAAATGAAAGTTAATTTTATTATTTTTTTTTATATATTAGATTGTTATCAGAGCTCTAATATGCAAAAAGGCTCATCTGAGAGCTTTTGGGTGTAGAATTGTCACCTGTGTTAGTGTGAATTGGTGTGCACATGGGTGTGGTATTTCCTTTTTATGAGAAGTTGGCATTTAAGGACTATGAGTGCCCTTTTAGGATTGTGAGCTTGCAGTGATAGTGTGATTTGATGTTCATTACAGCGTCTTGTATGAGAAAGTTTCTAAGTTCTACTGCATCGCCTTTATGAGTTTATCCATGAAATGCATTGTCCTCATAGATTGATTTTTTTCAATCAAAAATACTTTGTGAAATCTTCGGTTCTTCCTTGTTATCAAATCAACTGGCAAGATGCTGCAGTCTACCACTGATTTCTGTTCATCAACAAAAATGCACAAACTCTCCATACATTGATCCAGAGATCTTGTCTCAGAAGGTCATATAAATGTGCAGTGTATAACCCTGCTTGTAAGAATAGATGAGTGAAAGCTTACGGAAAGCACTAGTCTGGTACCAACTGTTGATACTTTTACGAATACAAATTAAGATTACCGTTACAAGTTAATGTCCGTGTCCTGCATATACAGCGTGTGTGTGTGTGTGTTTCTATCATCAACTATAGAAGACTAAGGGCAGTGACTTGTTGGATAGACTGTTCATGTTATATTCGTATATTAGAGTGACTATATTTTTCAGGACTTCAATTTGGTCATCTTATTATTAGTTTGTTCAATCTCTCATTTTCAATGATTCCTGCAAAAAGTTATTCATTTGCAACCGCCAGAAGGATGCTCTTTAGTGCTTCTGTTTGCAAATGACTGGCTGAATTCGGGATATTGCTAAATGCTCAGAGTGATGCTGTATTTGAACGTGAGGGAGCCATGACAAAAGGAAAACTGAAATGTATTTAAACTGATGACAATGTGATTCACTATATCATCTATGTGGTGTATTTTGAGATGGAAAACTGAATTTCCAGATGTATTTGGAATTTGAACATGTTATATCTTTGAAACAGTCTACGAGTATGTGTTCTTTATTTGGATAAGTCTAAGAGTCTATACTGATTTATAAAAGTGATCAGTATCCATTTTTCCTAGTTGACAGGAGTTTCAAATTAGTTTAAGCGTTATGGCCTTTCTAATATTAAGCACCAATCAACCAGATGATATATTATACCAGATTCTTGTTTGCCCATTGACTATCAGATTAATCTCATTAGGAAGGAACTTGGCTGACTATTGAGTCTGAACTGGCATGATCTAATGGTAGTTGTCCAGATGTTACCTGGTCAGCAACTTTATGCCTCACATGCTTGAATATGCTCTAAATTGACCTTTATTAGTCTGCTTAAGAGATTTATACAATATATGGTTTATGTAAGGTTACTAGATATAAGGAGTTGTTTCCCCAGCTTGATGCATGTAATGTAAGATGGCAGGAAATCATTCTGAATTACCAATATGATTTTTAGCCTCTTCAAATTAGAAGACATAATATGAGCAACTGTTTTGGTCAGCAGAGCAAGTAATTTTGTTCCCATAGGGTCTAACAAGCGAGAAATTTTAATTTACAATCAAACATCCAGGATGGCTTTACCTTGAGATTGTCAAGAGGGTGGACTGACTATAATCAAATATCCAGGTTTGGTTTACCTTTTTACTTTTTATCTTGCTGAATTTTCTTTGCTAGTTGTTTACTTGCGTATGCAGCATTCTTGTATAGTATTCAAGGGCTCTCATATCTTTAGCCTCCTACCACTGCTAATCATATGACTGTATAGTAATTTTACTCACCAGTTGGTCACTTGTGTAAGAACAGTAAAGACACACAAAAAAGATTGATCATACTGGACTTTCATTCTGGTTGGTCATTCATTTAAGATCCAATACCATTGTTTCCCCAAAAGACTATCGATTCTGCAAATTTCTTCAATGATTATGCTGCAATTTAAGTTTTTTGTTAACATATGAAATGTTAATATTGTATCAGTATATGACGAGTATATCTGAAATTGTCATGAATTAGTATTCGAAAATGGGAAGCCGGGATCAAGTTCAAGAAGAGGAAGACTGATCGGTTCTAGGATGTGGAATTCGAAAATGGGATTTTGAGTATTCCATGCCTTAATAGTCGTTACACACTTACACGGTGGAAGCTAAACATGGAGACACAACCACATATATCAGTGGTTTTGGAAATAGTCTCGTAAAACTTTCTTGAAGGATTCTAAGAAGCAACTATAGATTTTAGAAGTTTGAAGAACAAAAAGGAATAATCATAAAAACACACCAATTAGTACAGATGCTTCGCAAAAACTTCTAAACCTAAGGCTACAAAGTTACCGAGCTCGCCAAAAATCCATATCAAAGGCTATTAATTACGAATGACTGATTGTGCATTTCCGTTAGTCAAAATTTACAATCAGTCATCCGTAATTTTAAATCTCCATATCAATGTAATATAGAAAATTACTCAATTATAAGGCCTAGTTTGGTTTAACTTTACTTTTAAAAAAATCAGCTTCTATGTCAGATTTCTACTGTGTTTGGTAAACCAAATAAAACCATTTTTTTTTTTCCAAAATTACAGGTCACTGACAACAGATTTTAGAAACAACCTCGTAATTGTTTTTAGAAACTACTACCATAGAATACACATAGAAAAATAATATTTTTAGTTTACGAAAACATGAAACTGTTTTAATTCATTACTTTACCAGTAGAAATCTAGTCTTTACAGTTCATTTAATGCTTCAATGGATTCTTAGTTGTTGTTGTATGACAGGAGCAATGGATACAGGACCTATCACTGAGGTATATGGTGAATTCCCCTCTGGAAAGACTCAGTTGTGCAGCCACCCGCTTTGTGTCTTAATTTGATAAGACATAAATTGATACAGCGTTCCAGATATGGGTTTTAGAGTTCCTTGGGACCTTGTATAGAGCTCAGTGTTAGTTTAGGCATAGAGGGCCTTAATCAAACACAATCACCCACTTCCAAAGTCCAACCTATAATACTGATTCACTGTATGTGGTGCATATATCTGATTGATGTTTTATGTTTCAGCTCCCATTAAATCAAGGAGGTGGCGAGGGAAAAACATTGTACATTGATGTTGAGGGTACATTCTTGCCTGAGCTACCAACATAAATTTGGTCCCACATCTTACTTTTAGCTGAATTACCCTGTAAGACTCTCGTTAATCTCTTCACCAACAAGTCGTGGAAGGTGGCCATCATCTCTCCAGAGTTTGTTAATATTTACGAACAAAATAGATCTGGAAAGGGTCGTGAGCTTATTATTCAAGGATACAGGATGTGGGAATTTTATGTATACTCATTGGAGAGTAATACATGAAGTGAGATAGAATTTCCTAGGGAAGTCTTGAAGAAGCAATTTCATATTGTTGGAGCATGCAGAGAATTGTTGTTGGTGATGGTTCCTTTGAACAACAATACCTTGTATCTGTGGAATCCCTCTTTGAGGAGAGTTAGAGAATTGAAAGTGTCACCTGGTCTGGGAAAAAAGAAGGGGATGTGGTTTGGACTTGGTTTTAGGGCAGAGGTACATGAGTATGAAGTAATCTGTAATCTCAGTGTCGAAAATATACCCAACGAGGTTCAATTATTCAACATCTCATCTAACACTTGGCGGTCACTGTTCTTGGTTGCCGATGACACTCTACACTTCAAGAGTAGCTATGATTATATTTGGGAAATACTTTATATTGGTGTTTGGATCATCATGATGGTGTGTTGGTGTTTAACATGGAAAATGAGAGTATTCAGATCCTACCCTCACCTGCTTGTAAAATAGAAGAGGAGATGGTTGGGATGCATGCTGGAGAGTTTCAGAATAAAGTAGCTGTGTTTGTACATCACAGACAAGTCCTCTCCACAAAGATTTTCGATTTCTCCATTTTTATATTCGTTTTGCGAGCAACTGAGGGTAGGATCAGAAGACTCATTTTCCATGTTAAACACCAACACACCATAATGATAATCCAAACACCAATATAAAGCATTTCACAAATATAAACCATAGCTACTCCTGAAGTGTAGAGGGTCATCGGCAGCCAAGAACAGTGACCGCCAAGTGTTAGATGAGATGTTGAATAGTTGAACCTCGTTAGGTATATTTTCGGCACTGAGAATACATATTACTTCATACTCATGTACCTCTGCCTTAAAACCAAGTACAAACCTCATAGCTACCACATCCCCTTCTTTTTTCCCAAACCAGGTGGCATTTTCAAATCTCTAACTCTCCTCAGAGAGGGATTCCACAAATACAAGGTATTGTTGTTCAAATGAACCATCACCAACAACAATTCTCTGCATGATCCAACAATATGAAATTGCTTCTTCAAGACTTCCCTAGGAAATTCTATCTCACTCCATGTATTACTCTCCAATGAGTATACATAAAATTCCCACATCCTGTATCCTTGAATAATAAGCTCACGACCCTTTCCAGATCCATTTTGTTCGTAAGTATTAACAAACTCTGGAGAGGTGATGGCCACCTTCCACGACTTGTTGGTGAAGAGATTAACGAGAGTCTTACAGGGTAATTCAGCTAAAAGTAAGATGTGGGACCAAATTTATGTTGGTAGCTCAGGCAAGAATGTACCCTCAACATCAATGTACAATGTTTTTCCCTCTCCACCTCCTTGATTTAATGGGAGCTGAAACATAAAACATCAATCAGATATATGCACCACATACAGTGAATCAGTATTATAGGTTGGACTTTGGAAGTGGGTGATTGTGTTTGATTAAGGCCTCTATGCCTAAACTAACACTGAGCTCTATACAAGGTCCCAAGAAACTCTAAAACCCATATCTGGAACGCTGAATCAATTTATGTCTTATCAAATTAAGCAGAGGCACAACATGTCCAACAGTAATGAAAATCACTTACATGGCAAGAGCCACAAAGCAGGTGGCTGCACAACTGAGTCTTTCCAGAGGGGAATTCACCATATACCTCAGTGATAGATCCTGTATTCCATTGAAGCATTAAATGAACTGTAAAGACTAGATTTCTACTGGTAAAGTAATGACTTAGTTAGTTCCGATAAGAGATGGAAATGGCAGATTAAAAAGGACAACAGTAGAAACTGACCCTCTAATATCTTTTCATGTTCTCTTGATCCAGAAGTGATTTGAATGATTTCGAGTCTCTGAGCACGGGGCTGACTAGTACTAGCAGTACCAGGCATCAGTATGGAGGCTGTAATGAAGCAAGCCATTTAAATACCAATACAAGGCAAACAAAAAGAGTACCCACATTACATAAAAGAATGTTGGAAAACAAAAATAATAGAACAGCATACCTACATCAATGATTTTGTTAACCATAGCTTCACTGAGTCCTTTGATTTGCAGAAGAACTTTCCTTGGTGAGAAAGCAACAGATTCGATGGTGCAAAGACCCGCATCTTTAAGCTTGTTTACATCAGAGGAAGATATGCCATATGCCTTAAATTGACAACACAAAAACATTTCATGATCAACCAAATAGATAGAAAGTGATTTAAAGTAATCTAAAATGGGAATCAAGCGGGACAGTATGAAACAAAACCCAATTTTAATTAACACCATAAAGAGATTGACTGCTTTTGTTCTCTCTAAACCCACATATAATTTAAAACCAACAGATCATGGAACATATAGTGAACACAAGTAATCCAGAATCTCAAATCTCATATTGACCATAATTCACAAGCAGATTGACTGCTTTTATTCTCTCAAGTCTAAACTCACATATAAATCACAACCAACACACATCATGGAACACAAAACCCATCATGGAACACAACAAAAACAATCAAGAATCTCAAATTCTATTGACAATACCCATATCTCAATGGACAGCAAGATATGATTGCCTCCGGGCTACGGTTTCTCATAGTAGTTAAAACCCAAAACCCAAGACAGAGTAAACAAGATATCACTAAATTTCATCGACAAAACCCATCTAAAAACAAAACCCTCTCTGTTCATTCTTGAATCAAGTACAAAAATCCCACCAAAAAAACCCCATTATACCCAAATTGAACAATAACCCAGATCATTTCACCCCTAAATTCTTCGAATTCGACTGTAATTTCAATTAGGGTTACCTGAAGCTGATCCGAGCAGCGCCGTGGTGCATTTCTTGCAGCTGAACCATGGCTCCAGTGAAGCGAAACCCAACACTATGACGTGTGCTTCTGCTACTCGTTGCAAGCGCCCAGAGAGATTGAGGAGAGAGAGAGGGACCAAATTGACTGGTTTCTTTGAAGTTCAGGGATCGTCAAAGAGGGGTCTCTGTTGCTCGTTGGAGAAGCTTAAATAGTCAAATGTATCACGGAGGGGGAAACTTGTCGGGTATGGGCCTTATTGTTTCCACTTAAAACGACCCACCCAATCTTGTTTATGCTTTAACTTGAGCTCATCATCAGCCCACTTTCCTCTTTTGTCCATTATTTTCTTCTTCTTCTTCTTCTTCTTCATCTTTGTTCATAGTGCCACAACTCACCGGCTAGAGTTGTTACTACGGTTTGTTACTACCTAAGCAGCACGGACATGAGTACGAGTGTCCAATATATAAATTTCGGTCTACCTAAGCAGCACGGACATGAGTACGAGTGTCCAATATATAAATTTCGGTCCGAAATTAGGTTTAAATTTCTAATTTGCGCATAGATCTCTTCTTGCATGCATCCATCAAACTTCTGAGCATGTCTACTCAATATAGCAAAGTCCAATCCTAGCTATTACTAGCTATTTGGGTGTTTATATTGTTTGGGACGTTGTAATTGCGGAAACAATATTGCTCATGACAAACAAAAGACCAATTAACAGAGAGAAAAGACAACAAGGGAGAATGAGCTCCCCTCAAATGATGTGATGTATCATATTCTGCTGTGTTGGCCAGGCAAACCCTAAACCCTACTATTAGTAAAGTTTATAAAAAATTTACTAGTCAATTAACCAGAGTACCGAAACAGATTAACTACTAACTAAACCCTAATACCCGTCGTGAAAATTTCTTGGTAAAAAACTTTTCAACTTGTTGGTTTGCCAACGTCATTCTCCGTGGTGCTGATCCACCTTACTGGCCAGGACTAACAAATAAAAACCGAAAGACCAAAACCACCACTCACACCTCTCCACGTCATCAAACCCCAACCGAATCCCACCACGCCAGCCAATAAACCCTAAATTAAAAAAAAAAAAAAACCCCAAAACCGACCCCTCAAGCGTCGTCGTTTCACTCTACCCAGCATCGTCGTTTTTTCTTTTTCCCTGATATATGCGCACGATAATAGTCCAGCAGCACCACCAATACTCCCTCGGCTTCCTGGTACTGTGCACCCTCTTAGCTTTGTGTGCGCCGGTTGCGCACCTCCCTAACCTGCGCACCCCTCTCCTTACACCACCCCAGCCGAGGCCCACCACTCAGATCTCACCTCCCAATCTCATCACCGCCATGTCCAAAGCTCGCGTCTACGCTGACATCAACGTCCTCCGCCCCAAGGAGTACTGGGACTACGAGTCTCTCACCGTCCAATGGGGGTAACCCTAACCCTAACCCTAATCTCTCTAATTTTCAATCTGATTCTTCCGATTCCGATTTCGCTGAGCTCAGGTTGTAGAGCTGACCTGGATTTCGATTAAGGGATTCATTTGTGTTGTTTTTTGGCAGTGATCAAGATGATTATGAGGTGGTGAGGAAAGTAGGGAGAGGGAAGTACAGCGAGGTTTTCGAGGGTATTAATGTCAATTCCAACGAGCGCTGCATCATCAAAATCCTCAAGCCTGTCAAGAAGAAGAAGGTTAGGGTTTTGACTTTTTGATTGTTTGTGGTGTTGTGAAGTTTTGATCTGGATGTGTTGGTTTGTTTTTGTTGCAGATTAAGAGGGAGATTAAGATTCTGCAGAACCTGTGCGGGGGGCCGAATGTGGTTAAGCTGCTTGATATTGTGAGGGATCAGCACTCCAAAACTCCCAGTTTGATTTTCGAGTATGTTAATAGTACAGATTTCAAGGTTCTGTACCCTACGCTGACCGATTATGACATTCGGTACTACATTTATGAGCTGCTCAAGGTAATGTTGCTGTATTTGGTTTATGCTTATTGAATAGCCATTAGTGTTAAAGATGTCGTTTGTATTAAATGTCGACTGCGTTAGTGGCAGATTACAATTTTTATGACTATTTCAAGAACACCATGGATTTTTAACAATATGTTTCATTACGAGTACCACATGGTTATGTTGAGTAAATTAAATTTACTTTTTTCCAAGTGTTGATAATCTGGTTTTGTGGTGATTTCTAGACTTGTCCTTGAAAATGATCTTTTGTCCAAATGTATCTTGGTTTTTGTGAAGGGTTTTGAAACCAATCTTATAAGCACTTGGTTCATTTACTCTTATGAATTAACTGGGGGTGTGGTGCTTCTTTGGAGCTCATTTCATTCTACATAATGCTTGGTGCAATCTTATTCTAAACAATAGGGAAAAGAAATTGCCAGCCGAACCTTAATTCCTTGTTTCAAAGGAATTATCTTTAATTTTTGTTATGTATGCTTACAATGTTGGATCAGCATATTTTTCTGGACCAAGGACTTGTCAATCTTAATAGCCTGATCGATTATCTTTTGTTGCAGGCATTGGACTACTGCCATTCACAAGGAATAATGCATAGAGATGTTAAGCCTCACAATGTTATGATAGACCATGAGCTGCGAAAACTTCGCTTGATAGACTGGGGTCTTGCTGAATTTTACCATCCTGGCAAGGAGTATAATGTCCGTGTGGCATCAAGGTAATAGTTTAGAGCGATCTAGAACCATTCTATTCTGGGCCCTATTCTCATGAAGCATGTCAGTGGATAAAAATTGATATGTGAATTGCATGAGGAGAATTTTCTGAAATTTTCTTTTGTAAAATGCACATTTGATCCCATAAGCGTAATCCTCTGAGGAAGCTAGTTTGCATCTTCAATTCAGAGGGGAGTTAACATAGGCACCACTATTATATATGCTAGAATACAGATGGCAAAGTACCCAGTACCTATAAGTCATGATCCATCTTCAATGTTGTTAGATTTTAACCGTTCCATTTAGTTCTATATCCTCATTCAATTGTAAATTTATATTGTAGAATGATTTAAAACTGTTTCCTTGTTTTGTAGATACTTTAAAGGTCCTGAACTCCTAGTTGATCTGCAAGATTATGACTATTCCTTGGACATGTGGAGCCTTGGTTGCATGTTTGCTGGAATGGTGAGAATTTTCCTGCTTCTTGTTGGTATTGTTTACATAAGCTCCAATCTGTAATGTGTTTGTATTTGGAGAAGATTGTAATGAGGTTCTTTCATCTATGTTTAGATATTTCGCAAGGAGCCTTTCTTTTATGGTCACGACAACCATGATCAGCTTGTCAAAATTGCCAAGGTATTGCTAGTAAATTTTTATTTTTATTTTTTTATGAAACAAATTATGCTTATAGGCTATAGCTATTGAATAAGATTGCTGCATGAGCAAAGAAGAATGCTTGATGAAGAACCAAATAGTGATTTGGGTTTATAATTTTTCTACTTTAACATGAATGTTCAGATTCTATACATCCCTGCTACTATTTCTTATTAACATACCATGGGTCACTTGAGTGAGCTTATACTGTATGTGGAAGTTTCTCCTACACACACACACAAATGGTCTTGCGGTGTCTTAGAAATACAGTGTCTGCTCAATACCATTTGGTTTAATAAGTTCTGTTTCATATGCACGTCTTACAAACATACTGTCTGTTCAATACCATATGGTCTAATAAGTTTCGTTTCATATGCACTTCAGGTACTTGGGACTGATGAGTTGAATGCATATCTGAACAAATATCATTTAGAGCTTGATCCTCAACTGGATGCACTAGTTGGGAGGTATGTTTGACATTAATTTCTTCTTTTAAGTATGGAATTTTCTTTTTATCTTGTAAAATGACAATATTATAATGAATTCTTTGTGGACATATCTTAGCATACCAAAATGAGTGTTGCTGTGCTAGCTTTTTTTAACAGAAAATTACTAAATACTGCTGTTTAATTAAAACTTTGCCAAGTGATAAGTTGGATATCTAAGAGTGTATTATGTGACATTATGTTGTCACATTGTACTGCAGGCACAGCAGGAAGCCGTGGTCGAAGTTTATTAATGCAGACAATCAGCATCTAGTTTCTCCAGAGGTCACTTATCTATAAGCCATATACTCTTTAAGTTCTAGTTTGTTCACATTTATGTTCAGTTAAATTTATATTTCACAACATAGCAGAACTCCTACTACTGCCATTGATTATTCATTTGACATGCAGGCTATTGATTTTCTGGATAAACTCCTTCGTTATGATCATCAAGACAGGCTAACTGCAAAAGAAGCCATGGTAATTATTCTATCTTCAGTGTCAAGTCTCTTATAATTGAGCTACTATATTCAGTGTTTACTCGTCTTATAGTCAAGCTGAATATAATGGTTCCATACTATAGTTTTCCCGAGTTATTATCCAACATCAATTTTAAGATTCATTTTGAGGTTGATAATTCTGCGGTTATAACTTCTGAGGATGACAAAGTTGTTTCGTGTGGACTTCTCTGCAGGGCCATCCGTATTTCTCCCAAGTGAGGGCAGCAGAAAGCAGCAGGATGCGGACACAATAGCTTTGATAATACTAAGTCCCATGTATGGACTAGAGTCTGTGCTGCTTGGGAGTGTATTGTATACTTGATAATCACTGGTTGCATTTATCAGTTATTGGCTGTTCAAGTTATTGAAATTGTTGAATGGGATTTTACTGTATGATCGTCTAATTACTGGATTTGTTTCATAGATAATTGAATGAAGTATTTGAAGCATATTTTCCCTCTATATATAGATAATTGTCATCGGTGAGGTTTTAACTGCTAGAAGGTTTTTGCACACTGTTTGGTACCGGATGTGGAGAGCGAACAATAGACACAATTACTATAGTATTCAGGTCTTCTGAGATATTGGGGACCCTTTCAATTTGTGATGCTGGTCATACCATCATTACTATGTATGTTCTTTGCTCCCTTTTGAAATTTAATCAGGTTTAGATACTGCTGCACTGCTGCAGCCTGCAGCAGTAGTCCTTGTCATCCAAGTGATCCAACCACAGTTGATGAAAAATTGCTTGCGGATAGAGAATTTATAGCATCTGCTGACACCCCTAAACATCCATAGCCTGTATAGAACGGAACATTGAACTTTCTGAACTTTGAGAGGAACTGTGTAGAATGGAACTTTTCTGAACTTTGAGAGGAACCTTTTAATGACTCCAGAAAGATAGCATCACCACACAAATCTTGCAGGAAGGAAAAAAAATAAAGAAACCAAACATTGAATTGATGTAAGAGCCGGCTTTTTGAACATTAATACCAGTCATGATCATTCAGACCAAGCTCAGTTAACGAAGGAGATACCTCTCCCAAACACTCACAACACATGAAACACATCCTTAAATAGCTATTGATCTAGAACAACTCGTGAGAATTATTCTAGAAAATATACATAGAGCGGAATAACATTGATAATATTTTGTTCCAGTGACTGCTTCTCCAGATGTTTGTTACTTCACGGCTTCAAATGGGGGAAACAGGCATACACATCAGACTTTGGATGTTTTGCTTCAGCATGCTCCCTGCACTTCACCTCCGAGGTGGTGCACATGAAAGTTTGCATACACACCTTGCACTGCACTCAACATTAGGCACTCAGTAAGATTATGATGGAAAAAGCTCACAAGACAACCTTCGATATAACTAATGGAACAAAGGTTCTAAATGAATGTCTGATACACACTTTATTCTAATGTACGATAACTACCACAATTTCCTAAGCCTCAAAGGATCACACAAATTATTCACTCACCGCCTTACTAACAACCAGGTTAGTAATATTCACTAATGTATTATAACTAGCACATGGAACGAATTGGCTGCAACTGCACAAATCTTAAATTATTCGATAACCCAATTTCGATTCTTCCATTTCAACATTGAGCAAAGAAGTAGTTATCTCAACTCAACCTGATTACACAACTTACTCAGATACACACTAGCTTTCTATGTAACCACAATTGCTCATACCAACTACAATTGCTCATCAAGTAATTTACACAATTACCGAAGAAACTACAAAACTCAAAGCAAATTTACCTGGATTGACATGGCTTTCTTATTAGTCTCAAGCTGGCTTCCTGTGAAAATCAAACAATTGACCAAATTATATTAGTTGACCAATCCCCAAAAAAAAAAAAAAAAAAATCAAATTACACAGCAGCACCAGCTAGATCTAACCCACAATCTCCACAGACACTAAATACTCGATCTTCTAAGCACAAAGGAACAATCTTTTCCCTCTAATTTGAGCTCAACAAATAAATTTTGATCTGTAAAAACAAGGAAGGCGCGAAAGTTTTACCCTTTCCAGCGTTCTTGGCCTTCTCTTGGGCCTTCTCACGTGCCATCTTGGCCTTTTGACCGTTGCCTCCTCCCATGGCTGGTAATTGAAGAACGAACAAGAGGACCTGAAAACCCTATTTTCGCAATCAGCTGTGTAGCTTTGAGGAAGAAGAGCGAGGGATTTATATTACGGTCAGCATTTATAGCTGAGGAGGAAATTATGACGTCAGCCTTAGAAAGTTCGAGATGGGTGGTTGAGTCGGATCATGAAACGACACAGTTTGGACCTAACATCGGTGCAAAGCCATAAATACGCTCATACCCATTGCGTGTGGACTTTTGGTTTGGAAGAAGTGAGAATTTCCAATTGAGGAACTTAAAAAAAGGATAATGCCCTAAAACACACGATTATCCTTCTAAGAACTACAACGAAAATAGCGTTCGGCCATTGTATAGTGGTAGATGTTGGCTCGACCCTCCAACTTTAGTGTTGTGCGACGCTAAACATAACAAAGTATAGTGCTTCGTGGGTGATCGTGTGTTTTGGGCTGTTTTTGAGTTTGATCTCGTTCGGTAAAGTAGGTTCGTGACTAGATCCAACAATCGTCTCTTGTTTTTTTTTTTTTTTTTTTAAGACTTCATACTAATTTCAGTTTCAACAAACACTCGATTCTCACAGTGGTTTTGTCTCTCGTTTTGGAACTTAAACATTGCAAAAACTTCAATCTCACTGTTAGAAAGTATGTTGTCATTAATTAGGAAGATATGTTAGAATATTTCCTTGTATCAATTGTATCAATTAGAATATGTTTCCTTCTTTTCTTAGTCTCCTATCTTGATGGAGAATCTTAATTATAAAGGATGTAAACGGTATATATTTCCCTCATACGTAATAGAAAAACAATTCTGCTAAACTATTATTATCTATATGGTATTAGAGCAGGACATTTCCTGTTTTTTTCTCACTTGATTTCTTCCCGTTTCCTGGCGTTTTTTTTTTCCGGCCCAGGCCACACTGTTCAAACCTAGACCACACCAATTTGATCAGTACACCCAAGTTTTTGCTTTGGGCACCCAAAGCACGTTCTCGCCGTCATCATCTCTTCTGGCGTCGTCTATACCTTCAGCCCGACGTCGTCGTCAATCCCAGTATCGCCGTCGCGCTTCTCTCATCCGATTCCGGCGCCGTTCCGGATTCGTCCATCGTTCCCAGTCCGGCTTTGCTCAAATCAATTCCAGACCAGTCGAACCGGATTCGTCGGCGATTTCTTTCCTCCAGACCGCTGCTCCTCTTTCCGACGTCGTCCGATCCCCGCTGCTCCGCTTTCCGGCGTCGCTAAATCCCAGAATCACCCCCGCTGTCGTCTTCAATTCCAGTTTCAGCCTTGTTCCCAAAAGTCCAGAACAGACCCACTCTGCCCGAATCCGACCCGCGTCCGACGACTTCGACCCGGATCCGACCCGACTCACAAATTTGCTGCCCGTACCGATCCACCTGTTTATTATTTTCTCAGATCTTGTGTTTCCAAATTTGCCATGTCTCCGGTCACTCATAATCAGTAGATCATCGAAAGTGGAGCAACCCATCATATTGTTAATTCATCAGACATGATTACTAATCGCAGCAAGTGCAATTCGTCAGTTGGTTTACCCAATGGTGTTAAAGCCCATATCTCCATGTAAGGATCTGTTACAATTAATAATGTTGTTCTACGGAATGTTTTATGCGTTCCGTCTTTTCATGTCAATCTTATGTCTGTTGGGAGAAGCATAGATGATTTACACTGTTCGGTAACTTTCTTTCTGTCTTGGTGTTTTTTGCAGGACATGACTACGAGGATGATGATCGGTGTGGGAAAGCGATGTGGAGACTTGTATTATTTAGTGACGTTATCCGAGACTCTTCCCAATAAACACCCATTTACCAGTCATATCACTCTCTCTTCTGATCTCTGGCACCGTCGATTAGGACATCCTTCTTCTGTCTGTTTGCAGCATATCGTCAATAAGTCGCTTCATTGTCACTTTGATTCCACAAGTAAGAGTGAAATTTGTCCTTTGGCTAAACAAACTCGCAAATCTTTTCCTTCTAGTTCAATATCCACATCTCGTTGTTTTTCTCTCATCCATTGTGATATTTGAGGACGTTATAAGACACATTCTATTAATGGTGCTCATTATTTTTTTACTATTGTATATGATTTCTCTCGTTTTACATGGGTTTTTCTAATGCGTCATAAAAGTGAGGCGCAACATTTGCTTCGTAAATTTTTCGCCTATGTCAAAACTCAATTTAATTCAAATGTCCAAACTTTTCGCTCTGACAACGGAGCTGAATTTCTCTCTCTGCGAGATTTTTTTCTCAACTAGGGGGTTGTTTTCCAAACTTCTTGCGTTTATACACCTCAACAAAATGGTGTAGTTGAGCGCAAACATAGACATCTTCTGAATGTTGCTCGAGCTCTTCGTTTTCAATCACACTTACCACTTCATTTTTGGGGAGAATGCATTCTTACTGCTGCATACACAATTAATAGACTCCCTACCCTTTTGCTTGATAAAAGGTCCCCTTTTGAGATTCTTTACAATAAACCTCCTGACTATTCTCGCATGCGTGTTTTCGGTTGTGTCGCTTTTGCAACTTCTGTTAGTCCTTCATCAAAATTTTCTCCACGAGCGCACAAATGCATTTTTCTTGAATATCCAATGGGTCAGAAAGCTTATAAGCTATACAATCTTGAAACCAAACAGATTTTTACCAACTGTGATGTTATTTTTTTGGAAGACACCTTTAATTTCACGTCTTCTCCAGGAGTTTCACCATCTTCTTCTTCTTCTTCATTGCATTGTCCTATTTTTGACGACATTGTGTCTCATACTATACCTATTTATCGTGGACCTCCCTCGTCCTCATCTTCTGGACCTCCATCGTCCCCACCAGTTTTAGAGTCATCCGGCTCGGTCACAGTTGCCCCTCCAGCTGAGAATGATACCTCATCACAATCCCCGCCTGATACTGATCCGTCTCTACAGTCCTCTGAAATCGATCACTCCTTACCTACTAAAATCGATCATCCTGCTTCTGATTCATCAGCTCCTGCCTTACGCCGCTCCACACGAACTCGTGTTCCCAATGTACGTCTCCGTGATTATAAGTGCTCGCAGGTGATTCTGCCACCACACCATCTATCATCTCCTCGGTTGAGTCCTCCACCAGGTACGCGTTACCTACTTTGTAATTTCATTTCATATTAGCGATATTCTTCATTACATCTTGCCTATGTCGCAGCTCTTAGTAGGGATACATAACCATCTTCCTATGATCAAGCCTCTTCTGATCCTAATTGGCAAACTGCTATGCATGAGGAACTTGCAGCCCTTACAGCCAATAATACTTGGTCATTAGTTCTTCTTCCTCCTGGTAAACGGCCAATTGCTTGTAAATGGGTTTATCGGATTAAGCGCAAGGCCGATGGTTCTATTGAACGTTACAAGGCTCGCCTTGTGGCGAAGGGTTTTACACAGGCTGCAGGTATTGATTACCATGATACTTTTTCTCCTACTGCCAAGATGATTACAGTTCGCTGTGTTCTTGCCATTGCAGCTTGTCAGAATTGGTCCCTTTATCAGCTTGACGTTAATAATGCTTTTCTTCATAGTGATTTACATGAAGAGATATATATGTCCCCTCCTCCAGGTCTTCAGCGACAAGGGGAGAATTATGTGTGTCGCCTCCACAAATCACTCTATGGTCTGAAGCAAGCTTCTCGGCAATGGTTCTCTAAGTTCACTGAAGCCATACTTGCTGCCGGTTTTGTTCAATCTAAAGCTGATTACTCTCTTTTCGTACAAAAGGTTGGTGATTCCCTTACAGTGTTGTTGATTTATGTTGATGATATTCTCATTATCGAGAACAACCTAGACTCTATTCGTGCTACCAAGGAATTTTTGCATTCTCGTTTTCGTATTAAGGATTTGGGTGACCTTAAGTTTTTCCTTGGCATTGAGATTGCACGTTCACAAAAGGGCATATTATTGTCTCAACGAAAGTATGCATTGGAGATTATTAAGGACACTGGTCTCTTAGGTGTCAAACCTGTGGACTTTCCCATAGATGATTCGAAATTGTCAAATAAGGGGGAGGTGCTTAAAGATCCTGCTGTGTATCGACGTTTGGTTGGACGACTCATTTATCTCACAATCACCAGACCTGACATCACTTATTCAATTCATGTCCTTAGCAGGTTTATGCATGAGCCTCGCCTACATCATATGACAGCAGCTCTTCGAGTTGTCAGATATTTGAAATCTTGTCCTGGTCAAGGTTTGCTTTTGAGTTCTAACAATGACCTTAGTTTGAAAGCATTCTGTGATTCTGATTGGACAGGCTGTCCTGTTACTCGTCGTTCTACAACTGGATATTGTGTCTTTTTGGGCAATTCCTTGATATCATGGCGCACTAAGAGGCAGATGACAGTTTCATTGTCAAGTGCAGAGGCAGAGTATAGAGCTATGGCTGGTACATGTTGTGAACTTACTTGGCTCCAGTATTTATTTGCTGATTTGCATATATCTATTCCTAGACCAGCTATTTTGAATTGTGATAATCAGGCAGCTCTTCACATAGCTGCAAATCCAGTTTTCCATGAAAGAACTCGCTACATTGAAATGGATTGTCACTTCATTCGAGATAAAATAGTAGATGGCTCAATCAGAACTTGATTTGTTGGTTCTTTGCAACAACTTGCGGACGTATTCACAAAAGCATTAGGCAAAGACAAGTTCAGATTTCTATTGAGCAAGTTGGGAGTTCTTGACATACACTCTCTAACTTGAGGGGGAGTGTTAGAAAGTATGTTGTCATTAATTAGGAAGATATGTTAGAATATTTCCTTGTATCAATTGTATCAATTAGAATATGTTTCCTTCCTTTCTTAGTCTCCTATCTTGATAGAGAATCTTAATTGTAAAGGATGTAAACTGTATATATTTCCCTCCTACGTAATAGAAGAACAATTCCGCTAAACTATTATTTTCTATACATACTGATGACCATTAAATTTGGTGTTGTCAATCTCAAGTTATGCACTTTTCATTATATTAATCAATCTTGTTAACATGTCACTTCAAAATCTCCATGCCCCTATGAGGCTGTGACTAGTGTTTATACCAAACTTCGTACAAATAAAGGAAGGGAGTGAATGGAGATGGAACTTCTTTTGTACATACATTATTAAAGTTCCCTTCAATTTCGAGATTTAATCATGTTAGGTGGTTAGTTGGTATGGCACTATTGTAACAAAGACATGCCTATTAGTACAAGTCGCACAATTGGGTCCTCGCTTTCAATTCAAATAGAGGCCTATCACAGAACATGGTCACGCAAAAATGTCTATATCATGCTCAATCCTGTCATGAAATCTATTTTGATATAAGGTTCCCCTTGTTCTTTATATATTATTCCCATTCACCTCCCATGGTAAAAAGTGAAAGAAAATGTTTGTGCATGCTATAATACTATATCAGTATGTATCAAAATCATACGTGGACCTTAAGTTTCTGGCCTTTGAATATTCTAATAGAGTAGAGACTCTATAGGTCATTTGTTGAGAACTATACCCTTATAGATCAAGATATAGGGATGGATATATTTGTTATACTATTTTGTCAAACTTCTTTTTCATAAAAATTCTATATGGCACCACCTCGCCAAATATATTTTTATTCATACGAAATAATTAAGTTTGATTAGAAATTGTCACGAATGTGAGCGCCAAAGCCTAGTCAAGTCTACCTCACCTTGTCTTTGAGCTTATCTAATGACGAAGAATTGACCTCTAGTGGAGATTATGATCAATATTCCTGTAAAATTGGATATCCTCTTACATATCCCATTTGCATCATAGTATCATTCTCAATAATTCACACATTACCATATCAGCACAAAAACCCTCAAATTATTGCAAAAGAGTAGTTTCTAATAATGAGTTAAAATCGACTGTGTATGCATGTTATGTATTGAGCATAAAATCACTATACATGATTAGGAAAATAAAATAGTGTTATGAATTATATCGAATCTATTTCTAGACACGATTGATCTCACGCTTCTAACTCTAAACTTATGAGTTAAATACTATTAGAAACAATTATTTCCCAATTAAACATAATTAGTGATACCTTGAGTATGCTAATCCCTTGAACCATGCACAAGCATATCACTCAAAGTATTTTTTTAAGCTTGAGATATCACTCCAAGTATAAAACCTTTTTAATCACTTCAAGGTTAAACAAAAAGTCCTTTTCCAAAACACCTCATTTTCAGGTTTTTTACCAAAACCAACAAAAATTAAAAACTTAGAAAGAGAAAAGAAAGAGCTTTTACTTTATAAATGGGACCGACAATCAAACTGTAGCAGTAGAAGCAGAGCAAAACATTGCAGAATATACCTTGCTCTGTTCTGCAAAATCCTCCTTACTCACTCTGTTTGTGTGCCTCATCATCATCACCACCGAAATTAAGCTCTCCAGTTTTCTGGGTATCTCTCTCTCTGCAAAAAGCTATGGACTTTATCTCTGATTCTGTGTTGACAATTGCTCTGTGTTTCCTAGTACCTTTCTTGCTTTGCTTCCTTTTGCCTGTGATTGTTGCTTTGTGTCCGAGCTGGGATGACCATGTGAGAAAAAGTAGGGTTCTTTATGAGTGTAAGCCCAGAATTCATGAGTGGGAGAGTGATGTGGGAAGTGGGTTTGTTGAGAAAGGTGTGGAAGGTGATGAGTTTTTGGGTGAGCCCAAAAAGGAAAGCTTGGTTCTTGAGGAGTTTTTAGATGAGAATGAGGTTTTGAGAGAAGATGGAGGTGGTTGTGTGAAGGAGAAGAGTGTTGAGGAAGAAAGGTTTGATGGGTGTGGTGGTTTGTGTGAGTGTGTAGAGAACTTGTTTGAGGAAAGTTCTGAGAGGTGTGAATTTGGGGGAGTTGAGTTTGGTTTGGGGGAAAATGAAGTGGGGGTTGTTTGTTTTGGGGAGAGGAATGTTGAAGAAGTAAGCTTTGATGGGCATGGTGGTGTAGAGAACTTGTTTGAGGAAAGTTGTGAGAGGCTTGAGTTTGGTTTGGGGAAAAATGAAGGGGTTGTTTGTTTGGGGGAGAAGAATGCTGAAGAAGAAGAAGAAGAAGGCTTTGATGGGCGTGTTGGGGTATGTGGGTATGTAGGGAACTTGGTTGTTGAAAATTCTGAGAGGCATGAAAATGGCGGGCTTGAGTTTAATTTGGGGAAAGACCAAGTGGGAGTTGTTACTTTGACTGAGAAGAATGTTGAACAAGAAAGCTTTGAGGGGGATGGTGGTGTGTGTGGGTGTGGAGGGAACTTGGTTGATGGAGATTCTGAGATGCATGAATTTAGCGAAGTTGAAACTGGTTCGGCAAGAAATGAAGTGGGGATTGTTTGTTTGCCAGAGAAGTATGTTGAGGAAGATTGTTCTGCTGGGGATGTTGGTGTATGTGGCTCCAGGGAGAACTTGGTTGATGGGAGTTTTGAGAGGCATGAATTTGGCGAAATTGAGTTTTATTTGGCGAGAAACCAAGTGGATTTTCTGGAAAGTGAAGAGATCAAGTTGTCAAAATGTGATGGAAATGATGAAACTGATGAAGCAAAGAACAATGCAGGTGATGGTGAAGCTAATGAGGGGTTATTCGGTGCAGATAATGATTGGGAGGATATAGAAAGAACTGAATTGGACAGAATCTTTGGTGCTGCAGTGGTGTTTGTCGGGTCTAAGAGTAATGCTGATAGAGTTTCAAGTCTTGGGAGTGATGTGAAGATGAGGTTGGAGGGGCTTCACAGGATTGCTACTCGAGGGCCTTGCTTGGAATCCCAGCCTATGGCATTCAAGGTCTTGGCAAGAGCAAAATGGTAGCTTTTCAATACTCTTGTGCCGTTGTTAGTGTTGTGATTATCCATCGTGTTCTCTGAATTGATTATGTCCTTTTGCTCATTGATTTCTCTAATTGAACCTCTACATATCCGCTGATAGTATTACTTTGAAGCATAAGACCTTTAGTTGGTGATTTTCATATGAATCCAATAAAGGAACGCAGATATGTTGAAGTAGGATATATTGGTTTGATTTACATGAGTTAATTTGAAATTCTTGATTGTGTTGGGGGGTCATACTTTGTGGTAGTTATTTCATTTATTAGTTGGCTCACGACGAAGATCAACTCAGTCAAATATGACATGGGGAGGAATAGAAAAACACCAGTTGTTCTGTTTCAGTACTGTATACAGAAAGCCCTGTTATAGTTTTTCTTATTAAACAGAGTAAATGAAAAACTTATTTTGTGCAAACTTACTGACATTTCTTAATGCTCATGTGCATAAAAACTTTACATGCAACTTTTTATTCAGCAAGCACATAATAACATGGTTGAATGGTATCACTGTCACATTAAGGCTTTCACCTCCATAATAAAGTTCGATAGCAAATAGTAATCTACTTCTCAATGTAGTTGATAATGGATACTGGTCACCTTGACCCAGGAATGCTTGGCAGCAGCTTGGCAACATGAGTGCAGAGGTAGCAATGGAACAGTACATCACCCTTCTTTCAGAAAGTGTTCCTGGCTGGATGCAAGATGTTCATGGTGTAAGGATTTTACTTTTGAATCCTTTGTGCTAGTGATTTAGTTGTTTTCACCGAGCAATATAAGGTCATATTCATTTCCTATTTCATTAAAGCAGGATTTCGCAGATCCCCAAGTGTATGAGACCTTAACTGCTGATCCAAACACAGTGATGCAAAACCAATCAGAAGCTGTTGGTGTAAGGTGCTGAGCGTGTTTCCTTTTAACTACTAATCATAAGCACTTTAAAGGTTTGGAAATCTTTCCCTAACAAAAAGAATATAAAACTTTTCTGTCTTTGCAGAAAAGTAGAAGAACTGCCTGATGCTAAAGGTTTAAATGAGATCGGGCTGGGGGTCATAACTCGTTGAGCAAGGTATCCATTCAGTTAATTAGTGGTGTATGTAAGTTTTCCCACATTTAATTTTGTGTTCTGCTACATAGAAAATTTTGTTGGCAATATTTTGATTCTGTTATTCCATAGCTGGCATAGCTGGTAACCTTGTATTTTGTAAATTATAGATAGAATTTCCATACTTTCGTGTGCACAGTGAAATGAATTTTTTTTTTTTGGTGATGTAAACTGAGTTTTCTGTCATGAATTGGAACCAGTGAATGGTTCAGTAACTCAAGATTCCATGTTTTAATTTACTGGTAATCATAGTTTCTTGTCACATATTATTATTAAGTCTGCTCAACTTTACCGGTTTTTATTTTCCTATAAGAAATTGGAATTCTTATGGAGTTTTTTTTAACCAATATTGGGTGCTTATCACAATATTGCTTTCAGCATCTTGGTTTGTTTCAAATCCAGGTTTTTGCCAATTGTTCGAAAACAAGGTAGGCATCTTCAGGATAGCAGAGGTTGCCAACAACCAAGACCAAAAGCTCGCATCAACAATTGGAAACTCTCAACTATGATTTGTACATATTGGTGTTGATAATAAAGATTTCAACGTTGTGTTCATGGTTTTAGATGTATCGATCCCACTCATTGAGGTGACTAAGTGCGCATTGTATTTTTTTTTTCCTCTCTTTTTATGTTTTTTGCTTTGTTCTTTTAACTCGGGAAAAATTGATACTATAAACATCTCAACATAACTGAGTACAACCAAGCAAGCCAAAGCGGTTCCTTTAATAGAGTTTGATGGTGTTGGAAGTTGGAACTGCATTTTGTGGTGGGTTAATTTCATATATGATAGATCATATATACACTTATTTAGGATCGTTATTCTAGGTAACTACATAAATGGCTCATGAATCCAGTGTTAGGGTCTGGGCGAACATAGACAACCAAGGATGAACATAGACGTTATACTCTATCAACATCCCCGAAGACGGAACTGAATCGTCTTTTCAAATAAAAAAAAGAACAAAATCATAACGTAAAAGGTTAATTAATTTCTGATTTCCTTGGAATTAATTCCTTAATTTGCTATAAAAGCATGCATGAAACCCTGGAATGATCATTCACAGAGGATTCAGAAATATTGAGTTGGGGGATCAGTATAAAAAATAATGAAGGGAAGCTCAACATGGCACTTGTATTATTTTGTGCTCGTCCTTGCATTAGGCTTAGGGCTAAGCAACAGCTCCCGGTTTATCATTGGGCACAAGTACTTTGTTCGTATGGTGAACAATATCAATGACAAAGATGTACTCCACTACACTTGTGGATCAGAAGAAGATGATGTTATTGGTCCTCATGAGCTTGCTCCCAATCAAGAGTGGGAATGGGGATTCCGGGCAAAACTCGGAACAGACTGGCAGTGCGTAAATTGGTACCAGAGTAGTAGCGGGGGGTCCGAATCACACGACTGTGTCGTTCGCGGCGTTTAGACGTTATGAGGTTCCTTCTTACGGTGGAGTTCACGCGATATGGAGCGCACGAGACACCGGAATGTGGTTGTGCAACACCGACACTGGTGAGTGTACCCTAAAGGCTCCTTGGTAAAAAAAAAAAAAAAAAAATACATTTTAGCTTCGTCTCCTCAGCTCTGGCTTTTTATGTACCAATTAAGAGATGGATGTACTAATAAACTTAAATTATATGATCTTTTAGTACTCTATTCTTGGCGCGATGTATCCATTGATGGGAATCAAACTCATCGACACTATTATTTTTACAGAATCATATTACAGCGTTTCTCCATAACTCTTTTGGTCTAAAAAGCAATTGTGAACAATTTAATCACACAAATGACTTCTATTAAGTAGTTGTATGATCCATATGAAAAATATACACAAAAACATCGAATAGTGTTTACATCTCAACAAAAAGCCTCAACATAACTAATGGCAAGCTCCTAGTGTTTATTCCACGAGTGTGGTTCTGTAAAAGACTAAAAAGTGTCACTTGCACAAACCAACCTAATGTGTCATTTCTAATCTCCATTAATTAGCAAGTGCAAGTGTTGCATCACAAGCATCGTCTGGAAATGCAGGGACTGATCGACAAATGCTTGAAAGTAGAGAGAGAGAGAGAGATGCTAGGTTCTTCTAGGCATTCTATGACGGGGGCAGAATATAATTCCCCTATATTAACTTTACCGGAATCAAAATATGAGGTTAAAAAAAAAATTAATCAAGATATAATGATTACATGTACAAGTTACAACAATAGTAAAAACAAAAAAAATCTACATGCTTTTAGACTCCTCAAACAGTTGCATCCGCCCTTTGTTCCTGTTGTGTCTTCGCAGCTTCAGTCCTCTTGTTGTTCCATTGTGTCAACGCTGCCCCTACTGCACCGAGAAACACCTGCACAGCAAGAATCCCCACGTAGGCATACATCCACGACTTTGGCGGTTCCAATATGCTAAACCCTATGAAGATATTCACTATACCGAGGATAATTGTTGTGTAGCCAAAGGCATAGTGAAACAGATTCCACAACCACCTCTATTTGCCATCTGGTTTAGGGCGGAGTAAAACCCCAACCAGCGACTGGACTGTGACAAGAATCAACAACGTCATACCTATGCATTTGTGACCTTTGCATTGGATCCCTGCAGACTTGGAACCGAGTGCATGTCCGGTCGCCCAGCCAGCAATTCCACCAAATAAACCCAAGATTTGACAGGAAACATGAACGTAGAACCATGCCGGACCAAACCCTTTGAAATTCCGAGCGACGATAGCTCGATCCTGTTGGAAAGAGTATGCCCCAACTAATGGTGTTGATTGTCCCACGGGTGATTTTCTTGGGGGACACCGAAGAGTGATGTGTAGTTGCTTCGACTTTGCCGGAAAGAAAGTCCAATGTGCCATAGGATCGGAGTTGACGTTAGGGCCTGAGGTCGAGTGCATACCTGGCGTGTTACCATGCAGAGGTCCTTGTTGCCATAGTTGATTCACAATCGTAACATTGTTTGGGAGCCCTAGGGTGGCAGAGATAGTGATTTCTTGTTTTCGTAAACCCGGATAGGTGATTTCTTTGTGTCCAGTACAGATTAGGATTTCCATATCCTTAATTGTATAGAATCCTCTTGCACATGTTTCTTCTACGTACCAAACCATATACGATTAGGATTTAGGATTTCCTTTATTAGTTATTACTTGATTGTTTGATTAACCGATGGTCCCACATCAATTTAAAAAATCCCTAACACTCTAAGATGTTTAATTAGCTACGCCCTGCAACTTCTTCACGTGTTGTTGTATTGATGTTTGTTAAAGGAAAATGGTTGATTTGAGATCTCACTAAAGCCTAAAATTTGTAGTTTTAATCGTAAGTTACAAGCCAACAAGCGTCGAGGGATTTTGTCAAAACACTTCCTCTCCTGATTACCAAGAATAAATTAGGATTTAACTCCAATTAGCGTCAACGAGATTCGAACCTGGATATGAGAGATTCTCACACCAAAACTCTTACCAACTCGACCACCTGTGGTGGTTACATATATACCAAATTTAATTTACCATATCAGTGGCCTTTCTTAAAATACATCTAGCAATATTCTAGTAGATCGATCTAGCTTTTAAAATCTTGCAACTAATATGGTACATTTTCTTACAAAACCATTCAATTATTACACCTTTCATTTTTATAGGTATCAATTTCTGTGTCGATGAAGAATCCTGCGCCATATGTAAAAGAATGGTAAGTCATCGTTATAAAACGTCTACATATATATGTAAACAACAGAAAACTGAAATCAAGATTCTTAAACTAGCTATGTAATTAGATAGCTGGATATATAGCTAGAAGATGAACTTAGACAACTAGAGGATGAGACGATCGAGTACGTTGAACTAAAATAATATCTCCATCTCATAATGCATGTTTATACCACAAATTCTGCAAATTAAAATAGAGTGTACAGCTTGCAAAATTAAAAGGAAAATCAATTAAAAGGCCTTAATGGGAAAATGAAATATTCTTCTGCTTTAAAAGCATGCGTGTAACCTGCAATGATCATTCACATTCTATTGAATTTTGTTTTGTTTTGAGTACTGGAAATATGAAGGGAAGCTCAACCTGGCATTTCTACTGTTTTGTGCTCTTCCTTGCATTAGCCTTTGAGCAAAGCAACAGCTCCGAACCCGTCTGGGGGCATAAGTACTTTGTTCGTTTTATCAACAATATCAACAACATAGATGTGCTCAATTTCAAGTGTGAGTCGGATACTGATACTGTTGGTAAGCAGCTTGCTCCAATTCAACAATGGGAATTCGGATTCCGGCTAACCATCGGAACATTGTGGGAATGCTGGACTTGGTACCTGCAGAGTAGCAACGGGGGTCAGAATCAAACAGCTAACTTCTTCGGGTTTAAGGCTGAGGACGTTCCTGATTATAATGGAGTTCATGCGATATGGAGTGCACGAGAAACCGGAATATGGTTGCACGATGACCACAGTGACCAGTGGACACTGAAGCATCGTTGGGGTGATAAAAGATTTTATATATAGCTTGGTGTAGCGGTTGAGACGATCGCAGAGACTACTGCTTCAATTTCTTAATAACAAAGAGAATCCTGAAAGGAGGCCTCTTTTTTACAATATTTATGTACCTGTATTATAAACGTATAATAATGGAAGATGAAATTCTATGTTTATTTTGATGGAGATTGACAAGGTTGAACCAGCATAAATTTCATGCTAGCTAGGTTATTTTCAACAGTACGTACTGAGACATCACATGTTCTTCATTTAATAACAAGAAAATCATGTTCGACAGCAAAGGAGCCTGCACTAAAATCTCATTCATCAGTCTTAATCGTCACAGCAATACTAGGGACAAGTCTGCTTCTTAGTTAACTTTTTTTGTTTGGCTAAATACCCAAAAAAAAAAGGAAGAGAAAAATTTGCATTACGGATAAAGATTCTTCATACGATGATGCCGTGCGAGTCAGACACATCAAAATCTAATTTTAACAATTGGAACAAAAATTTTACATGTCACATTCTGAAGTCGATCATAGTTAACTTTTTTATTTACCTATTATTTTAGAAATCAACTTGGGTGGTTAATTACCATATAATATTGCTTTCGATCAGTACCTTGGTTTTGTTTCAAATCCAGGTACGTTTTTGCAATTGCTCGTTAACAAGGTATTAATTAAGCAAGATCTTCAGGATATCAAGGTTGCCAACTCCTAGGCAGAAGCCCGCGTCAACGATTGAAAATCATTTCAAATTTGATATGTACACAAGTGTGTATATAATGTAGTGGTGTTGGTACTCAATTCAACCATGTCTTCATGGTTTTGGATTATGTTTCCACTCATCCATCGTTGCCATTATGTGAAAAACAATGATGAGAAAAATTGGCAGTAAGAGAACAGATGCTACTGTTCTTCATGATTTTATTTTTTATTTTTTTTATTAATAATAATACTGGACATGGATGGAAGGAGCCTACACAGCTAACACTCGATCATCCGTCTTAGTCGACATGCACAATATTTTGGGACAGTTTTGCTACTTACTGGTTTTTGTTTTTTTCCCTTTCAAAATAAATTTTATTTCCCAGAACACAATCAACAAAAATCATAAGTTTGACAAATGATACTACTTGGAAGTTGGAAGTATATCACAAGGCTAGGTGAGCTACTCATTGTCGTGTAAAAGAAGTTTTTGTGTCATAGATAGTAGTAATAACACTAATGCACATACTAACTTGAGATACTAAAAGCTTTGTTGTTAGGCAATAATAACTTAGAAACATAAGTTTGTATAAAATTATCGAACTACTAGATTGGTTCAGCCAATCAGTAACATAAACGTGATCACACGAGCAAGTAATTTAATATTGTATTATAAATATCGTAATACTCTTACTCTTATTCTCTTATACTACTGATCGACGTGACGATTTAACCTACATTCAGCTTATAAATGACTTATATTACTCGACTCTTTTTGTACATAAAGATGTGTTTTGTTTTTGTACTGACTTGCTGTATCTAACAAATAGATGAGTCTATTTCTTGAAATGAAATAAAAATAAGAAACATGGATACTTTCAAAAGCACAAAATTTCACAACAAATCTCAACACACATCCCAATACGGGTCCAATCGCGCGGCAGAGAAGCAAAAAGATCCCAGCAAAACGACGCCGTTTCAGAGCTTCTGAGCTACACAGTGTTCACTGTGCATGTACGTATATAAACCCAGAGACAGTTAAAAAGAAGATAGTTACACACGCGTAGAGGTAGAGCTCTCAAAAATCTCAAAACCTTCTTCTCCTTCAATTTTTGAGATCTGAAAGCCCAATGGTGCCTCCCAATCTCTAAGAAGCTCCGAAACGGCTTCGTTTTGATTCGAAATCGGAATCAGACTATGGCGGTGGTGATTGAGACCTCCGTTTGGGAACCGAGTCCGGCGCTCTACGTCTTCATCTTCTTCGCCAGCCTCTTCTCCATTCTCTTCTTCCCCTACGCCTCAGCCGCTTCCGCCGCCAAAGCTCCGTCGCTGTTCGACCACGGCGCCTCTCCCTCCGCCGCGTCGTTTCGGTTCCAGCGCAACTTCCTGCTCCTCTATTCTCTCGCCTCAGGTATGAAAACGACGCCGTTTCGAGATGTTTCGTTTAATTAGATTAGTGATTGATTGATCGGTGTGCTTTGAATTGTTTCAGTTATGGAAGGACTGTGGTCAGTGTTTGGTGAATTTGAGCTGGCGTACTATGGATTAAGCAAAGAGAAAATGGTGCTTTATCTCTGTGTAGGATTTGCAGCTTCGATTTCGATAGGTTCTTTCTTAGGTGTGCTTTGTGATTTAATGTGAGTGCTGAAATGCTAGTATTGTTTTTTGAAGTTTTTGTTTATTGAATTTTGCTTACTGTTGAACATTGAATTGATTTTGATTTCGTGATCTTCGTGTAGAGGTCCGAAGAAAGTATGCTTCTTCTTTTGCTTTCTGCACCTCCTAGTTGGCTTGTTGAAGAGAATCATCCCTCATCCGAGTGTTTGGATGGCGAGTATATGTCTGTCGATCACAAGTTCTGTTTTTTCGTTTGGTTTCGAGACGTGGATGGTTGTTCAACATGAAGAGGTTGGTCTAGAAATGGATTGGTTCATTGTGTAATGTTCATGTGTTGGAAGGGTTATAGTGCTGATTGTGATGAATTTGCATTGTGTTTTGCAGCAAGGCCACAGGCAAGATATGCTGAGCGAGACGTTTTGGTTGATGAGTTTCTTCGAGTCAGCGTGTCTTATTGGTAGCCAGGTTTTTTCAAATTGGCTGATTGGTAACAATGCGGAGAGGAGTATGGCGTCTCATTCCACAGCAGCTATCTTCTTGGCAGTAGTGAGCTTAGTCTGTCTCACCAAGGGATGGAAAGAAATCCCACATAAAGTAGCTCTTAAGGAGTATAGGGCATCTTTTCGTGCATACATTGTTGGCGGTAAGACTTGTAATCCATTTTTAGCTCTATTTTTTATATTTTTTATTTGCGTAATAGAGCATACTATAATGCTTGTATACAGTCAGTTTGCATAACATTCAGATATTGAATGAGTTTGAGTGGTGTAGTTCCAGAAATAGTGAAGCACATGTATACTATGCCTTCTGTCCTAGGACAGGCAATTATAATTTATTTGACTTTCATTTAGTTAAATCAGTTATGCCATAAGAACTTGTAGAGCATTTTCACACTCTTTAGTTGAAAGTTTCTTTTACAATATCCACCAGTCCATCAAATTATGATTTGTAGCTTAGTTTATATGTATGGTGTGAGTTCATGATGCTTAAGCTGTCCTTTAGCTATAAATTTGGCATTTATTCGTACTGGTGCAAATTAATATGATTAACAGATAAAAGAATATGGATTTTGGCATTGGCACAAGCTTGCCTTCACTTCTCTGTAGCAGTATTCTGGATACTATGGGCTCCAACAATAGTGGTATGGTATCTATGCTCTAAAGCAAATTTCTTTTTGAAGTAAAGGTTAGATTGCTAAAAATGTTAATGGCTATATCTTCTCCTTGTTGTTCTCCACTAACTGGATTTATAAAATTCTAGTTAGTCAAGATTTTCAATCTGTTGGACAATGCAAATTCTTCTCTGTTTTTAAAAACAAAAAAGACCGAATCAAATTTAGTGATCCTTAAATATGAAATCAAGTCTTTTGTAAGTTTTAACATAATATGATTTTAGGCTGATGGACGGGAAGTGCACTTAGGGTTGATATATCCATGTTTTCTGGGATCAAGAATGCTAGGAAGCACAATATTCCCGTGGCTCATTAGTGGACTGTCATCTTTCAGAACTGAGGATTGCCTAGTATATGCATTTATTGTACTGGGGCTAGTAATGTCCATAACAGCTTATGATTATCAGGTAAGGATATCATGTCTTTGAAAATATGAAAATGTAGTCATCGGCTCTGTTTGGTGGTAGATATTCAGATGCTTAAACTTTTAATTGTTGACATGCAGGAAGTTGGGATGCTAGTGGCACTATTTTGCATATTTCATGCCGGCCTGGGCGTGGTTTTGCCTTCACTTGCCAGATTAAGAACCATGTAAACTAAACGAGCCCTTCATTTCAATGAGCTTATATCTCTTCTAAACACATATCAGGTTCAACTTTTGTTAAATGGATGTCAATCTGATAAGTTGTCTAATTCTTGGTTTACAGGTATGTACCTAATGCACTACGTGGAGGGATGATGAGTCTTTCTCAAGCCCCTGCAAATGCAGCAATTCTGCTTTTTCTGGTGCAAGTAAGTGTTTCATTCTCGGATTACTTCATCATACAAAACAAACAATCAAGTGTCTCTCCTTCCCGTGGGATATTGTGGACTACAAATGGTGGCGACGGGCCTCTGTAACATAAAGTTATGATTTCCATAGGAGTTATTGATAAAACTGCCATCTACTGACTTCCGTTGCTCCCAATACAGGGAAAATACCACAATAACATTGGAAACTCAACGATCATAGCATTTGCTGCCCTTGGATTATTTACAGCCGCCGGTTGCATGCACGTCTTGAAGCGATGGGGGAAGCAACCATATCAGAACTGGCACAAATTGTGAACTGGTACTAATTATCAGTGTATTGGCCGAGTTGGACATCATTAAACAATCATTGACTAACAGAAGAAGAAATCATGTGCCTAACACTTAACTGAGGTATGCCACTCCTGAAGTATGCTGAAGACGAATATGGAAAAAACAACATATACTGTTTTAAGTTTTTTGATTTAGTCTTATATATTCTTTAGGAATTAGCTGAAAGTTTTGTCCAAGGCGGAAGTCAGCTGTTGATTCTTTGCCAGTGTGTCTAATTCAAGTTCCAAACCCATCTTAGCCTCCTCTGTTTCTGTGCACGTCTGCAAGGTTAGCTGGGATAAGAGAAGGGACGTACATGCTTTCTACCAGTTGTGTAGACTACTAGTTCCAGTTTAGGGGATGTAGAGCATAAGCAGTAGATGAGAACTTCGAGTCTCTGTCAATCCCATTTTTGATGATTTTTTTATATCTTGTTTTTATTCTTTTTAATTTGGGTTGTAATTCTTCCACTTACAGTGGCATAATGACAAGTATAGTTTGTCAAAACCTTGTACTCAATAGAATGGTGATAGAATTGTACGGTAGACAAAAACAAGGAGTCTAACCATCAGGCTCAACCAATTGTATACTTGCAGTATCTTGCTTATTATCATTTTTTCAGTTTTTATGGGTTAATCAGTAATCACATTTCATTGCAACATACCATTCCACAAGATCAGGTACCAGCATTATTCTGAACACCCAAACAAAAATGAAAGTTTAGGGGTGTTCTTCTTCATCGCTTCGCTGGTCCAATTTTCAAAACGTGCCTTGTAGTTGACCAACTTCAATTCGATGTGTCCTTGAAATCGGTTCTTCTCCAGTTGGCCGCTGAAGGCTTGATGACTAGTAGTAGTGATCATGAGATCATCATTGTCATCACTCATCAGCATTGGACTCTGAGATCTGGGATAGACTGGAATTTGGACAACTAAAAAGACATTGATTTCCTGCATTCCTATATGGACCGGGAAACCTAGGGGCACTTCAAAAGTGCTGCGTAGGAGCCAAGGTGGACCTTGCCATCATTGTCAAGGCCCTGAACTGGGGTGGGGAGTCATGCAGGATGCTCAATATGACAAATTGACAATATCAAACACACATATCCCGGCAAAGAAGTTGCAGTTTGTCGAAAAGCACCACCTTGGTGGAGGACCACTCTCCCCTCAACTGGAGGGCGAGCACCTTCACTGACCCATTTCCGGATCATAAAGTGCATGCAATTTTCATAGCCCCTCTATCGGTCACAAAAATGCAAGGCATATTGCTCGGTTGCAAGCAATATTCTTCCCGGAGTAATTGTTGAATTCCCCAAGTATAATTTTGTGAAAGATAATAGGATTCCAGTGTAAATGCTTATTGAACTCACCTAAGTATAAATTTGTGAAATATAGTGAAATTGCTTGTGTGCCAGGTAATAACGATTAAATTTTGTGAAGTTGTGAGAAAAAAAATAAAATAAAGGCTTTTAGTTAAACGAATTAGTTTGCGAGGCTCTTAGCTAAACTAAACACATAGCTGGGATCTGATGAACTTTCTTTATTTAAACGAGATATCAACACTAGTGGTGTGTTTAGATGAAGGAAAATAAGGAGGAATTTAATTGAAATTGAGGATTTCATAATTCCTAAAAGTCAATTCAGTCGTTTGGCATTATCAAATAGGAATTCTAAATTTCTGTGGAAAAGAAAATGAAAAAATTCATTGTTTAAATTCCTCTCTTAAATTCCTCACAAAATATGTGTCATTTACAAATTCATTTGCAGTGTTTAATTATCTTTCTAAAATAAGACTTTTTATATTTTATATTTTATTCAAATTGATGGAATTCAAGATGCCATCAACTATAAATTCTCATGGATTTCATAATGTTCTCATCAAAACACACTATAGGAGATTTCTCAAGATTCCGTTCATAGAAAAGTTGGGGTGGGTTGTGTGCTCAATGCTCAAGTGAAGATGAAAATTTGAGCATTGCACACACAATACTCTGTGTTTACTCTGTTGACAACTACAACTATTCACTCCTCTTGCACTTGATCCCTTATCCATTTTGTAGCCACCCATTTTTCGCCTTTGATCACAGCACAACTCCCGTGTATTGATAACTGCATGGAAGGCAACCAACAGCGAAATCAGAATACAGTAAAGAGGAAAGCAACTGTTCAACGATGAATGTACAGCAGAACCTTGTGCAATATCAGTGATGGTTGAGTAACTAAAATGTGATTAAAATAACTTTACAACATGTTTTCTATGATTCCATGTTTCACAGAGGAAAGTAAAGGGAAATTTGCATTGACGATGAAGAAAACTAACCGGATCAATTGTACCGTTAGGTAACAATGAATAAAACAGAAGGCCATCTCCTCTGCGTGGCTGCACTCTCAAACCCATACATTCCTGAGCATCGCGTGTTCCATCCAGGTTCAAGCCACTCTGCAGATAAAAAAAAAAGAGGATGATCACCAAGGAACAAATCAAAAGGAGCCACCGAAAGAAAGAAAGATAGAGTAAAAGAAATCTTGCCTCGTATGGAAACATTGTTTCCCCGCCTTCTTCAACATCAGTCAAATACAGCAAGAATGATGCAACCTGCATAAGGTCAACTAGGACTCATAATGATTCTTTAAAACCTTTTTGGTGCCATTACAATGTCTTAATGGCTATTGAAAGTGTTTGATCATTGACGGGGAACATTGATCACTAGTTGAGAACAAATTATAACCAAATGGAAAACTAAATTGTATACTGAAGATGTACCCTTTGGCTCGACTGTGGACCATATTCATCCGGGTGGAAAGCATCATAATGAGAATTATATTTCTGTCCAATCTCATAACGCAAGACGTTGAATGCCTGAAACATGATGATATCCTCACAGCTCAGACAATGTTACAAATTGGCCTGAAATAAAAGGTTAACTAATTCAACAAAAGATAACCATCATTGTGATTAAGACAAAAGTTTATATTGTAATGAGTTCATATCACTTTGAAAAACTTTGGTGGGGGGAGACATGCATATAACCTCATAAAACAGGGTCAAACATAGTTATTTATATGAGAAATGTCAAACTATGATTAAGACAGCATCTGATCATTTCTTAATATTTTACCACCAACAATCAGATTAAGCTGCGATGCAATATCTAGATATTTAAGTGAAATTGTCAAAACTATCAGAGTACCAGACTACCAGTTATACAACTTTTCTATAGCTCTGAGCCATCTCAAAAACAGACACTGAAACTATAGCTCAATTATCCTCCAGTTTGTGGACGTAGACATTCTTATGTGTGTCTAAGGAATATAAATCACCTTGGCAATGCAACAGACCAACATTACTAATGATTTGTGGGCTGATCATGATCATAACCTCTAGGCTATTGAAAAAACACTAAATAGTACCTCTCCATGGGTCCTGGGAAGCATTGTTGCTCTTGCAATCCTTTCCTCGATGACATCCAAAGTCCCAGACTTGTCTTGAGTAGCCGAAAGAAACATCCCAGAACTGCTCCAAAAAAATACACATCCAAATCTCAGAAAACCAACACCCAAGTGACCCAACAAACTAACTCACCTGATCCTAGTTGCTTAACTGTGAGCTCAAATCAACAATTACACTATCACACTTACAGGGCACTCTTCAAGTCTTATGATACAATAAAATAAAAAAAGGTTATGATTATGAATGATCAAAACCATGAAAAGTGTTTATCATACTACCTTGTTCTGATCCCCTTTGTATTCTCCTCAGTCTCTCCTTCTCTCAAAGCCAATGTCGAGGGTTTAAGCTCCGGCTTTGCCAAATCAATTATAGTCTCACATTGCTCCGCAGAAGCAAAATTAGGAAAATACAATGCTCTTGGATACCAGCTCAACACCTTAATCCAAAAAAAAAACCATTTTCACCATCCAATAAAAATCCAAACTTTAATTCAAAACATACTACCACAACTCAAAAGTGATCAAAATATAAACCTGGAATGGGATTGAAGTTAAAGACTCGTCTCCGGTCTCCCCAAACGGCAGCGTTTCGTACTCTGTTTCCAGCAGCCTCGTTCTGGGTGTACTGCCACCACCATCTACATCCTGCCAAGAAAAATAAAGTTATTAAATTCAACCCGGAAAAAAAAATGAAGCAGATGAAATAAAAATGGAAACTTGATGTGCCTGAGAGAAGAGAGAGGAGATGAAGAAGCCGGCGAGGAAGGAGAAGGAGCAGAAAACGACGACGGTGGGTAATCGGAGCTTGGACTTCAACTTCAACCTGGAGGTCCAATTCCCTTTGAGGGATTTGGGTCTCATTATTGGGTCGATTCTCATCAAAGTGCGTACTGGTTTTTTTTGCTGATTTCTATTGGGGTTTTGACGAATGAGAGTGAGTCAAGCCAAGACTAATGGAGGGAGATTTTTGCATTAAAAGGTTGAATGGTTTGGTTTCAGAATTTGATATTGTAAGATTTGGAATCCAATGGTAGTAGTACTAGTACCAACCTTGGTCATTTTTTGGAAGTGTGGAAATTATTTGGTTACCTTTTGTGCAGAGGAATAGTCAGATTCTAAAGGTCTTTACTTAGAGAATTATGTCTTTAACCAGATACATCATGTAACCTTTTTGCATTTGATCATTTCCCACTTGGAAATGCTTCGCCACTTCAGGTAATGATCTCATTCTTCAGATCATTTCCACAGAAATATATGATATATTTACATATTTGTGTAATTTTGTGATAATTGTCTAAGTTGAAATGGATGGTTTTGGTAATAGACTACTAGTTACCATTATCAAGGTTAATTATATGTTTGCTTGGTAACCAAATTAACTGTAGTGTCAATTTGCTAAAGGTTAAATATTATCTTCCAATAATGCACTACAGTGATATTGCAGAAATTAATGGATGATGAGAAAGAGGAGGGAGAAAGTAGGTGGGAGCATTTGTCTTTCAACACCTCTTGTTGAACTTGATATCTCCCTTACTAGCTTAACGTCAAGCTGGGGACTATGATGGAAGAAAGTTGAACTTGAGGAAATGTGAACCGAGGAAAAGTTTATGAAAAATGATGTTGAAATATTTGTATCAATTGTTAAACCAAAAAGCGTATACAAATAGAAAACTAATCCGTGATGTTTTGAGCATATGCTACAACTTCAGAACTTCTGTTTGCTTTTGGAAACTTTCACGTTACAACCACCACTCTTGCGTCTTGTCAATTGCGCTTGAATTTGATGGTGGGTATCCCTCAGAGTTTCAGACCTTTTGTCATTTCTGCATTGGAGAAGAGAAAAGCTGTAAAGCTTCAACTTTCATCAGTTCATGTTTGAAGAGTACGGCAAAGATTAATATTCCGGACAAGAATACACATGAAGATCTGAGGGCCACGTTGCACACTCTTTGCCATCCCCATTGACTACTCTAGAGTTTAGCCATGACCATTTCTGTCCATGGTCTCGTAATACAGACTGCCCGGGTCGGGTTCTCGGGGTCGAACTATAGCCCTTTGAAAGCATGAGGAATACACAAATAGCTGCGTGGAAGGTGGTAGCAATTTGGCATAATCAGCATCCCTCTACAATGTTTCTCCACAAGCAAAATTAGTTTTCCAAAAGCCCCAGAGGTTTGGATAATGTGGCTTACAAGCCTATTAATTGACGGTTCAAAAATAGTAGACAAAAGAAAGGCTTGCACACATGTCCAATTGAGTAGGTCCACCATGCAACACAGCAGTCGGTACCTATCACACATTGGAGTTCCCTAATGTGATTCTGAATCAGATGTTCTCCTCCACGTAAATAATGCATGGTCCTGAAAAAACACAATCATCCCTTTCAGTTCAACAAGGTCCTTACTCATTTCACAGCCAATTGAACAAAGAAGGTTAGATTACTCTCAGCAGCTCAAAGTTCAGATAAAAACTTTCGGGACATAGATGCTCCGGGTAGATGTATATTGCTCTATACTTACTATTCCTCGACAAGTTAAGTTGATAAATGTCGGCAGCAGAAGTTTAGGATCATGGCAGATACAGCAGCACAGCGCTCAAAGATTACACAAGGGGATTTCTGTCAAGGCCGTGAAAAATGGGACTGGAGGGGAAACGAGTGGGTTCCGTGGTCAGAGTTGGGAGCCTGAGTCAGAGATTGAGGTTCCTTTTGAACAAAGACCGGTATGTTTTCAGTTTCTCTATAAGCTTATGCAACACTGGGTTTTTCATTGGTCTAGAAAATTAGAGAAATATATCCACTCGAATTATAACCTAGAAGGCACAGGTTGTCCTCAGCTTGGTGGCTCACTACTCCTAATGAAGATGTGATATGGCTTTCAGGACAACAAAGCAATATTATTCTGAAAATAAATAGGGGACGTAAGAAGGATAACTATGTCTGAAAAGCGAGTGAAATGTCCATATGCTGTGGGAATCAATAATTCACTTCAAGCTGCTCTTATAGCCTTGTTGAACACTTGTAACCCCCATAAAATTATGTGATCAAATCTATGTAGGTTGTTGAATCCTAAATGGTGATAGGTGACGAAAAGTAGGGGCAATCACTTAAACCAGCATCCCAGACAGTATTGGAAGGAGAAAATTAATGAGCATAAGGGAAACAAATTTAACTAGATCCACCCATACTAGTGCTTGTATGCAATATGATATTACACTTTTGTACTTACTGTTATTTGGTTCAATCTTCAATGATAGGTGAATGAGTACTCATCTTTGAAGGAAGGACCCTTGTATTCATGGGGCGATCTGGGACCAGGGCCTTTTTTCCTTCGTCTTGGAGGTTTGTGGTTGGTAACATTCACAGTTTTAGGAGCGCCTATAGCAGCTGCAAGCTTCAATCCAGCAAGAGTAAGATTTAGATATCATATGTTTTCAAATCAACATCTATATAGTAGGCCAGACAGAAAGGATGTCTTAAGAACAGGTTTTGCAAAACTTAGCAACAAGAATTGATGCCTCTGTACTGGAATTATACTCAAATGGCAAGCAAAATAACACGAGGAATCAATGAAATGTTACTACACAATAATTGGTAGAATGATTCTTCAAGAGCATGACTATTTCATTTTTCTTTACCCTCCATCCATTCCAACGTTGCAGGATCCTCTACGATTTGTGCTAACAGCTGGAACTGGAACTCTTTTCCTTGTATCATTAATCGTCTTAAGAATTTATCTGGTAGTTTCTTCCATCTTACTCCATCTTAAAATCACTTCTAAGAGGTTCAACATTGAGAACTAACAAGAATCATCTCAATTATAAATACTTCAGGGATGGAGTTACGTTGGCGATAGACTACTATCAGCAGTCATACCTTACGAAGAGACTGGTTGGTATGATGGACAAATGTGGGTGAAACCACCTGAGGTAAGCACCTTTCCAATCTTCTTTCTTATCGTGTACTCTGTTCAGTTAAACTTTTGTTCTTTGGAGAGCAAAGGTTTTACTGAGGGAGAGGACAGTGAATCCCTTGTTGTTCCTTTAGAACGGAAATCAGGTACACAAGATCATCCTCCAACTCCCACATGATAAGTTAACTTTCTTATTTAAGTAATCTACTATAGAAGGAACCAGAAAATGATGGGATTCATTAAAGAATGTAACAAAAACATTGGCGAGCCAAAAGTTCAAAATTTTTGTTTATGAGGCAAGGAATCTTGCATACATCAGAGACTAATAATTGACCACAGTATCCTTTAGTTAATTTGTTTCTCTGCCTCAAGTATTATATGATAAGGCAGGGATCTGAACATTGCAAATCTCGAGTACATGTCGTACATACTGAAAGTAGATATGAAAAGAGAAGAACAAATTAAAAACATATCTGATCAGAAGAAGTAAAAAGAAAAAATTAAGCTGTCAACTGTAGCAACCCTTAATTGACGTCAAAGTATCAGCAAACCGTAATCACATCGATTTCCAATGTTTAGTTGCATAAAGAAATAAAAATAGATAGTATTGTAACAATAAGAGTATGCTGAAGAGAGTGGAAACAAAGGGCAAGTAATTTCTCATGCCTGTTCTGCCATAAGGCATGTAGTAACATTTGCTAAAACGGGACCAATACATCTTGTTGCCAACAACTCCTGAAAAATGATATAGCAAACTTATTTGAATCATCGATACCTTTATTTGGATTTTGTATAGGCAGATAGAATATGGCAAAGGTAGGATAAGATCGTCCATCATTCCGTACCTTGTACAGATAATGCAGAAAACACGTCACATTTTCCACTGGAAAACTTACAACAAGCAGGGCGCTGTGCGGGGTTTAACCACTCTTTACTTTTTTGTAGGTCTTGGCTCGTGACAGACTTTTGGGCTCTTACAAGGTACAGTACTTACAACTGATATCCAACCATTTTGAAGTGTCAAACTATCATAATATCCTAGAGACTGCTGCATACCAAAGAAAGTTACTTCAGATAAAAGACGAATAAAACGCACACACAATGCACAACAAAAGAATGACATGTATATACATGCAGTATAGACATTTATGTTGCTTCTGTCCTTCCTAACTTTACAAGGCGAGCTACAAAAGATGTGAGCTAGGATTGATGATTTCTTATGCAGAATACTAGATTCATATGGAAAAGTGAAATTTATGTCTGTAGGTTAAACCAGTCATCAAGTTGCTCAAACAGACTCTAGTCGGAACAGGAGTATTGCTTGTTTCAGCAGTGATGCTTTTTATCTTTGCTACACCAGTGGAGGATTTCATTCAAAACACATTTTCTACAAAAGAAAACTCATCAAATGTTTCCATCTCAAAAATGAGGTTCAACCTAACATTCCAAACCTCTTATCAATTCTTTGATAATCTTGCTTTCTACTTTGGTTTCTGAATGGCAATTCTTAACCTTGCAGAAGAGAAGAGTTGCTTAAATTACCTATGGAGGTGAAATCTGATGATGACCTAGCAGCAGCCGCTGCTGATGCGGCAGACGGAAGACCAGTCTACTGCAGAGATAGGTTTTATCGTGCACTAGCTGGTGGACAATACTGCAAGTCAGACGATCTACTGATGAAGTGATGGGTAAAACACCAAAACATAGTTATTCGTATGAAATTCCATATTATAGCTCGAGGTGATGCTACAGGCAGAAGAGGTGTTATACAACTGTTTTCGTAAACTAAGCAGGGACCTGCATGGCAGCCCACATCAGCTAAGGAAAATCCACTAGCATCCCCATATACACAGAATGACAAGGTTATGACATAAGGGAATGCCATCTTAGTCAGCCCATTTTGTAAAACAGTTTTTTTTTTATTATTTTTTTTTGTACAAATTTTGAACAAATAGCATTTCTCTTGTAACTATGTAATTCGTAACAATTAAACAACACAACTTAAATGCCTTATCGCGTAATATAGAGGAACTATCATAAGAAAATTAGAAATAAACAAAGCTGGTAACATAGAATAGTGAGGACATGAATATAAAAAATGCCTATAAAAAAAGTGATGTGATAAACAATGACAACATCATGGTACTCTACAACTGGGCTGTACATTATGCTATTTATGTGAGAAAAATTAGAAAAAAACACCAGCTTCGCAGAGAAGCTGGCAGTTTAATAGGAAACATATAATAATCATCTGAAACCCGTAAAACAAAAATTAAATATGTATAATAAATACCTTTCTGGGCCAACATCAAACTGTCATTGCCCATTGGTGTGCTCCCATGACTTTTACCACCTCAATGCTATCAGCCAAATGAACTAGCTAGCTGAAAATATATTCGACTCTTCGATGGAGATCTGTTTGATATGGCACTCAACACAACATCTACAGAAATAATGTTCAAAAGAATGGCTCCAGAAGCAACTTGGCAGCTAAGCTCCTTAAATATCCAAATGGTAGTTTATAGAAAATCTTGGTAGCAGGATGAGATGTAATATCTCTCAACATTAGTAGGACGATGAAGAAGATCTGGAAAGTCATACTTGGAGTCCTTGCAACCTTGATAACTGATGTTTGCATGAAGACAAAACCAGAGCCTCAGATAAAAAATATCAAGCATTCTAGCATGGCAGATTACTCAACAAAGTAGAGTAAAGCCAGAAGCAATAACCCCTGGCAAAAAGTTTCTACCCCCAATTGTGGGCTCTAAAATCGAAACAGTTGACTTCACCAATATATATGCCAAGAGCCACCTTTCTAATCTTTATTAACTAAACCAAATTAGTGTAACAGAGGCCAAACTGGTATCCTCCCAACCATGTTTTGCATACTCTAACATGGATCTTCACTATGGTGAAAACTAATAGCAGGAGATCCTTCATCCCTCTTTGCATTACTTGATGCTTTCTGAAACCCAAATTAGAGCGAAGCAAAATAATAATCAATTTTGGATCTCAGATATAATGGACTTTTCCATGCAAGAGATTAAGCAGTCAAGGTGTGCAAAACGCATATTAGTATACCTGTTACAGTTAAACAAGTCTTTTGCACCAATTGAGTATTTTAAATAAGTTTCTGTCGACAACATCCCTGAATGTATGCTTCTTTCTTTTTGCATCTTCAAGATCTAAAGTTCTATATGCCATAGCAAGAAGGTACATTGCAGGATGGAGTCTCCTGCAGATAGCATAAATGGGATAGTGAGTGTACTGCATCAGGTATGTGATACCACTAAAGCCCAGTGGGAGATAGTGTACTACAGATCTCTCTTAACAATTTCCAGTTTTTAACCAAAAACATATACAGATAGCACTGTTGACCGTTGGTGTGAATGGCTTTTGATTGGAAACAGATTTTGATTGAACTCCCAGCTCTATTTACTAATGTTACTAAACCAGACTTGAAAATAAAGAGAATTATGAGAAGACTGCAAGCTATGAGGCTGTATAACATTACTTACTTTTCAGACTGTTCTCTTACATCAATGCCATCCCAATATCTCTGTGATGGTGATAATCGTCCTTTCTTATCTTTGCCAAATGTTTCAACATACCAACCGCCTATGTCATGCATGCCACAACGAGGCTCAAATAACCAAAATCTGTTAGCATCAGCAAGTCAAGACTTTTGGGATTAATTTTTAAAAAGGATGAAATATGCATGGATCCATAGCATGTTCTTGCAAAGCAGAAGGATAATGGAGACATTCACTTTAAAATCAAGTATCAGAATGAATTATCACCAGTAAACCCTTCATAGATATGTTGCAGCTTACTTGCTTGGTGGTAATCGCGCTCTTGTGCATCTACACTCACATACAGACACATTGTCTCCCAATCCATACCAATGCATGTGTTTCACCTGTAAATAAAATATAGATTTATGATCAAATACTACTTCAAACACAGCCTACACAGTTCAAAGCACCTATGGAATGCATATAACTGTAAAAACAAATATATGCATATATCACTGACAGAGTGACAGACAAGAATGGAAGAATCAGAAATAGACCCCCACCCCAACTCTATCTTCCTTATCAGTGAACCGGAAAATAGTGCATAGGTACTCAATTAAAGACAGATATGGCAGCGAATAATGGTTATTAACAAGACACTTTATGCAAACCATTAAATTCACACATCTTAGCATGAGCCAATAATGTATAATATCCATGAAACTGCTCAAAATCATGCAGAGCCCTGAAAACTACAGAATTTCCCAAATCCAGTACACTGTGTTGAATAATTGTGTGTGTGTGTGTGTGTGTTCTAGTAGAAACAGTATGTCTCAAGCAAGAAGTTAAAGGAACCAGGTTCACAAACCAGCAGTGTTCTATGCTTCATTATCACATGGGTTTTGGTACCACTGCAATCGTAGACAAGACAAGACCCTTCTTCTGAGCTAGTCCGTAATCCAGTAATAGTTCCCAATAGAATCCTTGATCTCACAGCACTGCCTGAAGTGGAAGCTTCATTAAACCCTGTGCTGGTATGTACAGGGTTATTTTCAGAGCTCAGAAAAACGTGAATGTGATCGGTTTCTTCATTCTGTACCCCGTCACAATAGCTTTTGGGAGGGACTCTAGTGGCTGTAGCAACCAGCCTTCCAGATATATGCAATTCTAAATCTCTATAAGGATCAGACGTGTGGGTGGAGACATCAATGGCTTGCATATCGTTATCAACAGCGCCAGAGCACATAGAGATTCTCAAATCCTCAACAGATTGACAGACACCTGAACCAGCTGATGTGGAATAGTTCAACCTCTTACTGATATTATATGGTAACTCTGGAACTTTATCTACTACACTGACCATCCCAAAAACATCACGCCCCGAAACCAAATGCAGCACCTCAGGAGTCTCATACACAGACCTCTCTTCGGCTTCAAAGCAGTCAGGAAGACACTCAATAGACTCAATATCGGGACCATAATACGCCGCATGTATGGCCGAATAAAAATCCCTTTCAAGCACATCAAAGTAACCTGTTCCAACAACCACCTTCCTCTCCGCCAACACATCACTTATCGCAACTCTATACCATTTCAGCCACTCAACAACTTCCATCCCCCTATATGTACTATGAAACTTATACAAATGCAATGCAGTACCTCCCCCGGATTGCTTCTGCATAAGCTTTCGCTGCGATAACAGGTCCCTGTCATAATGCGCCCTCCTTTCGCTATCCGAAAGAATCTGCATTCATCATGCAGTCAGCTCATCAATCAACTCTACTCTCTCAAATTTTACTATCTTCTTAGTGTGATTTTGTAGCCTACTTCTTCACCTCAATTGTACTTAAATCAATTTTTATGCTAATGCTTTTCTTTAAAACCTAACCTCAAGGTTAATTAAGACCTTATTTACAAGCAAAGCTGTGAAAATTACAGTTACAAAAACGCGGTAAAAATTCGATAACGGAAATGAGAGATTGGAGCTGGCGGAGATAGAACCTGATAGGCGGCGAGGATTTGGACGAATCGGCTAGAAGCGTCGGAATCGTGATCGGAGCGAACGAGGTCCGGGTGAGTCTGTTTCGCCAATTTGTGGAACGACGCTTTGATTTCGGCGAACGAGCTCATCTCCGAGACGCCTAAGAGCTCGTAAGCGTTCTCCTCGGTGAACTCGGTCCGACTTGACTCGGCGCTGCTGGCACTGAACCACCGAGTAGCGGTGGTGCGGTAGTAGAATAGTAAAAGATAACGCGGTGGAAACGGTTGGATTTGACGGCGGCGATAGAGAGACTGGTCGCAGGAGAGAGGAGTCATTATTTATTTATTTTATGATTTGGATTATATTCGTATCGGAGAATTCGGAAATGGTGGAGCTGAGACTGAACTGGTCTTAGGTAGTTGAGCAAGGAAGAAAGGATCGAAGGGACTGATGAGTGTATGGAAGAAGACAGGTGTCACTCGCCTGCTGTATTGCTTGACATATAGTTGGGCTTCATTCTTGGTAGCTAATTGGGCCATGATATTCATAGCGTGAAAATTTTCTTCAATGTAAAATGTCCGATGGCCCGATTTAAGCAAAATGTGTGAGGGAGGTGTTCGTGGCGGATTTTGCACCCGGCGAACAGTCAGCACCTGGGGGTGGAGGATGCGTGCTCCTCGCGTGTCTTCTGTGTGCTTAGGCGTGCCAGCACCTTTGGAGTGGTGCAACTCGACTGCGGACGACCCCGGGCGCGTCCTCTCGTCTGCGTCCAACAAACTCTGACTTCTCGACCAAGCAACTGTTACGCGGGCGCTGACTAAGCCGGCGTACAGGGCTCGAACAAGACCTGAATAGAACTCTCTAACAGGATTTTCTTCTCAACCCCTCGGCGGATTGAGGATCTTACTTTGATCCGGAGAAGCAAAGCAGAGCTAAACCAAGACCACGGGTGTGTGTGCTACCGGAGTAGCGGACTGACTCGATTGCTACCGGAGTAGCGGACTGACTCGATTGGCTCAGCAACCGCTCGACACGAATGCGAGACGTGGTCGATCGCAGGTGGAGGCAAATTGCGTGAGTCGCTCAGCAACCGCTCGACACGAATGCGAGATGAGATCGATCGCAGGTGGAGGCAAATTGCGTGAGTTGCTTCGGAGAGGCTTTGCAAGTTAGCGTTGCGCTAGAACTTGTGTTTGTTTGTAGATGGTTGAGAACCCTTTTTCAGTTGCAAAAGAGTTATATTTATAGGGTTCCCGAAACCCTAGTGCATGAAGATCCAGACTGGCGGATTCCGAGATTGACTAGGATTGTCCTTCCTTCTTCTGCCTCCAATCAAATCAATTAAGCATAAATTGAGATCAGTCATTCTCTTTGCTTAGGAAACTCCTTCCCCGCCGAATATTGTCTGGATCCATACTCAATTAAAGCCGGGGAAAGCCAAATCGACTCCAAAGAGGAATCAACCACTGATTTGGCTTAAGATACCTTTCCGAAATAGATTGCTATCCAAAACAATCCCTAGTTATCCCAATCAGCGTTTATACCTTATTATCCGTTAAGGTAACTCATAAATTCTATAATTAGATTACTACAAAATAACCCCAATCTGATCGGATAGTAAATACTTTCACTCCAAGCAATCCTTCCTAAATGGCGGGAGACACTCATAATGGATTTAGTTTAACCTAAACCCCTTCTGGGCCTCGGGATAAAAAGTCCAATTGAAGTGAATTCCAATTGTGGCCCAAACATTGCCCCCCAGTCTCCAATATTGAAAGTCCAATGAAATAGAAGGAAGACTGAGCCCCAAACGTCGGCCCATCCGCAGCATTTAAATATTGGGAATGTTGCGCCGTTTCCTTATCAATCACAGTTTTCCCAAATTGAAACAGTGTCACTGTTCACCTAAACCCTCAATTACCGCAAAACCCAACGTTTCAAAAGTTCAAGAACCCCTTTCGGATTCTTTATAAACCTAGCTGAGACCTTTCGGTTTCTCCTTCAGACCACTCTCTTCCTCTTCCTCAGCCCAATCTCAGAAGAAACCCAAATTCGAACCTAATGGCCTCATCAAAGAACTTCGCTATCCGCTGCTCCACAGTGAACAACGCCAAAAATCAACTCCTCCCTCTCATCACCTGCTCCAGGGCCGACGACCGGACCTGCCTTAGTCTTCTCCAAGAGCAACAAGCCTCCTTGGGTCCCTATGTAGCGGGCTATAACGCTGACGACGACGGCGGAGCACACAAGATACTTGACGGACCGGCTCGCCCGCTGCCGGTAATTTTCCGCTCTGAAGACCCGGCGGAATGTCCAAAATTTCAGACCAATCACCACCAAGCTGCCGTTAACCATGCCGCCTGGCCTTTGGTTAAGTCCTGGATGACAGACTGGTACGCGGCAAGGCTTCCCCTTGACAAGGAAATCTGGAGGAAAGCGGGAGTTGCTGATGTAATTAAACTATACTTCAGCCTCAGCCCAAAAGGAGGCAATAGATGTGCTCTCGTCCCGTTGATCAACCTCTGGAACCCCACGGTCAACGCCTTCGAGTTTAAATTTGGCCACGCCTCTGTCACGTTATTGGACCTTTACGCCGGCCTCGGATTCCCTCTCGGCACCAAACCTTATGATGAGAGCGACTATCTTGAGAAAGCGTTCCCCCGAACCGCCATCGGTATGGTTACAGCCGCTGGTTTCGAGAAGTGGGTGGAGACGTTCTCCCAGGGCGACAATATGCTGAGTGGAGTAGCCTTCCTAGCCTTCTGGCTCAACAAGTTCGTGTTCTGCTCCAACGCCAACAAAATGACCAAGGTCTACCACCGCATGGCGGAGGTGATTTATGCTGGCTAAGAGATTGGCCTAGGCCAAATTGTTTTAGCACACCTCTACCGATGCCTTCACCAAATATCCGCCCGGCCCATGGACTGTGCACAGCCAGGCCCGCTCTGGATCTTAGATATCTGGTCCCAGATGCACTTTCCCCAACTCATTCCGGCCAAGAAGGGGAAATCCAAACCTGATCAAGTTGTAGGGCAAGAGTACGTTGGATGCGCACCCAACCCAGACCTTAGCTATGCCGTCTGCCTCGACATCTTATTCAACACAACCGCCAACGAGTTTTTTGCGGAGGCGCAGCGGCTGGTCCATCTAAAGTACCCGCGCGGGCTATCTCGGGGCTTCCTCCCGTCCAACGAGCTAGGGACTAAAGGTCGAAGACTCTTCATCCATTGTACTTCCATGGCGGACCTGCCCCTCTTCTGCAGAGACAAGAGGAATCCCAGCTACGAGATCTATGCGCCTCACTTCTTCGCCCGGCAGTTCGGCCTCATTCAACTACTGCCATATCCGCCGTTGAAGAGTGTGAACCTTTTCTCGGTATGGCGGAAAAGCAAAGATTTCCCTCCAGTATCCGCCGTCAGCCAAAGACCCTGTCTGGAGTCCCTTCACATGCCAGGCTGGGAGCACTATCCAAGCCTGGAGGCCTCCATGGATGCCACTGGTTCCTACCAATACTGGTGGGCGCACCAAAGAGGCTCGCTCTTTGATCAGCCATCCGTCTTCTACTTCCGGAGGCTTTTTCGAAACCAGGACATGCACCTTCCCCCTCCTGATCGAAAGGTGTTAAAGGGCGATCCGCTATATCTCGACCTGCCCCCAGGAAAGGTAATAAGCTTCTGCTTTTAATTGCTGTTCTTTGGTTTGCCAGAATTCTCCGTCCAACCCTTGATTGTTTGATGAAAACAGGCATCTGGCCAACCCTCTTCGGATAGAGGAAAGCGGAAGGCTGATTGTGAGCTTCATCCGCGCCCAAAGAGGGTCAAGACCGTCATCGAAGCGGATGAAGAACCTGATGAAGTGGAGGATGACACACCCGTAAGTGATTTCAACCCTCCCTCGCATCTTTGTGGTTTTTTAATTATCAGCTTATAAATGCATATGTGATGTAGATATCCAAACTCTATCCCTCTCTGCAGCTCCTTGTACGCAGGAGAAGGAGCTCCTCATCCGCCGCAGCCACCAGCCGAGGACCTGAAGTGATTGAGCTTTCATCTGGTGAGTCTTCTGACTTCTCTGAAGATTCCACAAGTTCTTCTAGTTTCGAGGAGGATTATCCGGACCTCTTCCAAAATCTTCAAGAGATTTGTGGCGACTGTTTTCCTCAACCCGTTCCTCTGCGCTATCTTGATCCTCATGCAGGTACATCCCCCCGCTCTTCACTAGCAGTTGGTCAGCGTTCCAATATGCCAACCCTGACCCCTTCTGCCGTTACAGAAACCGGGCCGGAGATGAGGGAACACCCTGAATCCAGTGTGGCCGAAGCCCCGGAGGATGAGCCCCTACTGTTGCTTAGTGGCGCGCATTCTTCATCACCCCATCCGCTAGCCTCACCCTCGTCTCCAGGATTAGAGGTAGAAGAGGAGCCGCCCATCATTGACGTTGGGCCCTCCAGTCCCCCACCTGACCTTTCATTGGCTGAAGAAGAAGCCAATGCTGGTGTAAAATCCTTGGCGGATGCTGCCCCCCAAGTTGAACACACTCCAACCCCGGCGGACTGCCGACCTGGACCAGATCAGCGGGAGCAGCAAGGGGTTCCTCTGGACCAGTCAGAAGCAAACCCTCACCCAGAGACTGTTGAGGTATGTTATACATCTGCTTTGAATTGCCACCTCCTTTGGTTAGAACTGCTCTTAACCCTCATTTCTTATAAATAGGTGGAAGATGATAGTGTGGCAACCATCAGTGCCACCCCACTGGTAGCGGACCCTGGCCCAGTGGAATCAGCTAGGGAGCCGATCCCCCTGCCACAGAATGAAGCACTCATGGGCCTGGTCACTACTCCGTCCGCTCAGTCCTCTGCGACCCCTGGCGGATCTGGCTCTGGAGTTCAGGACAAACCCGCCCCTTCCTCCAATCTGGCCGAAGACCTCTTCCTTCCGCCTTCCAGCCCTGAAGAAGAACTTGTAGAAGTACAGAAGGCATGGGGATTCCTAGAGTGTCTGGGAGAGAAGGATCCTGCCGACGCCCAGGTGGCGGACGAACTCGTTTCCGCCCTTGAAGTTCTTAAGGGCCAGTTCCAACAGCTGCCCCCCGAGCTCCAGTCAGAGGCCAATTCCAGCATTCTTCGCCTCCCAGCAGAGCTAAAGAGCCTGCATAAACGTCTATCTGCACGATCCCCTCAGTATGCAAAACTCCAGGAAGCTGACACAGCCCTTGCCAATGCAGCTCGTGCCTACCAAGACCTAGCTGCCGAGGCCAATGACGATCCAGAGGCGGCCGAAATAGCCATGCTTGAGCAAAGAATCTCCCTCCTTCGCCAGAAGCAAGCCCAACGCGCAGACCAAGTAAACCAACAGAAACTCTTGGCGACCAAATTACGAGAGGAAAGGCATCAAGCAAAGAAAGCAGAAGCGGAACTGGACCGTTGGATCAGCAAGACCAAGGCCACAATCAAGAGATTGGGCCTGCACTTGTATGAATTTAGGCCCAACCCTTAATGGAACTGGCTTGATGTATGTATATGTACTCTATTTATTCAATTGGCAATTTGAGCACATTAAACCAAGCCCAATTTGGTTTGGTTCAGAAACCAAACCCTCTGCGCATCTATCTTATTGTTGCTGGCAAAGCTGCCGAACCGTTTCCCAAAAATTTGAAATTCAAAAGCCAAAACGGTTCCAACACCCAACTGCCTAATAACTGCGCCATTTAATCTTAGCCCTTGGATTTCTTCCAAACAAGACTATAAAAGCCACACCCCTTTGCCGAAACTGAGAACCCCCAAATTGCCTTAGCATGTTGTTCCTTAGGTTCTCTTGTCAGCCGCTATGGCTCCCTCAATCTTTTCCACCAGATCTAAATCAGATGTTCCTTTGAACACCCCCGAATCATAACACCCCATGTTAAATAAATCCCGAACCATAACATCCCATGTTATGTCCCGGGCGGATGTGAGCACAAATTGGTAGCTGCTGATTCGGCACCCCTCTGCTTGCGTCGGCCGGAGGCCTAGCACGGATGCAGTTTCGGGTACCCTCCTCACGCCTCATGGGACCATCAGTCTTCACCTGAGTCGAGGCCACGCCGGCGTGAGGATGGTCAAGCCTTAGTAGACCCGCCATCTCCTTCGTTATGAAGGGAATTCTGTCTCCGTGATCTTCTTCTGGACCTGAGATATGCATTTCCTCTGCGGAGATAGATGGCGCTTGTGTATTGGGCTCCTGGAGCTATAAAGGACTCAAGGCAGCGAGTCCCTATTTGCCACTCTGCTCTGAAACCAATAATGACTCTGCCAACCAATCCTCAAGCTCCATTCGCTCGGCGGAATTCCAGATTGAAGGACTGGCGGATATGCCCTAGGCATCAAGATGGTATCAGAGATAGTTGGCGGATATGCCTCTTTATTTAAATTCTGCCTTTGTACTAGCCGCGGCCGCAAAGCCCCTTGTTTTACCAATAAAACATCACTTTAGAATCAAGACTTGCACTGGATGTCCTATTACCAAAGGCGAGAATAAGGGTGCACCCCAAACGGATGCTCCTTAAAACCCTAATTTAGGGGATGGAAGGGACTAACCCTTCGGAGTTTTCAAAAATTTTCAAAATTCTGCCCTCCGAAAAACCGAAAAATCCGAAAAATAGCGGATAAATATAGCGGATCTTGCCCTTAGGTTGCCCCCCAAGTTTACTTGGCTGCGCGGATGTGTGGAAGACAAGGCAAAGCCCAGTAAACTAGATAGTAAATATAAATGGTTTTCCCCAAAGTGGGTCAAGTTTGAACAATTGAGGAAAACCCGTCCGCCGTGAGGCAAGGATGGGAAATTGATTGATAAATATAAGTTCAAGAACACAGTCACCCCACACGATGCCTAGATAAAACAAGGAAAACAACAAAACCCTAACAGTTTTGTAATAAAAACTAGCAACCCCAAAACACGGCGGAAAACACCCCTAGCGGATGTACCGCTCTGACTTGATGTCCCCCGAGTCCGGTGAATTAAGAAGAACTTGGATCAGTGTCATCATCCGCCGGGGGCTCTTCATACTCCCAAACACTTGGAAAGTACTTCTTGAGATAGCTCCCATTAATTGGGTTTCTGTGAACCTCTCCGTCCAAGTCTCTGAGCTGGTAGGCTCTCTTGCCCACAATACGATCGATGACAAATGACCCCTCCCAGCGAGGACTCCATTTGCCCCGTCCGGGCTCATCAAGGGGTAAAGCCACCTTCCAGACCAAGTCATCCTCACCATAAGATTTGCCCTTGGTCCTCTTGTCGTATGCCTTGGCAATCTTCTGTTTTTCCAGGACGATATTGTCCAAGGCCTCGAGCCGCTTCTCGTCAAGATCTTCATGTTCCTGGAACATGGCCTGTACATAGTCCTCACCAAGCAGCTGGTGTTGCTCACGAACTCTTAAAGAAGCTACATTGATCTCCAATGGCAGAACGACATCATGGCCGTACACCAACGAATAAGGAGTGGTACCCGTAGGAGTCCTTTTGGAAGTCCTATAGGCCCATAGTGTGTTATCAAGCTGAGTGTGCCACGATCTTGGATTATCCGCGAGCATCTTCTTCATAATGGAGATAACAACCTTGTTAGTAGCTTCTGCTTGACCATTGGATTGAGCATAATAGGGCGAAGAATGCAGGAATTTAATACCATAATCCGCCAGCCATGTCTGGGTTTTCTCAGCCATGAAGGCTGCCCCCCGGTCCGCTACGATGCATTCTGGGATGCCATACCGGCAGATAATATTTTAGAACACAAAGCGGATGACGGTGTCAGCATCACAGTTCCTTGTTGGAATAGCCTCGACCCACTTGGTAAAGAAATCAGTACCCAATAAAAGAAAGTTGTGCTGTAAGGAGGAATGGGGGTTAATCTCTCCTATGAAATCCAATGCCCAACCCCTGCCAGGCCAAGGTTTGATAATGGGTTGTAGAGGAATGTTTGGAATCCGCTGAACTGGTCCATATTTTTGACATTCCTGACAACCCCGAGCAAAACTATGGCAGTCCTTCAAAACAGATGGCCAGTGGTATCCATATCTTCGAATAAGCCACCTCATCTTGGGTCCGGATTGATGAGAACCACAGACCCCTAAGTGTACCTCCCTCATGATCCACTTAGCCTCAATGCCAAAGATACACCTTAATAAGACCCCATCGTCCCCTCTCCGGAACAATTCCTCACCCCTGAGAAGGTAATTAGTCGCTAAGTATCAGATTCTTCTTTCAGATGGTGTAGATGTGTCCTTCAAATATGCAATGATTGGTATCCGCCAATCAATGTCAATAGGCTCGACTGTAGCGACCAACCACTCTCCGCGGTCCTCCCGGCGGATGGCAAAAGATGGTAGAGTTCTGCGTTCTACCTTAAGGATTCTTTCCTTTACTCCATGGGCTAGGCTGACTCCTGTGGCCAACTGCGCCAACTCGTTAGCTGCAAAGTTCATCTCTCTGGGAATATAGTCTAAGGAAACATCAATGAACCGGTCTAGCAACTCAATAGCCCGCTCGTAGTAGTGCAGCAAATGGAAAGAAACACACTTGTAGACCCCCATAAGTTGATTAATGACTAGCATAGAGTCTCCAAGTACTTCAATTTCTTGTGCCCCCAGGTCTAGCAGTAATTCCAGCCCCATGAGAAGTGCCTCATACTCTGCCTGGTTATTGGTGCACGTCCACTCCAGCTGAAAAGAGTAAAGATACTTGGTACCTGCTGGATTCTGGATACAAATCCCTGCACCCGCCAGTTTACTGGTACTGCTGCCGTCAAAGTGTAACGTCCAAGGCTGGTACTGGATCATGCTAGCAAACTTTGGCAGTTCTGTGAATTCCTCCTTGATAGGATGGTGTAGAAGGAAGTTTGCTATCGCCTGCCCAGTCATAGCCTTCAGTGGCGCATACTGCAAGGAAAATTCTGAAAGGGCTAACACCCACTTGCCAATCCTACCCTTTAGGATAGGTCTCGTTAGCATATACTTCACCAAATCCGTCTGTGCCACCACTATCGTTGTGAATGAAAGCATATAGTGGCGGAGCTTAACCCCAGCAAAGTACAGGGCCAAACACAGCCGCTCGATTGGTGAATACCTGGTCTCTGCATTTAACAGTGTCCTGCTAATGTACAACACTGCATATTCAATCTTCTTTCCATTCGCCAGAGTTTCATCTTCAGCCAGCAGACCTGCAATGGAAATATCAGATGCAGAAATATATAATTTGAGAGGAATACCAGGCGCGGGTGGCCGAAGGACTGGCGGACTAGCCAAGTATTCCTTGATCCTGTTAAAAGCATCTTGGTGCTCAGGACCACATTTAAACACTTCTCCTGGTTTGAGTTTGAGCAGAGGAGAGAAAGGCGCAACCTTGCCTGCTGAGTTGGAGATAAATCTTCTGAGGAAATTAATTTTACCCAGCAAGCTCTGCAGCTCCTTCTTGTTCCTTGGTGCTGGTGCATCCAACACAGCCTGGACATTGTCACCAGCCACTTCAATGCCTCTCTCATGCATCACAAACCCTAGAAAGTCACCAGCACAAACCCCGAAAACGCGCTTGGCTGGGTTCATTTTAAACTGGTGCTTTCTCATGATGGTGAACACCCCTCGAAGATGATCAACGTGGTCTTCCTTCTTCCTTGATTTTACTACCACATCATTAATGTAGACTTCCAGGATGTCCCCCAAAAGCTTGCTGAAAATAACGTTCATTGCACGTTGGTACGTAGCACCTGCGTTGGTTAAGCCAAATGGCATACTAAGGTACTCAAATGCTCCTGTGAATCCGGGGTGGCGGAAAGCCGTTTTAGGGATGTCTGGCTCGTATATAGGAATCTGGTGATAGCCCGCCGTTCCATCCATAAAAGATAACAACTCATGCCCTGCAACTGCATCCACTAACATATCCGCTATAGGCATAGGATAGACGTCCTTAGGTGATGCAGCATTCAAGTCTCTATAGTCCACACAGACTCTAATCTTGCCATTTTTCTTCCTAACAGGAACAATGTTGGATAACCATTCCGGATAAAGAGTTGGTCTGATTATCCCAGCCTCAACCATGCTTTGAACTTCTTGTTTGACCGCCATTGCAGTTTCAGCATTCATCCGCCGTTGCTCTTGCTTAACTGGCCTGCATCCTCATTATCGATAAAATGAGCAGTGGGCACGGGCTCTGGCAAAGCATAAGCGGACGAAAGTATGAAAGCCATATTGTAGTGGTGTACCATAGCGTCATTCTCAACATGCTCTTTTTCCATTGGCACCTCCTCCTCATCCGCCAGTGCTGGTTCCTCCTCGTAATCGACCATTTCGTCCTCATTGTCGAGGTCGGCATCTCCTACTTCAGAATCAGCCTTTACGCTAGAGGCAACTGAGGATGGCCTGGTTGGCACATGCATCTGTAGCTTCTTGGCTGCATACTCCACGAAGTTGGTCGGTGCCTTCGGCTCCTTTGGCCTGGCCTGTGATGAGATAGTGAGCGGCTTGTTCGGCGCTGCCGCTGCTAAACTGGATTCCTCGGGGACAACGCCCTCCGCAGAAACCCCCACGCTACTCGTGCTCGCAGCCACTGACGTACTGCTTTCTTTAGGCATCCACCTCATAACAGTGGAACCCTTCCTGGTGTCAATCACCATCACGTCATCGTGAGGCTCTGGCACCTCCTGCCTCCCAACAGCCTCGGGCTGCGCCTTCCTTGGGGAGGATTGTTCGGCTCTTGATCGTTACGGAGAGAATGCTAGCTTCCTCCTTGGCCTGGACTGAGGTGCTCCAGTGGATCTTGGCAGATCCGTCATCCTGTCATGAACATTCCTCCGCGGAGCCGGTGGAGCCTCCGCCGAGCGCTGCCGCCTGGAATCTGCATAGGACTTCGTCCTGACCCTGTACCGCTTGTGAACCTGCTCCATATGCTCTAATGGCACCGACAGCTCTTCCTCGGTTACCTTCCCGGAAGCCAAATCCGCCAAGGTCTTCTTCGCTTTGCCAAAGCGCCTCTTTTCGTTCCTAGTGGTCACGGCAGCAAGCTCGACTGCCTTGCCGGTACGTTGGGTATACCATCTGTCCGCCTTAAGATCATTTCTAGAAGCTGGCGGAATGTATACTTTCGCAGATGGCTCTGGATTCGCAGCGCTGTACGAATCCCCAGCCGTGGCTGACTTCACTCCGGAAGGCCCTGGGTCCTGCCTGAGCCTCGCCCTACTAGCATAACTGTCCTCAGACCCATGGTGATGCTTCATCCGCTTGTGACTCTCCCTTCCTGACCTTTCGGGAGGCGGATGCCCCAACTTAGCCTTTTCGAAGGCCCTCTTTTCAGCCTTCTCCTCTGCCTCCTTCACAGCCGCCTGAAATTCCTCGTAGGTAATCGGCTGCCCTGTATTCAACCTACAGGTTAAGCAAAGTTTGGACCGAGGGACTAACACCATGTCCTCTTCTTCGATGGCCCCGAGCCAGAACTCTGGGCAAGGACTAGGCTTGTTCTCAGTAAACTCCACATTTCCATCGTTCAGCCACTCCTGCAGCTGATCCTTAATACCTACACAATGAGATGTACAATGATCAGATGAACGATGAAAAAGGCACGTATATCCGCCATCCCCACTATTGGGATGGCATTGGTAAAATTCTCGAATCTCCGGTGCCCCCTGGTGCACCATAGTTTCCCAGATTTCCTCCGCCCTGCTGGCATCATACGTATACTCCTGAAACCTGGAAGTTTGCTTCCTAAGCTACTGCGTTGGACCCAGATCGACACTGATTTCGATCGCATTCACCAGCAGACCGGTCTTAGGAGTTGCCCATTAAGGCTCCTTAGGAATCTCCAGCTGCAAGGTGTTATCGTTGATCCATGTCTGCAGCTGATCCTTTAGCTTCACACAATCCTTGGTATTGTGATTGTTCATATTGTGATAACTGCAGTACGTCTTCCCAGCCATGTAATCAGGTTTGGGAATGAATCCGCCATCATGGTGCAGACGCCCCTGGTTGAACAGCTCCTGCAAGATTTCCGGAGCCTTGTGGGCGTTGTAGGAATACGCCTCAAAAGCTGACTTGGTTGGAAGCGGAGTCAATATCTTCACAGTCTCCCTGACCAACCTTGCGGTTTTGGACTGCAAAGGTCGCTGATCAGTCCTCTCTATAGCCGCCACTTCGTGTTCCAATTCCTCATCATCAACCCATGTCAGGATTGGTCTAGGAACTGCATCCGCCTGGATAGTCGCCACCGTCTTAGCAGCGGTCGGAAGTGGAGTCTTAGGCTTTAGAGTCCCCAGATAGTAGGACACAGGAGTCCCCTTCCTTCTTTCGTTCCTCTCCTTGGACCGATCAACATAGTGTTGCTCTTGACCTAGCCGATTAGTCAGATCCGCCATGGTGGTCACATGAACCTGCCTGAATCCCTGCCGGATCTCGTCCACCAAGTCATCAATCGCCATCTTCACTGCATGTTCCTCTGGAATGTCCATCTCGCAACGGGTTAATTTCAGCTTGAAACTTCTCAAATAATCAGTGGCGGATTCATCAGGTCTTTGCTCCGTTTCCGCTAGGTCCTTGACCCCAATCTTCGCCTCCACAACACCAAACATAGTTCTGAAGAGAACCTCCATAGTTTTCCAGTCGGGTATGGATCCAGGCTTCAAACGCTTGTACCAAATGGCTGCTTCTCCTGCCAGCGATGTGAGAAAAAGCTTTAGCTTCATAATTGGGTCCTCAGCATATTGACCAGACTCATTAGTAAAACGCATAATGTGCGTTTCAGCATCATCCGTCGTTTGGCCAGTAAACGGGGTGAAGCGGATTGGCTTGAATCCAGCAGGGAACGGTATCGCATTGATCTCTCGAGTCAATGGGTTCTCATACGTCTTGTCGACGTCGGGTAACCCCTGTAGTTCCCTGAGCTTCTCAGCAAAAACTCTGCCAATGTCCTCCATGATCAACTGGGCCACGACATCCGCTGGTGGCTCTGGCAGATTGTTGCCAACCTGTCCATTAGGAGGGACATTGTTGCCTGCTTAGTTGTTAACAGCCCCGGCATTAGGTCCGACGTTTCCGCCACGACCAGCTGCTCGTCCTCGCCTGTCTTTCGGCGGATTTGTACGGTCAGACCCCTCAGCCTGGTCGATCCGATCAAAAAGCTGTCCCATCAAGGTGTTCATGTTCTCGAGCGTGGCATTGGTAGCCGCCAACTGCTCCTGTTGCTGTCGCCAGCAAGTATCAGAGTTCCTAACATGGGCAGCCATGTTATCCGCCAGCCGACCCTGCTGTCCGGCAAGATACTTGAAATTGGCAGTGAATCCATTCTGCTCTGTCTCCATTCGCTTCATGGATTCACTTAGATTAACGACCACATTGTTGGCCTTCTTCAGAATTTCATCCGTACGATAAGATTTGTCGATCAACATCCTCAGAGTGTCCGTCACCTCTGTGGGAGATGCAGTCTCCCCAGTAAATGGTGCAACAGGTGACGCAGGCGGATCCGCAGGCTCGTCCGCGAACCCCTCATCCAAAAAACCAAATGAGGCTGCCCGGTTGGTAAGGCCAAGAGAGCCATTATCATCCTGAGAAGCAGCCATCACCTCTACTATTTCCCCCACTGTCGCGACAACTGGTGCCGGGGATACCGGGGTTTGATTCTTCCTGTCTCGCACGGCCTTGAGGGCTGCAGCAATAGTTGCTTCATCCCCCAGGGTCCCGCCAAACACCTCCTTAGCTTCAGTGTCAGTTAATCTCCTACAATCAGCTGTTCCATGCTTGATCAGCTCCTTATGGGAATTCTTCAAACAATTCATGGTTATCCTCTTGTAAGGATGACCCTTTGTAGATCCCGCAATCTTGACACTGGTCCCACTGGGCGTGCCAAAATGTTCGTGGCGGATTTTGCACCCGGCGAACAGTCAGCACCTGGGGGTGGAGGATGCGTGCTCCTCGCGTGTCCTCTCGTCTGCATCCAACAAACTCTGACTTCTCGACCAAGCAACTATTACGCGGGCGCTGACTAAGCCGGCGTACAGGGCTCGAACAAGACCTGAATAGAACTCTCTAACATGATTTTCTTCTCAACCCCTCGGCGGATTGAGGATCTTACTTTGATCCGGAGAAGCAAAGCAGAGCTAAACCAAGACCACGGGTGTGTGTGCTACCGGAGTAGCGGACTGACTCGATTGCTACCGGAGTAGCGGACTGACTCGATTGGCTCAGCAACCGCTCGACACGAATGCGAGACGTGGTCGATCGCAGGTGGAGGCAAATTGCGTGAGTCGCTCAGCAACCGCTCGACACGAATGCGAGATGGGATCGATCGCAGGTGGAGGAAAATTGCGTGAGTTGCTCCGGAGAGGCTTTGCAAATTAGCGTTGCGCTAGAACTTGTGTTTGTTTGTAGATGGTTGAGAACCCTTTTTCAGTTGCAAAAGAGTTATATTTATAGGGTTACCGAAACCCTAGTGCATGAAGATCCAGACTGGCGGATTCCGGGATTGACTAGGATTGTCCTTCCTTATTCTGCCTCCAATCAAATCAATTAAGCATAAATTGAGATCAGTCATTCTCTTTGCTTAGGAAACTCCTTCCCCGCCGAATATTGTCTGGATCCATACTCAATTAAAGCCGGGGAAAGCCAAATCGACTCCAAAGAGGAATCAACCACTGATTTGGCTTAAGATACCTTTCCGAAATAGATTGCTATCCAAAACAATCCCTAGTTATCCCAATCAGCGTTTATACCTTATTATCCGTTAAGGTAACTCATAAATTCTATAATTGGATTACTACAAAATAACCCCAATCTGATCGGATAGTAAATACTTTCACTCCAAGCAATCCTTCCTAAATGGCAGGAGACACTCATACTGGATTTAGTTTAACCTAAACCCCTTCTGGGCCTCGGGGTAAAAAGTCCAATTGAAGTGAATTCCAATTGTGGCCCAAACAGGAGGGTTTGATCTCAATAAGAATAGGTGATTATGCGAGATTAGTTTAAGTAATAGTGTAGTCAATTATCTTGGCACTACATTACGTTCGCACATTTGGTTACGATATCGTGTGTTGATCCACTAATGTCTGGTCGATCAAGCCTATCTCGTAAGTCATATTTCGGTTTTGAAAATTAGGACTGAGTTAACTCGTTGCACAAGTGAGTGAATAGCATGGGATGCGAGGGAGGTTTTTTTTTTTGTCAAAGCGAGGGAGGGTTTGAAGAGCGAACTATAAGCGTTCTTTAACTTTCGCGTTGAGCGCGCACTAAAAATCCATAATTGGAGAGAACCCCAAATAGCGATTGGGCCATCACTACTCATAAGCATTGGACTTTGCCATAAGTAATCCAAACATCTACTTCTTGATCCACATTGCAAAAGCCAAGTGAAATAGTGAATCACAAAAAGTCAAAAACTAAAAGGGTAGGCAATGTGAATATATGCTTCTAGGTACGTGTGGAAGGCAGTGTGGATGATATATAGAAACTGTCCACAAAAATTGCCGTCTAACTCGTCTCGGTCTCATCTCATGGATACTCCCCTTCCCTTAGCTTCACAAATCTTAGAACAATATCATCACAGGACAACCCATTATTAATGTTTGTATTATTGGTGTGGTCTTATTATTCTTATTATATTATTACAGCTTTCGGTATAAGAACAGTGGCACATCACCTACACGGAAACAAGTTGACACAAAATGGTAGAGTGCTACACAATTATTTCCACCCACATGTAACCAAGTTCAACCCCACTAAGACTTGAATCTCTGTCTACCAGATTAGAGACAATTTGGTGAGATACCTCATAGGGGTTTCATCACTCATTTTCTTTCCTAAGTTGGTCAACTTTCACTAATAATTTCCTATTGATCGCTAACACTTTTCTAAATATAATTACCACGGTAAAATCGTTTATTTTTAGAAGAAAAAATAGATTTACAACAGGCGCTTCTTGGACGACGAAGAATTAAGAACAAAAGTCATCTGAGCTTGGGGGTGAATACCGGTCCAGCACCCAAGCGAATATAGGGTGTGACCCACCAAAATTACCACATCAACAATGAAGTTAGTTTCTTTGAATATATGAGAAAATGAGACGAAAATCGTCTGGTCATCAAATTACTGTTCGTTAAACTACACTTTTTATGAAAATTTGATTCATTTTTAACTAAAATATAAAAAAAAAATCTCAGAAAAATATTAATTTTTTCAACGGGGAAAAAAATGAGATAGAAGATGGTCCAAGTCCAAGTCCAAATCCAAATCCAAATCCAGAAATCCAGGTCCCAATATGAAGAGAAAATTATGATCCAATGGAAGGGTAGGTTTAGAAACAGAACTGGCATTAATGTTCCTTCTTCTGCAGTGCAGGTGTCCCAAACATAGTTGATTTCTTAATTCAGTAAGAACAGTCGACTGGGAAGTGAAAACGGACACAGAATTAATGTTACCGTTTCAAACAAGAAACGCAACCTGCTATTGCATCAGCAAGTCTGAAACTGATACTGCAGGTTTCACGGTACACAACTTCCCAAACGATTGAAGACGACCAATCTCTTGGATTCTGTTGTTATAGACAAATGAAAAGTGTACTCAGACCTGAAGTCTTGCTGTTTATTGCTTCTATTATAGCATTATCTATCAATTCTTGCCTGCAAATTTCAATGGCTGCCTTTGCATGTGATTTTTGGACCCAGATCACATAATTTGAAAATAATTGTGGCTCCATACAAATTAAATCGTAATAATATTAACAACTATACGTTCAATGCGTGTATTAAAAAAAAAAAAAAAACTATATGTTCAATGTTACTAAGAACCGAAAAATTAGAGATGAAATCCTAATTAATTTCTTCTAAAATGACCGATATAATTGTTATACACGTTAACAAATGAGCTCTATTATACACGTCTGAATGAAGAAATATGACGTGTATTTTAATTTACATAAAAAATATGCACGTGTTTGATGAAAATCGAAGAACAAAACCATAAGTGTGAGACCTAATACACGGATCAAGATTGTGACAAAAATTGCCGATGAAAATGAACAATTCACACTTTGAGCAAGCATTATTAAATACTCTTGCTTAACATTGGAAACTCTTTACTTGCTTCTCTTTAATCATCATCAAAGAAACCCGTGAGAATGGTTTTTCTTGGGTAGTTGTTGGCTGATAAGAATACCCACACACATCACTCACCCACCAAAATCCTAATTAAGATTCATAAAAATCCCCATATAGTATAGCGAGCACAACCGGACAAGTACCCGTGAACCAGAATTTCAACGTTTCCGACTACGTACCCCAACTTGGTTAAGCTTATCAGATCAAGGCGTTGGATTATAGCTCGGAAAAATGGCAAAAATCTAAGGCCGGTGGATCCCACGTATCCTAGATATGCTCATCTGCATGGGTTTTCTGGGTTTTAATATACTGCTAATGCATGGGAATAGTAGCAGGCTCAAGATCAATTAGTCAAGGCCACTCCAGGGTCGGTGCTCGATCTGCGGCCAAAGTAGTAAATAAGGGGGTTGGAAGAAGAATCTGCAGGAGCATGGGTTAAAACTTAAAAGTAAATTAAAGTTAAAAACTGCATGTGATGAGAGCAAGCTAGGTTTCAGAATTAATATTCTAAAGCTGTGAAACGCCAGAAAAAGAAATTAATATATAGAAGAAAAAAAGGAAAGGCTGTGAGACACTAACACTGAGCTTTTGTCTGTAAGCAATCATTCCCGAACCGGACAACCACCCACCGTCTTTTTACTTTACTCCGCTCCCCTTCCATCTCTGATCATTTCACCCTGATCTGATCCAGCTGTCCTCTATCTCTCCTTGTATTAAAAACCCACCTCAGCTCTAAGCAAACCTTCTTCTTCTTCTATCATTCCATGGTCTCTCTCTAAACACAGAGAGACTGAAGTGAGAAAAAGCTTAGTTACTTAGCTAGCTGGTTAGTTCAGTCGAAACTATGGCCTTGTCTAGTTTCTTCTTGGTTGTTTTAGTTCTGGGTCTGGTCGGTTACGCTGCGGCGGATGCTGGAAGTAGCCGGAGCACGTACATTGTTCACATGGCGAAATCCGAAATGCCGGCGAGTTTCGAGCACCACACTCACTGGTACGACGCGTCGCTCAAAACAGCCTCCGACTCGGCCGAGATGCTCTACACTTACACCAACGCCATCCACGGCTTCTCCACGCAGCTCACGCCGGAGGAGGCGGAGATGCTCAAGTTCCAGCCGGGAGTGCTCTTCGTACTTCCCGAGCTCAAGTACGAGCTCCACACCACTCGCACCCCCGCGTTTCTCGGCCTCGACAAGAACAACAACCTTTTCCCGGAGTCGGAGTCCGCCAGTGACGTCATCATAGGGGTGTTGGACACAGGTGTGTGGCCTGAAAGCAAGAGTTTTGATGATACCGGACTCGGACCTGTTCCGGCGAGCTGGAAGGGCACGTGCGAAGAGGGCACGAGCTTCAATTCCTCGGCGTGTAATCGGAAGCTGATCGGCGCGAGGTACTTCTCCAAAGGCTACGAGGCCACGTTAGGCCCCATTGACACTTCCAAGGAGTCCAAGTCCCCTAGAGACGACGACGGCCACGGCACCCACACCTCCACCACCGCTGCCGGGTCCGTCGTAGCCGGGGCCAGCCTATTCGGCTACGCGCCGGGGTCCGCCCGTGGGATGGCCACGCGCGCCAGGGTCGCTGCCTACAAGGTGTGCTGGGTCGGCGGGTGTTTCAGCTCCGACATCCTCATGGCTATCGACCAAGCAATCGACGACAACGTTAATGTTCTGTCGATGTCGCTCGGCGGTGGAATGTCCGACTATTTCCGGGACAGTGTGGCGATCGGAGCTTTCTCGGCGATGGAGAAGGGAATCTTGATCTCGTGCTCGGCCGGAAACGCGGGGCCCAGCGCGTACAGTTTGTCGAATTCGGCTCCATGGATCACTACCGTAGGCGCGGGCACACTGGATCGCGACTTTCCTGCTTTCCTCAGCCTCGGTAACGGTAAAAACATCTCGGGAGTTTCTCTCTACCGCGGTAATTCCGAGGCAACGGCTTTGGAGATGACGCCGTTTATTTACGCCGGTAACGCGAGTAACTCTACTTCCGGGAATCTCTGCATGATGGGAAGCTTGATACCTGAGAAGGTGAAGGGCAAAATAGTAATGTGCGACCGTGGAGTCAACGCTCGGGTGCAGAAAGGAACCGTGGTCAAAGCCGCCGGTGGATTCGGCATGGTCCTCGCCAACACCGCCGCGAACGGCGAGGAGCTGGTGGCTGACGCTCATTTACTCCCGGCAACGGCGGTGGGTCAGAAGAACAGCGATTTGATAAAGAGCTATCTATTTTCCGATCCGAATCCGACGGCGGCGATCCTCTTTGAGGGAACTAAAGTCGGAATCGAGCCTTCTCCGGTGGTCGCGGCGTTCAGTTCGCGAGGTCCGAACTCGGTCACGCCGGACATTCTGAAACCCGACATCGTCGCTCCGGGAGTAAACATCCTCGCCGGGTGGTCCGGCGCCGTCGGTCCCACCGGTCTGGCGATCGACTCGCGGCGCGTGGCGTTCAACATCATCTCCGGCACGTCGATGTCGTGCCCGCACGTGAGTGGACTTGCCGCGCTGCTCAAGGGGGCCCACCCGGAGTGGAGCCCCGCCGCGATTCGATCGGCGCTGATGACCACCGCCTACACGGCCTACAAGAATGGACAGCAGTTGCAGGACGTGGCCACCGGAAAGCCTTCTACGCCGTTTGATCACGGTGCTGGACACGTGGATCCAATCTCAGCTCTCAACCCGGGGCTAGTGTATGATCTGACGGTGGAGGATTATCTAAACTTTCTCTGTGCGTTGAACTACACCGAGACCGAAATTACCAGCTTGGCTAAAAGAAAGTTTACTTGCGACCAAAGCAAGAGTTACAGCGTTAGGGATCTGAACTACCCATCTTTCGCAGTAAATTTGGAGACCGGCTCCAAGTCCACCGTGTTGAAGTACTCGAGGACTCTAACCAATGTAGGCCCGGCTGGAACCTACAAGGCCACCGTGACGGCGGACAACCCGGCGGTGAAGGTTTCTGTGGAGCCAGAGTCGTTGAGTTTTGCGGCGGCGAATGAGAAGAAGAGTTACACGGTGTCGTTTGCGGTGACGGGGTCATTGCCACCGAGCACGTTGAGCAGCTTTGGGAGGCTGGAGTGGTCTGATGGGAAGCACATTGTTGGAAGCCCGATAGCAATCAGCTGGAGCTAGGTGGGAAGCGTAATGCAGCATAAAGTGTTCGATGAAATTTTCAGTCGCTCAAAGAGTGATGTGAATGTATGCATTGCGTAATGCTTAATGCTGTTTAGTGTTAGAGATCGGAGCTGTATGACTATGAATTTGCGATGGTGATCGTTTCCAGCTAGAAAAAGGAATGCTGGGAATGATTAGAGGTGAGGATGTTTAATTTCTTAGTTTCTTGGTGTACAGTGTTTACTAGTTTGGCAATAGCCCAGTGGAATTGTGCATTCATGTCTTCGAATAATGCGAGTTACATAGTCACTGGCTGGGTCATTGTCCTCTTTATAAGATAGTTCCCAATTAAGTCCTTCCCAAGAGATGATATTTTACCTTACTTGGATCAGGTGTATGCCTTGTTCTTTCCTATGTTTGCATAATGCAGTTTTCAGAAATTGTACCAGCTACTTGGTCTTCTTAACAACTACCTCAGATCTATGTGCCTTGGGAACATTATCCTTGTCCAACTAACAATTAAAACTTTTGTCTGGGAATTGAAATAAGGGTTTTTGTTGACAGTAGTCACAGAGGGGCTACAGCAGGCCCATAGACCCGCAACTAGTGTACCAGAGGCCGGCCCGAGGCCCGGGACCGGATCACCAGCACCCGGCCTCGGGGTCCAGCAGTCTATCCTGCTACTAAGGGCCCGGTGACCGGGGGCGCCTGCCTGCCAAAGAGGTCACCGAAGCTGCCCTTTGGTATGCAAACAGAAGGAAACCAGTCCTACATCGAAGAGTAAGGCCAGACCTCACTCCTGGCCATCTATATAAGGGCCTCAACTACCCTCATTAATAGGTAACTGATCCTTCCTACCGCTTATATACGTGCTTAAGTTATATCTATTCCAACTATACTAACTTAGGCATCAGAGAGGAGAAGACTGACCCGTCCGGTATTCCCCTTAGTAAGCAGGTTTACAGGAGATCATACGAGGATTCATCTGTCTCTACCAGGCCCCAGGGTTTGTGCAGAAATAATTGGCGCCGTCTGTGGGAAGTTTGGACAAGAAACCACGTAAGCACTATCGATGACAGAGAATTCGGAAGCAAGACAGGAAAGGAATACCACCGAGGAGCAGCGTGTTGCACCAGTGCAAACGCTTGTCTCCACCCTGGTCGTTATGCGGGAGCAGCGCGGCGACCAGGGCGATCAGGAAGGCGGGAGCTGTGGGAGGCCGACCGGCACGCCGGGGCCACACCACGACAGCTCGCGCGGGAAAGGCCTGGCGGAAGACGACAGGCCAGTGCACCGGAGCTTTTCTCTGACGTTCTCGGATGATCCGAGTGACCGAGAGGAGAGCTCGCACTGTAATAGTGACCGGGACACCACGTACAGCCCCGACCAGAGCAGTATGGCGGGGGAGATACGGGCGATGGCCGCAGAGGTCAGTCGCCTGCGTGAGGAGGGCGACCGGGATAGAGCCAAGTCCAACGCCCGGTACGAAGAAATGGAGGCGGTAAACGCTGCCCTGGTAACCGTCCTGGAGAGAGGACAGCAGTGCAACAAAGCTATGACCAGGGCACAAGCACCCCCGCCAGTTCGATCTCAGCAGTTTGAAGCGGGGCAGTCATCAGGCAGGAGGCTCAGTGATCCCGGGCAAACAGATTCACCGGCCGGCATGGCACCGCCCAAGAGCTCGCCGACGCCCCTTCAGCCACACACTTCGTTCGAGGATGAAGCCGTGACCCCGACTGCACGGGCATTGCAGATGCTCGCCGACACTGTGTCAGATTTGAAGGCCCAAATGGAGGCCAACGAGAGAAGAGCGGCACGGCCGATGGAAGACGCACGGTTCAACGAGCGCATGTGCCCTTTCTTGCACCGGGTTATGGAGTCGGGGAGGTCTGGTAACCAGAAGTCTCTCAAGCTCACCTACTCGGGATCCGGCTGCCTGTACCAGCACCTGGATAGTTTCCGGTCCCAGACGTGCGCCAAGGGCTACTCCGATGCAGTATGCTGCAATATTTTCCAGGAAACTCTGTCTAGAGAGGCGCTCAGCTGGTTTTATGAGCTTCTGGAAAATTCAATCGAGGCCTTCCACTACTACAAAAAACTCAATACACAACGGTGCTGCACCGTTGTGTAAGTTCGAAAAAACCGTCGTATATCTCGAGCTTGTGTGATGAAACGTCCAACAACCAACTTATAATTTCTGTTGTACAACTTATATGCCATGCCATGGCTGGCTTGGCATTCGCTGCACTAACATATCTAGTTCATACAACAGAATATACATACTTTTATGTTGTGTGAGTTTTAAACATACAACAGAATATTACAATTTTAATCAGTTGTCTCATTCGCACAATAGATTTCACTTCCTACTTATTTAGTTGTCTAATTCAGACAACTGATTTCATTTCATATTTATTGAGTTGTATGATTCACACAACTGATTTGATCATCTAGCTAGCTTGTTGTAATGTTGTATCACACAATAGACTTAAGCTTTTGGTCATATGAAAATTTGTTGTCTGAACTTCAAACATACAACATATTTAACACAAAAGCATGTACACTGTTGTACAAAACCTGCACCATTACCGCAAAAAAAATTAATCGAAACCATTGCATATAAATTAAGCTTCAATACATTTCATTCAAGTGATCATTGTACCACATACATGTAAATAGCCTAAGCTGCTACATTCCTAGCTATAATTAAAAGGTGCACACCCTCTACCACATACAAATTCAAAAGCTGCTAGCAATTTTCCTACCTAGCTGGCTAACAAATTAATACAACTTGTTGACACGATTTGGTGGAGCAATCATCTCTCTCAGAATATTAGGTTCTGTAGTGAGAGGGAAGCCATTGTCAATCATTTCATCCAGAAGCTACAAATTGCAATTGATATTTTGGTCAGTCTTCCAAGTAAAACTTCTGGAAACACTAAATGAACTTTAACTAGCAGCCATGAAACAATGACATATAAGGCTTTACTCAATACTGGCAAAGCTATGAGCAATATATGGAATAAGATCATACTACATGTGCATCAATCTCTTCTCATGAAAATAGAAATACACTAGACATGCTGCAAAGGATGAATATTTCACCAAGAGGTAAATAAAACCATTCTTAGCAAACCACAGCAATGATATTAGATAGTTGATGCACCATGTCTATGCCTGCTTTGAGATCATGGTACCAAAAAAAAAAGAATTACTTAAAGGGAAATTTTCCCCAAAGAGCTACCCTTGAATTCAATTAACCAAATGACAGGAACAAACCTAGGCTTGTTCTGCTAATGATTGCAAAGTGTTGCAAGTTATACAGAGAAAATAGTACAAAGAATGCATCTTGAATCTGATAATTACTGGAAGGAAACAAATCTGTCTCATTCTTACATCTGCTTTCTAAAACAAGCTATATATGCGACCAACATATGCTGCAGAACATTTTTTTCACAAAATGCATGTAAAATCATGATTCATTACCTGTCCTATGTCAACCATTTATAGACATAAAGACTGCATTTTGAATATCAATTAGACAAGAACAAACCTGACCTATTCATATATTTACTTTGCAGTAATGGCACAAAAGTTTAAAAAGTCTAATATGAAGTAGAACAATCCTTTTAGAAATACTGGGACTCGGCAGATCCTGCAAACAAAACAGAGCTCCACTCATTACAACGTGCCAGAACCAAAACAGTTAACAAAGTAAACTCCATAACCAAAATGTTCATTAAAGAAATTTCGTAAAACCGAAACCGAAACCGAGGAAGCTACATTGCAACATACCCTGCCAGGAGTCCAGCTTTCGACGTCATACAAAAGTGAGAGTGGAGTCGGCGGTTGAATCCATCGCCCGCTGATGCATCATGAATCAGCCTGACGTCAGCAATACGAATTTAACACAAATCAAAGCACTGACTAAAGCAAAAGCTTATATGAACTACATGATCACTAATGAAAAAAGCTTGAGATGAATTGTGATTGAAGACTGTACCTATTTCCCGGAGTGGTTTGGAGTTTTCTCAGAAGATGTGCATATCCAATCCATGGCAAATTGAGCAAAAAAAAAAAGTTTTCTCAGAAGATGTGCAGATCCATTCCATTAACAACCAAGATGCAATGCAACGAAAACCAAATGCACCAAACAAACACAGAATACCGAAAGCAAAAAGACCATACCTCAGTAATAAGGTGCACTTGAAGTTCAGCCCCTAAGCACTATACTTACAATCTCTCCTATCCCATTTGCAAAATAGCTCCAAGCATGAGTTTGTTCATTGCTTATGCTTGAACGCAGCTGCCAGATTTCTCAATATCCTCTCCTGCTTCCAAACACCATTGTTGTCATAACCATCACAATGCGATAACAGTGCATTGGTATTAGAAGATGTCCATAATTTGCAGGGAGCTGTTGTACTAACCATCACACTAACTGATTTAGATTCCACTCAAAACAAGCTCAAGAGCTACAGACCGGAAGACAAAGACATCTCCGTAAAAGGGGTAGAAATTTAAGAAACTTTATGGAACATTCACAAAAAAAAAAAAAAAGAGAGAGAGAGAGAGAAATGAATAGGAAATGAGAGTTGTAAAGGTTAAAATTCAGTGTTTGATAATCAAAGTTGCTGCACCACAAGGCATGCAACCAAGAATCTACAACACTATACAATGTATGATATTTAAGCAAATCAGTTCATTGTCCATTTCTCTACCAAATGACATACACAGTTCATTAAAAAGATCACAAAACAGTCACCAGAAGTACAGAAAGTTGCAACCATCTGCACGTGAACTATCAATAAATAAAGCTTGTATGAATGTATTAATCACATGAATATGAGGTGAATTTTAACTATTTTATCAAATTGAATAAAGTAGAAACTGCTCCTAAGTAAATTGTATACATAGAAGTAACAGCAATCCAGAAAGAATAACTGCAACATATACAACATAAGACTACCCTCAGAAATAACTATAAACCAGTACCTGCTCGGCAGTATGAATTAAGATGGTTCCCTTGGTCTCAGTAGCAGACGTATCAACACCACCAGCAAATACAGCAACCTGAAAAGGTTAACAGTCTCGATAAGTGAGAAAACTGTTCATGCTTCAATCACTACAGGTTTCAATTTGATAAAAGATGCCCGACAAGCTTTAGTTATCAGGCTCACAGGAACCAAAGACTTATGCCTCTCAATGAAAATCAATAGAAAACTGTAAACACTTATAACATGGTGTTAAAAGGATAACTCTTTTGTCATAACCATCACACCTACTGATTTAGATTCCAGTCATCATAAACATATATAAACACTAAAGTTGCACTCTTTTCCATTTCAGCCCCAATGAAAAAACCTAGGGCTCAAATCAAAACAGAGCAACACACAAACCAAAACTCAAAATTGGCATAAAAACAAGTAATTAAACACCAAAACAAAAATGGGCCGGCACCGAAATCCACACCTGGCCTTTCTCAGCAACAATGGCGATCTCCGGCGACCCAGCAGCCCTATCAACCACAGATGACAGCTTCACGTCATTCGGCTGAATCGGGTCGAAGCCCAGAATGAAGCAGTCATCGAGCTCCTCGAAACGCCTCACGTCCTCTTCTTTGGTCACAATGAGGTGGTGCCTGATCGGAGTCTCCTCGTCTTGTTTTTCTTCTGTGCTGGACAGATTGGGCTTCTTGAGGTGAAGATGCCCGACAAGCTTTAGTTATCAGGGTCGGGTCGGGAGGGAGAGGAAGGGGTTGGCGGGTCGGGTTAGGGGAGTTGAGGTGAAGAGAGTGGCTTCCATTGTTTGGGTGGAGGGACGGAGTGAGTGAGTGAGGGAGGAGAGTGTTTGTTGCCTTATCTTATCGCTGTTTTGTTTGTGAGTAGAGAAGAAAGCCCCAAATTAAGGATTGGCTCAGATGCATCGTTGGAGGATTACCGCCCAGCAAGCTTGCTCCTGCAAAAGCGAAACTGAGCTTCTGAAACGATCAACCAAACAAAGAAAGCCCCAAATTAAAAACCCTAACATTGTGAGAGGCTGGGAGACAGAAAGAAAAGAGAGACAGAGAGAAATAGAGAAAGAGGGTGAGAAAGAGAGACAGAGAGAAAGAGGGAGAGAAAGAGAGAAAGAGAGAGAGAGATAGAGAGAAAGAGGGAGAGACAGAGAAAGAGAGACAGAGACAGAGAGAAAGAGGGAGACAGACAGATCGAGAGAAAGAGAGAGGAGTTTTTGTGAAGAGAGGGGTTTTTGTGAGAGTAATAGTGCTATGGGTTTTTGTGAAGAGAGGGAAATTTGCCGCTCTCCTAAAATTTGGCAAGTTTGGCATGACCTTATTAGGTTTACATTCACACAACTAAACACTTTTAAACAGTTGTACCAACTTACTTTGCTCTATACTAGGTATTCCATAAGAGTGTCCTAGTAGAAGCAGCAAACCAATTGCACAACAGAATCAAAATACACTGTTGTGAGAATTGTAGCACATGTATGTTTTTCAAAACCAAAAAACCATGGAGGCAACTTTCCCGCTTTCAGAAATGCTGCCTCTGCCATTGGAGCCAAAATGAAAATGGGGCAATGCACTACTACAAAAAACTCAATACACAACACAAATCAGACAACACTTTGAAAGTTACATGTTGTGTGAATCACTGAACCGTTTCACACAACCTAAAGTGAATAATTTGTGTTGTATGATGATACACATTTTCCATATTCTGAAAAACATTTTTCCAGATTTTGTCACACAACTCTGAGACACATTTTCTGTTGTATGATTAATGAAAATCTTGGCGGCAGAATTCCCTCCGACATTGAAACTCAAATTTGCGCAAGGTCTAGATGGACAGACAACAAAGTTATTGTTTTGTGTTGTGTGATAATGTCACATCCTGCATTAGGTGTCACCAAGTGCAATGTGACAAATACTTGTACAACAGAATTTTGTAGTTTTGTTGTATGATTTGTTTTGCTTGTGTTTGGGCCAGATTCATTTTGGCTCTAATGACTGAAATGCTGCCCCTTCAAAGCGGGAACTTTGCCTCCATGGACTTTGAGTTTTTGAAACATACGTGTGTTAAAAATCCCACAACAATTTGTATCTTCTCTGTTGTGCAACTATTTTGAAGTTTCTACAAGAAACCACCGAGTGGAATACCAAGTGCAAAGTGAAGAAAATTAGTACAACAGCTTAAACGTTTTCTATTGTATGAAGGAAAACCTAATGTTATGTCAAACTCTCCAAATTTGTAGCAGGCGGCAAAATTCCCTCTCTTTTAAATTTGGTCTGAAAAATATCAGATATTTCATATATTTTCTGTTGTGTCATAAACTTAGAAAATATTTAACACCCCGTCCTCTTTTCACATCTCTCTCTCAACACCTTACAAAGGCTTTCTTTCTCTCGTCATAACCCTAAATTTTCCCCAATTTTCACATTCGACTCTTCTCCCTCTCACCTACCCAGTCCAGCTTGACGACAGCACCAGCAGATCGAACCCCTTCGCCGCAGATTCTAGCACCGCCAACACCGCCAATTCTAGGTTCCCACCTCTCGGAACCCTAACTCTCCGACGAAGCCCCAAATACGAAACCCCGAACTCTCCCTCTCCCTCCTAGCCCAAATGCAGACCTCCTCCCTCTCCCCACTCCAAACCCTCCTCGACCTCATCAACGGGACCCTCTCCCTCATCCTCTGCACCTCCTTCTCCTCCCGCTGGCAGCCCCTCCTCTCCAACCTCCTCTCCCTCCACACCTCCATCTCCTTCGTCTCCGACTCCCCTCACTGGGCCCAGAACCCCCTCCTCTACACTCTCCTCCCCAACCTCCTCTACACTCTCCTCCCCTCACTTGGAAGAAAAAGACGAGCGGCGATGAGCAGCGCCGGCGATTAGCATCCTATCTAATCCAAACCCAAAGCCAAAGCCAAAGCCAAAGCCAAAGCCAAAGCCAAAGACAGCGAATGTGGAAGGGTTATTGTTCACCTTGTTTATTTGCTTTCCCCTATTTCACCATTATTATCTCTCGCTCTCTCGATGGCTTCGACCAGTGCTTTATCCTCGCGGCTTTCCAGCTTTCACCGGCTCACCGACTCCGCAGACTATCACTCTTTCCGTAAGCTCTTTCTTTTTCCCTTTTCCCCTTTTGGGTTCTGTCTGTGCGCTTAATTGAATCTTGCGAGCATCTATGGGTGGGTTCATTTGAACAGGTTTATCAACTGAAATTGGGTGTCTTCACTCTGCAAAGAAGAAGATATATATTTGTAATTGGACCCAGCAAGCATGCATCTGTGCGCCACAAATTAGACAAGGACGAACCACTGGTGTTGAGCTCGGTGCCCAATTATGTTGTTCTTCCGCGATTCGCTGAGATGGGTTGTACTCACCTTCACAATTCTGCACCGAGTTAACTCAGTCTTTGCCAACTGCCATCTCACTCTTGTTGTCCATAACAAGCTCTACGACTACAGCTTGGACTCTCCCATGCCCTTGTTCCCTCACGGAGTCAAAAGCGAAGATGGGTACTCTCTCTCTCTCTCTCTCATCCTCGTCACTTTCTATTTTGGGCAATACATTACTTGTATGGAAGAACATTGTGGTTTGATTGGTGGCGTGGATATGTTGCATTGTGAGTTATGAACAAGAGTGCTGTTTTAGCTGATATATACAGTGAATGCAAACTATGTTGTATATTTTGATGCACCTTTGTTACTTGTGGTCTGCTACTGATATAAGTGAGCTTTTGCTTTATCTTGGGTTTGCTCGACTGCAGGTTCTACAAGGTTGTAGGAAATGAGACTCTGCTCTGGTTTCAGGTTCGCTCCATCAGGTCACACCTTTGTTTTTCATCTGTTCTCTCTTAAGACTGTGATTGTGTAGTAAAGATACATTTGTTTGTATAAGACTATAAGTATAAATTCTTACTCATCAAGTAAAAGTGAATGAGATAGTCTATTGTTTTGGATTACTGCACATCAAATCATGACAAGGGACTTGAGGTATTGTAGAGTGTAGAGCGAACTTCAGACACTATGACTAGGTCCATCCAGTGTTCTTAAGCAGAAAAGAGATTAATGTTTAACTATAGTAGCTATACAAGAAGTTATAGGCTTTGTTGTTAACAGTAATGAGATTCATTATTGAGTTTCTCTTCTTTGATTTTGTGGACCAGCTTTGCGATGGAATGATTTTCAATCACGACCCACCTGGATGCGTTGATTGCTTGGTAGATTTCTCAACTTCCATGCTATTACTCTATATTTTAATCTTTCTCTCTCTTCTCATGCATATGGTTTGAAATTTGAATTTATTTGCATTCTAGATTTTAAAAATCTGTCTTACTCAGAGGGCGTGGTTCAGGAAATATTGATAGTTTGCATGGTGAAGGTAATCCTTTTTTTCATGCAGTATGATTTACTTACAAGTTACAAATCTGTTGATCTTAATTTGATTGTTATTTCATGTATTTCTTCTATCTTCTTGCAGAAGGACAACAACCTTTGCATCTATTCTTGTCAAGTAATAATTTGAAAAGTCTCGAAGATGCAAGGCTTTTGGCTGAACATCTTTTACATACAATCAGCATAGAGTGTGGTGTCTCCAGGTAATTGGATTAAAATCATTTCACAATGAAGAAGTTCTGTAAATTTTCTTAATAAAAATGCTGAGGGGGATTCGATACTCACTCTCTTAATTGCTATGTTCATTTTGGAGAATGAAAGTATGGTGTACCTGTATTCTTTTTTTTTTCATCCCTGATGGGAGGTTTTGGTTTACAATCCACTCTGGTTGTGCTCATTGCTTGGACTTGCAGTTTCCATTAGCTAGTTCCGTTTGTGCTATAGAATGTAATTGCATATATAACATGTTGCAATTTTCTGTCATAGGGTTTCATCATCTAAGGTTTATTGTGCTATTGCACCCCCACAACAGGTATATAGTGCTGTTCCCCCACCACATCAGTTGTCAGCTGGAGTTCAGAGTTCTGGAAATGAGGTGAAAGGCATTACAAGGATTTAGCGTCCCATTTTCCAATTTTACTTCACCCATCATGTGTTTGTCACATATCTATCAACTTATCCTGCTATGGAACTAGGAGCCGAAGTAAGTTACAATTATATTAACCCATTTTCCGGTGTACACAATTTTCTTAAAATTTGTTTAGCTGAGATAGAATCATTGTTTTTCCATGTGTAGCTCAGTAGATTAAAGACTGAGTTTTGGCTTTGTTTATATGTGAAGGTGGTGGCTGTAGCTGTGTTCCTGGCTTTGGCCTTTGCTTTTTATGTGTTCTTTGCTCCTTTTGTGGGGAAGAAGATTTTCCAGTATATTGTGATCGGCCTCTACACTCCTCTTGTAAGCATTCCTCTCTTAAAGTTGTTTTTGTTGATTAAGTTTTTGCTCATTTTTTGTGGGTTTAAGAACTGAGATCCGTGATTTCTCTGCTTTGGCATGTGAATTATGTGTTTGCTTTCTCCAATCTAGGTTCTTGAACTTCGGGGTAGCTCACTTTAGGTTGGTAAATTTTATACTTCGAAAAGTATGTCATGGCTTATCAGGAAAATGGGTGCTGGTCTTTTGGTCTTGTGAGAACTCTTGCCGGTTTATGATGCATGATTTTCAAACTTGATGTGTGGACAATGGCGCATTATTAGTTTGTGTGAGGTAGAGTGATTGCTTCAAAACCCTGTAGATGAACAAACTAGCTCAAACGGAGTATCTGTGCAGCCATTCTTTTAATATTGTACTATTTATGTGCTGATTTTTCATAGTGAATTTGAACTTCAAGGAGTCATTCCATCACACTTATTGCCTTCTATTTTCATGGCTTTGAGATTTAGGACCAACTCTTTTGTTTAATGTGAGCATTCAGACCCACAAGTAGTAGTGTATGTTAGATGACATTCACAGATTATCTTAGAAGGTCTACCACATGAGGTTGGCCTAAAGTATTCGTTTAAGAAAAACTATGGCGCCCTTTAAACCAGGGATAAGAACATTAGTACTAGTGAGATATGATGATACTGAATTAATATTTTGCTAGTTTTATTAATGTGACACTATTGCTATTTCACCGTACGTTATACTGGTAGCTAGGGGGCACCAATGTTTTCCTGTTTAGCAATACTGTATGCTTTCTAAATTTGTATACGATTTTGATGTTTCCTTCAAATAATTCGAGATAAAACAAGCTTGTTTTGCCTTCTTGCTAAAAGACATGCACCACCACCTAACTATCATTACTATCGAGTACACTAATTCTGTAGACTAATTTTGTGTTGCTAGCTAACATGACCAGACACTAATTTTGTAAGGTTTTGTCTTCTTCCATCTATTTCTTGTTTGTTTTGTGTATGAGACCTTGAAGGACTTCATGTATTTATCTACAAAAAGTTGAATTTCAATGTGTTACTGATGCTTGTGTTTCTTGTAGGGGATGGTAAAGTCCATGGAAAAGCACCAAGAAGGAACTAGCGAGTAGCTCTTGGAGACAGGACCAATGTTGAGGCTGGTCAGGTCGAAATCAAGCTAGTTCAATCTGATGCCAAGTAGGGTTGGCCTCATTTATATTGATCTAGCCAAACAACTCTATAGCTTTTTAGTACAATTTTCAGATTTTTATTGTAGCCAGAAATATAGTAATCTAGGTAGAAAATTGCTAGCAGCTTTTGAACTTGTGTATATGATACTTGTGTATGTGGTAGAGGGTGTGCAGCATTTAATCATGGCTAGGAATGTAGCAGCTTAGGCTAGTTGCATGTATGTGGTACAGTACTTGAATGAAATGTAATGAAGCTTAATTTATATGCAATGGTTTTGATCAATTTTTTTTTGCGGTAATGGTGTAGGTTTTGTACAACAGTGTACATGCTTTTGTGTTAAATATGTTGTATGTTTGAAGCTCAGACAACAAATTTTCATATGACCAAAAGCTTAAGTCTATTGTGTGATACAACATTACAACAAGCTAGCTAGATGCTCAAATCAGTTGTGTGAATCATACAACTCAATAAATATGAAACGAAACCAGTTGTCTGAATCAGACAACTAAATAAGTGGGAGATGAAATCTGTTGTGCGAATGAGACAACAGAATAAAATTGCAATATTCTGTTGTAAATTTAAAACTTACACAACATAAAAGTATGTATATTCTGTTGTATGAACTAGACATGTCAGTGCAGCGAATGCCAAGCCAGCCATGGCATGGCATATAAGTTGTACAACAGAAATTATAAGTTGGTTGTTGGACGTTTCATCACACAAGCTCGAGATATACGACGGTTTTTCCGAACTTACACAACGGTGCAGCACCGTTGTGTATTGAGTTTTTTGTAGTAGTGATGACAAGCAAACCAACTCACACAACCAAACTATGAAACTCTGTTGTACAAGTATTTGTCACTTTGCACTTGGTGACACCTAATGCAGGATGTGACATTATCACACAACACAAAAAAATAACTTTGTTGTCTGTCCATCTAGACCTTGCCCAAATTTGAGTTTCAATGTCGGAGGGAATTCTGCCGCCCAGATTTTCATTAATCACACAACAGAAAATGTGTCTCAGAGTTGTGTGACAAAATCTGGAAATTTTTTTTTCAGAATATGAAAAATGTGTATCATCATACAACACAAATTATTCACTTTAGGTCGTCTGAAACAGTTAAGTGATTCACACAATATGTAACTTTCAAAGTGTTGTCTGATTTGTGTTGTGTATTGAGTTTTTTGTAGTAGTGTTCGAACAGTTGGCCGACCGGTTTGTAGGCCGTTTCATCCTCTGGGTCGAGGGAGCCCGGACATCGACCATCCTTTTTAACTGCATGCAAGCGCCCGACGAGGAATTGAGGACTTTCGTCAACCGTTGGCAGACGATGACGGCTGGGGTTCGGAACCTTGACAAAGGTATCGCCGAGATGGCATTCAAGCAAGGGCTCCGGCCGGAAAAATTTTCCTACGCCGTGCGGGTGGAACTCCCGCAGGGGTATGACGAGTTAATGGCAATGGCCATCCGGCACGCCCAGGCCGATCACGAGACGTACGGGCATCACCTGCTGAAGAGGAAGCGGGACGAGCAGTAGGAAGACCACCCCCGGGAGGAGCACCTCCCGCCCAGCCAGGAAGACAAGTCAAGCCAGCGGACAGAGAACCGAGCCGCCCGACCGAGCCGGCCCAGCAGAAATTGGGGGCAACGGCAGCAAAAGCCCTATCATGATAAACCCCAGGCCGAGCACAAGTCGGCGCAGTTCCGGCAAGAACGCCCCCTGGCAATCATGCCAGCACAACCGGCCGGTCAAGAGGTCTTCACCGCTCTCACCTCTTCATACGAGGACATTTTGCTCGAGAACGGGAGCATCATTCCCCCACCGCCCAGGAGAAAGTACCCGAAGGGGAAGCTTACCATGGCGCAAACGGGCAAGTACTGCTCCTATCATGATGAGGCTACTCATCGAACGAGCCAGTGCTGTGCTCTCAAGACAGCGGTGGAGGGTTTAATTAGTAACGGCCAGCTCCAACGGTATATAGGGGAAATGAGAGCAGATCCCAACCGCGCGCAAGACCGGGGCTGGTAGACTTGCCAAGCCTCCAAGCGGTTAGTTTGGCATATCACCGGTTCGACCGCTGTAACATCACAAGATATATATGCAAACTACTTTCAAGAAAAATTCCACCGGTTCTACCAATTCAAGTATATTCATAGTCAAGGGATAACACAAGCAGAAGCCGTTCCGGCAGGTTTACAAAAAAGAGCAAGGGCAAAATCCTAAGGAGCCACGCCTCCCCCCTCAGCGGGCAATCCACCAGCTTTTCCAGATGAAGCAGCCGCACCTTCAGCAATCTGAGGTCCACCCTCCCCTTCCGGTTGCTCCTCCGCCGACTGCTCATGGATATCCGACTGCTCATGAATATCCTCATCAGCGGCCTTCGACATCCAGGAAGTATCCAGGTACCCCTTCTGCTCTCATTCCGTGTACGCGTCTGCGATGCCCGATTCCCTGGCCTTCTCCAGGAATTGAAGGAACTGATCGCTCTCATGATATTTGAGAACAACCCGCTTGTAGAGTTCCGGGTCCTCTTCCCCGGCCGCAGCGGCAGAGGCGGCGCGCACAGCGGCAACTCCCACCCGGAGCTCGTCCACCTTGGCCTCCAGTTCGGCCCTCTCCTCCTCAGCCAGCTCCTTCTCCCTCTCCAGGCTCCGAACCTGCTCCTCCAGCTTGGCCACCTGCTTCTTGGCCCTCTCCTCCAATCTGGCGTTGTCCCGCTCCAGCCGGGACTTCTCTGCTTCCAGCCGCTCTCGGGCTTCTGTCAGCGGCCACCTGCCTCTTCAGCTCCTCGCTCGGATCGGGCTGGTACAGATTGTATAGCAACTGCATAACAACAGAGCCAATTAAGCAAGCAACAAAGGAAATGAGTGACGAGCGGTGCAATGGCACCAGGCAATTCTTACCTGCAGGACCGACTCCTTGAACTTTTGGCGCTTCCCGCCCGCCAAGGCTCCGGTGACCTCAGACCTGTCCAGACCAAGGCCGGCTAAGTCTGCCGCCAGCTGCCGGGCGAGTGCACTCTCCGGGCTTCCCCTCTGTGCCTCCGCAGGCACGGGGCTATTCTGCCGGGCAGCGGCAGCCTTTTCCCCAGCGGAACTCGGTGCACCGCTGGCTACCTTGAGCCGTTTGGTCAGATTCTCACCGGACGACCCGCTGGTCAGCGTCACCAGTGTAGAGGGAGGAACGTCCATGATCCTCCGCCTCTTCTCACCCTGGCCGTCAGGCGAAGAAGATTGTACGCCTAATCGGGTGACCCGGGTGACGAGCGGGACTGACCCCGGCCGGTACGGAATCCGGCTCACTCCACCGGGAATCTTTAGTGGCCCCCCGGTAGTCTTCCCCTTACCGAGTCCCGCCTTGGGCGCAGCAGGGTGGCTCTTCACATGCCTCAGGACATAGGCCTCGTCCTCAACATCCATTGCCCTCGGTTCGGGATGAACCGTAAGCCGACCGGACTCCTCGTCCACCGAGGTCTGTGAAACGGCCTCGCCTTTCTCCTTCAGCCTCGCGAGAAGATCTTCACCGTCCATGGATAGGGTGGTGTCGGGTTTGATGATCGCCCGGGAAGATGCACCTACAGGACGAGCAAAAGTCTATTTAAAACAGTTAGCAAAAGTGTCACCGCTAGGACTTGCTACGCACCGGGATCTCGCCCGAGACAGCAATGCTCTAACACTTCCCGTCGGATGAAGTTGTAAGAGCTCCGTTCGAGATCGTCCCAACATCCGAGTATGGTCGTGATCCTCTCCTGCTCCAACTCGGATAGCTCGAACGATTGATCCCCAGGGGGCTGAAAGGCACCAGGAACCCGGTACATCTTCCTCCTCTTCTGCCACTTCCCGCCCGCCATCACCACCTTCTTCCTCCAGTTGTTATCCACCCAAGAAGGCATATTGGTGATGATAGGTTGAAAGCACCGGGCGCTGAAGGACAGACAACCCCGGGACCCTCGCTTCTTCGAGTATGATAACCTGTACAGTGCCCGGAATTCGTTTACCGTTGGAATACTCATCCCGGACAACTCATACAGGCAGCCGAGGCTCAGCAGTCGCCTCCACTGGAGCCCTGGAAGCTGCGCGGGAGACACTTGCAGTGCACTGAGCATGTACTGCACGAAGTCTGGCAGCGGGAGCAGAAAACCGTGGCGAAACTGGTCTAGATGCACGACAACCCAACCTGCCTCCGGGTTACAGGCTGACTCTCCGGGATTCAGTGGCCGTAGCGCCACCTCATCCGGGATACTCCACGTCTCCCGGAACGCAGCAATCTCTCCGGGGTTCATGCTACCCTCCGGCTCATCGCACACCACGGCACATTTCCCTCTCCCAATGGTGTAGCTCACGGGCGGAGCACCAGCAAGGCGCACCCCGTGCGGTATTTCCTCAGATCCTGAGGACCCGGAAGACGAAGCCCCGCTCCGGGAGCGGTCAGCGACTTCAGACACTAGGGATTCCGAACCGAGCCAGTCCTCCAGTATCTCCTCATCGTCCACGACCGGACGCCTGACGGCCGATTTGGAAGCCCCATTAGAACTTGCAGAAGACATTTTTAACCTAAGGGGAAGAAAAACAAAACCCTAGCGCTGGTCAGCAACAGGCTAGAACATCGCCCTCTGCGGCCCCACCCCAAGTCTACCGCAGACGCCCTGCTTAAAACAACTCAGTCGGCGACAGAGATCCCCTCACCCCCCGCCGCAAAAACACCGAAAAGAAAAACAAGAACAACACCAGGCAAAGAAAGCAAGAACTTACCGATTAGTATGCTCAACCGAGGAAAGTCCGCCCTGCGAAAGCAGCGAGCAATGGTAGGAAAAGAGTAAAAGAGCACTTGAGGCAACGGATGTCGCGGGGCACCTCTACAGAGCTTTCGCCGGATTTCTCTCTTTCTCTTAGTCTCTCTGAGCAAGGAGCAAAACAGAATGAAGAAGGCAGAGGAGGCCTTTTTATAGAGAGGACCGGTGCCCTAGGCGCTTGTAATCCCCCCAAAACACGCAATCAGAGCAACTCAAACGCCCGCGAATCCAGACCTTCCATCTCAGACCGCTCCCTACCAGCACGTGTCCCAGCATTGGTAAACTTCCCACACCATCATAACTGACGGGACTGATGGACTTCCTCCTTAAATGCATGTCAGCCACTTGTCCCGCCTGCTGGCGACAGGTAAGGGAGTTAGGAGCGAGAACCGAGGCGTCATGCCCCCCCCACTTCCCCAGGCTCCACGGCTGCATGGCATCTTCACTACAAGTCACCGGTTATGATCTTTCAACCGGCTTGAAGATCTCTCACCGGTTATGATTTTTTCAACCGCCTCGAGAGCATTGTTCCGGGTACGAGCCATCCATCCGGTACCATGGCAGTTCACTGTTAGGTATCATTCAACCGGCTGCATGGCATCTCACCGGTTATGATCTTTCAACCGGTTTGAAGACCTCTCACCGGTTATGATTTTTTCAACCGCCTCGAGAGCATTGTTCCGGGTACGAGCCATCCATCCGGTACCATGGCAGCTCACGGTTAGGTATCATTCAACCGGCTGCATGGCATCTTCACTGCAAGTCACCGGTTATGATCATCCAACCGGCTAGAGAGCATTGTTCCGGGTATGAGCCATCCATCCGGTACCATGGCAGTTCACGGTTAGGTATCATTCAACCGGCTGCATGGCATCTCACCGGTTAGGTAACATTCAACCGACTCGAGACCATCTCACCGGTTATGATCATCCAACCGGCTCGAGAGTATTTTTTCGGGAACGAGATCCACCCGGCCCCATGACATCTCACTGGGGGACTCGTCTCGATATGGCAGAACGCCCGGTCGAGATCCACCCGGCTCCATGGCATGACCCCGGTTATGAGAACATTCGACCGGCATGGGCTTTATACACCCGGGTGAGTTTACATCTAACACATGTACTCTTGTCCAGCAGGATAAAAACCCAGCATCGCACTGAACTGCGATCAATCTGGGGCTCCACGGCGAGACTTGTCACCTCAACGCCACCCCATTTTCTCAACGCTTATTCCAACACAAGCTGAGAAGAACTAGCAAGTGTTGACCGGTGTCTCAACAGACCGCAACACCGGGGCCACCTCCCCGCAGCCTAGTAATATGGACTCGTACCGATATGGCAGAACGCCCGGTCGATGTCCCTTACTCTCCGACTCGTACCGATTTGGCAGAACGCCCGGTCAAGGTCGCAGTCTAGCAATATGGACTCGTCTCGATATGGCAGAACGCTCGGTCGAGGTCCCATACTCTCCGACTCGTACCGATTTGGCAGAACGCCCGGTCGAGGTCGCAGTCTAGCAATATGGACTCGTACCGATATGGCAGAACGTCCGGTCGAGGTCCCATACTCTCTGACTCGTCTCGATATGGCAGAACGCCCGGTCGAGATCTAGTGCATAAGTTCACTTGGGGGACTCGTTTCGATATGGCAGAACGCCCAGTCGAGATCCCATGCTCTCCGACTCGTCTCGATATGGCAGAACGCCTGGTCGAGATCCCATGCTCTCCGACTCGCTCTGATATGGCAGAACGCGGGGTCCAGGTTCCATGCACAAATCTATTGCATGGCGGATTTCAACGCCCCATAATCATTCCATGCACACATCTATTGCATGGCGGATTTCAACGCCCCACTATCATCTCATGCAATCTCCGGGTTTCACCCCGCTCCATGCTCATAGCACTACAACACTTGAGCACAGTACTACTTATATTGCAAACATACGCATAAACTGTTGCACATCATCGGTAACAAGTACTCAGCCCGGTCACGCCCAATCTTCAACGCGGACTTGGGAGACTGGGCACCGTTGGGTTGGTAACCCTGCGGGTCTGCGGGACAAGGGCAAGACAGTTTAAGTCCCCATTCAAGATTGCACTTGACCGGGAACTTGGGGGACTTGTTGACAGTAGCCACATAGGGGCTACAACAGGCCCACAGACCCGCAGCTAGTGTACCAGGGGCCGGCCCGAGGCCCGAGGCCCGGGACCGGATCACCAGCACCCGGCCTCGGGGTCCAGCAGTCTATCCTGCTACCAGGGGCCCGGGGACCGGGAGCGCTGCCTGCCAAAGAGGTCACCGAAGCTGCCCTTTGGTATGCAAACAGAAGGAAACCAGTCCCACATCGAAGAGTAAGGCCAGATTTCACTCCTGACCACCTATATAAGGGCCTCAACTACCCTCATTAATAGGTAACTGATCCTTCCTACCGCTTATATATGTGCTTAAGTTATATCTATTCCAACTATACTAACTTAGGCATCGGAGAGGAGAAGACCGGCCCGCCCGGTGTTCCCCTTAGTAAGCAGGTTTACAGGAGATCATACGAGGATTCATCTGTCTCTACCAGGCCCCAGGGTTTGTGCAGAAACAGTTTTTTACCAATAACTATAATTTGTGTTAATATTTACCACTAGCAAAATTCTTTTTTTAAATTACCAATAGCAAGATTTCATCCAAAACTAACAGAATCAGTTAACTCTTAAATTACAAAATTACCCTCAGTGAGCCTAATGCTACTGATTCTCATAACTCAACTTAATACTACTGACCCTCAGTAGTTCCGCCGTCCTCCGCCGCGCTCCAATACTACTGATCCTCAGTATCTCTGCCGTCCTCCGCCGCGCTTTAATACTACTGACCCTCAGTAGCTCCGCCGTACTCCGCCGTACTCCGCCGCGCTCCAATATTACTGACCTTCAATACTACTAAACTCTAATCTACCTCCTCCCAAATTCAAACTCAAATCCCTAGATGGATCTCCTCCGAGCCTACTCCGACGACCAAAACCCTAATTCCCCCACCTCCTCCTCCTCCTCCGACTCTTCCCCTCCGTGGCTCCTCCCACTCAAAACCCTAATTCCCCCAAAAAAATTCCAAATCCCTCACTCCTCCACCGATCCAATTCCAACCACCATGGCCCTCTCCCGCCTCCAAATCCCACCAAACCAACATAGTCGTCGTCCGCTTCCGCCTCCGCCTCGCCTGTCGTCGTCGTCGTCGTCCGCCTCCGCCTCGCTTGTCGTCGTCGTCCACCTCGCGCCTCCGCCTCTGCCCTCGCGCCTTCGCTGCCTCGGCCTCCGGCCTCGAGCCTCCAGTCTCGCTCCTCCGCCTCGCTCCTCCGCCTCGCTCCTCCGCCTCGCGCTTCACTACCTCGCGCCTTCGCTGCCTCGCGCCTCCGCTGCCTCGCGCCTCCGCCGTCGCTCTGCCATCGTCGCTCGCTCAATCTCAGATTAGGGTTAGAGATTTTGGTTGGGAAGGAGAGGAGAGTTTGGGTCTGGGTTTGTGACTTTTTAATTTTTTTTTTTAATAAATATATATATATATATATATGTTGTAATTTTTAGATTTTCAGGATTAATTATGTCATTAAACATTAAACGGATTAACAGTCTGTTACTGTTAAATCATGCTGATGGTACAAAAAAATCAGATCTTGCATATAGTAAATATCACTACCAAAATGTAGTTTTGGGTAATTATGTATTGAAATAAAGATGAAAAATTCTTGCTGTGAGTTTTGAGTTACATCTGCCATTGATTTAGCAAGTGCTTCTGTTGGGCTTTTGGTACTCTTTAATCTTTATCTATGGTACACCCGGAGTTGGCCAAAGAGCCCACGTTCATCATGTTGTCCAATCCATATCGGCCCATTCAAACCATCGAAGATTGTCGTTTACTCATTTTCTTGTCCTTATTACCTTCACCTTGTGACATTGTCACATTGATGCAACGTTTAATTAACATGTATGGATTTCACTGTTGAGTTTATCATATCCGTTAATGGGTTTAGGAATGATTCACATAACGACGTTTCCCTCTTTCATAGTTGTTGTCTCCAATTCATGATATTTTGCATTCGGTGATGAGGAAAATGCCATGATATCATATGCTGTAAAAGTTGGTGTATAAAAAGATCTCCTATTTCGCAACATTACGTTGTATCACATTCTCGATCCGCTTCATGGTCCATACCATTTATCTCACACGTAGGTACGGTTCTTATACCTACCATCGAATTACTAGTGTAACCCATCTTCAACATCATCCGGCCTCTTGATAACGATTCAGGTCGGTAAGGCCGTTAGGGCAAAACCAAACAGAAAACTTATCCAACCGACATTAATATATATGATCGTGGATTCGTGGTCGGTAACTTCCACTTAGCTATGTCGTCCATTTGGAATAGTGCAACTTATCTTCAACCTTTGTCCAAATCAGTGAAATCCACATCCAAGATCCTATTTCATCGTCCTTTCTTTTAGCTTATCCCCACTTCTATTGTAATGAAAAACCAGCCGACGTCCCTAGCAGATAGCTCCTCCACGTAAAAGGATGACACCCCCCAATCTCCCAACACGTGTCGAACCCTAACACGTGTCACAGTTATAAGCAACCGGAAAGCCCAATAAAAACCGGACCACCGCATCCCACATTCTTCAAACCACCTCTAAGATCATCACCAGAGAAAAGCAGAACCAATCTTTGAGAATATCATTCGAGCTCTGAAAATGGCGAGCAAGGAAGGAGGAGCAGGAGAGAGAAAGCCAGCGGCTGATCAGGGAAGCGATGCGAAGCTAGAGCAGGCAATGAAGGACAGTCCTTATCTGCAGTACGATAACTTGGAGGATTACAAGCGCCAGGGGTATGGAACCGAAGGACATCAACAGGTCCAGCCGGGTCGGGGCGCCGGAACCACCGAGGGTCCGACGGAGTCCGGCGCAAATGTCTCCACCAAGGAGAATGTTTCCGCCACTGAAACTATCAACCGCCAAGGCGTTAATTAATTAGGTTTTCGATCTTTTGTATGAATGCAAGGCATTTGTGTTTGTGTTGTTGTTGTTGTTAATGCATTGGTATTGTAATGCTGTTTTATCAGCGAGTTTATGCGAAAATTTGATCTCGTTGAGTGTGTTAATTCTGTGATGATAGGGAGATTATGTTGTGCATGTATATATGGAATGACGGACCCCCATTATATATCGATCGTTTAGGGTTTTATGAATCTGCAAATAGAACAGCACTTTTGGAGGTACAAATAGAACCCCCGTCTGCTTTAGTATCATCTATTCACTTGCGATTCTTGAGATCTGGAGAGCTAGGGTTGAGCGGATTCGTGATTTCATTCAAGCTACTAATTGTTCTTATACTTTCTAACTTTGTTAGTTTCGTCATGTAAATTATAAGTTGAACACTTTCTGCTAACAACTTTGTGTTGTTTTTCACCCTAGTAATTATACAGAAATAAGTCAAATAACATCATAAGCGTCCATTACTACATTTACATAATTCCACATCCCAAACAAGAACCAAAGAGTAGCAACCAATGGCCACTAGTTCAATGATTGAAGCTTCCGAGTTTATCCATTTGAAATGTAAAATGTGGATATATAGTTAGCTGCTCTAAAATCACGTTGCTGTGATATTACACAGCTGAATGATCGAGCTGATGAATTTGGATTAGAGGTTGAGAAATGATGTTTTGGTTATGAAGTGCTAACTAATTTATAACATGTACAGATATGCAGGTAATTAAACAAACAAGTCATATTATGATATATCAGCATATCACTAATATCAGTGTGTACTTTGCTTTGGAAGCCCAATACGTTTTTTTTTGACAAAGGAACCAACACTTGTATTAACCAAACAGATTACAACATGGAGGGCCAAAAGGCCTTGATTACCTCCAAACACAAGTAAAAACTAGAAGTAAAAAGGCCCAAAACGGACCCAAACAGAATACCATAAAAAGGACTCATGGACCCAAACCAGGCAGGCCCAAAACTAGAAGCAGCCAATCCCAATTGATGCTAGGACGAACAGAAGAACCAAGCCTCTGCACCACCGCACAAGGAGGAGCAACGAGGTTTGCAAACCAACCAGCTGAAAAGAATTGGGGAGGCGCTGATGACAGGTCCAATCGAAGAACACCTAATCAACTTGAGTCCAGAAACACAGTGAGAAGCCACTACTCTCAACACATCTCCACAACGGAGATCATCTTCTACCACCAAAAGAACCGAACAAAAGAAAAAAGAAAGATCCACTAAGGGATCAAAGGGACAGCTATCGAAACGATAAACAGACCCCAGATGCACTACCATATTAAACGAATTTACGCGCGATAACGGGCTCACCCCGTTTAACATAAAGCTCAGATGAGCAAAAGTATAAGTCAAGGCAGAAGGGAAAGCATAGAGGTTGCTAGAGAAAGCAACCAGCAAGGTGAGCAATTGGATTGAGAGGTAAAGGGGGAAAACTGGACAAGAAGAAGAGCAGATTTGATCAACCATCCAAACAAACAGAAAACAAGGGCACCAAAGAAGAAAACAACGGAAGGTGTTGTGAGTCGTCTTGAAGGGAATCTTGTTCCATGTAGGAGTGGCAGTAGTGCACGTGAGTTTCACGAGGTTTTGTAATCCATTAAGGGAAATTAGAGTTAATCAGCAGATAATTAATTTATGCTAGAATTAAGCATGGGCCGTTAGATGCGTGCCACTTGTCGGCATCGTGTTAGAGCTCTTAATGCTATTTAGGGTTCCAGCTAGGTTTGTAAAGGGGAGCTGAATATCAATCTTATCTTGTTGTTTTTTCTTTCTTGCTCCTCCTTTAGCCTTTCTTCCTTTTCGCCGCTAGTTAGGGTTAACTCCTTAACAAGTGGTATCAGAGCCCTCGATCTGAGGGCCGCCACCATGCCAAAGAACAAAAACCAGGTGCCTGGAAATTCTCAGGCACAAATCACTGAGCTCACCAATGTGAAATTTGATTTGCAGGTCCACAAAGATGACACTCAAGCTAAGCTCACCGAAGCCAACGCCAGAATCGCCGCACTGAGTGATTCTCTGGTTCAACATCAAGAGGCGCTCGCTAATATCCGGATAGAGATGTCATCGATGAAGGAGAAAGCTGAACAGCAGGACAGGCTGCGGTTTGGGTCCATTCCTCCACTCACGGGATCACTGACCTTGCCCCCCTTGTCAGCACCAATGTCCGGCACAGTAATTGTCCCCACCACCTTACCCATAACCATACCAGACAACAACAAGTCTCGTCCACATCAGGCTCCATCTTTGGAAGAGAACGTGAATGGCATCATATTGGGGTATGTTTCTGTCTAAATTCGTAGACTCACAGATACTAGTGGATCTTGGTGTGACTCCTACCTGCAAATCCTGCTAACTAAGAGAATACCGGGCTGGGCCGGTCTATTCCGCTCCGATGCCTAAGTCAGTATAGTTAGAATAAACTGATAACTTAAGCGGGAATGAGTAGTTGGAGTATTGATTACCTATTAATGAGGGTAGTTGAGACTCATATATAGGTTGCCGGGTGTGAGGACTGGCCTCACCCTTCAATGTGCGACTAGCCCCCCTTCTGCACATATTACTGTACTGTTTCGGCCCCTGTTTGGGGAGCTGCCATTCCCGGTTTCCGGGCTTAGGTTAAAGGTAAGACATGTCCGGGCGCAGGTGTAGGTGTTCATGTTTTGGCCCCGGGCCCTGGGCCGGGTCCAGGAATCCTAGCTGCGGGTCTGGGGGCCTGGGTATCCTCTCTATGGCTATTGTCAACAAGTACCCCAAGTTCCCGGTCAAGTGTCATCTTGAATGGGGACTTAAAATATGTCTTCCTTTTGTAGGCCCGCAGACCCGCTGGGGCACTTACCCACCGGTACCCTAGCTCCCCAAGTCCGCGTTTAAGATTGGGATTGGCCGGGCGTTCGAATAAACCTGTTATGATGATGCATACTATGATGTTGATGCTGACAGTTGCATATGGGTAGAAGATGTAGTACGTGAGATGATAATGTAGTGTTGAAATCCGCCATGCTATGTTCCGGGAAAACCCGGTGAAGATAGCGAATGGGATGATGTGACGTTGAAATCCGCCATGCTATGTTCCGGAAAAACCCGATGAAGATAGCGAATGGGATGAACGAGTCCCCCACGTTTTAGAACCGTATCCGCAGAGGGCACCGGTTGACTAAAGCGGTGGATGACGAGGTGAAAGTGTATCACCGGGAAACGTGCTCTGTGTTATAGGAGTTCCTGGTGGGTGGCGTGGCCCGGAGTGATCCTGGGCAGCCGTCCCCACGTGTCACACAGCCTCTTGTTCTTGCAGGCAAATAGGATGTGTAGGGTTTTTAGCCTGCGGGAAGAGTTGTCCTGTATGAGAGGATCAAGTCTCCCGGGGTGAAGCGGTCCCGTGTTGGTACCGGAGACATCCTCTATCGTTTCATACCCGTTGGCCGTGTAGGCGTGAGGTATGTGCAGAGTTTTTAGCCTGCGGGAAGAGTTGTCCTGTATGAGAGGATTAAGTCTCCCGGTGGGAGGCGTGGCCCAGAGTATTCTTTGGTAGCCGTCCCAACGTCGCTGCATTTGTTCTTGCAGGTGGGATGTATGCAGGGTTTTTAGCCTGCGGGAAGAGTTGTCCTGTGTTAGAGGATCAAGTCTCCCGGGTTTATAAAACCCGGTGGTATATTGGATCTGTTAGGTCATACACAGCTGTCCGTAGGAATGTCTCAGTTCGCTGAACCGGTTATTCCATAGGAGAGCGATAAGCAAGTGTCATCATGGCCGGTCCGATACCGCATCCAATAGTCAAATCTGGATGGACTGAGGACTAGAAAACCGTTGAACTAGAGCAGTCAGTACGGTTGGAATATCGTAACCTGTACATAATATTGGTGCAGGGTTTTTAGCCTGCGGGAAGTTGTTTCCTGTGCTAGAGGAAGACTTCTCCTGGTGGGATACCAAGTCATTTTTTGTTTTGGCTGTAAATGTGGAATAAATTCAACCGGTGGAATGGCCCGTACCGTTGGAATATATGTTAAATGCCCCGTACTTGTTGGAATATTTCAGGGGTAACAATAATAATCCTGCATGGTTTCTAGCCTGCGGGAAGAAGTTTCCTGTGTTAAAGGAAGAGTTCTTCCGGTGGGATACCTCGATTTGTTGAAGTATTTCAGCATTAGGTGGAGTAGGATCTAGGCGGGACGGTTCGAGTATGTCCCCTGCTCTTTCAACTACCCTCCGCATGCGAGGCAGGTGGCTGACATGTATTGAAGGGGATATTCCATCAGTCCCATCAGTTATGATGGCCTGGGAGGTTACCAATACTGGGACACGTGCCGGTAAGAGACGGTCATAGATGGATGGCCCGGATCCGCAGGGGCTTGAGTTGCCCTACTGAGTAGTTTGGGGGGGGGGGGGGGGGGGAAAGAATTCAAGGGCGCTAGGGCTGCATATAAACCCTTGCCTCTTCGTGTGTTTTTCGTTTGGCTGATAACTGATCCTTTGTTTAGCCTCGCTCAACACAATTGCTCGGTGCTTTCCAGCTGCTGCGTTTCCGTCGCGTTAACACTAATCGGTGAGTCCCAGTCCTTTGCGGTTCTGAAATTGTTTTTCCTCCCCCTTTTTTGTTCGTGGATGGATCCGATGGTCGTTTGGTGGTACCTAGATTGGCCCTTTGGATATGACCGTTGTAGTACCGGATCTCTGCGAGAACCGGGAACTGTCGACTGAGATGCCTATCTCCCGGTGTGGACTGTGCGGGGGCAGAATATGCTTCGTATAGTCCTGTTTTGGTTGTCGTTTTTTTTTAGATCGTGTTTCTGATCGGGCAAGGGGGTTTTTTTTTTGTTTCTAGGTTACATGGATTCTGGGAGCTCTAGTGAGGTTTCCGGATCGCCCGCCAGGCGACCGGTGAGGGACGACCAAGAGAGGATGGAGGACTGACCTGCCTCCTCTTTCTCGGGGCCTAGCCCCAGCGCTCGCTCAGCCGGCGAGGCATCGACGTCCGGGTCGCCGGGACAGGAGGATGCTCCCTACGGAGTGTCCTTGGGCACTGCCCACCAAGGAGGGGCCCCGCGCCACATGATTGTGGACGGGGATAAAACCATAAGTTGTGATGAGCCGGATGGATCTTTATCTCCCGGGGAGATTGCTGCATTTCGCATACGTTTGGGATCGGAAGCTGTCCAGGTGTTGGTATGGGGAGCCGGCCCCGAAGTATGTCAACTTGAGCGACTTTTGGGTGCCCGCTCTGTTGGATTCCAGTACCCGGAGTGAGAAGGGCCTGGGCCGTTCGTTGAATCGTGCGCTCTCCGGCGGTCTGGCAGCCTTTTTCTCGTTGGCCTCCATCTGGGCCTTCATCTCTGATACCGAGTCAGATAGTATCTGTAGTGCCCGTGCGGTCGAGGTGGTGGTATTTTCCTCGAACGAGCCGCTAGTCCTCCGAGGAGCTGGGACGATCTTTGGTGGTGTCGTAGCCGCCGGGAACACGTCTCCCGCCACGCCGGTGTCCCTCTCTCCTCCCGATGACTGGCCCACCTCCTGGTGGGGAGGCTCTTTTGTGGGCGGTGCGAATGACTTCGCCAGAGCGGCAGTGCGCTCCTGGCCTCTTTCCAAGGCCGCCACTAGTGCGGAATTGACCGCTTCCATGTCTTGATACCTAGTGGTGGCATCCGCCCTGTCCCGATCGCTCTCTGCCCGCAAGCGGTTTACTTTCGCTCCCATCTCTTCTATTTCTCCCGCCATATCGTACTGGCCCGGAGTGGAGACATCGTCCGGGCTGTCGCTGCTGGACAGCCGATCTTCCCCTCGGTTCGGGACTTCGAGAGACGCCGGCGCGGGTTCCAGGCTCAAGACCTGGTGGGCTTCTTTCGGGTCCTTCCCGCGTGCAACCCTGTCGTATGCGCCCATGGTTCCGTCCTGATCCTGGCTAGCTGCAGCGGTCTGACTGGCCCCTCCAGTGGGCTGCCCCTGTCCTGCCCCCGGGATTTGGACCAGCACCGGCTCCAGAACCCACCAGTCCCCTGGATTTCCTTCCTTCCTTTCTCCTGCGCTTCCTGACATGTTTGTTTTGTGTTTTTTTTTTTGCGACCCGTAGACTGATCGATTCCGTTCCCGTTTGTATGACAACACAAACTTTTTGTACTCTTCCCACAGACGGCGCCAATTGTTTCTGTCTGAATCCGTAGACTCACAGATACTGGTGGATCTTGGTGTGACTCTTACCTGCAAATCCTGCTAACTAAGGGAATACCGGACGGGGCCGGTCTATTCCTCTCCGATACCTAAGTCAGTATAGTTGAATAAACTGATAACTTAAGTGGGAATGAGTAGTTGGAGTATTGATTACCTATTAATGAGGGTAGTTGAGACTCATATATAGGCTGACGGGTGTGAAGACTGGCCTCACCCTTCAATGTGGGACTGGCTCCCCTTCTACACATATTAATGTACTGTTTCGCCCCCTGTTTGGGGAGCTGCCATCCCTGGTTCCCGGGCTTAGGTCAAAGGTAAGACCTGTCCGGGGGCGGGTGCAGGTGTTCATGCTTTGGCCCCGGGTCCTGGGCCGGGTCCAGGAGTCCTGGCTACGGGTCTGGGGGCCTGGGTAGCCTCTCTATGGCTACTGTCAACAGGGTACACCAGGGAGCCTTCGTCAGAACCCTTGCCACTGCTGCAGCCAGCTACTACGACAGTGACATCTCGGGTCTCTTGTGAGTTGGGACCTCAAGGTGTGAGAAGTCACTTGGAGAGAGGGGAACCTAGTGCTTACAAAAATCCAGACAAGCAACCCATTCTCCAGTATTACCAACATACTGATGGAGGTCTTTATCCTTACTTGGAGGAAGCCGTTTCACAACACCCATCCTCCCAATCCAGACCCATGTGCGTGGTAGTCTCAAACCCCCTTCAACACTTCACCTTTGCATAAAGCACCTACCCCCTGATGGCACCCCAATGTCCTTACGGTCCGGCGCATCAAACGCATACCACCAGCATGACCACTCAACAAAGGGTCCCCAACCGAAGACCTAGTCCTCATAGTCAGTAGTGGCAAGGCTATCACCCACCCGTCTCAAGTGCACAGAATTTCTCGCATAACTCCTCCATTCATTACTGTTAAACACTTCCAATCACCCATCAACATACCAATCAGCACCAGAATTCGGGACCGTGCCCACAACACCACTACCATAACCATGATAACCCACCCTTGAATTCAGCTCTTTTGGAGGAGGAGATCTTGTTGAGTGGCTGCACAAAGCTGAACAGTACTTCGATTTCTATCGAGTTCCCGAAGAGAGGCGCTTGACCATAGCCACCATGCACCTCTCGGATCGGGGGGCAGACCGTTGGTACATGTTTCGTCATGAATTCCCTCAAAGCTGGGTGAGACTTTCTGAGTTGCTCATGAGGGAGTTTGCTACTCACAACCAAGTGGATTATCACGCTGCCCTGGCTAGGACATCGCAAACAGGTTCAGTGGACGGTTACATGGACCAGTTCACGAAGTTGGCGAGACGTACACATGGTTTCAACCCTCAGGCTCTGTTATCATTCTTCATTGAAGGGTTAAAAGACAACATCTGACCATATGTCAAGGCACATAGACCACCTACATTGTATGCAGCATCGAACTTGCAAAAATATTTGAAGCAAGGGAGGTTCAACTCAAAAACCAGTCTCGAGGAAATGTCATGATAAGAAACCAACCAGGACCACCTCATAGGTGGAACACCGGGGCGGGTGGCAACCCCTCATTTCGAGCTCGACAATGACCACCTATAGGGCAGAGAAACAATGGCCCTTAGCCACCAATGCAAGGAGGGAACGCAGGGGGGAATAGACGTCGACTCTCTCAAGCTGAGTATGATGAACGTCGAGCTCGCAACCAATGTTTATTTTGCGATGAAATCTTCCGGCCCGACCATAATTGTAGGAGGGGACAAACTCTTATGATCATCGAAGTACTCCAAGAAGAATTACCTCAGCAGCACGCAGCAGAACAAGACTTTGGGCAAAACGAAGAAGCGGAGTTGTTGGTTGAACAACAAGAAGAACCAGTAGCAGAATTGCTTTCCATGGGAGATGGTTCTCCTACCTCTACTCTGCAGATGAAGGGCTGCATCACCAAGAGACAAGTTCGCGTATTAGTTGACTCGGGAGCCACCCATAACTTTGTACATCCGGCACCGTTCAAACCATCCCAATATCCAGTGCAGTACATTCAACCTGTGAAGGTGAAACTAGCTAGTGGAGAAATCATGTCTACGGACAAAAAGGTTAAGTTGGAGCTAAGCACTCAAGGATGTAGTTTCATCACGGAATACTATGTTCTTCCGGTGTCAGCTGCGAGGTAGTGTTAGGAATTACCTGGTTGAGAATGTTGGGAGATATAGTATGAAATTTCACATCAATAAAGATGAAGTTTGCACTAAAAGGAAAAACATTTTGTCTAAATGGAGAAACGGAGCTCCACTCTTCAGTTGTGGGCTGCAAGGTTATGTCTAGACTCCTAAGAAAGGAAAGGGAAGCAGTGTTGGTTCACTTGAATCCTCTCTCTGTGGGAAACAATAAAGAAGCAGTCCACCGGGAAATTGAGAAATTACTGAATAACTATGTAGAGGTCTTTGAGAAACCCACAGGATTACCACCAAAGAGGACACATGATCACAAGATAGAGCTTTTTCCGAACTCTCCTGTAGTAAATGTAAGACCATATATGTTTCTGTCTGAATCCGTAAACTTACAGATACTGGTGGATCTTGGTGTGACTCCAACCTGCAAATCCTGCTAACTAGGGGAATACCGGGTGGGGCCGGTCTATTCCGCTCCGATGCCTAAGTCAGTATAGTTGGAATAAACTGATAACTTAAGCGGGAATGAGTAGTTGGAGTATTGATTACTTATTAATGAGAGTAGTTAGGACTCGTATATAGGTTGTCGGGTGTGAGGACTGGCCTCACCCTTCGATGTGGGACTGGCCCCCTTCTGCCCATAGTACTGTACTGTTTCGGCCCATGTTTGGGGAGCTACCGTCCCCGGTTCCTGGGCCCAGGTCGCAGGTAAGACCTGCCCGGGCGCGGGTGCAGGTGCTCATGCTCTGGCCCCGGGCTTTGGGCCGGGTCCAGGAGTGCTGGCTGCGGGTTTGGGAGTCTGGGTAGCCTCTCTATGGCTACTGTCAACAAGCCCCCCAAGTTCCCGGTCAAGTGTCATCTTGAATGGGGACTTAAATATGTCTTCCTTTACAGGCCCGCAGACCCGCTGGGGTACTTACCCACCGGTATCCTAGCCCCCCAAGTCCGCATTTAAGATTGGACTTGGCCGGGCGTTCGGATAAACCTGTTATGATGATGCATAATGTGATGAGTGCATGGTTATGATATTGATGCCGACAGTTGCATATGGGTACAAGATGTAGTACGTGAGATGATAATGTGGTGTTGAAATCCACCATGCTATGTTCCGGGAAAACCCGGTGAAGATAGCGAATGAGATGATGTGACGTTGAAATCCGCCGTGCTATGTTCCGGGAAAACCCTGTGAAAATAGCGAATGGGATGATGTGACGTTGAAATCCACCGTGCTATGTTCAGGGAAAACCCGGTGAAGATAGTGAATGGGATGATCAACTCCCCCACGTTTTAGTACCGTAGCCGTAGAGGGTACCGGTTGACTAAAGCGGTGGATGACGAGGTGAAAGTGTATCACCGGAGAACGTGCCCTTTATAGGAGTTCCTGGTGGGTGGCGTGGTCTGGAGGGATCCTGGGCATATAGGATGTGCAGGGTTTTTAGCCTGCGGGAAGAGTTGTCCTGTATGAGATGATCAAGTCTCCCTGGGTGAAGCGGTCCTGTGTTGGTACCGGAGACATCCCCTATCGTTTCATACCCTTTGGCCGTACAAGCGTGAGGTATGTGCAGGGTTTTTAGCCTACGGGAAGAGTTGTCCTGTATCTGAGGATAAAGTCTCCCGGTGGGTGGTGTGGCCCGGAGTATTCCTTGGTAGCCGTCCCCACGTCGCTGCATTTGTTCCTGCAGGTGGGATGTACTCAGGGTTTTTAGCCTGCGGGAAGAGTTGTCCTGTGTTAAAGGAACAAGTCTCCCGGGTTTATAAAGCCCAGTGGTATATTGGATCCGTTTAGGTCGTACACAGCTGTCCGTAGGAATGTACCAGTTCGCTGAACCGGTTATTCCATAGGAGAGCGATAAGCAGGTCCCATCAAGACGGGTCCAATACCGCATCCAAGAGTGGAATTTGGGTGGACTGACTGGGAAGCCGTTGAACTGGAGCAGACACTACGGTCGGAATATCGTAGCCTGTACATAATATTGCTGCAGGGTTTCTAGCCTGCGGGAAGATGTTTCCTGCACTAGAGGAAGACTTCTCCCTGTGGGATGCCAAGCCTTTTTATTGTTTTGGCTGTAAATGTGGAATAAATTCAACCGGTGGAATGCCCCGTACCGTTGGGATATATGTTAGATTGCCCTGTACTTGTTGGAATATTTCCGGGGTAACAATAATAACCGTGCATGGTTTCTAGCCTGCGAGAAGAAGTCTCCTGTGTTAGAGGAAGAGTTCGTCCGATGGAGTATTTCAGCACTAGGTGGAATAGGCTGTAGGTGGGAGGGTTCGAGTAAGTCCCCTGCTCTTTCAACTACCCTCTGCATGCAAGGCAGGTGGCCGACATGCATTGAAGAGGGTATTTCCATCAGTCCCATCAGTTATGATGGCCTGGGAGGTTACCAATACTGGGACACGTGCCGGTAGGAGACGGTCAGAGATGGATGGCCCGGATCCGCGGGCGCTTGAGTTGCCCTACTGAGTAGTTTGGGGGGGGGGGGGGGGGGGGGGGGGAGGAATTCTAGGGCGCTGGGGCTGCATATAAACTTTTGCCTCTCCGTGTATTTTTCTTTTGGTTGATAACTGATCCTTTGTTTTAGCCTCGCTCAACACAATTGCTCGGTGCTTTTCAGCTGCTGGGTTTCCTTCGTCGTGCACGTTAATCGGTGAGTTCCAGTCCTTTGCGGTTCTGAAATTGTTTTTCCTCCCCTTTTTTGTTCGTGGATGGATCCGATGGGCGTTTGGTGGTACCTAGATTAGCCATTTGGATATGACCGTTGTAGTACCGGATCTCTACGAGAACCGGGAACTGTCGGCTGAGATGCCTATCGCCCGGTGCGGACTGTGCCGGAGCATAATATGCTTCGTACAGGCCTGCTGTGGGTGTTGGTTTTTTTTTTTTTTTCTAGGTTACATGGATTCTGGGTGCTCCAGTGAGGTTTCCGGATTGGCCGCCAGGCGACCGGTGAGGGACAACAAAGAGAGGATGGAGGACTGGCTTGCCTCCTCTTCCCCGGGGCCTAACCCCAGCGCCCGCTCGACCGGTGAGGCGTCGACGTCCGAGTCGTTGGGACAAGAGGACTGGCTTGCCTCCTCTTCCCCGTACGGAGTGTCCTTGTGTACTGCCCACCAGGGAGGGGCCCTGCGCCACATAATTGTGGACGGGGATAAAACCATAAGTTGTGATGAGCCGGAGGGATCTTTATCTCTAGCGGAGATTTCCGCTTTTCGAGCGGGGTGGAATATTCCCGGAGAGGTAGAACTGCGACCCTTATATTCCGGAAAGTCGGCTTGCAACCCTGAGAATGGTTGAGTTGCCGTTCATGAGGACTAATTCCTGCATGGGCTATCGCTCCCGCTTCCAGATTTTGGGCAGTACCTACTGAGTGCTATTAGGATATCACCGGAACAGCTGCCCTGGAACCGGTGGAGGCAACTGCTGAGTCTGGGCTGTCGCTACTGGCTGAGTGACATGAGTTGTCCTAAGGTGAATGAGTTTCAGGCCTTGTACCGGGTGACATACTCGAAGAAGAGTAAGGCCCGGGGCTGTGTAAGCTTTTCCGCCCATCATTTTAAGCCGGTGGTAACCCGCTTGCCTTCCTGGCTCAACAATAACTGGAGGAAGAATGTGGTAATGGCAGGGGGGTTGGCAGTAGAGAAGTAGGGCGTACCGGGTCCCTGGTGTCTTTCAACCGATCGGCGATCAAGCGTATCGCTTATCTAAATTGGAGAGAGATAGGATCACCTGTGTTTTTGGGTGCTGGTCGGCCTTGGAGCGGAGTTCCTACAACTTCATCCGACGGGAGGTGCTGGAACTATGTCACCTGGGGGGGGGTCCTGGTGGGTTGTGGAATGTAGAATGTATCTCTGATCCTGTTGATCGTGTTGGTGTTGGCTTAATATATTTGGCTTATGTTCTGCAGGTGTATCTTCTCGGACGACAATTAAAGCTGACGAGACGTTGTCAATGGATAATCAAGATCTGGTCTCGAAGCTAAAGGAAAGAGGAGACGCCGCTGCGCGGTCTATGGTTGATCGGCGAACCGGGGGACTGACTGTGCACAACAACCCGGTCTCACTGGACGTTGCGGACGAGGGTTACGCCTTAATGCGTGTGAAGACTCACGCTTCGGGACCCCCATTGGCTTCTAGACCGGGGAAGGCTGTTGCTGGGCCGTCAAAGCCGCCGGGTGGTGCTTCCAGGATTCCACAACGGTTGGGTCCGGTGCCAGTCACCAGGTCCCCACTAACTGCCGCCCAATCTTCTCCTTTACAGGTTGACCTGGGTGAGAGGAGGAAGAGGTCCCGGGAGATGCCGGCGTCCGCGGTTGTTACCTTCACCGACCGGTCTGCTGGTGAGAGTTTGGCGAAGCGGCTGAAGCTGACACGTAGTGTTCCCACTAACGCCCAAGGTGATGTTTCTGCTGCCTGTAGCTCTGTTGCTGCCGGCACAGAAGCATCGGGGGTGGAGAAGGATCCTACAGTGGGCCCGGGCGACTCTTTCGCCCGGAGGCTGCTCATAGATGGGCAGGGAATAGAGCTGGAGAAGATTGTTGCTCTGGGAAGGCGACCGGAGGAGAACCGGCTGAAGACCAAGGAGGTGGCCCTCCAGGTAAGGATAGTTTTCCACTGGTATTCGTTCAACATTATTTCGTGCTCTGTTGCTTTATAACCTGTGCCTGTTAAACTGTTGCTGTTATACCACTTGTATAAGTCGGATGCAAGTGAAGACCTGCAGGAGCTGAATAAGCAGGTGACGTCGTTGACAAGCGCCCGAGACCTCTTGGAGTTGGAGAAATCCAAGCTCCAACGAGAGAAGGCCCGCTTGGAGGAGAGGGCCAGAAAGCAAGTTGCTAAGCTGGAGGCCCAGGTTCAGGCTCTTGAAGAGGAGAAGAAGGGTCTGGAGGAGGAGAGGGCCGAGCTGGAGACCAAGGTCGAGGAGCTCCAGCTGGATGTGGCGACGGTATCCGCCTCTGCCTGCGGAGCTGTCGATGAAAATGACCTGGAGGTTTACCAGCGGACAGTGAAGAAGTATCAGGAAAACGATGAGCTTCTTGATCTGCTGGAACAGGCCCGGGATGCGGGGATAGCCAATGCTTATGACGAGTGGAAGAGTAAGGGCTATCTTGACGTCTCAAAGTTGCCACTGCTGCAGGCAGACGAAGAGGAAGGTATGGAGGATGGTACCGAACCGGCTGGTGAGGGACCTCGCTATCGAAAACGCCGCTGGTGAAACAGCTGGTGAAGGAGCTGCTGCTGAGGAGGGGGAGCAAGCAAAAGCGCCCTAGCAGGATCCGGACCTTGTACACTCCAGCCATTTTTGTGTTCTCTTTTTTTTTTTTTTTTTTTGTAACTGCTGCCCTGAATTACAATGAATGGACATTTTGCCTGAGCTTGTGTTATGCCTTTTTCAATTTGTCTGGCTTTGCTACCCATGTATTGCGCTCTGTACTTAGTTGAAAATAAAGTTGGAATAGATAACTGCTGAAATTACACCTGCCGAACTGGTTGGGATGCCTAGCTAGTTGTGTTTAGAAGGGAGGAAAAAAAACTATCATTTTACTCGGGCTGATAGGTTGTTGGACCGCTTAGCTTCTGTACGGGTGTAAGATTTTGACCTATCGTGTGAGCGTTGGTGTTGCGGGGTAGGCGTCCCAGTTCCACGCGGTACCCACTGTCTAGGTTACCCTTTATACCGTTGCAAGTCGCCGCGGCGGACTAGGCCCTCAATCGTGATTTTCAAGGCAAGGCAGTCGTTTGTGTGGTGCGTGGCTTCGTCGTGGTAGGAGCAGTACTTACCGGTCTGCACCCTGGTCAGGTTCCCCTTTGGGTGCTTCCTTTTTTGTGGATGGGGGATGCGGTTCCCGTTCTCATATAGGATGTCCTCGTAGGAAGCGGTTAAGGTGGAGAATACCTCTTGTCGTCCCGCTGGCATTATTGTGAGGGGGCGGGTTTGTTGGTAGGGCGGGGGCTTGCCACCTCGCTGGGGGGTGTCAAGAGTGTCCCTTCGGCGCTGCTGGTTTGGCCAACTCCTAGTCTTCCTGTCGGATGCGGCTCCTCGGTCGTAACCCTGCTGCCAGTTTCTTGTCTCCAGCCAGGCGGAGTCATGTTCCTCCTGCCTTCTCTTGTGTTGGCGAGATCCATAAGTTTCGTGGTCCGCCTGGGCGTGCCTAATGCCATCAACTCATCGTAACCTTGTGGGGTCTCCACCTGCACAACGTACTAGAATTTTTCGGGCCGGAGACCTTACTTGAAGGCTGATTCAGCAATCCCCTTGTCGAAGTCTCTAACCCCGACAGTGGCCGTCTGCCAACGGTTGACGAAAGCTCGGAGCTCTTCGCCGTCTGCTTGCCTGTAGTTGAAGAGAATTGTCGAGGTCCGGGCCCCCTCGACCCATAATATGAACCGGCCCACGAACCTGTCGGCCAGCTATTCGAGTGCCTCTATAAAATTCGCTGGCAACTCGTAGAACCAGCTAAGTGCCTCCCTGGACAGGGTCTCCTGGAATATGTTGCAGCAAACGGCGTCGGAGTAGCCTTTAGCACATGTTTGGGATCAGAAGCTGTCCATGTGTTGGTACGGGCAGCCGGCCCCAGAGTATGTCAGTTTTAGCGAATTTTGGGTGCCCGCTCTTCCGGATTCCAGTACCCGGAGTGAGAAGGGTCCGGGCCGTTCGTTGAATCCTGCGCTTTTCGGCGGTCTCGCAGCCTTTCTCTCGTTGGCCTCCATCTAGGCCTTCATCTTTGACACTGAGTCAGATAGTATATGTAGTGCTCGTGCGGTCGAGGTGGTGGTATCTTCCTCGAACGAGCCTCTAGTCCTCCGAGGAGCTGGGATGATCTTCGGTGGTGTCGCTCTCTCCTCCCGATGACTGGCCCACCTCCTGGTAGGGAGGCTGTTTTGTGGGCGGTGCGAACGACTTCGCTAGAGCGGCATTGCACTCCTGGCCTCTTTCCGAGGCCACCACCAGTGCGGCATTGACCGCTTCCATGTCTTCATACCTGGTGGTGGCCTCCGCCCTGTCCCGATCCCTCTCTTCCCGCAAACGGTTTACTTCCGCTCGCATCTCTTCTATTTCTCCCGCCGTATCGTCCTGGCCGGGAGTGGAGACATCGTCCGGGCTGTCGTTGCTGGGTAGTCGATCTTCACCTCGGTTCGGGGCCTCAGGGGACGCCGACGCGGGTTCCAGGCTCAAGTGGTGGTTGGCTCCTTTCGGGTCCTTCCCGCGCGCAACCCTGTCGGATGCAGCTATGGTTCCGTCTTGATCCCGGCTAGCGGCAGCGGTCTGATTGCGACCTCCAGCGGCCTACCTTTGTCCCACCCCCGGGATTTGGACTGCACCCGCGCCCGGGAGTTGGACTAGCATCGACTTCAGAACCCATCGGTCCTATGGATTTCCTTCCCTCTTTTCTCCTGTACCTCCAGACATGTTTTTTTTTTCTTTCTGGCCGTAGACTGATCGATTATGTTCCTGCTCGTATGATAACACAAACTTTTTGTACTCTTCCCACAGACGGCGCCAATTGTTTCTGTCTGAATCCGTAGACTCACAGATACTGGTGGATCTTATTGTGACTCCAACCTGCAGTATTCATTACCTAAGTCAGTATAGTTGGAATAAAATGATAACTTAAGTGGGAATGAGTAGTTGGAGTATTCATTACCTATTAATGAGGGTAGTTGGGACTCATATATAAGCTGCCGGGTGTGAGGACTGGCCTCACCCTTCGATGTGGGACTGGCCCCCTTCTGCCCATAGTATTGTACTGTTTCGGCCCCTGTTTGGGGAGCTGGTGTCCCCGGTTCCCAGGCCCAGGTCGCAGGTAAGACCTGCCCGGGTTCGGGTGCAGGTGCTCATGCTCTGGCCCCGGGCCCTGGGCCGGGTCCAGGAGTGCTGGCTGAGAGTTTGGGGGCCTGAGTATCCTTTCTATGACTACTGTCAACAATATCATTACCCCCACTTTCAAAAAAATGAGATAGAGAAATTGGTGCAAGAGATGCTAGACATCGGTGTTATAAGGCCTAGCACAAGTCCATATTCATCGTCAGTCATACTGGTCAAGAAGAAAGATGGATCCACTGTGTGTGGATTACCGATCACTCAATGCCTCCACTGTCAAAGACAAATACCCTATACCGGTAGTGGATGAGTTGCTTGATGAAGTTCACGGGGCAGTTATCTTTAGCAAGTTAGACTTGAGAGGAGGATACCATCAAATTAGAATGGCAGAGGAAGATATACACAAGACTGCTTTTCGAACTCATTCAGGACATTATGAGTTTTTAGTTATGCAGTTCGGACTCAGCAATGCACCTTCTTCTTTCCAATCATGCCTCAATGATGCTCTCCGAGAATTTTTAAGGAGGTCAGTACTTGTATTTTTTGACGATATACTTGTTTACAGTTCCTCGTTAACCTCTCACCTACAGCACCTTGAGGAAGTGCTCAAACGGTTACAACAACATTCCTTGTTTGTAAAGGAAAGTAAGTGTAGCTTTGGAGCCCCTCAAGTCGAATATCTAGGACATGTGATCAGCAAGAAGGGAGTAGCAATGGACCCTGCTAAGGTTGAATGTGTAAAGAACTGGCCACTCCCAAAAACAGTGAGGGAGTTGAGAGGATTCCTAGGTTTAACGGGGTATTACCGAAAGTATGTGAAATGGTACAGATCAGAATCCAAACCACTGACAAATCTGCTAAAAAAGGAAGGTTTCAAATGAAATGATGAAGCTACAAAGTCCTTTGAAAAATTGAAAGAAGCACTCATTTCAGCCCCAGTCCTTGCCATTCCTGATTTTACAAAGGAATTTAGTATTGAGTGTGATGCCTATGATATTGGTATAGGGGCAGTTTTAACGCAAGAAGGACATCCCATCGCCTACATGAGCAAAGCTCTATCTCAGAGGCACCTCGCCATGTCAGTATACGACAAAGAAATGCTCGCGGTGGTAAGCGCAGTACAACACTGGAGACCCTATCTTCTGGGACATCATTTTACCATCTACACTGATCATAAAACCATAGAGCATTTCCTCAAGCAGGGGATCACCACCCCGGCACAACAGAAGTGGCTTTTGAAGCTATTGGGATATGATTACTCCATTAAATACAAAGCAGGAAAGAGCAATGTTGCCCCATATGCTTTATCCAGATCAGCCTCCCTTTACACTCTCATTGGAACTTCAAAACCGGTGCACGATTTTGTAGTCGAAATACAACAAGCTTGCTGCAAGGACCCTGCCATCGCCACCATAATCCAGGAATTGCATGACTCCCCAATTAGCCACAAACACTATATGCTGGTAAATTCTCAACTAATGTACAAGGGACGAGTATTTGTACCGGATGTGGATCAATGGAGAGTAAGGTTGATGAAGGAATTTCATAAAGGATGTTTCTATTCAAACCCGTAGGCCTGACAGAAGCACAATAATAAAGGTTAATTAACACAGCGTTTATAGTGGTTCGCCGTGCTGCCGGAGGGCACAACTACGTCCACTTAGAATTCACTATGGCCGGCTAATAAGCCCGGTGGTGTTACAAGGGTGGAATGCCTTGGAACCAACTTATCTAACTATCTAAAAGGGGGGGGGGGCCTTCTATTTATAAGCAAGGAAGACTCCCTCCCTTTTACATTTCTCCAATGTGGGACACAAACCCATATTTCTTACTCACGAAGCTATTTCCGGAACCCGGGGGCACGCCTTCCGGATACGGCATCGGTGATCTTCCACCATGGAGATGCAGCCAGGGTGCTAGTCTACCTGATGCATGCCGGAAGTAGGACTTATGGCACCGGTTGGACGGTCCACGAGGTCGTTGAACATGCTTGGCGGTGCACTATATCTAGTGTCAACAAGTCCCCCAAGTTCCCGGGTAAGAGGCAATCTTACTTGGGGAGTTAAATCATGTACCGCCAAGCGTGGGTGACGACCGAGTGATGTCACCCCCACTAGTCCCCCAACTCCTCAAGTAAGATGGACCCATTACCGGGCGTTCGAATGCCGAGTCCCCTAGGTTTCCCGGTGGAATGCCTTTGCCGTTGGTTGATATGTACCCGTTGGAATGCCTGTTTCTGCTGGAATGCTTGTTACTGTTGGAATGCCTTTTACAATGTCTACTGATATGCGTGCAATACTGAAATGCAATGCATACGAATATGCGTGCAATAATGACATGATCGACGCATACGGATATGAGGTATATATAAAACTTCCAATAAGTCCCCCACTTCGAATAGGGCTCGGCCAGGAGTTCGAGTATTCTCGTTGGTTCGTAGTGGGGTGTTGCGGTCATGCTGTTGCACCGGTCAACACTCGCTCATTCTTCCCAGCCTGTTCGTTATAGGCGTGATGTTATGTGCAGGGTTGCGAGCTTGCGGGGAGACCTGTTAGGTGCGAGCCAACAGATCTACCGGTGGGGCGTTGCGGCCATGTTCTAGCACCGGTCAACACTCGCTCATTCTTCCCAGCCTGTTGGTTATAGGCGTGAGGTTATGTGCAGGGTTGCTAGCTTGCGGGGAGACCTGTTAGGTGCGAGCCAACAGATCTACCGGTGGGGCGTTGCGGCCATGTTCTAGCACCGGTCAACACTCGCTCATTCTTCCCAGCTTGTTGGTTATAGGCGTGAGGTTATGTGCAGGGTTGCTAGCCTGCGGGGAGACCTGTTAGGTGCGAGCCAACAGATCTACCGGTGGGGCGTTGCGGCCATGTTCTAGCACCGGTTAACATCCGCTGGGTTTATAAAGCCCATTGGTACCAGGAGCCCGTAGGTTGTACGAGGCTTATCTGTAGGGATTTTTCAGGTAGCTGGACTGCTTATTTCGTAGGAATGTGCGCGGGAACTCCGTGCCGGACTGACCGGTGGAGTTCCACAGGCGCTGGACTAAAACGAAATGCGTGCACCGTAATGCGATGCATTAAAATACATGCACCGTAATGCGGTGTATACTGATATGCGTGCACTAAGAAGCGATGCATTGAAATGCGTGCACCGTAATGCGGTGCATACTGAGATGCGATGCATTAAAATGCATGCACCGTAATGCGGTGCATACTGATATGCGTGCACTGAGATGCGATGCAATGTTGCTATGTAAAGACTATGCTGTTATGCACTAACGAGCTAACATTGTACCGTTCTAGCAGGTAGTTATACGCACACAATTATCGCATGTCTAACTTTATCAAGATGCCCAACGCAATCATGTGGAGACATAATAATATGAAAGGTGGTACTTATCTTTGGAGAAGTTGTCGGGTGTTTAAATAGTCCATGGGAATGATTCCCAGGCTGCCCGGTGATTGCCTACGGGAGTAGAGAGCAGCTTGGGTGGCCAAAGGAGAGTGGTGGGTGGCCAGAGAAGATTTGCTCCTGTTTTAGGGTTGACCCGCTGACCGGGTTGACCGGGCTGACCCGTATATATATATATATATATATATATATATATTTTCTTTTCTTTCTTTCTTTCTTATATATATATATATTTTCTTTTCTTTTTTTCTTTCCTGCTCTTTTCTCTCACTCTCTGCCTTCTGTCTCTCTCTCTCTCTCGCCTCGTCCCATGCATGGAGAGGAGCTGAGCCAACGGGAAGAGTTCGCCCGGTTAGCTAGGGCTACCGGGTGGCAACGTCGGGCAGCCGGTCACCGTTGCCGCAGAAGGGCAGATCACCGGAGCGCGGAGGAAATAATCTGGAGATGGCCCGGAGACTAGCAGAGGACCGGAGGAGGATTTCGGCGAGGGCCTGCGCCCTGGCGTTGACCGGAGAGGCTGATCCGGGCAGGGACCCACCGCTGGCTGGCGGCATGGATTCTGAATAGATACCTCCATTTTCTGACTTCTCTGTCTGCTTTTTCTTCCTCTGGTTTTTTCTTTTTCTTTCTGCTGCGGGGGCAGCTGCTGCCTCCCCTCCTCTTTTCCTTTCTGGTTTCTCTCTTTTTCTTCTCTTCTCTCGTCATGCCCGGATAGACGAGGACAACTGGAGAGGGAGGCGACCGGAGGTGGAGACCAGCGTTGTTGCCGCCCGGAGAGAAGAGGAAGACGACTCGTCGGTCGGAAAGGGAGAGAGAGCGGCTCGGCTAGGGTCACCGGGAGTGGACTTCGGACTGCCGGTCGCCGGGAACACAGCGCGGGAGCGACGACTCGGAAGCTGCATGAGGTGCAGAGTGTACTGTGGTGATGCAGGTAGGACATAATGAGCTGCTAGACGTCCTTCCATGGCACTGCACGTCTCATTTGAAACTGTTCCATCAATTGAGGCTACTAAATAAACTAGCATCCCCTTGTTTACGACGTGCCCAGCGGGTTGTGTTTGACTGATATATAGTCCCATTCAGCTCATCCAAAAGAAGGTCGCCATATAGTTGAGCCAAGAAAAAACTCTCCACATTATCAGATGCTCCTGAAGGTATATGCTTGCTTACAGTATTAAAAGCAACAGAACAGATGGAAAAAATAAGAGGGAATGAACTCATTCTTTACTGGGAGAGGCAGTGAACCATCAATTCCCGATCCAGAGCCAGTGAAGTATATGATCACGCAGAAGACATCATCCACAGAATAAAATTCCACTGAAGCAGTTATAAATGTTGCCCAACCTCTAGCTTTGAAGTAGAAATACAAACTTTGAAATACAAACTTCCCCTGCCCTCATGTTGAAGGAAATGGCATAAATAATACGTTAGTTTAGATAGTGCTGATAAAGACATGGAAGTGCCCATGCTTGGTGTAGTATATGAACATCGTGAACATCCTCAAGCTTGTGAAGTTTTCCAGATTTCCATATAGAACCTTCTGTCTCGAACTCAAGATTTACTCGAGAACCCCTTTTTTAACATCTCCGTATGGTTCCAAAATAAACGAACTCCATAACAGAACATAGATCAGTCTACGGATGAAGGCGAAACAACAATCTGAGTTTCAGTGGAAACTAAACACAGGAATATGAAGCAGGGCAGGCAATGCAAGTTATTTTGAAGCATTCATCAGGTAATATAGAGCTATTAGTTATGAAACAAGAATCTGGGAATAAGTGATGAACCGAACAGAACCTGTTGTGCAGACTAGATTTCAAAGCAGGGTTCGAATAAACGAACGGGTCGCCATGCCCATCATCTGAAGCTTTCCACTGTTTGAGTGGATTACCAGACCAGATGACTTAGAGCTTCAGCAGAATTTGCATAGTTCGGACTTGAGAGTTAGGTGGCAAAAACTGCCCGAGAAGGAAGACGACCCGCCCGGAGAAGAACTCATCGAAGCTCGGAGAGGAACTCACTGATGCCCGGAGAGGAACTCATCGATGCCCGGAGGAGAACTCATCGAAGCCCGGAGAAGAACTCACTAATGCCCGGAGAAGAACTCATCGATGCCCGGAGAAGAACTCACTGATGCCCGGAGAAGAACTCACTGATGCCCGGAGAGGAACTCATCGAGACCTGGAGAAGAACTCATCACTACCCGGAGTCAAAACATAAACTCTCCATGGGTCCTGGGAAGCATTGCTGCTCTTGCAATCCTTTCCTCGATGACGACATCCAAAGTCCCAGACTTGTCTTGAGTAGCCAAAAGAAATACCTCAGAACTTGTTCTGATCCCCTTTGTATTCTCCTCAGACTCTCCTGGAATTGAAGTTAAAGACTCGTCTCCGGTCTCCCCTAACGGCAGAGTTTCGCACCGTTTCCAGCAGTCTCGTTCTGGGTGTACTGCCACCACCATCTACATCCTGGAGGTCCAATTCCCTTTGGGACTCGTCGGCGCCCGGAGAGGAAGATCCAGCGGCATCCGAAGAGAAAGTCGATCGTCCGGAGAGAAGAAGACCAGCGGTGCCCGGAGAGGGAGACGACCGGAGAGGAAGATGCCCCGCGCCGGAGGAGGAAGGTCCAGCTATTCCGGAGAGCAAAGCTATCGGTGCCCGGAGTGGAGCTCATCGGTGGGCTGCTGACTTGTTGCCTACGGGCAAATATTGGAGCGGATTCTTCTTGGGCCAGCGGGACCCGTGTGAACAAGCTGGGCCTGCGGTGGTGCGGGGCTGCAAGCAGCCTACCGAATACCGATGGTAGTATAGTGTTCAGCTACATATGATCCCGGGAACAATTACAATTATCCTGGACTAAATACTAATGAACATAACTAAACGGGAAGTTCAACATGACGTTTTGCACTGTTCCCACAGACGACGCCAATTGTTTCTGTTCAAACCCGTAGGCCTGACAGAAGCACAATAATGAAGGTTAACTAACATAGCGTTTATAGTGGTTCGCCGTACCGCCGGAGGGCACGAGTACGTCCACTTAGAATTCACTATGGCCGGCTAATAAGCTCGGTGGTGTTACAAGGGTGGAATGTCTTTGAACCAACTTATCTAACTATCTAAGGGGGAGCTTTCTATTTATAAGCAAGGAAGGCTCCCTCCCTTTTACATTTCTCCAATGTAGAACACAAACCCATATTTCCTACTCACGAAGTTATTTCAGGAGCCTGGGGGCACGCCTTCCGGATACGGCACCGGTGATCTTCCACTATGGAGATGCAGCCGGGGTGCTGGTCTACCCGCTGCATGCCGAATGTCAGGACCCGCCCCGGATTTTACCCTGAAATCCGGATAAGGTCCTGCGGGGACCACCTTAAGACTAACTCTATCGATAAATCGATAAAGTCAATCTTAGGGTGGACAATCCTAAAACCTGCAACAACCAAAAACACTTCTAAATCCAGTTCCATCCTCAACACCTAGAGCTACCTGCTCCCCAAATCACATCGACCGCCACAAATAAATACAAAATCTAACTCAACTGGCTCATAGGTAATCAGAGCAATCTAATACAATAGACTGGAAATAGAACAAGAAATATAAGGATAAGGGATCACAAATCCCACCAAGCGGAAGCAACAACGATGACAGCTATGCCTCGAGTTCGAGTACTCTTGACCTCTGACCACTACTCTGCACACTGGGCGATTTAAACCGAATGGCCCAGGGGAAAGTAATTTAAAAACATTAGAGTGAGTGGATAAAAATAAAATCAAATAATACCTTATATAAAAAGTATCATATTACTTTCCCAATATTTTATAATTAAAAACCACGATGCATGCATTTTCATAAAACGTCCCACGTTTTAGAAAAATCATAATAATTAATCAGCTCCGCTGATATCTCAAATAACAAATAATATTTTTCAAGATATAAATTTTCGAAAACCAAAAGATGAATAGCTGGGCCAATTCCATCTGTACATTTCCAAATATTTTCATAATAAAAATACAGCCCCACTGGTTAGGGAATTTATTAAATAAATGAAAGTCTCATAAGAGAAAATATTCCCGAAAATCAAAATAAAGACAAAGTCAATCTCATTGGCCCAACAAACGAAACAATGGAGAAGTGGTTACACCATAAACAGGAGCCTCTCACTCTCAGGCTCGGGTCGGAACCTCCCGGGGCTTCTGATCCAGCGTGGACAAATATGACGACCTAAGCCCCTTAGGCTAAAGGTCGGAACCTCTCAGGCTACTAAACCAACATCCCACGCTAAGGGTAGCTAGCAAATATGACGACCCAAATACGTGGTGTAAAAACAAATCAAATCAAATCTGAAAACACGCTTCCCCCATTTAATCCACAATCCGTACGGTCCTCGACCGTACATCTGAGGCTTATATTAGTTATATACATAATTATTGACAGTAGCCACAGAGGGGCTACAACAGGCCCACAGACCCGCAGCCAGTGTACCCGGGACCGACCCAGGGCCCGGGACCGGATCATCAGCACCCGGACCCGGGGTCCAGCAGTCTACCTTACGACCAGGGCCCCGGAGACCGCCCGGTATTCCCCTTAGTAAGCAGGTTTACAGGAGATCATGCTTGGATTTATCTGTCTCTACCAAGCCTACGGGTTTGTGCAGAAACAATTGGCGCCGTCTATGGGAAGCTTGGATAAAAACCACGTAAGCATTACCGATGGCAGAAAGCTCAGAAGCAGGCCAGGAAAGAAATGCCACCGAGGAGTAACGTGTTGCACCAGGGCAAGCGCTCATCTCCACCCCGGTCGTCGCGCGAGAGCAGCGCAGCGACCAGGGCAACCAGGAAGACGAGAGCTGTGGGAGGCCGACCGGCACGCTGGGGCCATACCATGATAGCTCGCGCGGGAAAGGCCCGGCGAAGGACGACCAGCCAGCACACCAGGGCTTTTCGCTGACGTTCTCGGACGATCCAAGCGACAGGGAGGAGAGCCCACTCGGTGGCAGTGACCGGGACACCACGTACAGCCCCGATCGGCACGATATGGCCGGGGAGATACGAGCTATGGCAGTGGAAGTCGGTCGCCTGCGCAAGGAGGGCGACCGGGATAGAAAAAAATCCAATGCCCGGTATGAGGAAATGGAGGCGGTGAACGCTGCCCTGGTAGCCGCCCTGGAGAGAGGACAGCAGCGCAACGACGCCATGAACAGGTTACATGCACCCACGCCAGGCCGATCTCAGCGGTTTGAAGCGGGACAGTCATCGGGCGGAAGGCCCAGCGACCCCGAGCGAGCGGAGTCCCCAGCCGGCACGGTCCCACCAAAGAACACGCCGACACCCCGGCAACCACACGCTTCATTTGAGGATGAAGTCATGACCCCGACTGCACAGGCATTGCAGATACTCACCGACACTGTGTCGGATCTGAAGGCCCAAATGGAGGCCAACGAGAGAAGGGCGGCGCGGCCGATGGAAGGCGCACGATTCAACGAGGGCATGGGCCCTTTCTCGCACCGGGTTCTGGAATCAGGGAGGTCTGGTAACCAGAAATCCCTAAAGCTCACGTACTCAGGATCCGGCTGCCTGTACCAGCATCTGGACAGTTACCGGTCCCAAACGTGCGCCAAGGGCTATTCTGATGTAGTATGCTGCAACATTTTCCAGGAAACTCTATCTGGAGAGGCGCTCAGCTGGTTCTATGAGCTTCCGGCAAACTCCATCGAGGCGTTCGAGCAGCTGGCCGACCGGTTCCTAGGCCGCTTCATCCTCCGGGTCGAGGGAGCCCGAACATCGACCATCCTCTTCAACTGCATGCAGGCACCCGGCGAGGAACTGAGGACCTTTGTCAACCGTTGGCAGACGACGACGGCCGGGGTTCGGAACCTCGACAAGGGAATCGCCGAGATGGCGTTCAAACAAGGACTCCGGCCGGGAAAATTTTCCTACGCCGTACGGGTGGAACTCCCGCAGGGGTATGACGAGCTAATGGCGATGGCCATCAGGCATGCTCAGGCCGACCATGAAACGTACGAGCAGCACCTGCTGAAAAGAAAGCAGGACGAGCAGCAGGAGGACCACCCCCGGGAGGAGCACCCCCCTCCCGGCCAAGAAGATAAGGCCAGCCAGCGGAGCGAGAACCGGGGTACCCGACCGAGTCGACCCAGTAGAAATTGGGGGCAACGGCAGCAGAGGCCCTACCATGACAAACCCCAGGGCGAGCACAAGCCGGCGCAGTACCGGCAAGAACGCCCCCTGGTAATCATGCCAGCAGAACGTCAAGAGGTCTTCACCACCCTAACCTCTTCATACGAGGACATCTTGCACGAGAATGGGAACATCATTCCCCCACCGCCCAGGAGAAAGTACCCAAAGGGGAAGCTTACCCCGGCGCAAACGGGCAAGTACTGCTCCTATCACGATGAAGCTACTCATCGGACGAACAAGTGCTTCGCTCTCAAGACAGCGGTGGAGGGTCTGATTAGCAACGACCAGCTCCAGCGGTATAAAGGGGAAAGCAGAGCAGATCCCGACCGGGAGCAGGGTCGGGGTTGGTAGGCACGCCCAAACCTCCAAGCGGTTAGTTTGGCATATCATCGGTTCAACCGCTGTAACATCATGAGATATGTATGCCAACTATTTTGAGAAAATCTCCACCGGTTCCACCAGTGCAAATGCATTTATATCCAAGGAGTAATACAAACAAAAACCGTTCCAGCGGGTTTACAAAAAAAAAAGAGCAAAGCAAAAATCTTAAGGAGCCGCGCTTCCCCCCTCAGCGGGCATTCCACCAGCTTTTCCAGATGAAGCCGCAACACCTTCTCCAGCAGTTTGAGGCCCGCCTTCACCTTCCGGTTGCTCTTCGTCTACCGACTGCTCATGGATATTCTCATCAGTTCCGGCCTTTGGCATTCGAGAGGTATCCAGGTACCCATTCTCTTCCCACTCCACGTAGGCGTCTGCGATGCCCGATTCCCTAGCCTTCTCCAGGAACTTAAGGAACTGATCGCTCTCATGATACTTGAGGACAACCCGCTGGTAAAGCTCCGGGTCCTCTTCTCCAGCCGCAGCGGCAGCGGCGGCGCCCACAGTGGCAGCTCCCACTTGGAGCTCATCCACTTTGGCCTCCAGCTCGGCCCTCTCCTCTTCAGCCAGCTCTTTCTCCTCCTCGAGGCTCCGGACCTGCTCTTCCAGCTTGGCCACCTGCTTCTTGGCCCTCTCCTCCAGTCTGACCTTCTCCCGCTCTAGCCTGGACTTCTCTACTTCCAGGCGCTCTCGGGCTTCTGTCAGAGCGGCCACCTGCCTCTTCAACTCGGGCAGCTCCTCGCTCGGATCCGGCTGGTACAGATTCTACAACAGCATGGAGTCAATTAGGCAAGCAGCAAGGGTAACGAGTTACGAGCGGTGCCGTGGCACCAAGCAATTCTTACCCGGAGGACCGACTCCTTGCACTTTTTGCGGTTCTCCCCCGCCAAAGGTCCGGTGACCCTAGGCCTGTCCAGACCAAGGCCAGCCACATCTGCCGCCAGCTTCCGGACGAAGGGACTCTCCAGACTCCCCCTCTGTTCCTCCGCAGGAGCGGGGCTACTCTGCTGACCGGCAGAGTTTGGAACAGCAGCAGCCTTGTCCCCAGCGGAACTCGACGCACCGCTGGCCACCTTGAGCCTCTTCGCCAAGTTCTCACCTGACGACCGGCCGGTCAGCGTCACCAGCGCGGAGAGAGGAACGTCCATGACCCTCCGCCTCTTCTCACCCTGGTCGTCCGGTGAAGAAGATTGTGCGCCTGGCCGGGTGACCCTGGTGACGAGCGGGACTGATCCCGGCCGGTACGGAATCCGGTTCACCCCACCAGGAACCTTTGGTGGCCCCCCGGTGGTCTTGCCCTTTCCGGGTCCCGCCTTGGGCGCAGCAGGGTGACTCTTCACACGCCTCAGAATATAGGCGTCGTCCTCAACGTCCATGGCCCTCGGTTCGGCATGAACGGTAAGCCGACCGGACTCCTCATCCACCGAGGTCCGCGAAACGGCATCCCCTTTCTCCTTTAGCTTTAAAAGAAGGTCTTCACCGTCCATGGATAAGGTATTATCGGGTTTGATGACCGCCCGGGAAGATGCACCTGTAGGACAAGCAAAAGGTTAGTATTTAAAAATCGGTCAGCAGAAATGCCACCGCTAAACCTTGCTACGCACCAGGATCTCGCCCGAGACAGCAGTACTCCAACACTTCCCGCCGAATGAAGTTGTAGGAGCTTCGTTCAAGATCGTCCCAGCATCCGAGTATAGTCGTAATCCTTTCCCGCTCCAACTCGGATAGTTCGAACGACTGATCGCCAAGGTTTTGGAAGGCACCAGGAACCCGGTACATCTTCCTCCTCTTCTGCCACTTCCCACCCGCCATCACCACCTTTTTCCTCCAGCTATTATCCACCCAAGAAGGCAGGTGGGTGTTGATAGGCTGGAAACACCGGGCGCTAAAGGTCAGATAACCTCGGGACCCTCGCTTCTTCGAGAAGGATATCTTGTACAGTGCCCGGAACTCGTTCACCGTTGGCATGCTCATACCGGACAACTCGTACAGGCAACCGAGGCTCAGCAGCCGCCTCCACTGTTTCCCGGGAAGATGCGCGGGAGACACTTGCAGGGCACTGAGCATGTACTGCACGAAATCTGGCAGCGGGAGGGAAAACCCGTGGCGAAATTGGTCTAAGTGCACGGCAACCCAACCCGCCTCCGAGTTACAGGCCGATTCTCCGGGATTCAGCGGCCGTAACTCCACCTCATCGGGGATACTCCATGTCTCCCGGAAGGCGGCATCTCTCCGGGGTTCATACTACCCTCCGGTTCATCACACTCCACGGCCTCATCCCCACTCTCGATGGTGTAGCTCACGGGCGGAGTGCCAGAAAAGTGCACCCCGTGCGGGATTTCCTCAGATCCTGAAGACCCGGAAGACGAAACCTCACCCTGGGAGCGGTCAGCGGCTTCGGCCTCAGGGGATTCCGAATCGAGCCAATCCTCCAGTCTCTCCTCATCATCCACGACGGGACGCCTGTCGGCCGATTCGGAAGCCCCATCAGAACTTGCAGAAGCCATTTAAACCTAAGGGGGAAGAAAACAAACCCCCACCGCTGGTCAGCAACAGACTAGAACAGCGCCCTCTGCAGCTCCTCCCCAAGATTACCGCAGCCGCCCCACTTAAAAACAACTCACTGTCGGCGACAGAGCCCCCCCCCCCCCCCCTACTGTCACCGAGCAATGGTAGGCAAAGAACAAGAACGCTTGAGGCAACGGATGTCGCGGGGCACCTCCACAGAGCTTTCGCCGGATTCCTCTCTAACCTTCCCTTCTTCTCTCTGAGCCAAAGAGCAAAACAGAACTTATGAAGGAAGAGGAGGCCTTTTTATAGATGGGTCTGATGCCCTAGGCGCTTGTAATCCCCCCAATACGCAATTAGGACAACTCAAACGCCTGCGAATCCAGACCATCCATCTCAGATCGCTCCCTACTGGCACGTGTCCCAGCATTGGTAAACTTCCCACGCCATCATAAATGACGGGATTGATGGGATTCCTACTTAAAAGCATGTCAGCCACTTGTCCTGCTTACGAGCGACAGGTCAGGGAGATAGGAGCGGGAACCGAGGCGTCAAGCCCCTCCACTTCCCCAAGAGCCAAGACTTCTCACCGGTTATGATCTTCCAACCGGCTCCATGGCAGTTCACCGGTTAAGTATCATTCAACCCGTTGTATGGCATCTCAACGACTTCTCACCGGTTATGATCTTTCAACCGGCTCGACGGCTTCTCACCGATTATGATCTTTCAACCGGCTCGAAGGCTTCTCACCGGTTATGATCTTCCAACTGGCTCCATGGCAGTTCACCGGTTAGGTATCATTCAACCGGCTGCATGGCATCTCCACGGCTTCTCACCGGTTATGATCTTTCAACCGGCTCGACGGCTTCTCACCGATTATGATCTTTCAACCGGCTCGACGGCTTCTCACCGGTTATGATCTTTCAACCGGCTCCATGGCAGTTCACCGGTTAGGTATCATTCAACCGGCTGCATGGCATCTCCACGACAGCTCACCGGTTAGGCATCATTCAACCGGCTCGAGAGCATTTTACCGGTTATGAGACATCCAACCGGCTTCATGGCATCTCACCGGTTATGTATCATTCAACCGGCTCCATGGTATGACACCGGTTATGAGAACATTCAACCGGCATGGGCTTTATACACCCGGGTGAGTTTACATCTAACACATGTACTCTTGTCCAGCAGGATAAAAACCCTGCATCGCACTGAACTACGATCATTGTGGGGCTCCACGGCGAGACTTGTCACCTCAACGCCACCCCACCGGGCAGATTGTTTCTCTAACACAGAACAAGTCTCCCTGCAGGCTAACAAACATGCACATTACCTCAACGCTTATTCCAACACAAGCTGAGAAGAACTAGCCAGTGTTAAATGGTGCTTCAGCATGACCGCAACACCCATCGGGGCACCTGTCGGCTTAGTCCACGTTCCAACAGGCCTCCCCCGGGGCTAGCAATCTTACCCCATGCTTATCCCAACACAAGCTGGGCCAAACTTGGGGGACTCGTTCCGATATGGCAGAATGCCCGGTCGAGATCCCATGCACAATTTCATTTTGGGAACTTGGCGGACTCGTTCCGATATGGCAGAACGCCCGGTCGAGATCCCATGCACAATTTCATTTTGGGAACTTGGCGGACTCGTTCCGATATGGCAGAACGCCCGGTCGAGATCCCATACAAAATTTCATGTTGGGAACTTGGGGAACTAGTTCCGATATGGCAGAACGCCCGGTCGAGATCTCATGCACTCTCATATCTATTGCATGGCGGATTTCAACGCCCCATTATCATCCCATGCACTCTCCGGATTTCACCCGCTCCATGCTCATGGCACGACACCACTTGAGCACAATACAATTTGTATTGCAAACATACTCATAACTGTCGCACATCATCATTAACAGGTACTCACCACGCCTCCTCTGACTGAACACCCGGTCACGCCCAATCTTCAATACGGACTTGGGGGACTGAGCACCGTTGGGTTGGTAACCCTGCGGGTCTGCAGGACAGGAGCAAGACATTAATTCCCCATTCAAGATTGCACTTGACCGGGAACTTGGGGGACTTGTTGACAGTAGCCATAGAGGAGCTACAACAGGCCCACAGACCCAGCAGCCAGTGTACCCGGGGACGACCCAGGGCCCGGGATCGGATCATCAGCACCCGGACCTGGGGTCCAGCAGTCTACCTTACGACCAGGGGTTCGGTGACCGGGGGCGCCAGCCTACCAAAGAGGTCACCAGAGCTGCCATTTGGTGTGCAAACAGAAGGAAACCAGTCCCACATCGAAGAGTGAGGCCTGACCTCACGCCCGGCCGCCTATATAAGGGTCTCAACTACCCTCATTAATAGGTGACTGATCTCTCAAACCGCTTATCATACGTGCTTAAGTTATCTATTCATCCCAACTGTACTAACTTAGGCATCGGAGAGGAGAAAACCGGCCCGCCCGGCATTCCCCTTAGTAAGCAGGTTTACAAGAGATTACGCTTGGATTCATCTGTCTCTACCAGGCCTACGGGTTTGTGCAGAAACAATAATCAATTAAAATAATAGCCTCGAATTAAATATATGTATATAATATCGACATGTCTCACATGTCGTGAAATCACAAATTATGAAATCATAAAATCCCCGAAAATCTCATTTCCGGTCTTTTAAATATAAATATACTCAAAATGATCAATTATGATTTATAAAATCATGTTATTTCCAGAAATCTCATTTCCGCATAAAATTACGTACTATTTAGAATAGTAGTAAACATATACCCCAAATCCATATTTTTCTTTAAATATTAAATGAGCAAATATCATAACCATATACTTTCGATAATTCATATCAAGCTCAAGAAATCATTTAATTAATATCAACTTCATTTCAATAAAATATTTATGCATGCATTTATTTAAAATAAAATCCACTCACAGTACGCCTGAGCGCGCCGCTATTCCGGCTCGAGTCACGTCGAGTCACCCCTCGACCTGTAACAGGGACGTAATTATAAATATTACGAAACTCGGAATTTATTTATAAACGTTAAATCTACGGACGTCCTCTCTCGCACGTAACCTCCCAATTTTTCCTTTTCAGTTATCGGTATAGGAATTACGCCTCAATACCGATAACCTACGTTCGAAACAACTCAGGACACCCACCCCGTGTCCAATCAATTCTTTTACTAGTTAATTCGTCGTAAAACCCCTTTTAAAACAGCTTTTACCTTTTTACGGTAAGTCAACAGTAATATTCAAGGGTCAACGGTAATTATTCTAGGTCAAACAGTAATTATATAAGTCAAACAGTAAATGGTTAAAGTCCAATTACTATTTACCATTTACTTTTACTGTTTACTCTTTACTGTTACTGTTTTACCATTTATTTTTCACCTTTTACCGTTTTACTTTTACCTTATAATGTTTCACTATTCATCATCTCCCTCCCGCCGCCGGCAGCCGCAGCTCCGCCGCCCCGCCACCGGCAGCGCCACCACAGTGGCCAAAAACGCTCCCATTCGACTCCAAAACATCCCAACACGACCGCCACCACCTCAAGACCTCATCCCCGTCGCCTCCGCCGCCAAACACCCACGCAGCTGCCGCACACGGCGGCCCAAACTGTCCAAATCCAATTTTCTCCAAAACTCAACCAATTCAACATCAAACAACACCTAATCGACTTCAATTATCGTCCTAAACCCAATTCTAGCCTCTAAATCCACCAAAAACACCAAAATCACAACCCTCCAATTCGGAATCAAAAACCCTAAAAATTTCAAATTCTAAATTCTCCTTACCTGGATCGATTTGGTTCAATTCCTTTCGTGGGATTGCTACACGAGTCGAGACCTTTGATTCCTCTCAAGAATCGCACCGGTTGGTGGCCGGAGGAAAGAGAACCCGGTTCGATTGTGTCGAACCTATTCGGGGGTCGCAAGGCCAAACGGCGGTGAACCACGCCGCGCCGCTGCCACAGAAAGGAAGAGGAGGCCGAGCCGGTTCGAACGTGACCGATGCGGCAGTCCAGTTCGGCCGGACGGCGAAGAATCGGTGGAGGGCGGCGCTGATCGGGGGACAGGAGAGAGAAAGAGGAAAAAAAAAAAGGAAAAAAAAAAGAAAAAGAAAAAAAATGGGGATTTCCCTTTCGGGAAATTTTCCTCCCGACTATTTATACTCGTCCAAAATCGGTCAACTACCGATTTTACATTGTAACTTTTTCATATGAACTCCAAATTAAACGTGCTACGTGTCCACGAACTCGTTTCAACGTCTTCTACCTCGTCATGTAATAAAATCCTCGGTCAGGTCCACTCATCTAAAAGTCAACCTTTAGAACTTTCGAATCGTAAAAACAATTTTCGAGGAGTAAAAGTAAAAGTAACACAGTTAAAAGTAATTCTAGGTTCGGAAGTAGGACATATGGCGCCGATTGGATGGTCCACGAGGTCGTTGAACATGCTTGACGGTGCACTATATCTAGTGTCAACAAAGGATTACTGGGAGGGCACGTTGGTCGATCCCAAACCTACATGAGGATTAGCAAGAATTTTGCCTGGCCAGGGTTACAAAGGAGTGTCAAACAGTTTGTAGCTCAGTGTACAACTTGCCAGCGTAACCATTATGAAATAACTAGACCCCAGGATTACTTCAACCCATTGACATTTCAGATCAAGCTTGGAAAAAAAAAACGATGGACTTCATAGAAGGGCTACCTAAATCAGAAGGGAAAACGGTCATATGAGTAGTGATCGACAAGCTAACCAAGTTTGCCCACTTCATTCCACTTTCACATCCTTATACAGCTGCAACCCTTGCAAAGGTATTTGTAGGCGAAGTTTTCAAGCTCCATGGCATGCCTAACATAATCATTTCAGATAGGGATCCGGTCTTCATGAGTCTGTTCTGGGAAGCATTTTTCAAACTGCAAGGAACATCCACCTTTCCACAGCTTACCACCCGCAAACAGATGGCCAGACGGAGAACCTCAATCGAACCTTAGAACAATACCTACGGTGCGTTACAAGAGATAAACCTCATAATTGGGTGCAGGCTCTCCCCTGGGCAGAATGGTGGTACAACACTGCTCATTACTCTGCCATAAAGATGACAACTTTCCAAGCCCTTTATGGTTATGAACCCCCATCCATAAGACCATACGCTCCTGGTTCAACTGCAGTAGCAGAGGTTGACGCCCAACTAAAAGTAAGGGATGAGCTATTGGCTTTAGTCAAGAGAAACCTACAGCAAGCTCAGTCCAGAATGAAGTCTCACTACGATAAAAAACCACACTGAGAGAGTTTTCAAGGTTGGTGATTGGGTTTTCCTTAAGTTACAGCCTTACAGACAGCAAACAACAGCTTTCTCGGCATTCCACAAACTTTCAGCGAAGTATTATGGGCCATTTGAAGTGATTGAAAGGGTATGAGTAGTGGCTTACAAGATACCCCTTCCCCCTACAGCAAAAATACATGACGTATTTCATGTCTCTCTTCTCAAGAAAAAGGTGGGAGACTTAGATGTGGTGGAACAAAACCTACCAGCCCTGAAGGATTCTGTCACCCTCAAATGGACCCCTGCAAGAGTCCTGGAGACAAGAATGGTTAAGAAAAAAGGGGCAGCCGCCACCCAGTGGCTTGTGAAATGGTTAGGAGCGTTACCAGATCGAGGGGCTACTTGGGAGCTGGCAGACGAGATTAGGCAGAGGTATCCAGCCTTTGAATTTTGACACAGAAACTTGAGGACAAGTTATTTTTGAAAGAGGGCAGAGATGTTGTGAGTCGTCTTGAAGGGAATCCTATTCCATGTAGGAGTGGCAGTAGTTCACGTGAGTTTCACGAGGGTTTTGTAATCCATTAAGGGAAATTAGAGTTAATTAACAGATAATTAATTTATGCTAGAATTAAGCATGAGCCGTTAGATGCGTGCCACTTGTCGGCATCGTGTTAGAGCTCTTAATGCTATTTAGGGTTCCTGCTAGGTTTGTAAAGGGGAGCTGAATATCAATCTTATCTTGTTGTTTTTTCTTTCTTGCTCTTCCTTTAGCCTTTCTTCCTTAACAGAAGGGAAAAACAGAGGCACAAAGCCTCGGATCGGAGATAAGTTCCGGGGAAAAGCGCCCACGAAGGACGACGATCGGAGACAAGCTCCGGGGAAAAGCGTCCACGAAGGGCGAGGAAATCATCACCGAGTCTCAATGTTGTAGAGAGAAAACCCAGGTCGAGGGGTAAGTCCACTCCGGAAGCCCAATAGGTTGAATATAGGTTTGTTATCATATTTTCATTCTCGTAAGATTCGTTGGAAGCTAATATCCCTTATCTCAACTCTGTTGGAGCTAGCTATAGGTTTCGTTTAAGATTGACAAAATACTGGCTTGTTGAAGATTGCTCCAGATCGAGGATATCGATCAAATGTTTATGCCTGTAGTGAAAATAAAAAATGGTGCCTAATAAAATGGTTGGGATGCCGGTGCAGGACTCCAGGCTTTGATTTTTCCTCGGCTCTATATAATCACTCGTCACATTCATCATCATCCAAAATAGGGTAACAACCTAAAATGGTACCTGAAGTATTGCGAAATGTATTTTTTGGTACCTACGAATTTTTTCTACCTGAAATGGTGCCTCAAGTATAGCACCGTTACCTAATATGGTACCTCCGTTAGTTTTTTTATTAAAGTTGCCTACGTGGCATGAATTTGAATTTGGTAAATACCTAAAATAGTACATGAGCTATTTCAAAAAAATTAATTGGTACCTATGAAGCACGGACAAGTTCCTGGACTGGCGTATCGCGTGTCCGACACGTATCGGACACAGACACGCCCAAATATGCACGGACACGCGTACTACATTTCGAACACGTCTTGGACACGCGAGATGGGGTTGGACACGCAGGGGTAATTTCGTCTTTTACATCTGCATCGCGTCTCCTCTGCGTCTCCTCTTCGTTCTGCATCGCGTTCGCAGCAGCAGAAGAAGAAGTGGAGCAAAGGCAAGCTGCTCTCTGAGGCTCCCAAGTTCAAGCTCATCACACCGTCAATTCTCTCTGATCGTCTCAAGATCAACGACTCTCTTGCCAGGACTACAGTGTGAGCGAGAGAGAGACGAAGATTGCACATCGATCTCTATACCGAAAGCTGCAGAACGAAGACAAATCGGCTTGAAGTGAATTCCTGCCTCCCATGATGAAAGTCATTATAATTTTGCTTTCGGTTATTAGACCCCAATAAACCTTCCCCGCCCAAAACTAAATCTCAGCTTGGACTAGTCATCGATTGCTCTTCGGAGGAAAGTTATGGAACTAGGTAGAATACTGACCTGGGATGAGTTCTGGGGTGCGAGAGAGAGAGAGAGAGAGAGAGAGGCTGGGGTGGGTTCTGGTGTGCGAGAGAGAGAGAGGCTGGGATGGGTTCAGGGCCACCAACACCTAGGTCTCTCATGTGTCTCGGGCTTGGGCTTGGGCCAAAACTCGGGCTTGGGCTCGGACTGTTTATATTTTTATTTAATTATATATATATATTAAAAATAATATTTAATTAAGGGCCAATTATAAAAAAGGGCTATTGAAAGCCCATAATTAGAAAAAAGGCCTAAATTTTAAAGGCCTTATAAAAAAGGGCAGCAGTTAACAAATAACCAAAATATATTACATAATTACGAAATATGCCACTATAAATTTTGCAAGCGAGATGTGAGACTTGAGGACATAACTATCTCAATAACTATCACCAGTAACTATGGAACTATCAAACTAACTATTGAAGTAACTATCTCAGTAACTATGAAAGTAACTATAGAACTATCCAAGTAACTATCACAGGTAACGAAAGAACTATCCAAGTAACTATATATGCAAGTAACTATGGAACTATCGAAACAACTATCCCAGTAACTATGAAAATAACTATGAAAGTAACTATCACATGTAACTATGGAGCTATCCAAGTAACTATGCAAGTAACTATGGAACTATCCAAGTAACTATCCATATAACTATCCAAATAACTATCTTAGTAACTATGCAAATAACTATAGAACTATCCAAGTAACTATCTCAGTAACTATGGAACTATCCAAGTAACTATCCATATAACTATCCAAATAACTATCTTAGTAACTATGCAAGTAACTATCCATATAACTATCCAAATAACTATCTTAGTAACTATGCAAGTAACTATCCATATAGAACTATCCAAGTAACTATCTCAGTAACTATGCAAGTAGATATGGAACTATCAAAGTAACTATCCCAATAAGTATCACATGTAACTATAAAACGATCCAACTAACTATCAAAGTAACTATCCCATTAACTATGAAAGTAACTATGGAACTATCCAACTAACTATCACATGTAACTATGGAACTATCTCAGTAACTATGCAAGTAACTATGGAACTATCGAAGGAACTATTCAAGTAACTATCACTATCTAAATAACTATCATTTTAATAACTATGTTACTAACTATATAAGCAACTATCCTTTTAGTAACTATCTTACCAATTATCTAAGTAACTATCATTTTAGTAACTATCTTACTAACTATATAAATAACTATCATTTAAGTAACTATCTTGGTAACTATTAAACTAACTATCTAATTAACTAAATATCTTACTAACTATGTTATTACTTACTAACTATCTAATTTACTATTATTTTAGTAACTATCTTACTAACTATCTAAGTAACTATCATCTTAGTAACTATCTAAATAACCATCACCTTGGTAACTATCTTACTAACTATCTAAGTAGCTATCATTTTAATGAACTATGCTACTAACTATCACATTTTCAGTAACTATCTTAGTAACTATCATTTTAATGAACTATGCTACTAACTATCTAAGTAACTATCACATTTTCAGTAACTATATTAGTAACTATCACATTTTCAGTAACTATCTTAGTAACTATCAAACTAATTATCATCTTAGTAAATATGTTACTAACTATCTGAGTAACTATCAAACTATCATCTTAGTAAATATGTTACTAACTATCTCAGTAACTATCAAACTAACTATCATCTTAGTAAATATGTTACTAACTATCTCAGTAACTATCAAACTAACTATCATCTTAATAAATATCTCACTATCATAGTAACTATCATCTTAGTAACTATCTTACTAACTATTGTATTAATTATCTCAGTAACAATCATCTTCTTACTAACTATCTAAGTAACTATCATCTTATTAACTATCTTAATAGTTACTAATTATCTTACTAACTGTCTAAGTAACTATCATTTTAGTAACTATCTTACTAACTATCATCTTAGTAACTATCTTACGAACTATCTTTTTAACTATCTAAGTATCTATCATCTTACTAACTATCTTACTAACTATCATCTTAGTAACTATCTTACTACCTATCTTACTAACTATCTAAGTAACTATCTTACTAACTATCATCTTAGTAACTATCTTACTACCTATCTTACTAACTATCTAAGTAACTATCTTACTAACTATCCAAGTAACAAGTAACTATCGCACTATAAAAAGTAACTATCAAAGTAACTATCGTAGTAACTATCTTAGTAACTATCAAAGTAACTATCCAAATAACAAGTAACTATCGCAGTAACTATCGAAGTAACTTAGTAACAGTTCTTGTTTCTTCAAAAGAACTATATAAGTAACTATCAAAGTAACTATTTGAGTAACTATCCAAGTAACTATCAAAGTAACAAGTAACTATCAAAGTAACTATATGAGTAACTATTAAAGTAACTATCAAAGTAACAAGTAACTATCGCAGTAATTATGTTAGTAACTATCACAGTAACTATCTTAGTAACTATCAAAGTAACTATTGAAGTAACTATCAAAGTAACTATCGAAGTAACTATCTGAGTAACTATCAAAGTAACAAGTAACTATCGCAGTAACTATGTTAGTAACAATCCAAGTAACTATCAAAGTAACAAGTAACTATCACAGTAACTATCGCATTAACTATCTTAGTAACTATCTAAGTAACAAGTAACTATCCAGAAGGAGTATTTACTAAAGATTAGTTGTTATAACAGACGTAGGTTATAACTTATGATGTACTTATTAGTATCAAAGACAGTCGAGGAGTATTACTCACATTATAAGAAAGAAAGAAGTGAGCATATCATTACATATAGGTTTGACACTTTGAGCTTCCAAGCTATGGCATGCTCATCTTTCTCACAAGAGAGATCCACCCTAAATAAAAAGAACATATACATAGCTCCCGGAGAACGAATAAATTTAAGCCTATAATCAAATAGTTCCTGAAGCAATCTTTAGTAAGGTGAGCTTTATAGATTCCATGACAAGTTCTTTTCATTCTTTTCATTGCTCCAACTCCAACAGTCGGCAGTTATTACATGTACCATCACAGAACTTCATACAATTAAATAAGCAAAAAACTATAGGTATACAACATGTTAAGAAATCTGGAATCAGCTCTACAGAGAAGATGAACTTGAGAACTATGTCAGCGGGTGATTGGTATATCTCACACACACCATTGCCAGTATAAAAATAGGTCCTTCTTGGTTTGCTCAAGGTCCGTCTCCTCGTCTTCTTTTAATCGCCCACACTAATGACCTACAATGGAATCCCATGTATGATCCGAACCAGTTGGAGCACCACAGAGCCAACTGAAAAAAAAAAAAAAAAAAGAAGCAAGAAATCAACTCCACAGAAAATGAAAAAGCAAATGCAAACGTTGTTGAACATATATCACATCTTTGCACAAATTTTATTTTTGGTGACATAAACCGTTTGCTAACCCATAAAAGCTAAAAAAGAAAGGCCTTGAATTTGAACAGGAAGAAAATGCACAATTGTAGATCCAGTGACAAGGATCTTGCCCAGGAGAAGAGAAGGTGTTGCCGATTGGGCTGGAGATTGAGTCATCGGGAGATGAAGGGCATGTTGAAACAAATTAATCAAATTGGGAAAATTAATTAGGGATTAGAGAGAGAGATACCATTGTTGAAATTGGGAGGAGAAGAGTCGGAAGCCATGGTTGTTAGAGAGAGAGAGAGAGAGAGAGAGAGAGAGAGAGAGAAACTCTCATATCAGGTTAATGAGAAAAACTCTCATATCAGGTTTTCTATATCAAAAAAACAAGAAAAGGGTATTATAGTCACAAATAAAACTAAAAACAGCCCTTTATTATAATTTAGTAAAATTGAAAAGAGCCTTTTCTGATAAAAATATTAAAAACATGCCCTTTTTTATGAAGTGAAAAACAGGGGGTTTTTTTTTCTAATTTACAAAGCTAGATGGTCCCTTTCTCTAAAATCTACTTATTTTTATGATAGAGATGTCTATAAATACTATTATTATAAACGTATATTATGTCATTATCAAATATTGGCCTTCCTTTATAAACATAACAAATTTGTAGAATTTTTTTTACAAAAAAAATATTGATATATTAAAATAATAATAATAATAATAATAATTTTTTTATGAGTTTAATTAGTATATGTTTTGGTATCATAAACTAAATTCAGAGATTTTATTTGAAGTATTAGAAAAATATATATATATAGGTACCAAAAAATATTTTTGAAATAGCTTGGGTACCATTTTGGGTATTTATTCATGCCACGTAAGCGACTTTAACGGAAAAACTAACGGATGTACCATATTAGGTAACGGTGCAATACTTGAGGTACCATTTCAAGTAGAAAAAAATTTTAAGTACCAAAATGTACCTTTCGCAATAATTCAAGTACCATTTTAGGTTTTTACTCTCCAAAATAAGTTAGTCAAAAGAAAACGTTTCTGAACTTGTCTCATTTTCCACACTACACAATGAAAAGGCACACAAAAAATGCGAAAGGTTATATACTTAAATGGATAATGATATCAAATCACTGAGATATACATTTTGCAACCTCGGGGATTGATTACTCATATCTATGCCGTTGTTTACAAAACTTTACTTACGACATTCGAGAATCTCTTTTACAGATCATTAGCGACGGCTCTGTACGTAGGAACTTCCAGAGAGCTCAGTTTGCCGATAATAACATGTTTTTTCATAGGTGGTGGACGAAGATGGAGTGAACTACTTGAAAACCAAAGACACAAATAACAGAATTAATATCTACAACTACACTATCAAATATCCTTCTCTTTGACCTTTGATGTGTAGGTGTCTTTCGGCAATCAAATATACGCCTTAATTAGAAAGGTGACATATTCGCCATTAGATATAAGATCAACGTTCATTACCCGAGAATCACATAGAGCTAGAACTCCCTAGAAGAACCATTAGCTTTATCGAAAGGACATTAGTCCATAGATCTATATATCATGCATGCATAACCAAAAGCCATCATGCTTCAACGACTCTCACATATTTTTATATCTATTAAACAACACTATATTGTACTGATAAGATCATTAATCTTGGTGTTTTTTTTATTAATAATATTTTGTTCTTGTTACTTTCGATCCTATGTCATGAGTGATCAGTTGTTTCTAATTCAATCAGCTTACACAGAGTTACACATAATTGTTTCCTTCCTTAATTTAACTAGCTAGCACACTACCAGTTTTGACAGAATAGCCGACGAAAAAAATTTCGTCGGCTATTCCTTCTACCGACGAAAATTTCGTCGGCTATAAGTCGTCGGTAAAAGGCCGTCGGTAAAACTAATGGCCGACGAAAATAACGAAATCGTCGGCCATTCCAAACCTTGGCAAAATATCCGACGAAATTCGTCGGATATTTTCGAGTATGGCCGACGATATTGGCAACTATAGCCGAAGACGAAAATCAATTTCGTCAGCTATTTGTTCTTAAATATAGCCGACGATTTTGTCTATTTTGTCGGTTATTTTGTCAGAATATATTAATATTTTAAGAGGCATAGCCGACGAAATAATGTGATTTTCGTCGGTAATAAAAGTTATAGCCGACGAAATTTAGTAAAAATCGTCGGTTATAAAGTTATAGCCGACGAAATAAGGTCAATTTCGTCGGCTATTCTTAAATTTTGGGAAAAAAAAAGAAATTATGTTTTGGTTCAACTGAATATGTCGGAGGAGGAGGATGAAGCCGGAGGAGGAGGATGCCATAGTCATAGTCAACTAAATTAAATTAAATTAAATTAAGTTATGTTATGCCATGGAAAAGGAGGAGGGGAAGGAGGAGGAGGAGGCCGGAGGAGGAGGAGGAGGATGAGAAGGAGGAGGAGGACGCCGGCGCTGATTTGAGGAGGAGGGGGAGTAGAGCGGCGGATTGGAGACGCAGATCGGCGGAGGAGAGCGGAGGAGGAGTTTTTCCGGAGGAGGAGAGAAAAAAGGCGGGCTGAAAGATTTAAAGCAGAGAGAATAGCCGACGATTTAAAAGATTTCGTCGGCTATATTTTGGAAGATCAACAGCCGTCGGATCTGAGCCATCCAACGGCGGACAATAAAAAGGCGCGGATCGCAAGAGTTTAGCTTCGTCGGCTAAACTTAGAGAATAGCCGACGATTTACAATATTTCGTCGGCTATTCTATGAACATCGTCGGCTATACTTTGGAAGATCAATAGCCGTCGGATCTGAGTCATCCAACGGCGGACAATGAAAAGGCGCGGATAGCAAGAGTTTAGCCGACGAAATATAATTTTCGTCGGCTAAACTATAGGTCAAACCACTAAGTCAAACCTCTAAACGCTTAAAAACGGAAATTAGTCTAGTTAAACGACGGTTTCTGACGCAGTAGAAGTGTGGAAGGGTTGATCAACGTTGAACCCTCAATGAATGGAGAGTACAATCAACGTCGTACTCTAAAGAACAGGTCTGGAATCCACCAGGAATCAAGAGAAAACTCTTAGGGTTTTGATAAAATATGATTAATTAATTGTATGTTATCCCAAAGGGATGCTTAAATACTGAAAAGAAACCCTAGGGAAACTAACAAGGAAACCTAAAAGCCCAAGGAATTAAAACAAAACGAATCCAAAACAAATTAGAAAACTTAAATCTTGAAAACATATTAAACTACCGTTTTGAGGCCCTAAACGAATTCGAAAGCCCAAAAAGGCCCACACATCGTAGTAAAGCTATGAGTTTGATTCCTGGCGTCGTTCCCTTTCCGGAATGGTATCACAATCGTCATTCGGACGCCGGACGCCAAATCTGCAGTAAACCGGATTTTGACTTGCAACGGTCAATCTGCTCTTCAATGTTTGCTGCCATCCTTCCTACATCAGTTTCTGGCCTCACCTTCAACAGATAATAGTTTCAAATCAATGAGACGCAACTAATCATATAAAAATTTTACAAAATTGATTTAACGAACGTCAGGCTACCCATAGGAAAACGAAAGTAAAAAACAGTTAACTGCAACATTCGGCACTCAGATTTTATCGGAATCTTGTTATTTTTCAACCGTAGACGTATTTCATTATTTCAGTCATATCTTATTTCACAATATTTTTGCATTTGAAGAGTCTACGTATAGTAACTATTTGAAACTATACATTCACTTAAACATTTAGTAAACAAGTTAAGGAACATTAGTGCATATGTTCTGATTTTGAATCTAAAAGTTTAGAAAATCTATTCCAACCGTCAGATATCACCGTTTAAATTAAATACATGTATGGAAAAAAATCCAACTACATCTGACAACGTTAAAGGCTCGATCGGAACGGTCAACCGGGTCAGTCAAACCTCTAAACGCTTAGAAATGGTAATTGGACTGTCTAAATGACGTTTTTTTGCCTGACCTTCAACAGATAATAGTTTCAAATCGATGAGACGCAACTAATCGTATAAAATACCCACAGATTTTTCACTCTTTCTCCCGTTTTTTTTCGTTTTTTTTTTTAAATAAGCAGCTGCTGTCTAGATCTGAAAATATATAGACTTATAGCCGACGAAAATGCCAATTTCGTCGGCCAAACTTTCAAAAGTTTTTGTCGGCTAAAGTTTCAGAGAAAGGCCGACGAAAATTCAAATCGTCGACTAAAATATGAATATAGCCGACGATTTTTTTTTTTTAGCGACGAAAATTTTATGTCGTCGGCCTTTTTTTTTTATTTCGTCGAGAAAAGCCTTTTTTCTGGTAGTGGCACCTCATAGTAAGCTTAATTTGTTGAACAGCTTAATTTTAGGACAGTGGCCGGAAATGAAACTACGTACGTATGTACGTGGCACTAAGGTTTGGCACATCGAGTTCAAGGTTAAATTATACACTGATGTTGTGATATATTTTGCATGCATGGTAATTAAGAAGTATGAAACCGATATTTGATGCAGCTTGAGGCTGGTAATATTGTAAAGTCGTAAAGCAAATAATTCTTCTCCACTCGAGCTGGGCATGCAATCCACTTGGAGTCGGGTATATCGTAAAACAGAGTAAAGACAAACTAGATCAGTTAGTGGCCGCCGGCCACCGAAGCCACACAGGCCAGAGTCAGTAGTAACAGTACCTTTCTTCACTCCCAAACAAGGAAAAGAGACACTGTTCAATTGGGTAGCCTGCCCTTTGTTTTTCCTTAAGTTTCACTATTCTTTCATTCTTTAATTTGCTTTTTCGGCACTCCATCTGCTTTTATTCTTTTCTTCCTTTCTATATATAGTTCCACATGTCTCCCTTCTTCTTCCTTCTGATCCTCTCTTCTCTCTCTTTCCTCTCTCTCACATTTAAAATCATCCACCACTCACATTTCTTGAATCATACATTATATAAGAGAAACGTACCAATCTCTTGAAGCATTAGAGCTAGAAATGGCAACAGGCTCATCATCATCCTCCGAGCAATTAGAGGATGAAGATGTTTCACTCTCCGATCTTCCACACATTTTCATCGAACCAGAGAAAAGCCACTCAACTAGTACTAAACCAGCTGATAGTAGCAAAAACATCGACGCTGAAGAAGAATTCGACTTCGGATCATCCATGCGCGGCAGCTCTTTCTTGGCAGACACAAAAATGTGCGCCGCGGATGAGCTCTTTTTCAAGGGCCAGATTCTTCCCCTGCGACTCTCCGTCAGCTCCGACAGCGGCTTTACCAAGCCGAACACGACACAGCACTTGGCTGTGTTGGGTTCTGTGTTCATGGACCAACACGATCCATGTTACATATCAGGTTTCAAAAGCATTAGCGTTGGAAGAAGTAGTAGCTGCAGCAGTACAAGAATTAGTCCCAACTCTTCAAGAAGCAACAGCAACAGCAGCAGCTCCACCGCCACAACAAACACTAGCATTGCGAATTCGAAGCCAAGATTAGTACCTGTCCGAAACCAATTCTACACGCACCCGAGCCCGAAACCCCAGATTCAAATTTCAAATGGGGCACGGCTAGAAAAAGAAGGCAGCCGGCGGAGCAAGAAATCATCGTCGATATGGGACTTTTTCCGATTGGGATTGGTACGAACACCTGAGCAAGACCTTCGTAAGGTACTTCGTAGTAACAGTGCTCGTGTTACTAGCACAAGAATTAGTGTCAGTCGCAATAGCAGCGTTAATAGCAACAATAGTACATCTTTTAGCAACAAGAACAACAATACGACTAGTACAGTTGCCAATGGTACAATTAGTGACGGTGATATGAACAGTGTCACTAATACTACTGCAGCATTGATCTCGGAGAAGAAGAGTCGGCAAAGATTTTTCAGCGGTTGTAAGTGCTCATTCGACGCTGTGGCATCCAATGCCGTTGTCCCGAAAAGTAATGTCGACAAGGAAAGCGAAGCTAAACATGAGAAGAAAGCCGATAAAGCAGCGCCCGACGTGAAGATGAAGATGAAGAAGAACAACAACGGTAGCAAGCAAAAGAAGCTAAAGCAAGACATGTCGCATCAGAGAACGTATGAATGGCTAAAGGGGCTTTAAAAATCGATCGCATGCAAATTTGATCATCTTCTAATTCTCTTTGATAGAATGTTGTATAAAGTCGATGTCTTAATCATTATCAGATAGTAGTGTCTAGTAGTGGACTTCAGAACAATATCATCTCGCATGCGCCTGCAGTTGCTTTACTTCACTATCATTTTGATTTTGCCTTTATTATATATTTCGGTTTCCCTTTAGTTTGAAATGATAGTACCTTAATACACATGAATTGAAGTTTGAATTTTAAAGTTAGGGCTAGCTCCATTATCAAGGATTAGTGATAATTAGTTGTCTTTCCTAGCTAAGAGGAAACAAGAAATTGTTCTTGGATGTAAACTTTCGGATTAATCTGTTATTACAATAGTCTCTTGTCTAAAAAGTAGGATATATATGTTTGTTGTTGATCGAACTGTCTGTGTCTTGATTCACGTCACTTATTAGCTGAATGAACTTAATGGTTAAAATACCGATATATGTAAAAGAAAAATTGGTCATTAGCTTCGTATTATGAAACTAAGCGAGTAATTTTAAAACGTTGAATATATTACATAAAGTGATAAAGTTTATCTATACTTATATGGCAGATAAGTTGTGCTATAACTATTTGTGATCGGATTCTCATCACAAATATATAGTTTTGAAGCTTTTGGTTTAAAATAAACTAGGGTGGAAGCTAGCCACAGCACGGGCTGCGGTGGTGATAATGCTTGGCATAGTATTGTGCTTGTCATGATTAAAGTGTGAATGTGTTGTTGAAGCTTTTAATCTGGTGGGTATATGCTGTATGTGTGATTGTGATTGTGATTGTGGGGTGTAAGAAGCAAGAAATGTATATGTCAATATTTCAAATTGTAACGTGACTGTCACAAGGGCACTCAAAGGGGAGAAAGAGACAGGCGACAATGTATAGCTAATGGAAGATGGAAAAGCTGAGGGCTACAGTTGAAGCTTCCAACAAAGTTTTAATAAGAGAGTGTGAAATGGGGTGGTTGAAAATATCTATGTCGACAATGGATCGAAGAGGTTCGTTGTTAATTGGGAACTAGAATTAATGGAGATCGACGTTTGTAAGAAGCAATGAATAAGTTCTAGCCAGATGTTTCTTTTAGATTTTATTGTCAAGAGTTTATAGAAGAATTTCTGCTAATGACATACATCATGGAAATCTATCCAAGATTGTTTCTGAGGTGCATATCCAAAATACTATGGGAAACAATCTCAGATATACCTCAAATGTCTCGTTTTGTAGTAGTTGAACGGAAAAGATTCAATGTACCGTAATTAACAAAATTTCTATATAACTTGATTCAGTTCATTTTCACTTGTGATCGAGAAATTTGCGAAAACGTGCACTAACCGGGAAATCATATCGAAACATGAATCCACAACTCTTGTACAAGTAAGAAGACGTATGTTCCTAGCTACCTAGTAATTGAAGTGTGTGTATGCAAAGTCCAACCAAGTTCCTAACAACCTAAAGTTACAAGACAGAAAAAAGAAAAGAGGGAGGTTGCTCTTGGTACGGCCAAGGAGTGAAGGAGACGGTCTCTTTCTCGCGGGTTTCATATTTTGAGTCTCTACCATCCAACAGAAAAAAGTGGAAAGCACAATATATTTACCATTTCGACAATGGGTTGTATAAGATGTCATGCATACACTGGCGGACTCAGCTAGGGACTAGTGCAGGCTGCCGCCCCCTGTAATTTTTATTTTTCTTCATTTTCTATAGTAAAAATGCTATATAATTAACTAACTTTCTTCTAGATTTGATGTTTACCCCCCCCCATTTTCAGCTTTATTTTAGTTAATATAAATATTTCGCTCCCATGTAATATAAATCTGGGTCCGCCACTGCATGCATATATAGTTTCTTGAAACTAAGTAAGACCGGTTAGAACTTGTAAACGTCTATGTTTAGGCCAATCAAACTAAGTTTGGTTTTACTAAGAAACCGATCTATCACAATGTTCACCGGTTTTCATACTCGCGTCAATACTTAGTAAGTTTAAAATAAATAGATGTTTGAGTGGCAACTATTCATGGTATTTTGATCATGCATGTATTTAAGTACAAGACAGTTTTAATTGTTTCATCACCTTAATTTTACGTTCACATCATTTCACAGTCAATTTCTTACTGCTTTGTACTTATATATGTTATCGAAATGATGAAGAATACAAGGGAAAATGTGTTGAAAATTGAACGCGAGGGGAACTGTTGCCAACAAACCTACTGAGAACGTCATTTGCATTACTAAAACACATCTCCAATTAGATAATTCATATTAAACAAAACCAAGAATGATAAACGAGGCAGAGATAATTGGAAGAAAACAAAACAGGTTTTGGCATATGTAGCAACAGAAGGTTCAACAAATGAGCCAATCAATCAAAGAAGTTAGATTTTTATAGGTGGTGGAATACTGGAATCTGTTCGCCCTAGGAAGATACCAATCTTGCAATAGTAGTCAAAAAGTGCGGGATTTTCCAAAGCCATACGTCCAATCAAATTTGATAGCCTTACTGAAAGGGATTTTGCTTACTTAGTTAAGTCTTTCTAATAACTTGGTTATTAATCCACGATGATTTCGAATCCTAATTTGTCTCGCTTGGCTGAAACTACGTAGATATCGCATTCCATGAAATTGAGGGAGAGATTGAGATTCAAGGATTTCACAGAATACGTGTGCATGACCAAGCTAGGCCGGGACAAACTTTGATACGGAGATAAGACAGCTCCGACTTCTGCGGAGTGTTTGAAAGGGTGTCAGGTTGCCGAGGTTGTTTCGTGATGGTGGCAGCGGTGAGCTTCAAGCGCCTTAGACCGTGTGGTGGCAGAATGACAACGCCGTGCTCAAGAGGCGGAGTCGGGGTCCAGACAAAGGTGCTTCATTGGCTCCAGTGGTGAAAGGAGCATAATTATACATTATTTATATCATACTTCCCTATATTATTTTCCTTGCTAGATTAGTCTTTTCTAGTTGTATACTTTATTCATTCCTTTTTTAGGTTTTTCATAGCAACTAAAAAGGAAAAAAAAAGTAAAAAAGAGATTGAAAGACAAATTCGGGTAATTTGCCTATGCATATAAGTGGACTTTGACAAATCACTAAGAGCAAATGCACCCGTTGGGAAAGGACAATTGCTTATTCGCCAATTGAATTGCCCCTGCTAATTTACTATTCATCTAATATTGGCAATTGCCTTTCTTTTGTCAATGCACCCATTGAAGGCAATTGGACTGCTAATTCACTATTTCATATTTCAATTTAAATAATATACTAATTAAAAATGTTAAACTTATAAGTGTTTTAATTAAAAATCAAGTTAGTCTTAATATATTAATTATATATTTAATTGATAATCAAATATTGTTTTTGGAAAATCAAAAAATTATATACAAGTAGATATGCTCATAATTCTTACATCCTCTTTTTCCTGTTCAAATTGTATAACTCTCTTAGAGTGAGCAGCAATTTCCATGTTTCTTTGCCTCACTAACTCAACAAAATCTTGCGTTGACTCGGCCATAGATTTAATAGAAAAAGCCATACTTTCAGCAACATCTTTATCTTTTTTTTCATTTCCTCATTGCTTCTTTGGCTCTCTTTTGCCCCATTGGCCTCGGCATAGAGGTAATTGGTGTCTCTAAAACAACATCATCATCCAAATCAATTGGAGACTCGTTTTCGGTGTCCTTTGACGGTGGCGGTGGTTGGGAATTTTTTGGTATATCGACAAAGGTAGGGTGATGCTTAACTTTTTCCCAACAAGCCCATTTTTCAAATTTCTTGGGATGGTTTTTCATGCACTACCAGAAAAGGCGTCATAGCCGACGACGCCATCTCGTCGGCCGTTTCCATTAATTCGTCGGCTATAGTCATAGCCGACGAAGTATCGTCGGCTATTATCTCGTCGGGATTGCTCCGTCGGCTATAGTATAGCCGACGACACACGGGGTAAGTCGTCGGCTTATGAAACACCAGGTATAGCCGACGAAAAAAGCGTCGTCGGCTATACTTCGAACATTGCCGACGAGAAGATCGTCGGCTTTAAAAATTACGTAACTGCCCCTAACCCGAAGTATAGCCGACGACACTATCGTCGGCCATAACAATCGCCGGTACCAGGAACGGCTTTTTTTTGCCTGAAGCCGGGAGGGTATAGCCGACGACATATGGTAAACATCGTCGGCTATAGCCCTTATAGCCGACGAAATTTGGTAAAAATCGTCGGCTATAACTGTTATAGCCGACGAAATAATGCCAATATCGTCGGCTATAACCCCTAAATATTTAAAAAAATTAAAAAATTTAACTCGGGCCCAATTTCTCTTCGTCTTCGGGGGCTGCAGAAAATGCACAAACAAACATCCAAATATCCAACAAATATCCACATCAATCCATCCCTAATATCCTACATACTGTACAAATTAACCCACTATATCTACTCATCATCACCCCCTAAACGCGTAGCGTCGTCGACCGGATCGTTCGAGTTCCGGTGGCTATGACTGTCCTGATCGGCTGGCGTACTCCGATGCGGGGGGGGAGTGGGGACGACGAACTGGGGCATCTGTGGCGGAGGCGGGGGCTGGAGTCCAGCCTGCTGGGCCTCCCAAGACTGCTGCATCCATCGGTACATCTCCGCCACAGATGCGTCTCTGGCCTGCTGCGCCGAAGCCTCCGCAGCCCTCGCCAACTCCGCCTGCTGGAGCGCCTCCACCGCCCTCGCCAACTCCGCCTGAGTCCTCTGCAGCTGCGTCTGCAAGTCTCCTCTCGTCGAAGCCGCACGCTGCGTGCTGGGATTGGCCGGCGTGAACTTGAGAACCCCATCTCCCGCCGCGCCTAGGCCTCTCTGGTAGAAGTAGTTGTTCCCCGTCCCTACCGCCGCGTGCATGATCTGAGAGGCCAAGCGCGGCTCAAGGGTGTCGATCGTGGAGGCAAACTCCGCGATCGCCTCGTCGGACGCCCCGTCTCCCAGAGTGTCTCGCGCGATCCCGAAGGTGATCGCGTCGGTCTCCGCATCTATTTCCGCCTAATTGACAAGAAAATATAATAAACGAATTAAAAAATATATATATAAATTAATTTCATGAAACACTTTTATTGAAGATGGACGAATACTTACCACTTGGTCGGGACGCCCCGGATACATCTGCGCATGAATCCACGACAACGGCCTCAGCGGTCGGTCCCTCCTCGCCATCTCTGCCCACTGCCTCCAGGAGCGGGCGCCGCCGTGGTGGGGGTGCTCGTTCCTCCTGCGGTTGTCGCTGTTCGTCCGCGAGATTTTCTGTATTATAACAACAAACATATAAACGCAAATATAAATTAGTAACTAAATTAAAATATTAGGAACTAACCAAAATAAAATTAATAACTAATTTAGTTACTAACTAATTTAATTTAATTAGTAACTACTTAACTAACTAATTTAATTAGTAACTACTTAACTAACTAATTTAATTTAGTAACTAACTAACTTACTAACTACCTAATTTTATTTAATTTAATTTGATTTAATTTAGTAACGAACTAACTAACTATGTAACTAACCAACTGACTTAATTTAATAACTAATAACTAACTAACTAACTAATTAATTGAATTAAGTAACTACATAATTTAATTATTAAATAACATTAAAAAGTTATATACTACCAGGCTAAACTTTCTTACCGAGACCCTGTCGCTCCCGAAGTAGGCTACCAGCCATAGCCACTCGTACTCCCTGTACCGGAACTCGTGGGGGGTTGCAGCTCGCCCCAAGCGCTGCTCCACATGGTACGTCCTGTAGTGCGTGGACAGCTCGTTCTTCCACTCGGAGTACCTATATTAACAGAACACAACTGTTAGATATATTCGTACACTGCCAATAAATATATTTATACAAAAAAAAGCAAAACACATAACCTGTTCTTCAGCTGCTCGTCTCTCCACCAGTCCAAGGTAGGATGGACTCTAAACCATTGCTGCAACATTATAAATTAATTAGAAAATATTTTTATATAGTTATAAGGACTGAATTCATAATTGTTTATTTTCTATAATAAAAATCATATTTAACTCACCGACAGTGCATTGTACACTCGCGCCTTGATCTCATCGGGCACAGAGCCCCAGTCGGGCCACAACAGTGGGACCCTGTCCCGCACGAGCATGCCCGTCGCGTTGATGTACTTGGTGGTGGTGTCTCTCCGCTCAATCGGGCGTCCATCCTCACCGGGACCGGGCAGGATCTCTCTGATCCCACCGGCCAGCTCCCTCTCCAGGGTCGACATGTTCGCTGGCCCTCTGGTCCGTCTCGTCCCCGCGGGTTTATTGACGAGGACGCCTGTTAAAATGAACACATAGTTAAATAATTATTTAAACTAACTAATTAAATAATTAATTAAACAATCTAAATAATTAATTAAACTAACCAATTACCTGCGTCGTTGTACTGCTTGTCCTTCTCACGAACGGCCCACAGGCCGCGGCAGTCCTCTGAGTCGAAAGGACTGTAGAAGTAGGCCTCCTCCCAGGGAATCTCGTGAGGCCGGTCGTGCCTCCAAATCTGCCTCCCCCTGGCGTCGTACTCAGGGATGGCAGGGAGGAACTGGACCATGTACATCCCCGATGGCGGAGACATACGGGGCGTGGACCCTGAGGGGCCTGCTCCCCCTGACGGTGGGCCCCGTAGCTGTGGACGCTGTCGCTGTGGGGGGACAGGGAGCATCTCTGGAGGGTCCAGATCGGCGCGCGGTGGGGTCGGCTGCCGATCCTGGAACAGTGCTGAAGTGCACTGGGGTCTGGTGGCTCTGCGTCCTCCTCCGACACTCGAGTCAGGGCCCGCTCCCGTCGACTCATACGAGGAGCCCCCACGTGGATCGCTCGGCGTCAATCCCATCAACGTCTCCTCTCGTCGACTCAAAGGCCGGCCTAGGCCCCGACGACCGCTGGATCCGCTCCCCCCACGGCTGGATCCTGCCTGAGCGTCGGGGTCGCTCTCGGTCCGTCTGCCAAGCCATCGGTCTACAAAGCGCCGGTTTCCTGCACAATTAGTATATAAATTCCATAAATTGCACAAAAATTCCACAAAACAAAATTAAAAACAGCATTCAATGTATATATACCTAATTATATATATACGTACCTAAATATATTTATACCTAATTATATATATATATATTCCGAAATATAACACAAAATTCCTTAAATTTCACAAAAAAATAAAAAACTTTTTTAAATATATATACACCTAATTATATATATACATAACTATATTTATACCTAATTATATATATATATATATATTCCGAAAAATATATATATATATATCGTCATAAAAATGAAAAAAAATATTTATACCTAATTATATATAAATTAGTATATAATGGGCATACTAGTATATAAATTCAACAAAATTCCACAATTAGTATATAAAAACCGTAAATTTAACAAAAAATCCACAAAATTAGTATATAAATTCCACAAAATTAACAAATTTAACAAAAAATCCACACAATTCCATAAATTTCACAAAAACCCTAAATTCCACAAAAAATTCACAAAAACCCTAAAATTCACAAAATTCGACAAAATTAATAAAAACCGTAAATGAGGCTCGATCGGGACTACCTGACATGGTGGTGCAGTCTGGACGAGGACCGGTGGTGCGGTGCGGCGGCGACGGCGACGGCGACAGGGGCGGCTGCGGCAGGGGCAGCTGCGGCTACGGGCGGCTGCAGTAGGGGCGGCAGGGGCGGGCAGGGGCGGCTGCGGCAGGGGCGGGTAGGGGCGGCTGCGGCAGGGGCGGGTAGGGCGGCTCGGGGCGGCTCCGGCAGCGGCTTTCGGGTCGGGGAGGGCTCGGGAAGGAGGGGGCCGGGGCGGGGAGGTATCGGGTGGGGCCGGGGAGGGTCGATCGGCGTCGGGGAGGCTCCGTCGTGGTCGGTCGGCGTCGGGGAGGGGCGGGCGGCTGCAGCAGGTGGGGATTTAGGGATTTAGGGTTAGCAGAAAATGAGGGAGGCGCGCTCTGTTTCGGTTTAAATCGAAGGACTATAGCCGACGATCTAATTTTAATTCGTCGGCTATAGTCATAGCCGACGAAATTCGTCGGCTATACTCTTACGGGCCGGGCCAAAATCCGGGCCGGGCCGGAGTTGGGCTTTGCGGGCCGATTATAGCCGACGAAGTTAAGTATCTCGTCGGCTATAATATGAATGTCGTCGGCTATACTATGAATCTCGTCGGCTATAATATGAATCTCGTCGGCTATACTATAAGCTCTCACCAGCCGTCAGATCTCGCCCATCCAACGGCGGACAATGAAACGGCGCGGATCGCAAGAGTTTAGCCGACGAAGTTAAGTATTTCGTCGGCTATTCCCTGGTCAACTTTTGGTCAAACCTCGAAACGCTTTAAAACGGCAATTGGCCCGTCTAAATGACGTTTTTTGGCCTTACCTTCAACAGAGAATAGTTTCAAATCGATGCGACGCAACTAACCGTATAAAAATTTTCCTCCAAAAATTTACCGACCGTCAGGCTACCCATAGGAAAACGGAAGTAAAAAACACCTAATCGCAACATTCGGCACACAGATTTTGTCGGAATCTTCCCATTTTTCAACCGTAGTCGTATTTCAATATTTCGGTCGTATCTTATTTCACGACACTTTTGCATTTGAACGGTCTACGTATAGCAACTATTTGAAACTATACATTCACTTAAACACTTAGTAAATAAGTTAAGGAATATTAGTGCATATGTTCCGATTTCGAATCTAAAAGTTTGGAAAATCTATTCCAACCGTCAGATATCACCGTTAAGCTTAAATACATGTAGGAAAAAAAATCCAACTACATCTGACAACGTTAAAGGCTCGATCGGGACGGTCAAACTGCATGGTCAAACCTCGAAACGCTTTAAAACGGCAATTGGCCCATCTAAATGACGTTTTTTGGCCTGACCTTCAACAGAGAATAGTTTCAAATCGATGCGACGCAACTAACCGTATAAAAATTTTCCTCCAAAAATTTACCGACCGTCAGGCTACCCATAGGAAAACGGAAGTAAAAAACACCTAATCGCAACATTCGGCACACAGATTTTGTCGGAATCTTCCCATTTTTCAACCGTAGTCGTATTTCCATATTTCGGTCGTATCTTATTTCACGACACTTTTGCATTTGAACGGTCTACGTATGGTTTCGGTCAATATACTTTAGCCGACGACTTGCAAGTCGTCGGCTACAGTATGGGCATTATAGCCGACGAATTGCAAGTCGTCGGCTAAAGTATGGGCATTATAGCCGACGAATTATGGTCCATTTCGTCGGCTATAATTCTGATCTTTCTGAAAATTTGCCATTTAGGGCCTGAAAATTGCCTATTTCACCTGATAAATTCCTAAACATAACACAAACAATTCAATACAATTTCCCATAAACTCGGAAAACGGTAATTAAGGACAAAAATGTATTCATGCATGCACCATCGTACACAAATACATACATAAATAGTATACTAAGGATGATAATCAGAATCATCCTCATCACTTGAGTCAGACGTAGTATAGTAGTTAATATCTGGCAACCGGTGCTCGTACTCGTCGTCTAAGTCATCGTCGGGCTGATATAGACGATTCGGATTAACATCATACATGGGCACCTGACCCCTAGGAAGTCGGACCACTCTGCCCGGCGTCACATTATTATCGCGGATGGTGGAGGATTCCGGAATGTCGCCGGCGTCCGGCTCTTGGTATGCGGTCGCTTCTTGACACTCTGTGCTCACACCAAGTGTGGTAGCACTGTATATGTCTCGCTGAGACACATGGTTAACTACCTTCCACGTGCCTTTGTTCAAAGGATCGTCAAGATAAAAGACCTTTTTGGCCGCTGTGGCGAAAACAAAGGGGTCGTCTTCATACACACTAGTGGCGGTATTCACCGAAAGTATGCCGTACTGATCGATCCGTATGCGGTGCGGCCTAGTATCAAACCATCGACACTTGAACAAGTGGACTTTCATGCGGTTCCCATAAATGAGTTCAACAACTGACTGTAGGACACCGTAAAAATCCACGCCCCCCTCTGCACCATCGACCATCACCCCACAATTCTGTGTTTTGCGTTCCCCGTCTCTAGCTTCACATATATACTTAACGCCGTTGACATCACACATTGGGCGGACTGTGGAAGATATCGGCTTCATCGACAACAGCCTCAATTCCTCTGAGTAATTTGTATGACCACCCCTCGCAGCCACTTGCATCAGCTGAAAAATATAACTCAAATCACTCGGTGTGTTTATGATTAAAGAATAGGGAACTGTAAAAGAAAGCCATCTAATATATATATTTATACACTTACCCATTGTGGAAAATAGTCTGCAAACGTCGTGTTGTGGTACTCGACATCACCGCGAACTTCCTTGCTGTGAAGATGGTGACGTTTCCAATATTGTACCTCCGGACAGTTTATTAGAACCCACCAGTGGGCAATCCTTACCTCATGGTCAGGCAACTTGTCCACACCCTTTTTCTTGAAGCTTCCGTATGGTACAACAGAGTTGGCGACGATAGATAGGTTGAACTCGGGGTCATCTCGACTTGGATGTTGTGGGGGGTCCTCCATCGCTCCCAAGTACAACTTGGCGTACGTTACACACTCATGCGCAATGTAAGCTTCAGCAATACACCCCTCAGGCGCAGATTTATTGTGCACATATTTCTTGTAGTCTCCAAGTTGTCTGCAAGGTTAACAAGTGCGTGTTAAGAGCATGCAACTTTTATTTAAAAACATGTATAAATCAAATTTATGAATAACATGTACCTTTCGATGGGATACATCCAAGTGTAGTGTACGGGACCGGTAAGCAACAATTGTTGGGGAAGATGGATCATCAGGTGAGGCATGATGTCAAAGAAGTTTGGGGGAAATATCCTCTCGAACTTGCACAAGATAAAAACGATTTCCTCATGCATTCTCATGAGGTCTGATTTTCTAACTTCTCTAGCGCATAACTTCTGGAAGAATCTTGACAACGCCACCAACGGCTCAACCACTTCATCCTCCAAGTACGCTCGAATGAAAATAGGGAAGAGGCGTTGAAGCAGTACATGGCAGTCGTGACTCTTCAATCCGTACATCTTGTTGTCTCGGTAGTTAACACACTTGCTTATGTTACCCGCATAGCCATAAGGATACCTGCATAGCCATTAACAACAGTTAGATTTCATGCATATATAGTCGTCCAACAACAGATGGATTCTTTAGGGAATACATGCCTAATTAATAAAAAGTTACCTGACATTACTCAGCCATCCAAAGATTTCATGTTTCTGGTCCCTGGTGACGGTGTAAGGAGCTTGGGGCATTTTGCTCCTGCCCTCTCTCAACCACAAATGGTCCCGCAGTCCCATATTTCTCAGATCAACGCGTGCCTTGGGGGTGTCTTTTGTTTTCTTCTCCCAATTCAAAACTGTGCCAACCACGGCTTCACCCACGTTCTTCTCTATATGCATGACATCCAGGTAGTATCTGGTAGCCAACCTGGCCCAATAAGGAAGTTCCCATAAGATGCTCTTGTGTGACCAGAACCTATACCGATCCGGCCTCTCTGGAATCGTGCGCAACACATCGGGATGATTGCTAAGCGGACCAAAGTCATACTCATTCAACACTGCCAATATTTCCTCCCCTGTCCATTGCTCCGGTGCCCAGCCCCTTTCTTCAGTCCCATCAAAAGCCTGTGCATCGTCCCTAAATGGATGGTCATGCGGAAGCCAACGACGGTGACGCATCTGGACAATCTTGCTGCAATGAGGACTGGAGCAATCAACAGTCATGCACTCTGAACAAGCCCTGTAACCCCTGGTGACGCTGCCCGACAACATACCCCTCCCAGGAAAGTCACTGATCGTGCCAACAAGCATGGCATGCATCCGGAACATCTCATTTTTGAACCGGTCGTAGACCAGGTGGCCGTTCAGACTCAAGTACCGAAGCTCCTCAATTACGGGTCTGAAATACACATCGAGACACTTTCCCGGATAACCTGGGCCTGGAATCAACAATGTGAGCATGTTATATTCCTTCTTCATGCACATCCACGGTGGAAAGTTGTACGGAATCAAAATAACTGGCCACACACTGTACTGAAGCTCTTTCTTGCCAAAAGGGTTGAAACCGTCGGATGATAGCCCTAGCCAAACATTTCGAACCTCTGATGCAAATTCGGGAAACTCCAACACGTTCTTCTTCCAAGCCTCTCCGTCGGCGGGATGTCTAAGGGTGTCATCGTCAGGCACATTCCTCTCAGCCCACCATCTCATAGCTTCGGCCGTGAAAGCACACATGAACAACCGCTCAAGCCTATCAATCAGCGGGAAGTACCGAAGTATCTTCACAGCTTTCTTGTTCCCTTTAGGAGTGAACTTATACCGCTCTGTATTGCATAATGGGCAGTATTCAAGATCTGCAAGTCCTTCCCCGTAAAACAGAACGCAATCGTATCTGCATGCATGAATCTTGATGTAGGAAAGGCCGAGATCTTTAAGGATATGTCGCACCTTATGATGACTGGTAGGAAGCCGATGTCCGGGGGGCATCGCCCCACCCCATAGCCGAAGCCAATCATCAACCGATTTGACAGTGCCTTTGTTCTCCGTTTTGATCTTCATCACTCCCATGACAGATTCAAGGACAGTCTTACTGCATCCGGGGTACAACGGAGTCTGTTGCAATGCGATCAGGTTGTTGTACTTTTCCATACCACTTGTGTTGACCGGAGATCGGGGTAATGGCTCGAGTGGCTCAATATCAGGGAAACACTCCATCTCCGGAGGTGGGAGTTGCACATCTGGTGCTTCCTCAAAGACACCGCTCTCACGAGGAAACATATCGTTGATCCAGTTCGTTGTCGGATCATTGGAGGAACTCCCTCTCTCGGCAAATTGTCCATGATCATGACGACCCGCAAACTCTGGTTCACCGTGATAAATCCAATTAGTGTATAGGACCCAAAATCCATATCTAGCCAGGTGTTGCTCCACTGTCTCTATGGAAAACCGGTGTCGTGGGGTGGCACACTTGCACTTTTTACACGGACAATAATGAAGTGTAGTGTCTCCACAGTTAGCCATCACAAAATCCAGGAAACTCCTAACTCCATCATGATACGCCTGATCCCATCTTCCAAGGGTAATCCAACTCTTGTCCATCCTGTAAATTCAAGAAATAAATATAGCTATATATAGATATGTATATATGCACGTACTACGTACGTACTAATTAATTAAAAAATTCATCATTACACACACACACATATATATATATATATATACACATGCATCCCTAAATTAATTAAAACATCGTCAATCTCCCTAATTAATTAAACACAATGTATGTTTTATATATACCAACAATATATTTTTAATTACAATTAAATTAATTAATATATATACATTTTTTCATCAATTTCATCTAAAATCACCTATAAATCAACATTAATCAATCACTAATCTTCAACAAAACTTCAATTCTATCTAACCAATACAACATATATATCAACCCATTAATAATCTCATCTCAACACATATATATATATATATATATATATATATATATCAAATTAATCACACATTTATTCTAATTAAACTCTAAATTAATACACCTCTGCATATAACCAACTAAATCAACACACACAGCAATATACGTACCTTTCAAGCTTATGGCCGAGGTTTTGGACGATTTCAGAGCGTTTTGGACGATTTCATCGACGAATGAGCTCCCTGATGCAGAAGGTAGATCTGATATAAGAGTTATAGCCGACGAATACCCCCCTCGTCGGCTATAACAAAAACTTTTCGTCGGCTATAACTCTTATAGCCGACGAATACCATACTCGTCGGCTATAACTAAAAACGTTTCGTCGGCTATAGTTATAGCCGACGAGTTGTCGGCAGTCGTCGGCTATAATATTATAGCCGACGATGTGGCCGACGAAATAGTAGTTCGTCGGCTATAAGGGGTTATAGCCGACGAGGTACTATTTCGTCGGCCGTTTTTTCCCATATCGTCGGCTATAACCCCTTTTCTGGTAGTGATGTATAAAGTTTGAGCTTGATTCATCTAAACAAGTAGAATAAAAGTAATTAAAATCTACAATATAATTCAAATATTAGATAGAGATATATTTGACTTAAATTCATAATTAAAATAATATTATAATAATTAATATTGGCAAAAAAAAATTACCTCATCCATCAAGTTGGTGCCACTTGCAATATTATCTCTTACTTTAACTTGTGCATTATGCCAATCTTTGAGCTCTTTTTTCAACCCCCGAAATTGAGAAGCACAACCTTGAGCAGTTCGGCTTGTCGGCGGGCCTTGCCAATTTTCAACATAATCGGCAAGAATCTTTTCCCATAACCTTGAAGAAGTTATACTTTTTCCGATGATTGGACAAACGGTTACACGCGCCCATGAATCGCACAATTGAATTTTCTCATCATCTTGCCAATTGGTGTTTGACTCTCCCATGGTTGGATGAGATAGGAAGAAATGAGGAAATTGATAGAGGAAGAAGATGAGAAGGGGGTAGATGTTATGAAAATATATGTGAAGTGATTAAGGTAAACTATTTGTAGAAATTGGAGGATAAATTGAAGAGGTAGAAGATGAGGAGGTAAAACTATCAAAAAAAATTGTGTGTGAAGTTATAGGAAGAGGATGGGTATTTATAGAAATTGGTGGAGTTTTTTATTTTATTTTTTTATTTACAAAATAAATACAGTTGTAAACATAAAGAAAAAAAAATATTGTTGTTATTTAATCACAGCCGTATGATTTTAATCTAATGGCTACAATTAAGTAGCCGTTGAAAACAATCAGTTGGGTAGCTTTCAGAAAAGAGCCGTTTGCTTTTAAAATGTGTGGGCCCCAGTCAAATCAGTCGGGTAAAACATTAGGCAAAAATTGCCCACCCAACTGCCTAAGCAATTTCCTATGTGGTAGGTCCTACTAATTGCCTTAACAATTTCCAACTGGTGCATTAATTTTTTGGTTGAATTAATGGGCCCCCACATTAATTGGTCACCCAATTAAGTCACGGGTGCATTTGCCCTAAGAGCAACTTGGGACAAAACAAATTATAGGCCTTACATGTATGAAAAGCTGCGGGAGCCTGCTTTTCGGAACTTATGACGGTTTGTCGATACAAAATTAACCTTTGCCCGACTTAGTACAAGAAAGTTTGTCTGCGTGTAAATCTAAACCTTGAAGGGAATTTGTGTTCCAAAGCCCAAATCATACTGAGAGGCTTAGGGAGGACGTTGTACTTCATGTCCCGACTTATTATACCGATGTGGCGCAGATGATGATGAATTAGATGAGGTGGCCCACTTCCATTGGTCCTATATATGTGCATCAATCATAATGTTCAAAGGAAACCTGAATCAAGAAGGATTGGTGGAAGAAAGTCTATATAAAATAAAATCTCTACGCCCTACATCATCCATCTTCCTTTCCTCTGCTTCTCTCTCCTTGTCTTTGTTCTTCTATATTTTATGAGAAAATTGACTGTGTTCAAGGAGAAAAGATAATAGGGAGAACTGTGTGTTTATTGATTGATAGAGAGTCCTTTACATAGGCATTACAATAAGTATCCCGATAAATTAGGGATTCCTTATCTATTACAGAATCAACTATACTAGTCTAATTAGGTCAAGACACATCAAGGAAGTTACGGAAATAACATTCCTACAACACTCCCCCTTGTGTCGAGCGCCTAATGTCTTCATGGTACTTACCATGTTGCCTCACTAAAACCTTGCTAGCAAAACAAAAACCTCTTGGGTAAAAATAAAATGCTTGGACGAAGGGAAAAGAGCACAACACACCGACACTACACTTGTGAATAACATGTGATGTAGACTCCCCCTGAAGTCTAACAAACTTAGAGCTCTGATATATGGCGCATGCCTAGGCTCTTCACATGTTTCACATGCATAGATTTTCCCAAAGACTTGGTAAAAAAATCTGCAACATTTGCGTCTGAACTCACTTGATTAACTTGGATGTTCAGAAATTTCTGTTGTTGCACATTGTAAAAGAACTTGGGCGATATATGCTTAGTGTTATCACCTTTGATAAAACCCAACTTTATCTGCTCAATGCAGGCAACATTATCTTCATAGATACACGTAGGTTTATCGGTGGTAGACATTAGTCCACACAAATCACGAATATGGTGAATAACTGACCTTAGCCAGACACATTCTCTAACAGCCTCATGGAGGGCAATGATCTCTGCCTGATTCGATGAAGTAGCAACCAAAGTTTGTTTGGTTGATCTCCAGGATATCGCTGTATTTCCCATGGTAAAAACATAACCAGTTTGGGAACGAGCACAATACGGGTCAGAGAGATACCCAGCATCTGCAAAACCAACTAACACGTTGTTGGAAGTCTTTGAGTAAGGAAGACGTCCACAGAAGGGCACATTTGAATGGTCGGACGCGTCGCCATCATCATCCTCCACGCCGCCGGCGCTAGCAACAGTACCACGGCGTACGATGGCACTGCCGAGGCGGCCGAAAACGTTGGTGTGAGGAGGGTGATTGGCGGGATTTTCTCTCTCTGTGCTGAAGGGATAGAACAGTCTCAAGTCAATGGAACCTTTCAAGTAACGAAACAAATGCTTGATACCGTTCCAATGACGATGCATAGGCGCTGAGCTAAATATAGCTAGTAAGTTCACAGTGAAAACAATGTCTGGTCTAGTGCACTGTGCCAAATACAAAAGTGCCACAATCGCACTTAAGTATGGGTACTCAGCACCAAGAATCTCTTCTTCATCCTCTTTGGGACGGAATGGATCCTTGTTTATGTCCAGACTACGAACAACCATGGGAGTAGACAACGGCGTACATGTATCCATGTTGAAACGCCTGAGCATCTTCTGTGTATAAGCAGACTGGTGAACCAGAATACCTTTGGTTCTATGTTCTAACTCAAGTCCTAAACAGAACTTAGTTTTCCCAAGATCCTTCATCTCGAACTCAGATTTCAAGAATGAAACTGTCTCTTCAATCTCACTTGAAGTACCGATGACATTCATGTCATCAACATAGACAGCTACAATAGCAAATCTAGAGTCGGTCTTTCTAATGAACACGCATGGGCATAACTCATCGTTCTTGTAACCCCTCCGAATCAAGTATTCACGTAGGCGATTGTACCACATCCTTCCGGATTGTTTAAGTCCATACAGTGAACGTTGCAGCTTAACTGCATAAGCACTCCGTGGTTTAGAGTCTTTTGATTCGGGCACATGAATTCCTTCAGGAACTCTCATGTAGATATCGGTATCTAGATCCCCATATAGATATGTTGTAACTACATCCATCAGTTACATACTCAGTTTTTCAGACACTACTAAACTGATCAAGTAGCGGAAAGTAATGATGTCTGTTTCTGTACAAACCCGTAGGCCTGGCAGAAGCACAATAATAAAGCTATAAAGAACACAGCGAGTATAGTGGTTCACCGTGCCATCGGAGGGCACGGGTACGTCCACATGGAATCCAGTAGGAATAGCCAATAAGCCATCGGGTTACAAGGATGGAGTGCCTTGGATCCAAGATCCTTTGTACTAAAGGGGAAGCCTCCTATTTATAGGGAAGGAAGGCTCCCTCCTCTACAATGTTTCCAATGTGGGATGCTTACTACACTATTACATAATTCCCTACTCACGAAGCCACTTCAGGCGCCCGGTGGCACTGCTTCCGAGTGCGGCACTGGTGATGTGGAACAATGGAGATGTAGCCGGGGTGCTGGTCTACCCGCTAGATGCCGGAAGTATGACCTATGATGCCGGTTGCACGGTCCACGAGGTCACCGAACATGCTTGGCGGTGTACCATATATACTGTCAACAAGTCCCCCAAGTTCCCGAGTAAGAGTGCAATCTTACTTGGGGAGTTAATCATCATGTGCCGCCAAGCGTAGGTGGTGACCGAGTCATCCCTACTACCACCAGTCCCCCAAGTCCCCCAGTGAGATTGGGCTCTTACCGGGCGTTCGAATGTCGAGTCCCACCCCTCCGCTCGAGTGCTACTGAAGTGCCCCCAGTAGTAGTCCCCCAAGCTCGTGCTGGACATGCGACTTGGGTGGGAGTGATGAGGTGCCGGGCGTGATGAGATGCCCAAGGAGGATCCGGGTTTGACCGGTCCTGACTCGCTGAAGTCTAATCGGGCAGAGTTGGCGGAGCCGCTGCTGAACAGGACCGGGCCTGCTGAATCTGGGGTGACCCGCTGGCTGGGGTGACCCGCCGGATAGGACCGGGCCTGCTGAATCCGGGGTGACCCGCTGGAGGGGGTGACCCGCCGGATAGGACCGGTCGGCTGAATCCGGAGTGACCCGCTGGAGGGGGTGACCCGCCGGATAGGACCGGTCGGCTGAATCCGGGGTGACCCGCTGGAGGGGGTGACCCGCCGGATAGGACCGGTCGGCTGAATCCGGGGTGACCCGCTTGAGGGGGTGACCCGCCTGATAGGACCGGTCGGCTGAATCCGGGGTGACCCGCTTGAGGGGGTGACCCGCCTGATAGGACCAGTCGGCTGAATCCGGGGTGACCCGCCGGATAGGACCGGGCCTGCTGAATCCGGGGTGACCCGCTGGCTGGGGTGACCCGCCGGATAGGACTGGTCGGCTGAATCCTGGGTGACCCGTTGGCTGGGGTGACCCGCCGGATAGGACCGGGCCTGCTGAATCCGGGGTGACCCGCTGGAGGGGGTGACCCGCCGGATAGGACCGGTCGGCTGAATCCGGGGTGACCCGCTGGCTGGGGTGAACCGCCGGATAGGACCGATCGGCTGAATCTGGAGTGACCCGCTAGCTGGGGTGACCCACTGGCTATGACCGGGCCTGCTGAATCCAGGGTGACCCGCTGGCTGGGGTGACCCGCCGGATAGGACCGGTCGGCTGAATTCGGGGTGACCCGCTGGCTGGGGTGACCCGCCGGATAGGACCGGTCGGCTGAATCCGGGGTGACCCGCTGGCTGGGGTGACCCGCTGGCTAGGCCTGCTGAATCCGGGGTGACCCGCCGGATAGGACCGGTCGGCTAAATCCGGGGTGACCCGCTGGCTGGGGTGACCCGCCGGATAGGACCGGGCCTGCTGAATCCGGGATGACCCGCTGGAGGGGGTGACCTGCCGGATAAGACCGGGCCTGCTGAATCCGGGGTGACCCGCTGGAGGGGGTGACCCGCCGGATAGGACCGGTCGGCTGAATCCGGGGTGACCCGCTGGCTGGGGTGACCCGCCGGATAGGACCGGGCCTGCGGAATCCGGGGTGATCCGCTGGAGGGGGTGACCCGCCGGATAGGACCGGTCCGTGAACGGCCGAGGCTCTGGCGCAGCGGTACGGAACTGGGGATGGATCGGAGCACGGCGATTCCATCCGGGCACTCTGCCATCGGACGGATCGGGGAGCAAGGCGATTCCGTCCGGGCGCTCTGCCATCGGACGGATCAGGGAGCAAGGCGATTTCGTCCGGGCGCTCTGCCATCGGACGGATCGGGGAGCAAGGCGATTCAGTCCGGGCGTTCTGCCATCGGACGGATCGGGGAGCAAGGCGATTCCGTGACGCGATGCATACTGATGCGCGCACTGAGATGCGATGCATTCTGATATGATCGTGAATGTGGAGCGGGTTGAAACCCGGATGAATGCATGGGATGATGATGTGAGGACTCGACCGGTGGACTGCCATGTCGGAACGAGTCCCCCAGTACAGTTGCTGCCAACGGCAGGCCAGGAGTAGCCCGGTGACTCAGCCCAGCTTGTGCTGGAATAAGCGTGGGGTAAGACTACTAGCCTGCGGGGAGGCCTGTTGGTGCGTGGAATAAGCCAAAAGGTACCCCGGAGAGTGTTGCGGCTATGTTGAAGCGCCGGTTAACACTTGCTAGTTCTTCTCAGCTTTTGTTGGATAAGCGTTGAGGTAAATGTGCAGGTTTGTTAGCCTGCGGGGAGACTTGTTCTGTGTTAGAGAAACAATCTGCCCGGTGGGGTGGCGTTGAGATAACGAGTCTCGCCAAGTATCCCCAAATGTATCACAGTTCAGTGTGATGCAGGGTTTTTATCCTGCTGGACAAGAGTACATGTGTTAGATATAAACTCGCCCGGGTTTATAAAGCCCATGCGTTTCGAAGCCTTGAGTTGTTGCTGGCTCGTCCCCGGTTGAATGTTACATAACCGGTGGAATGCCATGGAGCCGATTGGATATTACACAACTGGTGAGAGCCATGGAGCCGGTTGGATATTACATAACCGGTGAGATAGCGCTGCTGTAATGCGATGCATAATGATATGTGCAGCACTGATAAGCGCATAATGATATGCGTGCAACGATGCATACTGATATGCGATGCATTGCAATGCTGAGATGATCAACCGATGCATAATGATATGTGCAGCACTGAGAAGCGCATAATGATATGCGTGCAACGATGCATACTGATATGCGATGCATTGCAATGCTGAGATGATCAACCGATGCATAATGATATGCGCAGCACTGATAAGAGCATAATGATATGCGTGCAACGATGCATACTGATATGTGATGCATTGCAATGCTGAGATGATCAACCGATGCATAATGATATACGCAGCACTGATAAGCGCATAATGATATGCGTGCAACGATGCATACTGATATGCGATGTATTGCAATGCTGAGATGATCAACCGATGTATAATGATATGCGCAGCACTGATAAGCGCATAATGACATGCGTGCAACGATGCATACTGATATGCGATGCATTGCAATGCTGAGATGATCAACCGATGCATAATGATATACGCTCGTGCTTTTATCACATGTCTAATTATCAATATTTCCCAACAGATTATGCACAGGTGAAGCATGCGTTGAGTAATAATAAATAAGTTAGAATACTTAGCTTTGGAGAAAGCTGCCGGGTGTTGGAATAGCATGCGGGAATGATTCCCGGGTTGTCCGGTGAATGTCTACGGGTGTAGAGAGCAGCTTGATTTTGCTGTTTGGAGCAGTGGGTGTCCAGAGAAGATTGCTGGGTGTCCAGAGAAGATTGCTGGGTGCCAAGAGAAGATTGCTGCAGCCCAATCTGCTGGAAACTGATCCGCTGGCCCAAGATACCCGGCCCAGCTCAGCCCTTTGACCGGTCCTGGGATTTGAATCCCTTCTTTCCCGCCAATTTCCTTTTCCTTCTGCTTCCGTTTCGCTTTCTCTTCTCGGCCGGCATCCCTCTCGGCCGGGGACTCTCTCTCTCGGCCGGGGTTCTCTCTCGCCCGGTGGCTCTCTCGGTCGGCATCCTCCTCGGCCGGCATCGCCTCTCCCGTCCGGGGTTCCCTCTCTCCTCGGCCGGACTCTCTCCCGCTCGGGGTTCTCTCTCGGCCGGTGGCTCACTCAGCCGGTGGCTCTCTCTCTCGGCCGGGGTCCCTCTCTCGCCCGGTGGTTCTCTCGGCCGACATCCTCCTCGGCCAGTGTCGCCTCTCCCGTCCGGGGTTCCCTCTCTCCTCGGCCGGACTCTCTCCCACTCGGGGTTCTCTCTCGGCCGGTGGCTCACTCGGCCGGTGGCTCTCTCTCTTGGCCGGGGTCCCTCTCTCGCCCGGAGATGAGCTGCCATGGTACCGGACCGGACCCTGCTAGAAGCTGCTGCACCGGGGGGACGAGCCACACCGGACCGGAGAGGGAGGAGCGCGGGCGGCTGGCGATCCTGCTGACCCACTGACCCGGGCGGGGTTGACTCGCTCAGCGTGCATGCGACCATGCTCGTGCTTACGAAGCCTACACCGGCCGATCGGGACTGCACCGCGAAGACGACCGCTCGACAGCCGGAGGTGAGCAGCACCGGACCGGAGGAGCCTGCCGCACCGGGAGGACGAAGCTGCACTGGACCGGAGGAGTCTGCCGCACCGGGAGGACGAAGCCGGGTTGACCCGTTGATTGGGCTACACGGACCGCTGACCGGTTTGACTGGGCAGGGTTGACCGGGCTGGGTTGCCTGCCGACTTGTCAGGCCTGCTGATAATATTGACTGGAGGCTGGGCTGCTTGCTGGCCTGGATGAAAATTGCTGAACCCGGGTGGAATAAAGGGTGGCCAGTCAATTATCCTGAACTGCTGCCTGGATAACACGACCAGTAGAGCATAATGAACTTTTTGTATAGGTTCCCACAGACGGCGCCAATTATTTCTGTACAAACCCGTAGGCCTGGCAGAAGCACAATAATAAAGCTATAAAGAACACAGCGAGTATAGTGGTTCACCGTGCCATCGGAGGGCACGGCTACGTCCACTTGGAATCCAGTAGGAATAGCCAATAAGCCATCAGGTTACAAGGATGGAGTGCCTTGGATCCAAGATCCTTTGTACTAAGGGGGAAGCCTCTTATTTATAGGGAAAGAAGGCTCCCTCCTCTACAGTGTTTCCAATGTGGGATGCTTACTACACTATTACATAATTCCCTACTCACGAAGCCACTTCAGGCGCCCGGTGGCACTGCTTCCGAGTGCGGCACCGGTGATGTGGAACAATGGAGATGTAGCCGGGGTGCTGGTCTACCCACTAGATGCCGGAAGTAGGACCTATGATGCCGGTTGCACGGTCCACGAGGTCGCCGAACATGCTTGGCGGTGTACCATACATACTGTCAACAATGTCCATTATGGAAGAATACGTCTCCTCGTAGTCAATACTAGGACGCTGTGAGAAGCCTTGCGCCACGAGTCTTGTCTTATATCGTAAGATCTCATGCTTCTCATTGCGCTTACGAACAAAGACCCACTTATGTCCGACAGGTTTAACGCCTTTAGGGATCAATTCAACAGATCCAAAGACTTGCCTTTTATCTAATGAGTCAAGTTCTGCCTGTATTGCTTCTTTCCACTTCGGCCAATCTGCTCTTTGTTGACATTCAGTCACTGAACGTGGTTCAACTTCGTCGTCATTGATGATCTCTTGTGCGACAGAATAAGCATATATATCATCGACATGTGTGGAGGCTCTATCCACTAAGAGACACGCGTTATTCAAACTGAGCGAGATTTCTTTGTTCTCTGGAGTCAACATTGGTTCTGTGTCATCCCACAGAAAAGATTTAGTTGACTCATGGATATAACTATAGTCAGAGACAATCTCATGCGATGGATTCGCATCGTCGATGATGAGCGGATTTTGTGCCTTCGCTAGCTTCTTTCGAGGGTTTTTATCTCGAGAATTCTTCGGTCTCCCCCTCTTCCTGGTGGGAACCGAGGCCGAAGCTGCTGCCCCTTCAAAGTCCATCAAGGCACCGTTACGATCTGATTCAGCAACAGCGACGACGTCCAACCTTGCCGGTACGTTTGCAACAGGTACGTGTGATCTTAAGGATATGCCGACGGCACTAGGTCTTAGGGCAACCAAACCGGTCCCATAATTCGGGACCTCCAACCTTGCCGGTACGTTTGCAACAGGTACGTGTGATCTTGTCACTTTCGCAATATCAGTGAAAGCGTCGGGCATTGATTATGCGACTTTCTGAAGATCGATAATGCGTTGCACTTCAAGCTCACTTTGAGCAGTGCGAGGATCATGAAGAGACAAATCGTTGGGGGCACACCATGTCAATTCCTGACATTCATTCGGAATGAGTGTATTCTTATCTCCCCCTAACGATGGGAAGTGTGTCTCTTCAAAGTGACAGTATGCGAATCGCGCAATAAATAGATCACCGGTGGTTGGTTATAAGTAGCGGATTATCGTTGGCGAGTCATAGCCAGTATAGATGCCTAAACGTCGTTATGGACCCATTTTGATACGCAATGGAGGCGTAATTGGCACATAAACTGCACAACCGAAAGTACATAAGTACGATAGATTGGGTTCAAAACCAGTTACCATCTGGTAGGCACTAAATGCATTGTTGGCAATGGGTCAGAAACGAATAAGCATCGCTGCATGCAGTATTGCATATCCCCAAGCAGAAACTGGCAAATTGGTTCCCATAACCAATGCCCCAGCCACTAGCTGGAGTCGCTGAATAGTGACTTCTGCAAGGCCGTTTTGAGAATGAACATGAGGAACAGGGTGCTCTACTTCAATCCCAATGGACATACAATAATCATCAAATGCTTTGGAGGTAAATTCGTCAGCATTATCCAACCTAATAGATTTGATAGGATGGTCAGGGTGGTTAGCCCGTAACTTAATGATTTGAGCTAAAAGCTTGGCGAATGCAGCATTTCTTGTAGACAACAACGCGACGTGTGACCAACGCGTCGACGCATCAACTAGCACCATAAAATACTTGAATGGGCCACATTCTGGTTTGATTGGTTCACAAATATCACCTTGGATTCGATGTAAGAATGGTATATTATCAGTTGAAGCTCTGGCGAATGAAGGACGAGCATGTAATTTAGCAAGCGAGCAAGCCTTACAGAATGAGCGATGGGCATTGGAAATTGTCGTTGTGGCATAAGAGGACACATGTGGTGACGCCCCATATCCCTGTGAAGGGTGGGATGGCACTACGTGAAGCGTAAAGGCCGCTTCCTCATCTGCCAGGTGCGCGGCCCCGAAACCCTGTGAAGGGGGGGGGGGGCGGGCGGGCGGTGGCGAGTGTGGCGTTAAGGCCACGACCTTGCGGGGAGCTTGGCTCCTGCCTACATCATGATGTTGAGTCGCGGTAAGAGGTTCTTCCAATCGCTTTTTCGACTTAAAAAATGGATGTCCATGGGAGTTCTTTAAAATCCGGATCATCATATCACGGCCAGGGTGGCCTAGTCGAGCATGTCAAAGCATATAATCATTAGTGTCACAAAAATTATCAGTGACAGCATATGATTCGAAGACACGGGCTGTAATGAGATATAAGTCATTGTCTTCAATGCACGGCATCTTCTCTAAGATACGACGGCGGCCGCGTTCTTGAGAAGTAATGCATAAGTATTCTTCACCATTCTCAGCATAGGTATCCAAGTGATAACCGTTGGCACAGATATCCTTAAACCTCAGCAGGGTTCGATTTGTTCTCGGCGCATAGAGAGCATCAATGACATTGATAACGGTACCATTTGGTAACATAAATTCAGTGGTTCCTCGCCCTTTGACAACCGGCGAGGTACCTATCAATGTTGTCATAGATGAACGATACGGCATTAAATCCGTAAATAACTGCCTATTCTTTAGAATAGTATGGGTAGTTCCACTATCAGCTAGACACTCAACTTCTCCACGAGACATCTACAAAGAGAAGAAAACTTGGGTTAGTTTCTCGGGAGAACAGTCTAATCACTACGCCGTAGGATAGAGAAAAAAAGGGGAATAAATCTCATCGAGTGTATCACATGGCATTTAGACATTATAACGTCAACTAAAGTCGGAAAATGCAAGGTTGAATGTTACATAACCAAGCAATCATCATCAGAAATAAAAACGAAACCGAGGTTGCGCACATTGTGGTGTTGAACACCTTTGGTAACTGGAATAAAACGAGGACAAGCCTCTTAGGATTGGTGTTAAAACACCTCTCGGGCTGCACACCAGCCGAAGCTGTGGATGTCAAAGACACATGGTGTCGTGGCACCAGAGTGTGGCGGATGCCGAGCCTACTTCACCTTAATGGGCCGATGGCGGCCTGTTCGCCTCCCTTTTTTTTTTTTTTATTTAGGGATTGAGCGTAGGTGGGATTATAAGTCCAAAATATAGAGCATATGTGACCCAAAGGTGGCATCACAAGAACCACGTGAGTTGTTAATACATGAACCTGATTGCATAAAAACATAAAATTTCTCAAAATATGGGAAAACAGAGAAATTTTATTAAGTGACAACTTGAATACATCAACTTCTAATTCCAAAATAAACAAACTAACAAGAGTCATAAAAACATGGCGAATGCCATTACAGTACTTGATAAACTAGAAAAGTCAAATACATATACTAATCAAAATCTGGGACATCAAGAGTTTGTGGTTGCGCCTTTGGAGAATCCACATGATGAGCATAATTTGCGTCAATCATCTCGTCCTCAGCATAATTGCTTTCTTCAGACAGAAACCTCTTGTACTTCTTGTAGGCATTTAGCATCTCCTTACTAGCTCGACAATTGCGATGGTAGTGTTTGGAGGAACCACACTTGTAGCACTGAGCAAATTGGGCATTCCGGTCATTGCTATGAGGTCTAGGAGGGTTTCGTACCGGCCCTAGACGCGGTCCGTGGCCGATTCGGCCTCCCCCTGAAGGTGGTGCGGCTACGCCACCTTCTCGCCTCCAAGTGTTGGAGCGTCGTGTCACTTTGTTTCCAGCATTCTGATGTCTTCCACGTATCGAATTGTACGGGGCATTGCGGCCTTTATTTTTCTGCTTTGAAGCCTTCCCATAATGAGCCTGTGGTGTTGGAATTGGTTTTGTACCAACATGTCTTTTGCTACTATTGAGCCTAATTTCAGAATTGCGCTCTTTTTTAGCCAATATTGCCATAAGGTCAGCGAATGTCCTGATTCTTCCTTCATCAACTGAGATTTTATATTGATGTCCAAGGACATCGTAGGCCATAGGGAATGTATTAAATGTCTTCTCCAGAAGATCTTTATCGGTTTTGATGACGCCAACCGTGCCAAGATCCGCCTGTAGACTAATCATATCCTGATTGTATTTGTCTACTTTGTCATAATCCGAGAAACGGATTTGTTCCCATTTAAGGGTGAGCTCTGGAAGAAGCATGTCATGAACATTGTTAAATCGCTGCTGGAGAGTGTCCCATAAAATTTTGGGATCTTTTACCGACAAATATTGTCGCTTCAGAGTCGGGTGAATATGGCGCCTCAAATACATGAGGGCCTGAGCCTTGGCATGGTCCCCAAAAGGGGTGGTGGCGGCTGCATCAGTTAGAAGGGCTGGAAAGCCTTTGCTTTGGAAAGCAATTTCAACATCGGAAACCCATCGATGGTAGTCTTTGTCTTGAAGTCCAAGATCTCAAAATCAGAGCGTGACGGTGACGACGACAACATCTACAAGAGAATAGAACGTTGAATTAGTATCACTTTAAACAGATACTATCAAGTATATATTGGAATTAGAAGGGATATATTCGGTCACATAAGTGATTTTTTTTTTTTTCGATGCAAAAGCATTATTATTTTTTTTTCTTTTGATGCATATGCCGGCGACATCATATCGCACCTTCAAACAATGGCGTACTCAGACATCCACATAAGCATCTCTTTTTCTTTTAATTCCCTTTCAACGTGATTCTCCCATGACCATCACCTAAAACTGCAACCGTAGGGGTGATGAATTCCCCATTCTAGGTCTCATCGGCGATTTAAGAATGGCCGGAATCGGAGTAGAAGAAAGCCTAATAGCACCCGATATAATATATCTATAGTTCAAAAGCAGGAACTTTTATAAAAAGTTTACCTTTTGATCAAAGGAACAAGAGCGTAAGGCTTGTTCTTCGACTCTTGTTTGGTTCTCGAGCCTCTTCCTACGCGAGTAATTTGGAGGTGCTATCTTGAAAAATTGATGGCGAGTGAACGTGTGGGAGAGCGAGCAGGCTAGCGAGCGGGCTTGCAGGCGGCCGTGCAAGGGCTGCGGCCTAGGAGAGACCGAGAAGGGGGGGGCGCACGGGTCCCGAGGAAGGAGATGCGGCCGACGGAAGGGATGGAGGAGGTGGAAAAAATTATTAGGGTTTTTCTAGGGCTCAGGGAGGTCACGTGCTGATAACGTGTTCAAGGAGAAACGATAATAGGGAGAACTGTGTGTTTACTGATTGATAGAGAGGCCTTTATATAGGCATTACAATAAGTATCCCGATAAATCAGGAATTCCTTATCTATTACAGAATCAACTATACTAGTCTAATTAGGTCAAGACACATCCAGGAAGTTACGGAAATAACCTTCCTACAACAGACTGAACATTATCTCACTTTTTTTATTTTTTAAGTTTCGGTATCTCACGTTTCCAAAATTTCAAAATGGTGTCTCACCTTTTAACCTTGACTTAACCTTAGTACCTAGAGCCGTTAAATCCCTAACGGAGTTTGTTATGTTGCAATTTCTGACCAATATACCCTTTTTCCTAAATAATACTGAAATTTTTTTTTTAATTTTTTTTTTTTTTTTACTTACTTACTTGCTTACTAAAACTTGCAAACTTTTGTTGCCAAAAATGTATTTGTTTAAGATCTGCAATCTGCATTTCTAGAATATAGATACCTTTTGTAAATCTAAAAATTAAATCACAATAACTTATCCTATTTCTATTAAGATTTTCCCTAAAGTTTTTTAATATTTTTAATTTTTCTAGCTTTTCTCTAATTCTTGTTCAGTTTCTCTAATATTTAATAAATTAATTAATCTCTAATAGAAAATAATTAATGACTAAATTAACTGTTTACCTTCGAGTATAGAGGATAAATTATATATTTATAATATGCTAAATAAACAAATTCATGAGCCCACCACGCTCCGTCAAAATGTAAAATAAAGAAAATTTAAGAAAAACAGAAAATAAGGATATTCTGGTCTTTACTAACGTCTCAAGACACCAATCTTCTATCTGAGTAAGAACTTGAGACACTGTTTTGATATTTTGCAAAGTTGAGACACTAAAGGTTAGAATGACTAAAATGTCAAACACCATTTGGTCAATTAACCCATCTTTTATTATGTTTTGTGAGATATTTCTTAGTTAGGGACTGCCTGAACCCCTAGATATGATTCACATTTGGTTTTAGTTTCTTTTAATTCAAGATGAGACTTAGTTTACTACTTTTTCGTTGATGAGTGAGTGCTTGTATGCTTTGACTAAACGCTTAGTATGCATATTAGAGTTTTATCACTTTGATTGTTTAATGTGTGTTTCAATATCGTACTCCTCAAACTATCTAGAGAAGCAATTGTTAGTTATTGCTAGAAAGTAAACTAAGTTATAAGTTTATCAGGACACTAAGAAATTTGAAATTCCTTGTGATGTCTCTAACTCTTTTAGACCTTAATGATATCTGCATGTTAAATCTAATAAACGTACCTTTTGGTTGCATTGGTACACCTAGACTATTCTCAACTCTCAAGCAATGCAACATAAAGGTCTAGGTTCAGATTTATGCGCAGACATACCTTCTTACACAAAGTCGGGCATAACTTTTTTTTTAGGAAATTCACATCGACAAACCGTATAATAGGAACATAAAATTTCTATTATTTTTCAACAACTGTATCTTTTATTTTTTTTTACATTGCAAAAAGAATCAAAATAGTTCCTTTTTCTCATAAATTTCGTTATGGATCATGGATTTAGATATTTGTCAATGACCCAAAAGTTGAAGACTCTTCTCATGATCTTATCCTCGGAAAATCAAATGGTCTCCTATCTCCAACTCCCTACTGAGTTGCAAGTTCTATCTAATTCTTCCCCAATATTCCTTCTCACTCCGACTTAGACTTTGATTCCCATTCCCTTTAAACAATTCGATTCCTTTCCCTTTCGTATCTGCCTATCTGTGACAAAGCACTCGAGTTTTCTCCGTCCCCCCACTTCACCCAACTCCATTCCAAAACCGCTTACTTTGAACCATTCGATGTCAATAACTCCATTCCTCGTCTGAATACAAACCCTCACATCCCAAAACCCCTAAAAATCTAAACTCCTCATCACCATTTTTTATAACAACCCATCAAAGTCTTCGTCTTTAAAAAAAAAACACACACACAACTTCAACGGAGAATCTCTCCATCCACTTCACACGGAATCCCCACGTCCTCCTCTGTCTCTCTTTATTCTAAATTCCTGAACTACCAAACCAAAACCCACGTCTACTTTTCCTCTATATCTCTCTCCCAAAGACCACATTTTCAGAACCAAAGTCTGCAGCTTTGGTAGTCAAAACCATAAAACCAGAGTGACCTAGAATCTAAGATTGAGACTTTAGGACTTTTAAGCCTGAAACAGAGAAGCCCAATTTTGGAAATGATGTTGGAGATGTGTAGGAGGCCACTGGAGAAGTGCTTTGGAGGTGGAGATGATGAGCTTCTATGGCACATGGACTTGAAGCCTCACTCTTCTGGGGAGTACTCTATTGCTGTTGTTCAAGCTAACTCAGCTTTGGAAGATCAGGGACAGGTGTTCACTTCCCCTTCTGCCACGTATGTTGGGGTTTATGATGGACATGGCGGTCCTGAAGCTTCTAGATTCATCACTCAGAGGCTCTTCCCCTTTATTCAGAGTAAGTAGAAGTACCCTTGTTCATGTTTTTAGATCATACCATGTGAATTTTTTAGGTATTGAAATTTGTGGAGTTTTGTGATTGTTATGTTTTATTTAGTTCAGGTTTGATCAGCAAACAATCAGATTCAGATGGGTGTGCTTTGTGATTGTTTTGAAGTTTGCAGCTTTATTGAACCAAAAAGATGAGTTTTGTACTTTTGCTGAAATTTCAATTTGGTTTTATTATTGTTCAGAGTTTTCAAATGAGCAAGGTGGAATATCTGAGGATGTGATTAAAAAAGCGTTTGATGCAACTGAAGAGGAATTTATGGACTTGGTCATGCAGTCATGGCGGGTACGGCCAAGTATTGCTTCTGTTGGTTCATGTTGTCTTGTTGGCGCAATTACGAATGATGTCTTGTATGTGGCTAACCTCGGAGATTCGAGGGCGGTTCTTGGTCGGAGAGCAATAGATGGGCCGACGGTGGTGGCAGAGAGGTTGTCTACAGATCACAATGTTGGAGTGGAGGAGGTGAGGAGGGAGGTTAAGGATCTTCACCCTGATGATTCACACATTGTGGTTTATACTCGCGGGGTTTGGCGAATTAAGGGCATTATACAGGTACTAGATGTGCTTGCTTTTACCATCCTGATCATCTTTGAGATGGGTATTCATTTACTTTTGAGTTCTATTAGGACCAATTAAATGAGTAATGAAATATCAGATTGGGGATGCTTGATCCGGTCTTGTTATGATTGCTCCTATGCAAGTAGGTTTTCCATCACTGAATTAAAGTTGGGGTCATTTGTCAGAAAGTGCTGATTTAGTAAACTTTATGAGCATTGTGGAAATGAGTGGCTTATACTCTGCATTCCGTGATTATCAGTGGATGAACAGAGATTGATTTTAAGATAATGATATGTTTTCCATTCTTTTCATCTTACAACATACTGTTTTGCAGCATGCACCTCATCCTATAAAGATGTGATCCTGCTCCTCTTAGGTGCATTGTTTGAAGATATCTTTTCAAAGACTAGATCCTCACCACCACTTTTTTTTCTTCCTGAAATTCATGATGGAAGAGTCCACTTTTAAATATGGATATGGTATTCTTCCTCTGTCCAGTTGATGTCCATCTATCTTTGGCCACTTTCTAGGCGGTTAACCTTCAACTCTTTAAGCAAATAGTTGTGGTCTTCATGGAATTCACATGAAAGACTGATAATAGGTAGTGACCAGTCAAAATCATGTTTGAGCTGATATTTCATGTGATCTTTTTGGAGTGCACTAGTATAAGCAACTGAGTGCCACGACAAGTTTCAGGCTCATTACGGAAGCAGACATAAAGTTGCATGAATATGATGTTACATATCTCCTTTCTCTGAAACTTTTAGTTGCTGGGTAGTCAACTTTAGTGATTCTAGAAATCTAGTAAAAGTAAATATATTGTTTTGGAACTGTGTTGCTATCTTTTTGTCGGCATTGGTCCTGTGTATGATCTGATGATATGTTCGTGTTGTAGGTCTCTAGATCAATTGGAGATGTCTACTTGAAGAAACCTGAGTTTAACAGAGATCTGCTCTTCCGCTTCGGTATACCTGTTCCACTAAAGAGGCCTGTAATGACAGCTGTACCCTCAATATTGATTAGAAAGTTGCAACCCCAGGATATGTTTTTGATATTTGCAACAGATGGTCTCTGGGAGCATTTGAGTGATGAAGCAGCTGTTAAAATCGTGTCAAAAAATTCAAGAGTTGTAAGTATTACCTCGATTTTGTTCAGAATTTACCTAAATGATCTTGTCTTGCAATATTAATAGCAAGAGTTGCAAGTACTTCCTCAAAAAATTTAAGAGTTGTGGATAAGATATTAATAGTTGATTAAATATAATGTCAGGGAATAGCAAAGCGACTGGTAAGAACTGCCATTGAGGAGGCCGCAAGAAAAAGAGAAATGAGATATGACGATATAAAGAAACTTGAAAAGGGGGTAAGGCGCCATTTCCACGATGATATCACTGTAATTGTGATATTTCTGGATCATCCACAAACTTCCCCAAATGCTACGGATAACAGCCTGTTTACCTGCACTAGTGTACCTGTTGATATCTTTTCAAATAATGAGGATGAAGTTGTTGGCTCACTTAATACATTTCCCTGAAAACACCAGTCGCCCATGAATATGCACTTTTTTTTTTGTTTATAAGATGAAAAGTTAAAAACCTTAGGTTCATCCTGTAGAAGAAAGCTGGAGTTTTCTTCTGTTTTGCACGAATCTTTATTGTACATAGATGTGTAGATGAGAGATGGCAGATTGAAGGTGCTGTTGATTTATTGGCTTTGAGCTTTGACCTCATTTTCAGCTCTCTCTCTGGTCAGTATATAAATTTGTTCCACATGATGTATATTCCGGCATGTTCATATCAAACCTAAGTTACTCCTGATAATAAACTGGATCAGATAACTTTCTTCGGCCCCTCTTTATTTTCCATGAAAAGGAGCAGCAACTATTTTTTCAACTGTATCGAGCTGCTTCTAGTGTTTGTTTGTTTTTTATTTGTTGAAAGGAAATAGGGATGTTTAGATACTGAGAACCGTGGGGATCTTTTACAATACAATTTAAGTGACCCTTTACTAGTGTTATCAGCTTATCACAATGTTTCTTTTCCTTGCTGTGCAATTGTCATTCCAATTCCCAGGTTAAACGCCACCTTCAAATGCCGATAGCTAAGGCGAGTGACTGCATTTCTGATTCTTGCACGTATCACTCTTGATAACCTCAGCGCGAGGCGAGGTATTCAAAAAACAAACACTTCCACAGTTCCGCACAACAACCAACACCAGTAAAGTCGTTAACGAAACAATGACCAGTCTATAAGATCCTGCAAATCTCATAAGTCGATATATGAAAGATTCAAAGGGAACATCATGTGCTTGCTCAATTCATTTGCGTGTGAAGAACCATAAACTATGAGGAACCCAAAAAAGGTTAAAAAAAAAAAAACAGTTGCAATCTGTTATTCTCAAATGGCCATAGTCAGAAAGATCTCGAATCTTGCTTTCAAAACTCTGAAGAAAATTTGTAATCGAAAAAAAAAAACTGTGAAGAAAATTGCAGCAACACAACACAACACCCCCAATAATGTAGGCGGCCGAGTATGATTGTATGAATATCTGATCCACTGATTAACTGACTAGAGCTCCACGTGGTCAACTGATTTTGACGCAAAAATCTATAAGCTGTGGCAATGAGTCGCAGTTGCCCCACATGCAAGGAAGCCATGGGGTTCCCAACATAGAAGCCCCTCCCCCCTCTTTGCCTGGACTGTCGTCGGAAAACGTGCAACCGGCATTGATGGATTCGTTGGCGGTTTCACAGGAGGACAGTATCAATAGGCATCATCGGTCTCACTCTAAATTATTAAAACTCTGTACCCCTTCTATGGCTGGCGACACGTCAAAGCTGCCAAGTGTCTGTTCAACACCCACCAATAATTGTGTACTCAGTGGTGTAATCACTATGGCGGTTGGGTACTTGTTGTAGTTCGTCACATCAGATTAGTTGATATGCTTGAGTTCAACTTCACACTGACTAAGATCATCAGCATTTACTAGTCTGGCAAAACAGAAAATGTCCATCTTATTAGGTTGCCGTTTGGTTTGCCGGGCAACCGTCCTTCCAGTCTGGTTAAGCGACCGGCCGGACTTGACTCCCTCACGACTGTGAACAAACAACTTTTTCTCTTCTTCTCTCATCGACACATATAGACAACCATCGCCAAGTCTTGGCATGTACAATATTAATGGTACAAATCTAGAAGTATATGTAGAGCAAATCACAACAATTCAAGCCAATTGCGGCACATGTAAGATGAAAACTGATATTTTAGTTGCTTCGGTTCATAATCAAAAGACTAAATGGTTGAGATTAATATTGTTTTAAACTCAATATATTCATGAAAACTTCACATCTTAACTAACCATATATCTTGCTAGAGAGAAATGATGTTCGTACCACTTTATGCTCATATATGTGTGCCGTAAAGTTTCATCTGGATCAGCTTGAAAAGAGAGTTATCATGCGGATCATCTGACATCTGTAAGTTGATTTACATATATTTAGTTTAATTCAATTCATATATTGTATATCAAATAGAAATTGAAACACAGCATATAAACATATATAAGAACACAATTTACAAAATTGAAAATATTAAGATGAACTTGGAAATACTAACAGTTATGTGCCACTGTCATTTGATCTTCTCCTAGATGCACCATTTAGATCTCTTGTTGTTTGATGGGACAATATAAATAGAGAATTTTAAGTGTCTAGTAGGGATCAATATCTGTAACATATCCCTTTATATAGAGATGAATACAGTTAATATCAGTTTCCTTCCATCAAAGATATACTGACATCTGTATTCCTTATCTATATTAGATAGATTTCAGTAACTGCATAATTTAAATTTGAATTCAAAATAGACTGCAATGTGTGGCTTTATGATCGATTAAAATGCTCACACACTTCACACATGTATTTTATGGACACTTTAGTAAATCATATATGTCAGCTTGTTCTTAAACATGTTCTTTGGTTCTAATATAGCTTACAATCTCCCACTGAACTAAAGATGCATACTTAACGGAATGATAAACATGAATCACTATCTTTAGTGTGCACAAGTATCCAAACAACATAATTTACCTTTCAAAATTCTGTCAATTTAACTTAGCTATACTAAATCATAAACTACATGATAAATCAATGTAGGCCTCATCATTAAGCCCGCGGATCAAGTGGGCCGATGGAGGCCCGCAAGCCCGATGGGCTTCAAACCCGGCTCGGCCTGTCTAAAAGCCCGCTTAAGCGCGGCCCATTGGGTAGAGGGCCGGGCTTAGTTTAGGGGTTAGAAACTCGACCCGGCCCGTTAAGAGCCCGTCAAGCCCGCTCCATCAAAAGCCCGTAAAGACCGTTAAAATTCCTACCTCGGGTCTTGTTGATACACAAAAAAGCACGAGTATGTCGTACACATACTCCAAGCACAAATAAGAAAAATACACATGCAAGCTATATTATATATTCGAACGGTCATGCCACGCATGTGGACCCAAGCCACAATCATGCACTTGGGGCTTGCAGTTTTGGGTGTGGTGTGGAAGGTTACGGAAACGCACATGCTTATTCGTCGATTTAATATCGTCGGTGATTTCGGTCTTGGGCCCGAAATCCAAGCCCAACAAGTTAGATCGATGAATGAAATGGTGAACATGCATGAGAATTGGGCCAGCCATTCTTTTCCCTTTAAAACCCAGGCCCAAAAGCACAAAGCCCATAAGGAAGCCCAATTTCCTTCTCTCCTCCCTAGCAGCTCTTCTTCTTCCCCAGCAGCTCACCTCTTCTTCCCCGCAGCAACCTTAAACACAGTCCAAGCCAAGCCCCTTGCTCTGTCATTTTGGGAGAAGCCTTAAGACCAGTCAAGAGGTCTCATCTTCTCTCTCAAACGACGGGCTCACCACAACTCTCATGATTTCTGGTCTGTCCCATCCCACAATTCATGGCACTGCAGCCTTCTCTGCAGCAAATCCTGTTCACTGCTGCATAGACTTTGTTTTCTCCCAAAACTTCAATTCTTAACCAAACTCTCTTTTCCCCGATTTTGGGCATAAATCTTGGGTGAGATTGAAGAGGGATGGGTTTGTCCAACAGATTAGAGATGTTGAACATTCCCCAGCACCTCAACCCTGAGCCTATAAAAGGGGGGAGTCTGGGATCATAGAGAGAGGAAGGCATCAATCCAGCATTACCCAGCAATCATCCTGCAACCATCATGCAGCTAATCCAGTAGCTATCCAGATCAATCCAGCATTACCCAGCAATCATCCTGCAACTATCATGCAGCTAATCCAGTAGCTATCCAGAGCAACCCAGCACCTACCCAGCAACATACACAAATCCCTCCTTCAAGCATTCAAGCCTTCATGCCATCCAAGAAAAAAAAAACCCCAAAAGCTTCTTCTTCAACCTTCAAACTCTGTTCCAGAAATCCAAACCCAGAAAACCCTAATTCTCTCACCGCAGTGCGTTTCTTCCTCCCACGCCATGCCTCATGCTGCCAAGCTCCTTTGGATTTCAAGATGGTCTGAATCACGAATAAAGTCTTCCCATTAATCATGCTTTTGGGATGATTTTAGCCTAGTCAATTCTAAATCAAAGAACCCCCTCAACAGGTCTCTACGGGTTATCACACGAAAACGATATTAAGTTTCATTAGATGACTTTGTTTCGTCGACTCTTCCAAATATTAAACTCTCAAATATATGAGACGTAAAAACCATGTAAAAATTTGGGAACGTTTACCTCCCGATACTATGACTCTCCATAGAGAGAGGTAAGTTTAAATAAGGTTGACCGCATTGATCGGGGCTCTAATTTTGTCGGATTTAAGTGATTTTTTTACCATCACCGTATTTCATCATAACGATCAAATTCTATTTCATAGCGTTTTTCAAAGTTTGATTTATTTTATATAGTTGTTTCGAAAAGTTGTACACTTGAGTATAATCTGCTAATCAAGTTATACCGCATTAGTAAGTATGTTATCATTATAATGGTTAAATTCACAAAATGAAAATTTTGACCGTAATGTGATCATTATAGTTAAATATGAGTATAGTAGAAAAATCAACTCGTTTCGTGAACGTTCGATGCTCGATCGAAACGGTCAACCATATTTTCATAAAACTTATCACACGAAACGCTATTACGTACCTTTAGATGACCTTGTTTCGTCGACTCTTCCAAACATTAAACTCTCAAATAAATGAGACATAATCAGCCATGTAAAAATTTGGGAATGTTTATCTCCCGATACTATGGCTTCCCATAGAGAGAGAGATAAGTTTAAATAAGATTGACCACATCGATCGGGGCTTTAACTTTGTTGGATTTAAGTGATTTTTTTACCATCACCGTATTTCATCATAACGATCAAATGTTATCCAATAGCATTTTTTAAAATTTGACTTATTTTATATAGTTGTTTCGAAAAGTTGTACACTTGAGTATAATTTACTAATCAAGTTATACCGCATTAGTAAGCATGTTGTCATTATAATGGTTAAATTCACAAAATAAAAATTTTGACCGTCTGATGTGATCGTTATAGTTAAATATGAGTATTGGAGAAAAATCAACTCGTTTCGTGAACGTTCGATGCTCGATCGAAACGGTCAACCATATTTTCATAAAACTTATCACACAAAAACACTATTACGTACCTTCAGATGACCTTGTTTCGTCGACTCTTACAAACATTAAACTCTCAAATAAATGAGACGTAATCAGCCATGTAAAAATTTGGGAACGTTTATCTCCCGATACTTTGGCTCTCCATAGAGAGATATAAGTTTAAATAAGGTTGACCGCATCGATCGGGGTTCTAAGTTTGTCGGATTTAAGTGATTTTTTTATCATCACCGTATTTCATCATAACGATCAAATTCCATTTCATAGCATTTTTCTAAATTTGACTTCTTTTATATAGTTGTTTCGAAAAGTTGTCCACTTGAGTATAATATTCTAATCAAGTTATACCGCATTAGTATGCATATTGTCATTATAATGGCTAAATTCATAAAATGAAAATTTCATAAGCCACATATTTATAAGGTATATTTATAATAGAAAATCAATTTGAATTTAGAGTTTAGGGTTTAGAGTTTAGAGTTTGGAGTTTGGCGTTTATAGTTTATATTGTAAGGGAAAACTGGATTTTCTTTACACACAGATTGTATTTATTATGATTATATTTGTTATGATTGTATTTAAATAAATATATATATATATATATATATATATATAAATAAGGGTTTGGAACCCGACATCATCACCGGGAGGCTCATCCCCACGCCTATATATATATATATATATATATATATATATATATATATATATATATATATATATATATATATATATATCCGCCTCGTGGGGTTCTTGAGAAAGTTTTGATTAACTTAAATCGTAACATATATATATATATATAGGCGTGGGGATGAGCCTTCCGGTGATGATGCCGGGTTCCAAACCCTTTTTGAAAAATAATCTCTGATATTTATTTATTTTAATTAAAGCCCGGCCCGGCCTTAAACCGCCGATGGCTATTCGGCCCGGCCCGCAAAAGCCCGTCAAGCCCGCCTTATATGGATGGGCTTGGATCCTAGAATTTCTAAAGAAGCCCGGCCCGCTATTTCTAAAATACATTGTAAAGCCCGGCCCGGCCCGCTCCAAGCCCGTTATGAATGAGTCGGGCTGGGCCCTATCCGGCCCATTGACGAGGCCTAAATCAATGTACATCCATATTCAATGATCACAAGTACAGAAAATAAAATTACATGAATTACCTCAAATGCAGTAAGATTATTTATATATGTTCTCCATACCTTTAATCGACTTGGTTGCAACATATGTTGATCCGAATGTATTCTGCAGAATTAGAACCTGCATAATTATTGTTCATACAATAATCACATGTATTATATATTCATAATGATCCTATGCAGATAAATATTCTACAGATTTTATATTTCATCTCAGCCATACATAGCATGAAATTTTAGAACTAACAATCAGTAATATAATACTTGTATTATATCATAGATAAAGTCATAAGTAGTACACAATATATACAACTTATAATAAATGCATGTCATGAACTAAAACTTGTCTAGAATTCCCATGTTCTTAATGTGATCTTGAAAGTTGCCTACTGGCAATGCCTTAGTTAAAGGGTCCACCAACTGATCCATAGTCCCTGTCTTGATTATATCAACCTCCTCATCCCTCACACGTTCTCTAACTGAGAAATACTTGACATCTATGTTTCTAGAAGCAAATGTTCTTTTATTGTTCTTAGCAAAGAACACTGCTGCTGCATTGTCATAGTAAATAGGCAATAGCTTCTCTATTGTATCCACAATTCCAAGTCTGGCAATAAAATTCCTCAACCATAGTGCATGTGTTGTTGCCTCAAAAATAGCTATGTATTCAGCTTGGAATGTAGAGGTTGCTGTCAATGACTGCTTATTTGTCTTCCATGACACTGCCCCTTTTGCCAACATAAAAACATAACCAAATGTGGATTTTAAATCACCCAAGTCTGATTTATATGAAGCATCTGTGAAGCCTTACTTGTAATTTTTCATCTTCTACTCGCCTATACACCAACATGTTATCTCTAGTATTCTTTAAATATCTTAAGACTTTCTTCCCTGCAACCCAGTGCTCATGTCATGTATTCAATTGATATCTGGACAACATATTCAGAGCAAAAGCATTATCCGGTCTGGTACAAACTTGTGCATACATCAAGTTTCCCACAAGTCTATCATAAGGGATCTTTTCCATGCTCTTTCTCTGTAATTGGTTCTGAGGACATTGTCCTTTATGCAGCCTATCACCTTTTGACATAGGTGATTCTCCGTTTCTACAACTTGCCATTTCAAATCTGCATAGAACCTTGTCAATGTAATTATTCTGTGAGAGTCCCAGTACATACTGATTTCTATCTCTTGTAATTTCAATTCCCAAAATATAGTGAGCTTCCCCGATATCCTTCATGTCAAAACTTTTCATCAGAAATTCTTTGGTGAACTGCATCAAATCAATATTGCTACTAGCAAATAAAATATCATCGACACATAAGATCAGGAAAATGAAATGGCTCCCACTGACCTTACAATATATGCACTCATCCAATTGATTTTCAGTAAAACCAAATTTAGTGACAACAGTATGAAATTTTAAATACCATTGCCTGGATGCATGTTTGAGTCCATAAATGGATCTATTTAGTTTGCAGACTTTGTTTTCATCTTGAACAAACCCCTCTGGTTGTAGCATGTATATATTCTCACTCAAATCTCCATTTAAGAAGGCTGTTTTGACATCCATTTGATACAATTCTAAGTCATAGTGAGCCACCAATGCCATTAGAACTCTAAAAGCATCCTTAGTTGAAACAGGTGAAAACGTTTCATTATAGTCAATGCCCTCTTGCTGAGTATATCCCTTTGTAATTAATCTTGTCTTGTGCCTTTCAATTCTTCCATTTGCATCCCTTTTGGTTTTGAAAACCCATTTGCATCCAATTGGCTTCATATCATGTGCTCTGTCAACTAATATCCACACATCATTCTTGTCAATGCTTAGAAGTTCATCTTCCATTGCTAATTTCCATTTTTCACTATTTTGAGACTGCATTGCTTCTTTAACTGATATGGGATCTGATTCTTCCCCCAAATCAAATTCAACTTCATTACAGTATATCTGGTAGTCCTCTGAAATTGTTGACTTCCTTTGTCTATTTGACCTTCTGGCCGACATGACTGCAGCAACATCTTCGTTCTTTGCAACATTTAAATTGCCAGGTCCAATTTTCTCATTTCGCTGAACTGCTTCATTTTGAACGATTTCATCATCTCCATCTTAAATTTGATTTTTATTGACCATATCAATAATAACAGTTGCTGAATCATTCTCGGATAAACTTGTTACAATATCTTCAGGATAAACAAACCAATCTTCCATGTTGAGTGCATCTGTAACACCATCTCCATCTACTTGGTCAACATAATCAAACTGTTCATCAAGAAATGTAGCTCTATTTGTCTCAAATATCCTCGTGTCTTTGCCAGAATTATAAAACTTGAAACCTTTTGACTTTTCTGAATAGCCAATAAAATATGCACTTATTGACCGAGAATTGAGTTTATCAGATTTCTCCACATTGTAAACTCTTGCCTCTGCTTTACACCCTCACACATGAAGATGGTTTAAGCTAGGCTTATAACCACACCAAAGTTCAAATGAGGTGCCTTTTACTGATTTACTTGGGGGCCTTATTGCATATGTAGTTTGTTGTTTTTAATGCCTCACCCCAAAGAAATTTTGGAAGTCTTGACCTTACAAATATGCTTCTAACCATGTTCATTAAGGTTATGTTTCTTCGTTCAGAAACTCCATTTTGCTGAGGAGTATAAGGGGTTGTATATTGAGCAACGATGCCACATTCCTCTAAGTATAGAGCAAATGACCCTTTATGTTGTCCCTTTTCTGAGTACTTTCCAAAATACTCTCCTCCTCTGTTTGATCTAACGATCTTAATCAGCTTTTCTGTCTGTCTTTCCATCTCAGTTTTGTAAATCTTAAAAACATCTGAAACTTGCGATTTTTCAGAAATCAAATACAGTACACAATATCTGGAATAGTCATCCATAAAAGTCACAAAGTATTCATTTCCACATATGGTACTTACAGGAAAAGGTCCACACACATCTGTGTGTATCAAACCAAGCAGTACTTCACTTCTCTTGGAACTAAAATTTCTGGATTTTGTCATCTTGCCTTTTAAGCAATCTATGCATGTCCCAAGGTATGTGAAGTCTAAAGATGGTAAAATATCTTGTTTAATGAGTTCCTGCAATCTATATTTCGATATATGTCCGAGCCTCTTATGCCATAAAAATGAAGAATGACTTGGCTCATACTTTCTTTTATTTCCAGACAAGATTTCAATAGAGTAAATTCCATTGGTTTTGTTTTTGGAAAACTGGGATTTTGAAAATGCAGAATTGAAACAATTCACATGCCAATAACCATCTATAATATTAGCATCTCCAAAACACCCCATTTTGTAAAAGAAATACATAGTACTATTATTACTTGAAAAACTATAGTTATTGTCAGATACATATTGAGAATCAGGTATTAGGTTTCTCTTTATTGAAGGAATATAATACACATTGTCCAATTCTAGGACAAATTTATTCTTAAATACTAGCTTAATACTTCCTACTGCTTGAACTGCCACCCTTTGCCCATTTGCTGCACACACTCTAGTTTTAGTTTTGTTTGGGATTTTGATCCTTGATAATCCCTGTATAGAGTTCACAATGTGTATAGGTGAGCCAGTGTCAAACCAAAATGAATTGTCAAGCATTGATGCATTTGACTCTAAAACAAAAACAGATTTAGACAGAACAATACCTTTCTTATTCAGCCAATTCTTGAAACCTTCGCAATCCTTCTTGAAGTGACCACTTTTCTTACAGAAAAAGCACTTGACTGGTCTTTTAGGTTTGAATTGCTTATTTTTGTTTCCATCAGACTTAACTGGAGTCTTAGAAGAACTTGCACCAGCACTTCCTTGAAATTTCTTATTCCCAAAATTTTTCTTAAATTTGGGCTTGCTCATGTAGTTGATGGGCACTGCCTTTCTTTTCTTAATCAGTTCATCTTCAACCTGTACACAAAAAGATATCAGTTCATTGATACTCCAGCTTTGCTTCTGTGTATTATAGAGGGTCCTCAGATGACTATATTCATCAGGCAGTGTAATGAGCAGCAGATGCACCAAAAATGAATCTTCAATATTCATATTCAGGTTCTTAAGTTTTCCAGCAATGTCACTTCCTTTGAGAATAAATTCTATGATGCTTTCTCTTTTGTACTTCATTTTCACAAGTGAGCTCATCAAATTCCCAGTCTCAGCCTTGTCAGAGATCTTGTATTTTTCTGCTATTGCGTTGAAAAACACCTTTACATATTATGAGTCTGGTATGCCTCCCTTCACAAAATCAGCCATGTACATTTTCATGCATAACAATGCCAATTTGTTGTGCTTATGCCACTGGACATACTTGTCTCTTGTCTCCTTGTTTGCATTAGCAGGTGGAGCCTGTTGACAGTAGCCACAGAGGGGCTACAGCAGGCCCACATACCCGCAGCTAGTGTACCAGGGGCCGGCCCGAGGCCCGGGACCGGATCACCAGCACCCGGCCTCGGGATCCAGCAGTCTATCCTGCTAACAGGGGCCCGGGGACCGGATCACCAGCACCCGGCCTCGGGGTCCAGCAGTCTATCCTGCTACCAGGGGCCCGGGGACCGGGGGCGCCTGCCAGCCAAAGAGGTCACCAAGGCTGCCCTTTGGTATGCAAACAGAAGGAAACCAGTCCCACATCGAAGAGTAAGGCCAGACCTCACTCCTGGCCACCTATATAAGGGCCTCAACTACCCTCATTAATAGGTAACTGATCCTTCCTACCGCTTATATACGTGCTTAAGTTATATCTATTCCAACTATACTAACTTAGGCATTGGAGAGGAGAAGACCGGCCCGCCCGGTATTCCCCTTAGTAAGTAGGTTTACGGGAGATCACGCGAGGATTCATCTGTCTCTACCAGGCCTACGGGTTTGTGCAGAAACAGAGCCTGTGGTGGATCCTCTTTCAGGACATAGTCATACTCCAACATTCCCAGATTCATTTCAATATCATCCTTCCATTTTTTGAAATTTGATCCATTCAACAAATCAATATGATTGATGCTCAATAGAAAGTTCATGGCTGTAGTCAATTCAGTTCAAGTTACTTCTATATGAATGTCTCTGAATGTCAATCACAAACATTCTAAACTAAATACATATAAACATATAATGAACTCATGTTATTTTCGAGATTGGTATTATTTGTAATACAGACACTCTGATAACACCATAATATTCATTATCATATATATGTTAAAGCCAATGAAATCAAATGTCTGAGTCTAACATCTTTGGATATGAGAAGCAGATTTCAATTTTAAATTTCATGACCATGAGTAGTGAACTTAAGTGTTACAGAATGTTCTACACATGTATACTCGGCTACTTTGATAGCATAAAGCATAAATGTAAATCACATTCAAGAAATCTACTCAATCTTTAAGTGTAAATTTTATGCAGACAAGGCTACTTTGGCAGCATATTTATTTGCATAAATTTACCTTTTACATTCTACTTGATTTGTAGTTTATGATGTATATCAAAGGCTTATAACTATGTAAACATGTAGTATGCAATAATGAAAAGATCTATAAGAATATTAATGCATGAAGATCAATCAGTTTATTCAAAATATTTGAAATTAAAAAAAATTATGCAGATTGGTAACTGTATTCAGAGAATTGGTAACTGCTGTTCCAGAATCCTTAAGATTCCCAATTCAATTTCTATTCGATCATAGATCGCTCTGATACCAATTGTAAGTTGATTTACATATATTTAGTTTAATTCAATTCATATATTGTATATCAAATAGAAATTGAAACACAACATATAAACATATATAAGAACACAATTTGCATAATTGAAAGTATTAAGATGAACTTGGAAATACTAATAGCTATGTGCCCCTGTCATTTGATCTTCTCCTATATGCACCATTTAGATCTCTTGTTGTTTGATGGGACAGTATGAATAGAGAATTTTTAGTGTCTAGCAGGGATCAATATCTGTAACATATCCCTTTATATAGAGATGAATACAGTTAATATCAGTTTCATTCCATCAAAGATATCCTGACATCTGTATTCCTTATCTATATTGGATAGTCAATAACTGCATAATTTGAATTTGAATTCAAAACAGACTGCAGTGTGTGGTTTTGTGATTGATTAAAATACTCACACACTTCACACATGTATTTTATGGACACTTTAGTAAATCATATATATCAGCTTGTTGTTAAACATATTCTTTGGTTCTAATATAGCTTACAACATGTAGATCAGTGTTTCATCAAGAAAAGAAAAAAACTAGCTTACAAATCCGCTGTGATTCTAAATTACAGATCCAATAAATTGATCGACTCAGATCGTGTGGTTTTGTCTCTGGCAGTCAGCACCATAAGGTCATTACCACTTCAAGTGGGTTCATGCTTGATAATTGAAATGGGTGGTTGTTAAGGTTCCTCTACGTATATAAATACGCCACAAATACTAAACAAATAGTATCGGTTCGGTACCCTTACTGTAAGCTTCCCTACACAAAGCACACCACCCAATAAAACCTCTCCTCCCCAACCAGCTCAGGCATATATTCTTATATGTGGTTCCAGTTCATCCCCGTCGACCCTTAAACCTTCACCAAAAGGGTGATATCAATCAGATCATATCACAGATTCACCGAGGCTTTGACAAAATGGGAATAGCAGGTGAAGCTCACAACGTTCGGGTTCTCGGGTCGGGTCAGCAGATCATAGTCCTCGCCCACGGCTTCGGAACCGACCAGTCTGTCTGGAAGCATCTTGTCCCTCACTTGGTCGACGACTACAGACTTGTCATGTACGACAACATGGGCGCCGGTACGACCAACCCTGACTACTTCGACTTCGACCGCTACTCCACGCTCGAGGGCTACGCGTACGACTTACTCGCCATCCTCGAGGAGTTTCAGGTCCAGAGTTGCATCTTTGTGGGACACTCTGTCTCCGGCATGATTGGCGCCATCGCCGCCGTCCTCAGGCCGGAGCTTTTCTCCAAGCTTGTTATGATGGCCGCCTCCCCAAGGTAGAAACTAGCTGGATCTATATGTTATGGTTGTTAGTTAATTAATTAGTTAGTTGTGATTCTTAATTAAGTCAATTAGTATATAATTTGGAAACAGGTAAAGCCGGTTTGTTAATATTTGAAAACTGGGTTTGGATTAGTATATTGGGTACTCTCAAATCTCAATCATTTTTATTCTAAATTATTAGGTCTATTGTGAATTTTTGTGGTGCTGATTAGTATTTTGGAACCCATTTAAACAGTAGATTGATGGGTGTGGGATAATTAAAGATACTAATTACTCGAGGTTTGATTGGCTCAAAGACTTGAACATGATCGTGTTTAATCAGGCTGCTAATTCAAGCATGATCTTGCATAATTAGTAGTTTTTGTTAGTTCTATGGAAAAAAATTTCCAAGAGCTCTAGTTTTGGTTATTTTTTGGGACTAAAATGTTAGTATTTTTGTTTTCGAGTGGTTATTGTTGGATATTGAACAAGATGTAGCGTAGTAAATTTGTAATCTAATCGCTTTTATTTTTGATATCGTAGAATTTTATTGACTCCAAAACGCTACGAAACTCTTTCGTTTTGAGTAATATTAGTTTGATTTTATGCATGAGTTTAACCATGATCTTGCTCCACTGAACTCGATAGTCATTTTATTCAACTATGATTCGGATCATTAGTTCAAGTGCTTAAACTCACTTAGAATGCTAATCAATTACTTCCTTAATTATGTGTCCCTTTTATGCATGAGTTTAACCATGATCTTGCTTCAATATATACTCAATCATTTTCATCTTATTATATGAATCTAAGCCCTAGTTTAAGTGCTTAAACTCACTTAGGATCCGACTGATCAGTTACTTACTTAATTATACCTTTCTTTTAGGTATCTGAACGAGGAGGACTACTACGGAGGGTTTGAGCAAGAAGACCTAGAACAACTCTTCGAAGCCATCCGCTCAAACTACAAGGCATGGTGCTCCGGCTTCGCACCACTAGCCGTGGGCGGCGACATGGACTCGGTCGCCGTCCAGGAGTTCAGCCGGACCCTATTCAACATGAGGCCAGACATAGCCCTCAGCATGGCACATACCATTTTCCAAAGCGACCTGAGACAGGTGATCGGCATGGTGAGGGCGCCTTGCCACATACTCCAGAGTGCTAAGGACTTGGCGGTGCCGGTTGTGGTGTCTGAGTATCTGCACCAGAATTTGGGGGGTGAGTCGATCGTGGAGGTGATGTCGTCAGACGGGCATCTTCCCCAGCTGAGCTCGCCGGATATTGTGATACCGGTGCTGCTCCGCCACATTACGCATGATATTGCGACGTAATGATGCTTGAGTTAATTGTTTATGTGTTTTTGTGAGTAAATTTGGAGGGTGGTAATGATGTACGTGGTTCGGGGATACTCGATTTTTGTTTTGCATGTGATAGTATTGGAGGTCCCTAGTTGTTGGATAAGGTGTTTAAAGCGAATCGACTCACATGGACAACGTCATAGGAAGGTCTGGAATGAAGTCGTTGTGCCACGTCTCACTGTTTCCTGTGTCGATCCATTTTCTAAGAAGAAATGACATTCCATGTGCAATTGAACTCATTCTAGAAAGAAAAAAAAATTGCAATTTGTAAAACTATGATATTGTAGTTCTAATTTAAATTATTTCTTGATAATCAAGCAACGATCGACATCATCATAAAAAGTTTAAGAAAAAATCTCGAGAAAAACATTAAGACAAGTGTGACTATTATTTTGACTCACGAACGAGTGGTTATTTTATAATTAATATAATTAAAAATAAAAGTGTACCGTGTACTTTTATACCTCTAGGTAATCATTTATCAAAGTAGTACTTGTCTTCAAAATTAGTTCAAAACGAGATTATGAATTGTGTTGGAAATAGATTAACGAGTAAGGCTGGGCACTGAACCCGGTGGAAACCGGTTGGACCGGAAAAACCGAGTCGAGCCGGCCGGCCGGTTCGGGCCGGTTTTTGGAATGAAAATTACACAGCTTTCTCGGGCCGGGCCGGTCCTTCTTTTTGTCGGGCCGGGCTCGGTCCATCAAAATTTAAGTTCAAAAAGCCCGAAGGCCCGAACATATGTTACAGAAATAGTAATTAAAAACAAAGGCTGGGGATTTCCAATGCTCCACAGCATCTGCTCGTCTCCAGGAAGTCGCATACAGCCTCCGCTCGTGTCCAGGAAGTCGCGTACGGCCCGTACTGCCATACTGGTGTTCCAAATCCAAACTTCCAAAGTTCCAATCCCTAATTCGGATTCCAAAATCGCGTTCCAATCTCCACTCTCCAGTCCAGGCAGTCGCGTTCCAAACTTCCAATCCCTAAAATCCTAAATCGTGTTCGGCGGTTGCTGAGTTCATCGAATTTGCAAAGCCGAGTCGCCGTTTCAGTCTGATCGTCTCTTCCCCCGTTTCGCCGTTTCAGTAGAGTCACAGTCTCACCTTCGTAAGTTCAGCAATCTCTGAGAGACTCTGATAGTTCTTGAGTTCTTCACTTCTTCAGTTCGTAATTAAATTTACTGTAAGTTTGATAAATTGGTATGTGAGTCTGTGACATTGGTTGATAAATTGGTATGTCTGTATGTCTGTATTTACTGTTTTGTTGTTTGGGTTTATGTGTTTTGCTGTTTGGGACTTGTACTGCACGGACTGCACACGTCTGTTTGGGACTTGAGTTCTTCATAGACTGTAAGTTTGATAAATTGGTATGTGAGTCTGTGACATTGGTTGATAAATTGGATTACTGCACCTATATCTATATGGCTCCAAAAATGAACAGAATATTCAAAAAAGACTCCAAAAACAATAAGATGCATCAAGATGTCTGTGTCACATTTATGTATGCCAATATCACATGCAATTTGATCCAATTATTGTTCTGAATATATCAGATTAATAATTGAGTTTGATAAATAGTAAACAGTGTGATTATTTGAATATAGTCACAAAGTCTTAGGGGTTTGTTGCACTTCTATACGACAAAGCCTTACTCATGAGATCTCTGAACTGTTTACCCTCTTCTTTGTTGCAGATATAGTTAGATATAGTCTGATATAGTTAGATATAGTTAGATATGGTCTGAGACTTGAAAAACATTATAATTTACCAGTTAGATATAGTCTGTTCCTACTGCTACTGATATGCAATTCAGCAATTGTGTTCTAGTGTTCTACTGTGTAAATGTGTTAACTGTGTTACTCACTTTTTTTTTTTTTTTTTTTAATTAGGGAGAAGATGAAAATGAATGAGGATTGTGTGTCGAGTAATCTGCAATTCTGCATTGAACTTCTAGTCTTCTAGTTTTGGTATTTTAGAGCAGAGAAGGATTGGAGCATTGGAGCAGTGGAAGGCTGGAGGGCTGGAGGTTGTGGAGCACCAGGCCAACAACATTGTTTTTTTTTTTTTTTTTTTTTAAGGTTTATTTTCTAGTTTCTGTTGAACTGTTGGTACTTGGTAGTACTTGGTGAGATTTAAACTTTTAAGTTTTACTTTATGTTGAACACTTGAACTGCTGAGCATAAACTTGACTACTTGAGCTTGGTTAGACGTTAGTTTTTCTGTGATTATTGTCTTCGCTTCATCCATTTTGATTGAGTCTTTACATAATTAATAATTTCATTCCAGGAATCTCATATTATATGTTTACATAATTACATGTGATGAAAATTGAAAAGTGAATACATCATTATACATTTATACTGCATGTTTACAGCAATTTCAGGGATTTACCGATTTTTTGATTTTGGGACCGAAAGGCCCGAAGGACCGGCCCGGACTGGCAAAGACCCGGCTCTAACCTGTCCTTGAATTTTTAAGAAAAAAACCGGCCCAAATTTCTGTGTCCGGTCCCGGTCCTGGACCGGTGAAAAATAGGTCGGTCTTGGACGGCGCCCAACCTTATTAACGAGAGTCTGTTTTCACTCAAATATAGCAAAAAAAAAGAAATTCAGTTATGTCATAATTAAGTTGATTTTAGATTCAATCACGGTTCACAATTTCAAGGATGTACAATTCAATATGGCAAATCCGCAAATTTGGGCCTTGAAGCCCAACTTCTTATAAGGAAAAGCCCATCCCGAATTAAAGCCCAGACTTCATGTGTCCATTCGTCAACGCTCTGTTTCATAGAATCTCTTACCCTCTCTCCCCATTATACCCCTCCCCCTCTTTTAACCCCCCAACTTTTCCTCCTGCGCCAGAAGCCGTTGATGCCAAGAAACGAACTAACCATCAGAAAGCTGAGTCGAAGAAGAATAAAAGGTGCTTAAAACTCGGACCGCCGCTCCGCCCGATCCGTCCGAGTCAACTCGCTCCGGCCACCGCGAAATGGCAGCAATCTCCGAGCGAATCGAGCTCGCCAAGCTCTGCAGCTCGCGCGACTGGTCCAAGGCCATCCGAGTCCTCGACTCACTCCTCAGCCACTCCTCTTCAATCCAAGACATCTGGTTCGCTCTCTCTCTCACTCACTGAGTTTCAATTCAATTCAACTAGCCGAATTCTGATCTGCAATTTTCCGCAATCGATTTTTTTTTTCCGGTAACTCTGATCGGATTTGAGTGTGGTTTTGCAGCAACCGAGCCTTCTGTTACAGCCAATTGGAGCTGCACAAGCATGTAGTGAAGGATTGCGATAGGGCGCTTCAGCTCGACCCCTCGCTCCTTCAAGCTTACATCCTCAAAGGTTTGTTGAGCTTCTATTCTTCTGCAATTTTACTTAAGCTTCGCGAAATTTGGATTACTAGAGTAATTAGCTGATTAGGAACGTTAATTAGACAAATTAGATTGCAGTTATGCCAATTTTTTATGCTGGCATTACGTCACACTATCAAATAGAGGCAGACTGGGTGTGTAGTCTGAATTTGAATTTAGTTGTATGGCATTTGGGATTAAGTGACTAGATAGGTGATCCGAATTGTGATTTCATCTTCTTTTTTATTAGTCTTTTGTTCCGAATTGCGTATGGAGATGCATTTAAGCATGAGAGAGTACACATTTTTTTTTTATTGAGGTTGATAAGCTGATAATATAGCGATATGAGTAATGTGAAATGAAATGTCACTGAAACTGCAGTTGTAGTTTACCTGAAGTTCAATTTGTCAGGATTACAAGTTCACAGTGCTGTTTTGGATAATATTCACTCTCAAAGTGCAGTGATCAAGGAACTATTATTATTATTATTATTTTTTAAATAAGAAAATTCTAATTCTTAATAATTTTAGTGACATCTATGTAATGAAATCAGTAGTTGAATCACTATAATGGGTCCTGGCTGAGTTATTCTTGCAATCTTTGCCGTTTAGGTCGTGCGTTTTCTGCTCTTGGGAGGAAAGAGGATGCTATTTTGGTTTGGGAGCAAGGGTATGAGCATGCTGTACGTCAGTCTGCAGATCTAAAGCAATTGCTAGAGCTGAAAGAGCTCTTATCAATTGCAGAACAAGAGAAAAGTGGAAACAAAAGCCAAGCAACAGAGGCGGTGTCGACTACACTTTTATCTGAATCCAGACCACATGTGAATGGGATGCCAAGTGAAACTTGTACGGATAGAAGTAATTTGAGTGATCAATCCCAGTCACACACTGAGTCAACCATTTCCTCTGAGGTTCATAGCAAGTCTAATGATAACATGTGCAATGGAGAAGTTGATAAGGCCAAGGGAAAGAAGAAGTTTGATAGCCAAACAAACGGAAACCATGATAGCTTCCGTGACTCACTTACTACATCTGAGGCTCAAAGCAAGTCCAATGAGAACAGATGCAATGGCATAGGTGGTAAAGCCAGAGGGAAGAAGAAGCTTGATAGCCAATTGAATGAAAATCGTGATATTGACAAAATTTTGACTAGTGACTCTGAAGCATGTAATGACCTGAGTGATAGATGCAACAAGTTGCCCATGATTTGTAGTAAATCAAGTGATTTAGCTGAAACTCCCCTCACGCCCTTCAAGTTAAGTAGTAAATCTGAAGTACGTGACGAGTCCAAGAGAAATAAAAAGTTCTGTTTTACTAGAGTTTCAAAGTCCAAGTCAATTAGTGTGGATTTTCGACTGTCAAGGGGTATAGCAGAGGTAAGTTGCAATACCTTTATTTGGTACTGTTTTTTGGTTGACACACAGTTAGTCGCTTTTCAAGGACTTATCAATTGGCATTGTTATGAGCCTGATATTTTGTTCAATATACTAAGTACCTCTTTTACAGGTTAATGAAGGGAAATATACTCATGCCATATCTATATTTGACCAGGTAAAATTTCATGCAATGTCAGTCCTGCTGAAATTTGTCTGTTATGTGAATCTAGCCTTCCCATCTGTAGTTTCCATCAGTTCCATTCCTTTCCCTTTTTCTTTACTGGTGTGTCGATGGGAAGAGCAGGTCAAGAGGTCAGAGATTGATTTATTTGGTTTATTCATTCGGGGTCCATTATCAATTTATTGAGCATTATATTATCATATGCACAGATATTGAAAGAGGATCCTAACTATCCAGAGGCACTAATAGGAAGGGGAACAGCATATGCTTTCCAACGAGAACTTATGGCTGCGATAGCTGATTTTACGAAGGTACTGACTAGACAATCTCTGACAGAAAAAGAAAAAATGGTTTGGCTTGACATGCAAGTAGTTGATCTGGTTTATCTTTCAGGCCATGGAAACAAATCCATCAGCTGCTGAGGCATGGAAACGGAGAGGGCAGGCACGAGCTGCCCTGGGAGAATTTACTGAGGTGCTTATGCTACTCTCATTTGTTCTTCTCTTTGTAATCTTGTCCTACTTATTAGGGTTTTTGTATTTTTGTTTTGTATTATCATCAGTGGAGGGCTCTGTTTCTATTCCCCTGCCAAAATTTACTTTTGTTTAATGAGGAAAAAAGTTGGTACTGGACAAACTGGCAAGGGATCTTTTTATTATACGTAAAATAAAATAATTTTATGGGCTTGCCTGTACACCATTTCTCTGACTTAATTATGGTCAGCTGATCAAACGTTCGTATTGCTTGTTTTGACATAAGTACTAACATGTATGTATTGCATATTTTATTCCCTCATAATTCCAGGCCATTGAAGATTTGTCGAAGGCATTAGAGTTTGAACCAAATTCAGCAGATATTCTACACGAAAGGGGTATCTTGCTCAAACCCAAGACATTTTTTTTCATCATTCTTTTTGAAAGGTTTTTCTACCTTTTTCTTTTCTAATAAAATTCGTATGAATTTAAATACTTTGTTTGGTTCTTATCTGCATCGTTTTACTGCTTATCTGTGTTTAAGTCCTCTTAAGGTCATAAGAATAAGACATGTATGCAAACCAGTTATACATTAATTGATAGTATAATAGCTATAACGAAGCAATTCTAGTTCTTGAGATTCTTACGGTTTACCTTTTACAAAATGAAAGCTTACTATGTATGACATGGATACTATGGGAACAATAGTAAATAGTCTAAATAACCACATTTATTAGAAATCATAATCGTTACATGTTGATTTATGGCCAAAATGAATCATGGTATTAGACCTGTGAAAGTGCCTTAACATTGTACCTTATTCAGGTATTGCCAATTTCAAGTTCAAGGATTTCTATACTGCTGTTGAAGACTTATCTGCCTGTGTGAAACTTGACAAGGATAACACATCTGCATACACATATTTGGTGGGTCTAATAGATGAAATCCTTTTGATTTTGTTGTCTGGTATTTCCCATATAGCACATCCTGGAAATATCATGTACTTTTGACTAAACTACTATTGGATTTCCTAGGGTTTGGCGTTATCTTCTATTGGTGAATATAAAAGAGCCGAGGAGGTGCATTTAAAAGCAATTCAGCTGGATCGGACTTTCCTTGAGGCATGGGTGCAGCTAACCCAGGTATCCTTGAGAAACCCCTTGTTTACCCTGGGCAAGTAAATTCCATGAAGCTTTCTGTGAGCTCATCTATATGCCTATCCTTATTCCTCAACTCAATGGCAGCATAACTAATGAGACACACTTTCTGAAGGAACCAATGGTTCGGTAATGCCATAGTGCTCTTGGAGATTTTAGAATCCGGGAATAGTCACATACTTGTACAAGCATTTATACAAAAAAAGTATTGCTTTCATGGTCAATATCTGTGGTTTAAGTAATAGCAACAATAGAGTGATTTTTTTTTTTTTTTTTTTGCCATTTTGGTGGATTTAAATCATGCGATATGACAAATATTGTTCTTCTGGGCATGTCGATTGTTGCAGTTCTATCAAGATATGGCAAAACCAAATAAGGCTTTCGATTGTCTCAACCAAGCTCTACAAATTGATGGGAGGTATCATATTATTTGAACCAAGTCACCCACACTTTTAATGTTTAGTATTTCCTTCAGGTTTGTGATTAATTGAGAAGATGTTATTAACAGTAAGATACATATGTATATTAAATGTGATAGGTTTGCCAAAGCGTATCATCTGCGAGGTCTACTGCTGCATGGGATGGGAGAACACAGGTATGTGCTTCCTAATCATTTTATCATTAAAATTCATTACTGGGGTGTGCATGGGATGGGAGAACACAAAATGTTTGTACGATCTTGTGGGGCATAATTAATTCTGGACATGAATTTGTCTCTGAGGACAGAGTAATTTATAGTATGTTGAAATGAATTGTTATCATTATAGTTCCATGATGGTGTACTAGATTGGGATAGCTATTTTTGCCATATTTATAGAGATATCTTGCTGATTATATGATAACTTCTTGTTCCAAGTTGCATATAGGATAATTGTTGTTTTGTTAATCGCTGGAGTTTACTTTGCAGCAAAGCTATTAAAGAGTTGTCAACTGGGTTGAGTATTGAGAGTGCAAATATTGAGTGTCTATATTTGCGGGCGTCCTGCTACCATGCTATAGGAGAATATAAACCAGCGGTATTTAAATGTTTTTTGGTTCATTTGCAGTATCAGTTGTATGTTTTAGTCATTTCACATTGGTTTATTGGGCTCAGGTCAAGGACTATGATGCCATGCTAGATTTGGAACTAGACTCAATGGAAAAATTTGTGCTGCAATGCCTGGCTTTTTATCAGGTTTAGTTTGATTTTAATAAGTATCCCTTATAATGGTCCATCTCTTGCACTTTTAAGTACTGTTTAGTTGCTAATGTTCAGAAGGAACTTGGTATTCAGTGCACTACGCATTTTTAGAAGTGCATTTTCCATCATATAGCATATGTATTCTGCAACCTTCGAAACTTATAAACTTTGCATTTGATTTTCTTACACATTCTAATAAACATTTTTATTGCTTTCACGAGTAAAACTGATGCTTGACAAAGCATTAAGTTTAAAGTCAAACTACTAATTTCTTGTCTTCAACTGTATGATAGGACTTTAAATTTGTGATTCTCTTTTGCTTTCAGAAAGAGATTGCTCTGTACACGGCATCAAAACTCAACAGTGAATTCGTCTGCTTTGATATTGATGGAGATATTGATTCTCTTTTCAAGGTGATAACTTGTGGGGTTTATATTTCATTTATTTCCAGTTGATTCACTTGATTGTGATACTCTCAATAAAGCATGCTGCTGACTTTTTGTAATTATTAATACAAGATATAAGAGGTATGAAATGTCATCAATGAAGTATAAAGTGGCAACTGTGGAAGCCATATTATAAAACTCTTGGCAATTATATGTGTGACTGATGAGGTTGAAATGTGGAAATTAACAATCATCTATATCTTGCTAATATTCATCTAATAATTGTGAAATTAAAGAAGCTAAAATGTGAACCGACAAATTCCTTTTCCTATTTTTTATTTTGCGTACTAAAGAGTCTATGGCCAAAATATTACAGTAATTATTCCACATGACCCTTACTGTCAGTTTGATGGAAGATCCTGTTGGGGAATTTGCTCACATTAACAGACCAATATGAGGTGTTAAAAAAACACTTTATGTTGGTATACCCAACCATGCTATTACAAATAGAGGCTGAAACATACTCTTCTAAATCAATAAACTAGGATGATCAATAAATTGTAATTATAGTTTTTTAGTTCTATTCTTTTATATATATTGTTTCATTATCAAATTTTCAGGAGTACTGGTGCAAAAGATTGCACCCCAAGAATGTTTGTGAAAAGGTTTACCGGCAACCCCCCTTGCGTGAATCTTTAAAGAAGAACAAGCTTAAAAAGCTAGATTTTTCAGTCACGAAGCAGGGTACTGCTCTTCTGCAAGCTGCTGATCGCATTGGGGAGAAAATCCAATATGATTGCCCTGGTTTCTTACCAAATAGGCGACAGGTGATTTAATGTCAAGTATAGGGTTGAAGTTAATTCCATTTTTGTGGCTTCTTAATTGCATTTCTTTGCTTTTTTCCAATATGTTCTAGTGCCAATGTTCCTTATTTTATGTAATCAAAACTATTTCCTTTGAGGAAAAATTGAACCGATTGATTACTAATCTGAGTAACTTTATCATATACTGTATATACAACTGAAGCTGCAGATGTTGCTGTGAATTTGAGCTCCTGGATGTTTCACCTTGTGTAGAAATTAAAATAGTATATATGCTCAACTACAGTTATTCAAAAGTGTGTGCAAATTTCTTAACCACAAGTGCATCAAGCAATACCCAGTTTTTCCTCATGGAATATTGCCCGAGCTTGTCCACATTATTGAGACACCATAGTCCGTAATATAGATTTGATGTTGAGATACACTCAAACCAGTTATAGTTCCAGAGTGTGTTTCTCTACTTGTTCTCTTTAAAATCATCATTAGGTTATTATTTTTTTTAGACATTTTAGTTGGTTGTATTTAGCACCATTTTTTTTGTCTGAAGCATCCAACTCAACATACAGATAAGTATTTTGTGGGTCAAACATGTAAATAACTTGATGCTTGCCTATCCTCTTAAATTTTTCTTTCTTTCGTAAAGAGCTTTGAAATATCCAATCAATAATTCTCTTAATTTATTTGCATTATGTTTCCCAGCATCGTATGGCAGGATTGGCTGCTATTGAAGTTGCACAGAAGGTTGCCAAAGCATGGCGTTCCTTTCAAGCGGAATGGAAATACTCGAATAAAAGTACATCCAAGAATGGCAAGAGACCGAGGAGAAGAGAAAGATTTAATCTGCAAAGTCAAAATAGAGGTGGTGCTGGGTGTAGCACTAGCAGCTCCTCAGACACAACTTATGGAATTACACAGTCAAAATCAACCGGCCGTTTTATGATGTCATGGCATGATGTATATTCAGTGGCTGTCAAATGGCGGCAGATTTCTGAACCTTGTGACCCGGTTGTGTGGATTAACAAGCTAAGGTACATGGTGTTCTCGTTCATTTTTTAATCATGAGACTTCATGTTTGATTAAGTTTGATTCACTTCTTCTAGAATGATTAAATAATAGTGTCAAATTTTCTTGAAATTGAACATGGGCTTTTCTTTAATTCAGTGAAGAGTTTAATGCTGGATTTGGGTCTCATACACCAATTATCCTTGGACAAGCAAAAGTTGTTCGCTATTTCCCAAATTTTGAAAGGTAAAGGGTCTTTACTACTCTATTTGATATTAAAATGTGTTTCCTGATCTCTCTCTCTCTCTCTCTCTCTCTCTCTCTCTCATCACTTGAGTCAATGTGGCAGGACATTTGATGTCGCAAAGACTATCATGAAGGAAAGACAATATGTGCATAACAAGGCAGATGGCCTGATTGATCTATCCAGGAGTGGGAAATTGCAAAATGTGAGTTCATTGAATCCATCATTTATACTTTTTGAACATGTTGTATTTACTATAACTGCAGAATCAATTCCAATGCTATTTCATATTGCCACTTTGATTCACATAAGAAAAAGAACCATAAATATAGTCATTCATTTAAATACAGGTGGTAGAATTATTTCCCTTCACTTCTTTTTGTGCTTTTGCGGAAAAATTACAGAAGTTACAGTCCCCGCAGTAATGATAATCTACTTCTTTGGAAAGCTATTGCCTGAAAAGCTACTCTATGGCAATAATAAAGAGTAACTTTTTACAATAGATGGTTGGGTGTTGAGACGTGTGTGTGTGTGTGTGTTTCTTTTTTTTGGTGAAGTTATGGGTGTGGACTGGATGGTTTCAGTTGGAATTGAACTTGAAGAGAAAAATTGGTTTTTGGGTTGGAATTTATTGATTATAGGTTATTGAAATATGCAACATAGTTACTGTTAGACAGTAATTGATTGTTACATTCTTGAGAAAACCTATTGCCTGGCCTGATTTGGAGTTTTAGCTTTCCCATTTTTGAATAATTATGTCTTCCACGTGTGGATAATTGATTACTAGTGCAATTACATGTGCAGATTATGCATGCAAAGTCATGCGATGATCTCTATAGAGCTGTTGGTGAGGACTTCTGGTTGGCTACTTGGTGCAATAGTGCTGCCTTTGAGGGGTAAAATTGCAAATCTCAAAAATATGATGTTCTCCTAATAAAAAGAATTGCATGGCAGGCCTAATTAATGGTTAACTTTGCTTGTTGCAGGAAGTATCTTGAAGGGACGAGGATTACTCTCGTAAAATTGTATAGCACTATTACTCTTTGACTTGCTACTTTACCTTCACTTTTGTTCTAATTCTTATTTTTTAAATTTATTCTCTATTTTAATTAACTTTTTTTTTTCTTTCCCAAATATCTGGATACACAAATTCAATTTTCTAGGGCGGAGCAGAAATATGACTTTGCAATCAGAACACCTTGTACACCTTCTAGATGGGATGAATTTGATGCAGAAATGGCAATGGCATGGGAAGTATGTTACCCTACCCATCTACATGATCTAATAAATTTTATTTAATTGTAGTTATAGTCTCTTTTACTGGATATTTCTAATTTACTTGAGTGACTTATTCAATTGAAACATTTTCATGTGCATTTTTATTTCCCACAATGCTGTACCTCATGTATGAGCAGCAAATTGTGTTAAAAGAAATACACATATCTAAATATTATACATGGGAAATGTCTGGAGTACCACTCACCATCCCTTATTTATAAAATCTTCCCAAGCATTATGTTAGTGGGTGAAGATATGTACTCATACCAAGATCATTCTGCATATGCTGTCATTAATGCTTACTAAGATCTAAAATAGTGTGAACTCCCATGCTGATGCCTTTCTGTGAGTTATAGCAAATTCTCTTAGGAGCATTCTTGTCTAGAAAATTTCTAGATCGTAGTAAGCAATCACTTTTATATAAGCAGAAATTAATATGTGAGAAAGATCCCAAACATGGTAGGTTTCTGGATGAACTGGGGTTTAGGTTAGTGCTTATGAACCAGTTTTAGCCAGTTGTGTGAACAAACAGATTTGTATGAGCCATTGTTTTACTCGGTGTTTCAGTGATCCTCTTGAATTTTTTTTTTAATTTTTTTTTTTCATATATTGCTTGGTTGAATAACCTAATAACATTTGCATCTACCAACTATGGACTGGCAGGATATATGCAATGCTTATTGCGGTGAAAATTATGGATCCACTGACTTCAATGTGCTTGAAAAAGTGAGAGATGCGATTTTAAGGATGACATATTACTGGTACAACGTTGATCTCTGTGGCTGGATTTGGCATGCTTGTCCTATGATGAAATATAGTCCTAAGAAAGAGTATATCCATATGTAATTGTATTTCAGGTACAATTTTATGCCCCTTTCAAGAGGCTCCGGAGCTGTTGGGTTCACAGTTATGCTTGGACTACTTCTTGCTGCTAGTATGGAGTTCACAGGAACTATCCCTCAAGGTTTACAGGTGGACTGGGAAGCCATTTTGAACGTTGATCCGAACAATTTCGTGGATTCGATCAAGAGTTGGTTGTATCCATCTCTCAAGGTAACAGCATCCTTGAAAGATCATCCGGACGTGGGATCGACTCTTCAAACAACCGGTTCGGTTGTTGCTGCTCTAAGCACTTATATTGATTGAGCTTTGAGCAGTCCAGAAGAGGTAAAGTTCACTTCATCCGTAAGTTACCATCTAAGAAATCATTCTGCACCTAATTTTTTTGTACTGATTTTGTCAATTTGACTTTCTTGCAGCGGTTTGTAAGTGAGAATATAATTTGAACATATTTTTCTTGGAGTCTTTACTCTGCAGAGAAAATGGGTCAGCTGGAGGCCTAGCATATATGTATGCTCTATGTTTGCTGCTTGTACATAATCTGTAATTTTCTTTGTTTTCTGAATTAACATTCAAATTCATTTCATCACAAGAAATCTGCTTCCATTGTTTCGCTTCAGGAAGAATAATGTTGATTTTAGTTTGTTTGCCAGATATAAAATAAATCCCAAACTTTTTATGAGAATTTCATGCATTATTTGTTTAAATTTTGATCTTGCTTTCTTTTTCTTTTTCGATTTGTGTGTGATTCTCATGTTACTGAAGTCTTTTTCTATTTCATCATCTGACGGGCTCAAAGAAAGGATAATAATTGGCTAACCAGCTACGGCGAGCATAGCCGACCGATAACAAGAGGAAACGCAACCGGGTCAATTACGTGATGGTAATGTGACTTCTTGGCTCTAATTTAAGGTGAGTTCATAAGAAAAGGTGAATAAAATAGAGCACTGACAGATCAAATTCAAGTTAGTGCTATTTAACTTGATTTGAGCCGAAAGAACATGAAGTCTAAATTATTCTGTAGGGTGTCAAATAATGCAGTTTGCCCTGAGGATTAGTTTTGTCAAACAAATCTAATCAGAGATATGCTTAGTGTGTCGTGTCTAACCACCGATATACTAATCGTTCCACTAATAGTGAAACCATACAATAATCATCTTTTTCTTACGTAAGAACGCAATTAGTATTAGGTAGAAATCCATATAAACCAAAAGCGATATGCGTATTAAGGTTTAATAATGATATTAGTAGCTAAAGTGTGCGAAAGTGGTTAATCAAGAAAGCTGGCAGGTCTCTAGAAAGTGGAGAATAAATAGCAACAGGTTTAGTATTCAAAATTCAAGCAAAGCCTCATCATTGTTAGTCTCGCACAAATGAATACGTTTGTTGATTCGATTGCAATGTCCACTGATTTACATATCATATGCGATTGTATATCATTTCTCTCTAATAATGCACATGAAAATGTGAAATTCACTGTTATATTAACAATCGACAAGAGAAAAATCATATCTAAAACACGCATGTAAAAAAATCTCCTATTCTACTTTGTCATTGACACCGACACCCTCTTCTTTTCTTCTCTCCCATTTTACCTTTCTTCTTCTTTCAGTGAACTTTCCTCCTACGGTGGCCGGCTTACCTAAGAAAGAAAACTTCTCCGGTTTGTTATACATCCACGTGGCGCTTATCTGCTTACTGATCATCCGTGCTGCGTAGTACGGGATCCTCCCACCTTTCCCCTGCTGAGACATCAACACTCTTCCATTAACAAACTCCAAGCAATCCATCAAGCTCTCCCTTGCTAACCCTTTCATCTCATAAGCCTGTGACCTCCTCCACAGGCTCTTACCATGTACTCTCGACGCACCGGATGACAGACACAGAGCTCTGGTGGTGTCACTAATGGCTGCATCTGGATTCTTCATCAACAAGTAACACTGAGCCCTATTACTATAAAGCACAATCCTTTCCCTCCACATTTTCAAAGGGCACAAATCCAATGCCTTTGAGTATTCAATCACAGCCTTTTCAATATTCCCTGCCCGAAAACTCATATTCCCTTGCTTTTTCAACTTCCCCACCACTGATTTTCTCTCTTTGATTTCTTGTTTGGACATCAACTTCTGTTTCTTTTTTCTCTCAACCTTCAAATCCCATATCTCCTCAAATGCTCTCTCAGCTTTCTTGCTCTCCAATCTCAAATCCCCATACTTGACTTTATGGTAATCTTGCAAAAGCATCTGTGTGATTCTGTCTCCTAGTTTTGGCTCTCTCATTTCAACCAAATCAACAAGATACACTACTGAAATCTCCACGACTTTGATTCGTGTTTCCGGGTCTCTGAGAAGAAGCAAAAGACAATCAATTACCATTAGTTTGCAGTCATCTGAAGACCTTGAGAGATTACATAATCTCTCTATGACTTCTTGTGAGTCTGCCACACTTTGTCTGCCAAACTTGGTTTGACAAACTGCTTTCAACAACCCAATTCCACCTGGTGAGTTTGGATTTGCTAAACCACCCCAAATGTCACAAACTTCAATCAAGAACTCTTTCTTACAAATCAAACCTAAACAACTTTCTTTGGTCACAAAGCAGTTGAGAAGATTTAGAGACCAACACTGAAGCTGACTACCCCATTCCTCAGCTTTTCTGCTTTCAGTTTCCAACCCCCCAAGCCCTCGTGTTATCAAATCACAATGGTACTTCAATCTGTTCGACTGCTCCAATCCGATAAACTGATTGTACACCCTCTTCAAACATGTAGAGGCTACCTTCATAGCCAACTCGACAATCTTGACTTCATGCTTCAAACCAATAATGGACTCAGCGATTTTGTCATGACCAGCCATGTGACCAAGAGCTCGAACTGCCACTCTTTGCTCAACCCAAGTGATCTTACCTCTCATCAACTCCATCAAAGGCAGAACCACCCCGGATTTCAAAGCCTTTTCTGCAAACTGAGCCTTGTTCATGGTGTAAGAGCCAATGATATGAGCAGCATAGTAAGGGATGTAGATGTTCTGGTCACTCAGTAGCCATTTTCTGTCATTGATACCTTTGTTGATGAGCTTTGCCATGCACTCGAAGATTCCAAGGGATGGGAATTCAGGGTCGTTTGGTTGCTTCATGGCTATGTTCCAGAGAGAGCTTAGTGCAAGTACTTGCTGTTGATCATTTCTGAGAGGTAAGTCCTTGAAGAACTTGGTGATTTTGGATTTCCTGAGAGATGAGCTCGGCTCGTTCATGGTACAGAAGAAGCAAGAGGGTTTTGTACACAAGAGCTCAGAGGGATGTTTGGGACTGTTTTTGGTCTTCATGTTTTGGAACTGTGATTCCATGGTTTGGGTGAAGGAAGTGTTGGAGACTTGGAGCTAAGCTTTGTTAGGTTTTGGGTACTTTAGGAAAAGAGGCTTTAACATTACTTATAGTAAATGAAAAAATGGACAGTCTCCTCTAAATTTATATAACAAAAGTATATATATATATATAATTGATCATTTTGATGGTGTTTTAAACTTCAGATGAAGGAGTGGATAATGAGGACAACAAACTAAACCAAGTAGTTCTACTGGTGCTGAACCACCTGCACAGTAATGATTGACTAGAAGTAGATATTGTTTGTCATGTTTCCTCAAAAGGGGTGCATATCACACGTTTCTCCATTCTTGCATTCCTTAAATTTGCTAAAACAAGAAAGACAAAGTGAAGCCAACTCAGTGCTCTACTATATTTCTACAGCCAAAAGACCAAAATGATTCTTAATATAACTGATAATTGGCTTCATGTTAAGCACTGGGAGATCTTCTCCTCCAAAGTGTTTTTAACTCTTAACAAGAAATGTCCAGACATGTAGTATCATTTTCCAGAAAGGGTGTGATATTACTGATATACTGCAATACTGATATAGATCTAATCAGGGTTACTTTTAAACTACTCTATTCAGTTTTATAACTAGCTTCAAAGTGGAGTGATGCAAACTATTTTGGTCATATCAAAGTATCAAACCAAACAATTGAGTATTAGAAATTGCTTGGGGTGCAGGCTTTTGAGTTAGGCTGAAGTCAGAAAAAGCAAAATGCAAGTACAACATGCAGGGTTGGTTCCAAGAAATTGCGGCTGTCATATGAAAAATCTAGGATGAGCATGATTACAGTAGACAGAAATCTAAGAATATATTCTTCTAATTTATAGCTGTGCTGAATTGGCTTAATGATGCATTTCTTTTCCTTTTCTTCCTATGACTAAGTGCTTTCTGAAAGTCTTTCACAGTGATTATACTCATGATTTGTCTTTGCTTAGTTCAAACTTCTTGACAATTAAGAATGCATCTGCTTCCATTGTTATTGCGCTTCTATAGTTTCTGATGTATTTTGTGAGACAGCTTCATTACTATTGGCTAATGCTTAGTTCAGTGAAACAAGAAAAAGAACTATTCGAATCGAAATTATTGATCAACTGTTTACGATCATCTCATTGGGATGATTGCTATCAACTCTTTACCTTCCTCTTAATCAATCTTGCAATGTAGTTTTGCTGTTTGATGCAGCGGAATTGGAATCCACCAACGGCAGCCTTGAATCCACAAGACTAGATTTCTCGAATCCACGAGAAGATCTGGAATCCACCAGAGAAATTGAGTAAACTCAAAGTTTTATTAATATGAAAGATTACATCTTAGCGGCCACAAGAAGTGGCTTAAATACTGACAACAAAACCCTAGGGCGCTAACAAAAGCCTAACCCAGCCCATAGATGAAATAAAATAAAAGTCCAAAACAAATAAATCCAAAATAAATTCGGAAAAACACTAAAAGCTGATTTTTTAAGGGCCTAAACGACGTCGGATGGCCGAAAAAAGCCCACACGTCATGGCGAACCGATAACTCTTGTTTCTGGCGTCGTTTCCTTTCCGAAAAGGTATCACACGCCCTATTCTGAGCTCGCAGCCCAGACATGAACAGTACCGATCGTTCCATTCTTGCGACGGTCCATCTGCTCTTCTATCCTTGCTGTCATCTGTTCTACATCAGCCGTTGAAGCCTTATGTTCAGCGGATCACATTTTATAGATCATAAGTGCATGAAAATGACCAGACAAGAACTCGTTTCCAATATACTATAATGATCGTCTCAAAAATACTGTGATATATTCAACACATCCGATTATGAGGAGAAGAAGCAGCTGCCTCCTAGCATTACTCCCTTGTCCCTCTGGTACCATTCTCGATCTATAAATTAACATCCTATTAAACCAGGATTTAGACGTCTAGGACTTGTAATTGCTTTCAGAATTCACTATCATTTATACTCATTCAACCCACCCCCCCATGTCACCAACTCAGTAGAATCATCAGTGATCAGTGTATGGAGATTGCTAAGAGGCACTTAGACCCATTCCAGAAGGAGAATTAGACTCCAATTGAGTTTGGGTCGCGGCAAAAGTCCATGTAGGCCCATGAAATACTAGGAGCCAATGTCCAAACCTCTGAATTATTTTCCTTTTGGACGGAGTATTTATACTTTTTCTAATTATTGAACGTGGAGGATATCAAAATTGATACCAACATATGTTTTTTTTCTTTCAAGAAATTAAGTTGATTGTATTAAAACTCAAGCCAGAAAAGACCGTTACATATCCTCCCTTTACCGACTAGGGGTAGATAAAAAGTCTGTGAGATAAACCACAACGATACATAGAAATAGGTCTAATCATTAGACGGTACCATACTCACTTATTAAAGCGAGCCTATTACTAATGTACGATAGAACATTGTAATAGGCAAAAATAAATAAAATTAAATTTGCTCCTTGCCCTTATCATTAGGGCTTGAAGGATGACCAGAAAAGAGGTAAGACATCACCTTAGCACCAGAAATCTTGGCAGCAGTAGCAGTAGCATATTGCTTTTTGTATTTCGCTAAGGCATGAGCAAGCCATCAGTGCCCCACCAGCCGCGACCACGACCACCGCAGTGAAAAGCTTCAGATGTAACTGCAGATTCAGTCACATATCTTGGATGACCCAGCATCTTGCTTCTACGATGCGGCCTTGCCCGCAATATCAGGGCTAAGTATCTCATCAGCTGTAAAAGAAAACCGTACCAGCCCATGTCCAAAAACCTCACACGGCCTGATCCAAGCCCAGAGCTGCTGTTGTCTCTTCCCCGCCGGGTACAGAGATCCCACCGCAGACAGCAAAAAACATCCGACGTTACTCACCGCCAACGGTATTACCCAGATTGTCGCGGCTCTCTCCACCAGATCGGGACTCACCAGATAACCAAAGCTGATCTCTAAGGCCAGCACGACTTTCGCCGTCAGTACTCTGAGGCATCCAATTCCGGCCTCCATCGACAGCATCACTGTAACATTCCTTTTAGTTCCAATAAAAAAACCACCACTCCATGAGAGGAGGAAGACGCCTCTGTGACTCGAAGCCATATCGCCATGGTTGCACTTGGATTGATTGAAGAGGTATCGAAAATCGATTTTGTAGTATTAAGAGAAGGTGACGAAAGGCGGAGATGGAGAATCCGCTTGGCGGCAACTGTTGTCGGTTAGATTCCCAGCCATAAAGGCTAGAGATTGAGCGAGGGTGACAGGAGATGGCAGCCGACGTCGACTTCGAGCACCGATGACGAAGATCTATGCCATGGTGGCTGGGGTTTGGAAGAGAAAGGAGACGGCTGCTCATGCTAGGGTTTAGTAGAGGATACCAACATATGTTGTTAAAAAGTGAGTAGCTTAAAAGTTATATATATATTTTTTTTGAAGAAATTAAGTTGATTGTATTAATTCTCAAACCAGAAAAGACCGTTACATATTTTTCCCCTACCGACTAGGGGTAGATAAAAAGTTTGTGGAATAAACTAAAACGATACATATAATTATGTATAATCATTTGACGGTACTCATGCTCACTTATTAAACCAAGCCTATTACCAATGTCTGACAAAACATTGTAATAGGCAAAAATAAATAAAATAAAATTTGCTCCTTGCCCTTACCATTAGGGCTGAGAGGATGACCATAAAAGAGGTAAGACAGCACCTCAGCATCTTAAACCTTGGCAGCAGCAGTAGTAGCACATTGCTTTTTGGTAGGATTTTTCTTCATGGATCCAAGTGGTCTGCCTAATTTCTTTTTCTCCACAGTATCATATTTTGGTTTGTTTTTCAATTTCAAAGCAGTGTGTGTTTGAACCAGACCAAGGCCTTGAGCTGAGAGTTCTAGAGCAAGATTTTTGCTTCGCTTGTGTGCTTGCAGCTAATTAGTACTATGGCCAAAGTAAGTGATTGTTTTGGTTGGTGAAGTGCTCAACTTTTGCTTGGTAGGACGATTTTTATTTGGGGCAGCAGTCAACATATCATTTGTCCTTCCAAATACAACACAAGAATCTGTTGGAGTAACAATAGTAGAAGTTTCAATAGTCACAATGGCATCCTACATGGTTGTTTCCTTCTCACTAACATCAATAGCACCAGCTTTAGAACTCAAAACCAACGTCTTCTTATTACCAACACTACTTCCAGAAATATTAGATTCATGTACAGTTGGTTCAATCAACTCCAAATTAGGCATCTTGGACTGTAATTTAGCATTCATACCAGCAACTAAGTCAGTAACATTCACAAGCATCATGACATTAGCATCAATAGGGACTAAAGCTCTAGTATCATCTGAACTAATTAATATCTCCTTTCTAATAACCACAGGCTTACGCAATTTTGGTGTAGCAGTATTAAACACCGATTTGGAAGTAGACAACACAGAGGGAGAATTACCTCCTTTGAAACAAAAAGCACCAGCCGAAAAAGAGCTATTCGCAAATGGCGAAACACCAGGAGCAATAACCCGATTTTCTTTTTGCAAGGCAGGGGCATTCCTAGCAGGTCGGCTGGCAAACTCACACTCACCAGACACATGAAAAATCAAATTGCATCTCTTGCACTTACCGACCAGATTTTCATAGAAATACGAGATTTCAATCTCTATCCCTGCTGCAAATTTCAGTGTTTTCTTGTGAATGAAAGGCTTCACAATATCATGTTCAACCCGAACTCGCACCGTCTTCGTTGCTCGCCATTCCCAATCATCATGCTTGATAAAGGAACCAGCGACTATTGCCACATCTTCAATGATATCATATTGCTCTTTTGCCAGAGGAATATTGGTGATTCGAACCCAGAAAAAGAGAGACTTCATTGGGATGCTTTGAATCGGAGTCAGACCATCATACTCCTGAATGATTACAAGAGCTCGATCATGGTACCAGGGTCCTCAAAAAAAAAAAAAAAACGATTGCGATCTCGAATGAGATCGAAACCGATTACAAATAAGCGATTTGGTCGCTCATGTACTCGAAATTTGCCGTGTAAAATCCAAGCCCTGGTAAAAGTGCGCTGCAAATCAGGGACAAAGCATCACCTTGGAGTGAGAGGCTTCGCCAGAAGGAATGATTGCGGATTGCTCCGCTTGGAATTTCCACGCTGTGACGGCTTGGAACGAGAAGAGATATCAAGGACAGTATCGCTAGCCAATACTAGGGAGGTCGCAAAGATTTCGGTGACTTCCTCAAGCGACATGATGTAAAAGAGGATGAAGAAGAACTACAAATCAGAAGTTTTGGTGGTAAGAGGCCGAAATCGACGTACAAGAGCGTCGAATAGCTTTGCTGAGCGGCGCACAGCTTAAAAGTTATATCTCGATTCACCAAAATATAAAAAATATGAATCGATTGATCAATCTACAAGTATCGTTAGAATCTAATTACACACGTGACATATTTTGTGTGCACTCGATTCAACTACAGGACATTAAGAGTCTATTAGTTTGAGACATACCAACATTTGGTAGTTGCCATACTATTCCTTCAAGCCAAATACTTGGGTGCTTTTAAACTCAGCATTGTTGGTCATCTTATATTGTCAACCTCTTCTAGACTTGGTCTTTTTTTGAAGCATAATAGGGGGTTTGCATGAACAAACCATTAACCACATGATATCAATTATATTGCTACTAAAATTTTCACTCGTGCCCCAATCATATAATTTCAAGCAAAGTTAAGAGACAAACGATCAAATGTGTTCAATGTACCCAGCCCATTCCTCATTGTCCACTTCTATGTCATATCAAGGAAGATAGTAACAAACTAACAAACGTGACAGGAATGAAGTAAATACTAATTTTGGAATAAAAATAAAATAAACAAATGGGTGAGAAATGTCGCTAATTCTACTAATCCAGCTGCCAAATTATGCTACAGGGCACCGCTTCCGAGGCAGAACGGTGCTAACGCGGGCCCACAGTTTTGGCGCGGGCTAGAGTTACCGATCCACCACAGAACTATTGCCACAGTGGCCTTCGTGGCTTTCTGTTATTGGGCTGTCATTCACTCACCAGGACCCTACATTTTACACAATCCAGCTGTAAACAAAACACCAGTTGTCCTTGCTGAATAAAAAAAAATAGAATTAAAAGTCACGAGCGAAAGCCAAAGTGTGTTTGAGTGGACTTGTGTCAGTGCAGTTCTCTCCCTTAACTCCTTCAAATTTCTACTTCAGTCCTTCTAAATTGCCTTAACTTTCATTTTCAACCATTTTCTTTTCTTTAAATTTTTACATTTGATAGTTTTATGAAACAGATTCGATTCGATAAGACCACTTACATAATTCGTTTGCATTACATAATTCGTTTGCATGAATTTTCTTCGGATATAATGTTCAACCGTATTATATTTATGAGACAAAACATGACCACTATTTAGGTAGTTATATGAATTATGTTGTTAAAATAATAACAAAGATTTAATGTGATAACATAACATGATTGCATTACAAGAATGTTTCACCATACATTGGACATTAGGCCATTAGCACTTGTTACACAGCTCTTCCCTTAGAGGAAGCGCTACGCGAGGGGACAATAGGTAGAGGTGCTAGCTGAACTTATAACAAAATTCATTTATTTTGAATCATTAAATGTAAACTAATGATCAAGAGAATATAAACCAGTAATAAAAGATGGACAAAAATCTAATAAACTAAAGCAAGATGTCAATACTAACATGGACAAATCATCTATGATACCTCTTTCATAAATTAAATTTTGTATTCTGATATAACGCGTTTACAGGTTATTCCAGTCAGATTTACCAAATTAGAGGACCTTAAATGCTAAAGCCTAAAACTACAAGTCCTAAACGTGAAAAGTTGACAAATTAGGAACATCAAAACCGTGATTAAAACCGTGTGATTCCTTATAATCCCGTCTTAAGCTTTACGTATCACATGCCTAACGGGCCACGAGTGGGTCCTAGCCAGTCTGTGTCGAGTCCATACTCCAAGCCCGAACCTTCTTTTCGTCCCTCCCTCCGCGCTGATCCAACGGCTACTCAGGTCCCATCCTCCCCCTGGCCCCACCTTATTTGTCGGTCCAGATTAACCCTCTTCTTCCCGTTAGAGCCTCTTCGCCTATATATACGCCTGTCGGTTATCATCGCCCCTATTACTCTCTCTCTCTATATCTCACACACTTTCTCATTTCCTCACTCTCATTTTCTCTCTCTCTACCTGCGAACTGTGAGCTCTCTCGCCATGGATCGCAGCACCGCCTTGACCTTCGCATTCATCTGCATTATCGTCGCCGGCGTCGGAGGTCAAGCTCCCGCCGCCGCTCCCAAATCTTCATCCACTCCCGCCGCCCCAACCACCGCACCAGCCGCCGCTCCCACCAAGCCCAAGTCCCCCGCCCCCGCCGCCACACCAACCGCCGTTCCACCTACTCCGGTCGCAGACGCTCCAGCTCCGGTAGTCACTCCCCCGGCGGCAGCTCCGGTGAGCTCACCTCCTGCCAAGGCTCCTGCCACCGCTGCTCCCACACCCGCCATCGTACCCGTAGCTCCGGTGACTCCTCCCGCCGTGGCACCTGTGGGCTCTGCTCCTGCTCCGAGCACGAAATCCGAATCTCCATCAGCTGCTCCCGGCCCGGCTATTAACAGCCCACCCGCACCCCCATCTGAGGCTCCCGGAATAAGCCCCGACTCCGCCGCATCTCCCGGTCCTTCTGGCTCCGCAGCCGATGAGGTATAGAGTCTTCTCTTTCTTCTAGTGTCCACAATGCTAGATCAGATTGTTAAACTTTATCTCGATCACAGGCACTGAGCGGGTAGCTACTAGATATGGTAAACCAGTGTGAGTTTTCCATTGCTCTTGCCTACGCGCGCGTGGACGCGTGGGTTATGAGCACCGGTGTGTAGTCTTTTAAGATCTAGTAATGAGCCGATCTGGGATGATGCATAGCTCACGCGCCACCGTCGGTGGTAGATTGGCTTGAGTTGGTGAATTACTTAATTACCTTTAGAAAAGAATCAAATTGTCAGAGCTCATTATAGCGAGCTCCCTGTGATAGAAATAAATATTGTCCTTGCTTGCTAGTTGAGATTTAATTACACACTCTGATTTATCATTTATTGGGGTTTTTGAAATTTGATTTGAATTTTGTAAAATTGCAGAGTGGAGCTGAGAAGGTTCATTACAAGGTGGCTGGATCCATTGCATTGGGATGCGGTGTGATCATGGCTTTGTTGTTCTAGATCAGGAAGATGAGAAGAGGAGGAGGAGGAGTAGTAGGACAGAGATGTTGTAATGTTTGGTCCTTTATTATTTTAATCTTTTGTTACCTTGTCCTGTCCATTATTTACAGACTCTAGAGTTGGATATTTATTCACCATTTGTTTTTCTATTGGATTATTATTATTTTTACTGGCTCTCTCTCTCTAGTCTTGGGTAGTGGTGCCTTGTGGATTTGTTCTTTTGTATTCTCTTCGAGACACATATCAATGCACTGCTTTTGTCCTCTTTTGATAGTTTGGTGATTACTTTGGTGTCTGCGTGTTATTTTTTTTTACATTTAGATCTGTAAAGTGGTAAAAGCTGTTCAATGAGGTTAGTGGCCAAAGTAATTTGAATTTTTTTATTCTGCATGTTTACTTTTGGCACCAAATTGGGATTCTCTAGGGGGGTTTGGTGGGTTAAGTAATTTTCCTTAATTGGGTTATGTCGGGTAGTGATTGTGTCACCAAGATGAGATTCTCTGTTTATTTCTGGTTTGATTTTGTTTGGTGAGACCAATTGCAAATCAAAAGCATTATTGGGCTCCATCTGCTTCTTTGGGAAAACCCAATTCATTATAATCCAGTACAGCATTTGCATGCTGTCATTATTTGCGAAGAAGTGGAACCTGTTTGATGAAGAAAAAGAAAGAACCACTGTGTCCTGGCCTAGCTTAGCTTGCTGTGAGTCATCTTACCAGATATGTGAAGAAATGGAAGGCACAAGGACTTGTAGGAAATCTCCCTTTCCCTTTCGAAGTGTGATATAAGGGACACCAACCCTAGCCTACAATTGGAGCTGTTTTAAACGAGCTCTTGGCTTAGTGAGGTGTGTCTACATAGTTGCATACGCTGGGCGCCTATTAAGAGTGGAGAAATGGGTTAGGATGGTACGCGGATTAGCATCGGGTCTATACCAACTTAACTAGAAATAACTCATCACTCTTGGTGGAGGAATATATTCAGGCATGTGATTCACGACGGATATGAGTAGTCGTAAGCATAGAAATGACAAGACTAGTGTTTCTGCACAAACCCTGGGGCCTGGTAGATACAGATGAATCCTCGTGTGATCTCCTGCAAACCTGCTTACTAAGGGGAATACCGGGCGGGCCGGTCTTCTCCTCTCCGATGCCTAAGTTAGTATAGTTGGAATAGATATAACTTGAGCACGTATGTAAGCAGTGAGAGAGATCAGTTACCTATTAATGAGGGTAGCTGGGGCCCTTATATTGGTGGGTGAGAGTGAAGTCTGGCCTCACCCTTCGATGTGGGACTGACTTCCTTCTGTTTGCACATTCAAAGGGCAACTCTGGTGACCTCTTTGGCAGGCAGGCGCTCCCGGTCCCCGGGTTCCTGGTGGCTGGAAGGACTGCTGGACCCCGAGGCCGGGTGCTGGTGGTCCTGTCCCGGGCCTCGGGCCGGGCCCAGGTACACTAGCTGCGGGTATGTGGGCCTGCTGTAGCCCCTCTGTGGCTACTGTCAACAAGTCCCCCAAGTTCCCGGTCAAGTGCAATCTTGAATGGGGACTTTATCTGTCTTGCCCTTGCCCTGCAGACCCGCAGGGTTACCAACCCAACGGTGTCCAGTCCCCCAAGTCCGTGTTGAAGATTGGGCGTGACCGGGGTGAGTACCTATTAACGATGGTGAGCAACAATTTATGAGTACGTTTGCAATATAAGTAGTACTGTGCTCAAGTGTTGTGGTGCTATGAGCATGGAGTTGGGTGAAACCCGGAGAGTGTATGAGATGATGCCATGTAATAGATGTGTGCATGGAATGATAATGGAGCGTTGAAATCCGCCATGCAATAGATGTGTGCATGGAATGATAATGGGGCGTTGAAATCCGCTATGCAAAAGATGTGTGCATGGAATTTCGACCGGGCGCTCTGCCATATCGGTACGGAGCGGAGTTCACTGGGCCTCTACCGGGCGTTCTGCCAAATCGGTACGGAGCGGAGTTCACTGGGCCTCTACCGGGCGTTCTGCCAGATCGGCACGGAGCGGAGCTCACTGGGCCTCTACCGGGCGTTCTGCCAAATCGGTACGGAGCGGGGCACACTGGGCCTCTACCGGGCGTTCTGCCAAATCGGTACGGAGCGGAGCTCACTGGGCCTCTACCGGGCGTTCTGCCAAATCGGTATGAAGCGGAGTTCACTGGGCCTCTACCGGGCGTTCTGCCAAATCGGTATGAAGCGGAGAGCATGGGACCTCGACCGGGCGTTCTGCCATATCGAGACGAGTCCATGAGCATGGGACCTCGACCGGGCGTTCTGCCATATCGAGACGAGTCCATGTTGCTAGGCTGCGGGGGGTGGCCCCGGTGTTGCGGTCTGTTTGAAGCACCGGTCAACACTTGCTAGTTCTTCTCAGCTTGTGTTGATTAAGCGTTGAGGTACGGGGGGGTGGCGTTGAGGTGACAAGGCTCGCCGTGCAGCCCCATGTTGATCGCAGTTCAGTGCGATGCAGGGTTTTTATCCTGCTGGACAAGAGTACATGTGTTAGATGTAAACTCACCCGGGTGTATAAAGCCCATGCCAGTCGAATGTTCTCATAACCGGGGTCATGCCATGGAACCGGGCGGGACTCGACCGGGCGTCCTGCCATATCGAGACGAGTCCCCCAGTGAGATGCCATGGGGCCGGGTGGATCTCGTTCCCGGAAAAAAGGATGCTCTCGAGCCGGTTGGATGATCATAACCGGGGAGATGGTCTCGAGCCGGTTGAATGTTACGTAACCGGTGAGATGCAGCTGGGTGGACCTCGACCGGGCGTCCTGCCATATCGAGACGAGTCCCCCAGTGAGATGCAGTGAAGATGCCATGCAGCCGGTTGAATGATCATAACCGCGAACTGCCATGGAACCGGATGGATGGCTCATACCCGGGACAATGCTCTCGAAGCGGTTTGGGAAACCATAACCGATAAGAGGTCTTCAAGCCGGTTGAAAGATCATAACCGGCGAGATGCAGCTGGGTGGACCTAGGGAAGTGGAGGGGGGCCTGACGCCTCGGTTCCCGCTCCTAACTACCCTGTCGCCAGCGTGCGAGGCAAGTGGCTGACATGCATTTAAGGAGGAAGTCCATCAGTCCCATCAATTATGATGGCATGGGCAGTTTACCAATGCTGGGACACGTGCCAGTAGGGAGCGGTCTTGAGATGGAGGGCCTGGATTCACAGGCGTTTGAGTTGTCCTGATTGCGTGTTTGGCGGGATTACAAGCGCCTAGGGCACCGAACCTCTCTATAAAAAGGGCCTGCTCTGCCTTCTTCATGCTGTTTTGCTTCTTGCTCAGAGAGACTTAAGAGAAAGAGAGAAATCCGGCGAAAGCTCTCAGTTCCTTGCCCTACGACATCCGGTGCTTTCAAGCGTTCTTCCCTTGCTTCCTACTATTGCTCGCTGCTTTTGCAGGGCGGACTTTCCTCGGTTGAGCATATTAATCGGTAAGTTTGTTGCTTTCCTTGCCCCGGTGTTTGTTCTTGTTTTTGCTTTTGGTGTTTTGCGGCGGGGGGGGGGGGGGGGGGGGGGGGGGAGGGATCTCTGTCGCCGACTGAGTTGTTTTAATCGGAGCGTCTGCGGCGATCTTGGGGAGGGGCCGCAGAGGGCGCTGTTCTAGTCTGTTGCTGACCAGCGCTAGGGTTTTGTTTTCTTCTCCTTAGGTTAAGATGTCTTCTTCAAGTTCTGATGGGGCTTCTGAATCGACCGACAGGCGTCCCATTGTGGATGATGAGGAGAGACTGGAGGACTGGCTCGGTTCGGAATCCCAGGTGTCCGAAGCCGCTGACCGCTCCCGGAGCGGGGCTTCGACTTCCGGGTCCTCAGGGTCTGAGGAAATACCGCACGGGGTGCGCCTTGCTGGTGCTCCGCCCGTGAGCTACACTATCGGTAGAGGGAAGGGTGTCGTGGTGTGCGATGAGCCGGAGGGTAGCATGAGTCCCTCAGAGATTGCAGCGTTCCGGGAAACGTGGAGTATCCCGGATGAGGTTTTGCTGCGACCACTGAATCCTGGAGAGTCAGCCTGCAACCGGGAGGAAGGTTGGGTTGCCGTGCATCAGGATCAGTTCCAGCATGGATTCTCGCTCCCGCTGCCAGATTTCGTGCAGTATATGCTCAGTGCGCTGCAAGTGTCGCCCGCGCAGCTTCCTGGGCTCCAGTGGAGGCGACTACTGAGCCTCGGCTGCCTATATGAGCTGTCCGGAATGAGTATGCCAACGGTAAACGAATTCCGGGCCTTGTATAGGTTGTCTTACTCGGGGAAGCAGGGGTCCCGGGGTTGCCTGTCCTTCAACGCCCGAAACTATCAACCGATCATCACCAATATGCCTTCCTGGGTAGATAACAGCTGGAGAAAGAAGGTGGTGATGGCGGGCGGGAAGTGGCAGATGAGTAGGAAGATGTACCGGGTTCCTAGCGCCTTCCAGGCTATTGGCGACCAGTCGTTCGAGCTATCCGAGTTGGAGTTGGAGAGGATCTCGACCGTACTCGGATGTTGGGACGATCTGGAATGGAGTTCCTACAACTTCATCCGGCGAGAAGTGCTGGAATACTGTTGTCTCGGGCGGGATCCCGGTGCGTAGCATGTCCTAGCGGTGACACTTGCGCTAGCTCTGTTTTAAAATACTAACTGTTTACTTGTCCTGCAGGTGCGTCTTCCCGGGCGGTCATCAAGCCCGAAACCACTCTCTCTATGGACGGTGAAGACCTCCTTAACAAGCTAAAGGAGAAAGGCGAGACCGTCTCGCGGACCTCGGTGGACGAGGAGTTCGGTCGGCTCTCGATTCATCCCGAGCCGAGGGCCATGGATGTTGATGACGGCGCCTACATCCTAAGGCGCGTGAAGAGCCATCCCGCTGCGCCCAAGGCGGTGCCTGGTAAGGGCAAGTCTACCGGGGGGCCAGTGAGGATTCTCGGTGGAGTGAGCCGGATCCCCAATCGTCTGGGGGTAGCCGTGACCCGGGTCACCCGGGTAGGCGCACAATGTACTTCTTCTCCGGACGGCCGGGGAGAGAAGCGGAGGGGCATGGAGGTTCGGCCCTCCGCGCTGGTCACGCTGACGGGCGGGTCGTCCGGAGAGAGCCTGGCCAAGCGGCTCAAAGTAACCAGCGGTGCACAATCAAGCTCTGCTGGGGAGAAGGCTGCCGCTGCCGGGCAGAATAGTCCCGCGCCTGCGGAGGCACCGAGGGGAAGCCCGGACAGTGCATTCGTCCGGCAAGTGGCGGCGGACTTGGCCGGCCTTGGTCTGGACAGACCCGGGGTTGCTGGAGCCCTGGCGGGCGGGAACCGCCCAAAATGCAAGGAATCCGTCTTCCGGGTAAGCACTAACTGGTGCTACTATACTGCTTGTAGGTTGTTTCTCTTACTGTCCGATTAACTGTTTCTGTTGTTGTGCAGTTGCTGTACAGTCTGTACCAACCGGACGCGAGCGAAGAACTGCCGGAGCTGAAGAGGCAGATAGCTGCTTTATCGGAGGCCCGACAGCGCCTGGAGGTGGAGAAGTCCCGCTCGGATCGGGAGAAGGCCAGATCGGAGGAGAGGGCCAAGACGCAAGAGGAGCGGATCCGAATCCTGGAGAGGGAGAAGGAGCGGGCCGAAGCTGAGAGGGCCGAGCTGGAAGCCAAGGTGGACGAGCTCCAAGTGGGAGCTGCCGCTCTGCGTGCCGCCACGGCTGCTGCGACCGGGGAAGATGACCCGGAACTCTATGAGCGGGTTGTTCTCAAATACCATGAGAGCGATCTGTTCCTGGAGTTCCTGGAGAAAGCCAGGGAATCAGGCATCTCAGATGCGTACGAGGAACAGAGGTCGACGACGAGGCTACCGCAGGAGAGGCTGGCGGATTGCCCGCTGAGGGTGGAGGCGTGGCTCCTTAGGATTTTGCTCTTGCTCTTTTTTCTTGTAATCCCTCCGGATCGGTTACTGCTTGTATAATTGCTCGACTTATGAATACATTTGAACTTGCGGAGCCGGTAGAATTTTCTCGAAAGTAGTTTGCATATATATCTTGTGGTGTTACAACGGTTGAACCGGATGTATGCCAAACTAACCAGAGGCTTGGGCGAGCCTACCAGGCCTGGTCTTGCTCCCGGTCGGGATCTGCTCTCCTTTCCCCTACGTACCGCTGGAGCTGGCCGTTATTAATCAGACCCTGTACCGCTGTCTTGAGAGCACAGCACTGACTCGTTCGATGAGTAGCTTCATCATGATAGGAGCAGTACTTGCCCGTTTGTGCTGTGGTAAGTTTCCCCTTCGGGTACTTTCTCTTGGGCGGTGGGGGAATGACGTTCCCGTTCTCAAGCAAAATATTCTCATACGAAGAGGTGAGAGCAGTGAAGACTTCTTGACCGGCCGGTGGTGCTGGCATGATTGCCAAGAGGCGTTCTTGGCGGTAAGACGCCGGCTTGTGCTCGCCTTGGGGCTTATCAGGATAAGGCCTCTGCTGCCTTTGCGCCCAGTTTCTGTAGTTATGCCGGATCGGTCGAGCGGCGCGGTTCTCGGTCCGCTGACTGGGCTTGTCCTCTTGACTGGGCGGGGAGTTCTCTTCCCGGGGATGGTCTTCCTGCTGCTCATCTCGCTTCCTCTTCAGCAGGTGGTGCCCATATGTCTCGTGATCGGCCTGAGCATGCCAGATGGTCATTGCCATCAACTCATCATACCCCTGCGGGAGTTCTACCCGGACGGCGTAGGAAAACTTTCCTGGCCGGAGCCCCTGCTTAAACGCCATCTCGGCGATGCCCTTGTCTAGGTTCCGAACCCCGGCCGTTGCCGTCTGCCAACGGTTGACAAAGGTCCTCAGTTCCTCTCCGGGCGCTTGCATACAGTTGAAGAGGATGGTCGACGTCCTGGCTCCCTCGACCCGGAGGATGAAGCGGCCTACAAACCGGTCGGCTAACTGTTCGAAAGCCTCGATCGAGTTCGCCGGAAGCTCATAGAACCAGCTAAGCGTCTCTCCAGACAGAGTTTCCTGGAAGATGTTGCAGCATACTGCATCAGAGTAGCCCTTGGCGCAGGTCTGGGACCAGAAACTGCCCAGGTGCTGGTACGGGCAGCCGAATCCTGAATAGGTGAGCTTGAGGGGCTTCTGGTTACCAGACCTTCCCGACTCCATGACCCTGTGCGAGAAAGGGCCCATACGCTCACTAAACCGCGTGCTCTCCATCGGTCGTGCCGCTCTCCTCTCGTTGGCCTCCATTTGGGCCTTCAAGTCCGACACAGTGTCGGCTAACATCTGCAATGCCCGTGCAGTCGGGGTCACGACTTCTTCCTCAAACGAAGTGTGGAGCGGGCGGGATGTTGGCGTGCTCTTCGGCGGACCTGCGCCGGCCGATGACCTTGCTCGCTCGGCATCACGGGGCCGACCGCCCGACGACTGCCCTACCTCAAATTGCTGAGTTCTGACTGGCGGGGGTGCCGCTTGCGCCCTGTCCATAGTGTCGCTGCGCTGTTGTCCTCTCTCTAAGGCGGCTACCAGGGCAGCGTTCATCGCCTCCATCTCTTCGTACCGGGCGTTGGACTTGGATCTGTCCTTGTCACCCTCCTCACGCAGACGGCTGACCTCTTTGGCCATTGCCCGTATCTCCCCCGCCATACTGCTCTGGTCGGGGCTGTAGGTGGTGTCCCGGTCGCTATTACAGTGCGGGCTCTCCGATCGGTCGCTCGGATCATCTGAGAACGTCAAGGAGAAGCCCCGGTGCACTAGTCTGTCTTCCTCTGCTGGCCTTTCCCGCGCGAGTTGTCGTGGTGTCCCGGTCCCGGCATGCCGGACGGCCTTCCACAACTCCCTCCTTCCTGACCGCCCTGGTCATCGAGCGGCTCCCGCGCGACGACCGGGGTGGAGGATAGCGTTCGCACTGATGCAACACGCCCCTCCTCGGTGGTACCTCTCTCTTGTCTTGCTTCCGAACTCTCAGCCACGGGTGATGCCTACACGGTTTCTCGTCCAAGATACCCACAGACGGGGCCAATTGTTTCTGCACAAACCCTGGGGCCTGGTAGATACAGATGAATCCTCGTGTGATCTCCTGCAAACCTGCTTACTAAGGGGAATACCGGGCGGGCCGGTCTTTTCCTCTCCGATGCCTAAGTTAGTATAGTTGGAATAGATATAACTTGAGCACGTATGTAAGCAGTGAGAGAGATCAGTTACCTATTAATGAGGGTAGTTGGGGCCCTTATATTGGTGGGTGAGAGTGAAGTCTGGCCTCACCCTTCGATGTGGGAGTGACTTCCTTCTGTTTGCACATTCAAAGGGCAACTCTGGTGACCTCTTTGGCAGGCAGGCGCTCCTGGTCCCCGGGTTCCTGGTGGCTGGAAGGACTGCTGGACCCCGAGGCCGGGTGCTGGTGGTCCTGTCCCGGGCCTCGGGCCGGGCCCAGGTACACTAGCTGCGGGTCTGTGGGCCTGCTGTAGCCCCTCTGTGGCTACTGTCAACAACTAGGTACATGGAACTTAGAGATGATAAAACGAGAGTGATGCTATTAACACACTTAAAATTTCTATTTAATAGACATTCATGTAATGAATGGGTAGTGAGACCATGAGAGTCATCCCTTTGCTTGTTATGCTCATAGAAGGGATTCATACTTTCCTTTATTTTTATTTTTTTTACATAGAAGTCTCAATCTTTCCATGATATGTACGATGATACCCAATATTGTAATACAGTTATTGCTTGTTATGCTCATAGAAGGGATTCATACTTTCCTTTATTTTAATTTTTTTACATAGAAGTCTCAATCTTTCCATGATATGTACGATGATACCCAATATTGTAATACAGTTATTAGATAAAGACGATGTTATTTTTCAAATATATATTATAATAAAGAAAATGATTTGGGGTCTCAATGAGGCCTTCGATTTGTGACATCAATCGTATGTGGCATGCAATGTCATAAATACACATAACTAATTAGAAAAGTCATGTCAAATCATTCTTAAGTAAATAGACAATCATATCATTCTCGATCCAACGGTTCTCCATCATTATATATTTTTCAAAAAAAAAAAATCATATTGATAATTTTTTTTTCTCTTTTGTTTTTTATCACAATAATACTTATATTTAAACTTCAAAATATAATTTGAATATTGAATATTTTTGAAAGTATATTTTTTTATGTAAACTGAAAGCGTGTGTGTGTGTGTGTATATATATATATACTTTTTTTCTTCCCCCACCGCCGCTGCTGCCGCTAGCCTTGCTAGCAGTAGCCCCGCCCCGCCCAAAATCAAACCGGATCAACAGATCAAGATTGATATGGACACCCACTGGACACCCACTGCTCGGATGATGCTGCTCCTTCGATCAGACCAGCCCTTCCTCTGATCGTACCCTCCTGTGCCTCGTCCTACTCCAATCGATCTCCTCCAGTCGACGCCACCGCTGCCTCGACCCGACCCTTCGATCGGACGACGCTGCTCCTTCGATCAGACCAGCCCTTCCTCTGATCATACCCTCCTGTGCCTCGTCCTACTCCGATCGATCTCCTCCAGTCGACGCCACCGCTGCCTCGACCCGACCCTTAGATCGGACGACGCTACCTCGTCCCACTCGACCCTCCGGTGTCGGCCCTCCTTTCGTCCTCTTCCCGGATCACTCGGCCTTTCCCCCTCTGCCCCAGACGGCGCCAGACCCGATCCGGCCATCGACGCCGCTAGCAGAGCTCGACCCGATCGGCTGCAGTTTCGCTCGACCCGAAATTCCGCCCCGACCCGATTCGTTCCTTCGACCCGGTTGCAACCCGACTCGGTTCCTTTGGGCCTGATCCGACCCGGCCCATTTTGGGCTTGACCCGGATCTGTGCAACCCAACAAAAAAAAACCTTTTGGAGTAAAATTTAATGGTAATTTTAAAATTACCGCATAGTAATTCTTATTTACTGTGACTATTTACTGTTTTATGAATTTAATGGTAAATATTAAATTATTTAATTGATATGGTAAATGTATGATTAAAGTGACTAATCATATGAATATTTTTTTTTATGTGACATATCAATTACGATGCGGCGATGAATATGCGACGACAAATTTGGAGTCGGAGATCGAGCAATGGTATCATATGCAGTTTATTTGGCAAACTAACAAGTAAGATCTAATTAAAGTTATCATTTTCATTAAATCGTTAATGATATAATGCTCAAACTGATTTTATTATATTATGACATATACTAATGAAATTTGAGCATCATTATATGTCTATTTTATTATGTTAAATAATTACTTTTATTTAACATGTTATTTAGTTTGAGCATTGTCATGTTAAATGCAATTTCATGAGCATTGAAATATAAAGAAAAATGGACAAACCTACTACTGTGAAAAAACATATTCACGAAGCAAGAAAAATATGACCATTACAAATTTCAGTCTTAAGATCCAATTTTTATTTCTTGAAAATTTTTCAAGATGGATATCTTATTAATTGTGTAAAAAGCAACAATAATGGAATTTCATTAGCCTCACATGAAATGAAAACAGAGAAACCAAAATTTTACAGTGATAACGTAATTTCACAAAGCATCGGACTTACCATAATGTATCTTGGTTATATTAGTTGTCGTGAATGTCATTTAGACCGCAAAGCTAATACATTTTATTCTTCCTATATTTTACAGATGGTTTAACCATCACAGTTTGACTTTGACACATTGGACTCTGAAGAACTTGAGTGCCAAATTCCCCTACTGAGCCAACTAAGACTTGAGCATGGTATATTTATGCAAATTGCTTTATGTAAATATTAAATAGCAAAGAAATTCCCTGGAACAAATTATACAAAGTAATGCAACAACCCTAAACCAAAGGGCAATGACAATGTAAGGTATGAGAAAAAAACAAATTTCCTGGAATACATTTTGCAAAGTAATGCAACAACCCTAAATAAAAAAGAAATGACGATGTAAGGTTTTAGAAAAATATATATATATTCTTGAACAAATTGGGCAAAGTAATGCAACGACCCTAAAACAAAGGGTAATTACCATGGACGTAAAATTCATATAATCATCCAAAAGTAAGTGGAAACAATGTAACATTTAAAAGATGACATAGGAGACATGTCATGTGCAGTAAAGCACTCTGCCATTGTTGTAATTCAATGAACTATTTATACATACATTATAAGCTAGCAAAGAATTAGCTACGGCTTTCAATAAATATGAAGAATCATATGAGTACGCGGATTTTGGAAAAATATCTTCAATATCCAACAATAACATTGAAAATGAGTTTACAACTAAAAACATAACATCTGGGAAGAATATGTTAAATGACAAATCTCATCATTGCAGCTATTAAAAGAGCAAAAAAAGATCTGGCTCAATCCAAGATAGACTTTGATTAGTCTACTTTAAAATTTTTAAGATATATTTATAAATGCTATTACGTCTAAATAAGACTTTTGGTCCAAAATTAGACTTTTGGTCTTAAAGTTTCTCTCTCTAAATTGGACAAGACTAAATGTAATCGTTGGCATATTAATTTTTTGAATTTTCTCTAAAGGAATTGAGATTATTCAAATTTTATTCATAATATACATGATTCAATTTTCTACATCTAACTTTGCAAAGTATTGCATACAGTAAAACAACATATCATAATATAGGCATGACACAAAGAACTGTGTGCAAAGACATAATATAGGCATGACACAACGAACTGTGGGCAAAGAAACGCACCATGTGATCCCTAGAATAATAACAATAGTACTGAAGAACTGGAGTACTATAATGAAAGTGATAAGGATCTAAATATATGTTCCTTTGGATTCATAATGCACTTGCCTAACTGGGATTACAATACCTTTTTATTACAATCCCCATCGATTTACTCACTTGAGTTATGTTTCGATGTATATATTGAGCATATGTCAAATTGACAATTTATGCGATAAAAGAAAATTGAATTTGTTCCACATTTTAAAGAAATTTCTGCCACGATGTTCATGTAATAAGACATAGGTGAGAATTTCATCTGAGCTCCTTTGCATTACCTCTAATGACTGCGGATGTAAACGAGTATTAGAGAAGTTTATATGTCAACTTAGTGGGTTATATGTAACCACTAATTGAATTCAAAATCATAAGAAAATGATATTTTGGAATTTTGACATAGATTGGCTTTGATATGGTGATCCGTACACTAAAGAAATTACTATGGACACCCATATTTTGGATGAATAGAAGCAAACACCAGAAGAATATGGTTCCCACACGAAACCGAGGATGACCAAAGAACATGTTATCCTCAAATATTATTTCGATACAATCCATGTAGGGTTGAAGACGTATGTTCAAACCCTAGATTCCACCGCCCCCCTAAGGTGGCATTATGATTGATGCACAAAGTACATGCACTTATATCCTATTATGCTTCTGACATCCATCGTGATTTTTTGAATAAAAGTATATCATTCAAAGCCTACTCGTAAAATTATGATTGACACCATCATATGCAAATGAAACATGTGTTCTCATTATGTTCTTATATTGAATCCAAAGATGATTAAGTGGACTGATTCAACCAACTTGCGGACACCTTAGATAATTTATGGTGTTGGTTGTTGTGTCGACACACTGGTCACGTGTTATGACACCATCCACAATTAAAATTTTATGTTGCTTATGCTAGAAAGTCAAAGCACCTAGGCCGGGTTAATTTCTGTAGGTGTGATGATTTTATGGCTTATTATATGGGTTTTGTAATAGACATCATATTCCTATATAAAAACCCAATTGGTCTCACGGAAAACGACTACAGTAATAGTCTTAATATTGGTAAAGTACACCAACACTTCCGTTTTGGGTTATGCAATTTTTGCATGTAGCGTTACTTTTTCATCTATGACCATCATCATTGAACTAATTTACACCATAGCTAGTGACTATGTGTGAGGATTTTAAAGGATTTCAAATGAACTTGTAATCCTTGAGCTCTTTTGGATTGACACAGATCTACAATCATTGAGCTCCATTAAATGTTTTATGTGCCAAAATTGCGCTGCCACAGCGCACAATGATGGGTTATTTGAGATGAATAAATATTTATGCTGGATATGAACTTCCAGCTATAGTCCGCTATGTCGAAACCTTGACAGGCGATCTCCTCACAGCTAGATTTGCGGTGTGTCACTTTGATGAGACAGTCTTCCCGTCGTTAGGGGGAGATAAGAACAAGCATGTTCAAGTGGAACGACAGGAATTGTCGTGGTTTGTCCCCACTGTGTCTCATCTCGATCTCCAAAATCACACAAAGTAAAGTGTGCAGATGTCTTATACATTAAAGTGACGAGATCATATAAACCTGCTGCAAATATACATGTAAGGATTGTGTTTTATCAAAAGGACATGGTACCACCCAAGAGGAATTGGGTATTGCACTGCCACCATGGATGGTGGCATGGTGACGCCATAAGTGGCATAAATGGTGTCACAGGCCGTGGCTTTCCAAGGAAGAGGGGGAGGCCACCTTAAGTTCGATACATGCATACTTGTGTAAAGGAAGAAAACAAGTTTGGCACAACCTGATCTATTGATCAATGATACTCAAATCCGTCTCATGAGAATATTTATGGATTGTGGTTATCATTGGGGGACGCCTCAAATGTTAGAACCAATCCTTAAAGTATAGAGATCTCTACAAACATATTACACTATACTAGTGTACATGAGGACGTGGAATAATGAGTCTACTATCGAACCATACTTCGTTGAAAAATGTCAACTTAGTAAACTGGCCTAATGGAAAGAAGCGATCTAGTATAAACAAAGAGATAGATCTTTGGGCAGGTGATGCCGACACCGCAAATGTAAACCCTATCAAATATATCTTTGTTAGAATGCGTAATGAGAATAAGAGTATGTAAGCTCACCTTATGGCGCAAGGTCTCTCAAAAACGCACTGGAATTGACTACGAGGAGATATTCTCTCGTAATGGACTACGATGAGACAATCTCTCGTAATGGATGTCATTGCACTCCACTACCTTGTCAGTTTGGTAGTTTCCGAAAAACTGAACTTGCAGCTTACGAAAAGTGATCAAAACATATATCTCTTTGGGGATCTAAATTAAGAGATATACATGAGGATCCTAAACGGACTTCATCCACACAAATCAAGTTGCACTAGATCACATAAGTGCGTTTGCAAAATAAATTGAAACGTTCACTAAAGTGACTATTTTATTGTGAAGAGATTGGTGAATTATGCCCTTGCGTGCTCATTATAGATATACACAGACTCTCAATGAATTAAGAGATACTCTATGTATTGTAAATCCTAAGTTGAGAATGAAAAGATCTTGGGAATACACAGTCTTGAAATGAAACTTAAGGACTGTAATGATGGTGACCATACATCAATCGGCTTAGGCACTCTAAAGAATAAAGTGAGGCCTACATATACTCTCATGATCAGTCGAAGTCTTTACTCTAACAATAGATCCGTTTTTCATCTAAAGGAAGATGACGAAGAAGTGTTGGGAAATGAAATTCCTATACAAGTGCAATGACGCATGATTGTACTTAAACATAATATGTAAGACTCGACCTCTCATTCGATGTAAATTTGTAAAGCTATGTTTAGATCTGCGCCTACGCAGCGCAAATCGTTCTTTCATTAAAGATATGAAAGATTTGGGCTTATTCAATCTCTATATAGAATGTGACATGATAAAGAAACTATCCACGTCATAGCTAACTATGCGTTAAGAAAAACGCATTAAAAGTGAAATAAGAAAATCTGTTGTTACAGATCAATTTCAAATCTCTTAATGGTTCACCCATACTCTAGAAGAAGTTATGACTATTTTGTTATATGAAGGTCATACCACGAGTGAACCTGATGTTCAATATGAACCTATGCGTTTGGTTCATGAACAACCTTATCCTCAAGATCAAAGTAAATCAAGTTGGATATGAGGACGATGTGGCAAGATTTAGTTACTAAATCATTGCTCAAAGTCATATTTGGAAAAACATGTGAAAACACATAACTGTGCTGATGTTACTAAAGCTCCCTTGATCAAATGAAAGAATCAGGGAGAATCCCATGATTAATGTAAAAATCAGGGGGAGGTGCAGACATCAGGGGGAGTCTAGCACATACATGTTGTTTCCAAATGTAATAGGTGCGTTGTGCTCTTTTTGTCCTTAGACCAAAGTTTTATTTTCTCCCATTGGGTTTTTGTTACTTGACAAGGTTTTTAATGAGGCAACACCACATGCACCATTTTATCTCTGACTCGGCATAAGGGGGAGTGTTGAAGGAAAAACACATTATGTGCTTTCGTCAATGTAACTGACGAGAGATAATTATGTAGTCATTATTGTCATTTATGTATTTCCTATTACCGTTGTAATACTCACCCTATATAAAGGGGATTATCAATGAAATAAGTAGACCAATTCCGATTATTCTACAACAATATATATATATATATATATATATATATATGAATTAATTTCAGTTTACCTACTTGAACTTTGGCTCAATCATCATTTCAGTCCCTATGCTTTTGATTTCATCAGCTACACCCCTATACTTCCCTAAATTAATCAACTGATACCAATTTTGTAATTTCGTCCAAACAATCTATCAATACCAAAGGCTTTTTGGCACCATTTCCCTACATTAATGCACCGTTACCATATTACGATTATAAATAAGGCTAAAAAATTCATATAATCAAGTTGAACAATAGAAAAAAAATCATATATGATGATTTCTTTTTGTTTTACCATATATGATTTGTTTTTGTTTATTTTCTATTGTTCAACTTGATTATATGATTTGTTTAGCTTTATTTATAATCGTAATATGGTAACGGTGCATTAATGTAGGGATAAGATACCAAAAAGTCTTTGGTATTGATAAATCGTTTGTACGAAATTTATAAAATTAGTATTAGTTGATTAATTTAGAAAGTATAGTGGTGTAGTTGATGAAATCAAAAGTATAGGGACTGAAGTGATGATTCAACCAAAGTTCAAGTTGGTAAACTGAAATTAATTATATATATATATAGTCCCTATCCAGAGCGGGGCTCCGCTCTAAAATGAAAGAGCGGGGCTCCTTATTTGACCCACTTTCTGGTCAAATTTCTACATCTCCACCGTTCAGTATTTAGGTATATGCGTGTAGATCATCTCAACAACTTTTCAGCTCATTTGGTGATCGTTAAGGTATTAAAACGATAAAAAATCAATCAACAAACTGAATCTGTTCAGTATGAACCATTCGTGTTAATCACGACTAGGAATGTTCAAACGATTATCAAATTTGATGAAACTTTGCATAAGTGATCTACACACATATACTTAAATACTGAACGGTGGAGATGTAGAAATTCGACCGGAAAGTGGGTCAAATAAGGAGCCCCGCTCTTGAATTTCAGAGCGGAGCCCCACTCTGGATAGGAACTGTATATATATATATATATATATATATATATATATATATATATATATATATATATATATATATATATATATATATATATATATAATTGGTTCCAAGAAAAAATTCGTCTAAGAAAATCAAATATATACATATATAATTCGTCTAAAATAAATTCAATTTAGATTTACCTATTTCTTTTTACATTTTTGTTGAGAAAAATTAATTTGATAGAGAAGATATGGTATATACATCATATAGCTAAAGTATTGATGGAGACGGAATTAAGGAATTAATTGTATTAAAAGTAAAGAATTAAATATAAAAGTCAAAAATTATAATTTCTGTTGTAGGAATATCGGAATTGGTCTACTCATTTCATTGATAATCCCTTTTATATAGGGTGAGTATTACAACGGTAATAGTAAATACATTAATGACAATAATGACTACCTAATTACCTCTCGTCAGTTACATTGACGAAGACACATAATGTGTTTTTCCTTTAACACTCCCCCTTGTGCCGAGTCAGAGATAAAATGGTGGATGTGGTGTTGCCTCATTAAAAACCTTGCCAAGTAACAAAAACCCAATGGGAGAAAATAAAACTTTGGTCGAAGGACAAAAAGAGCGCAACACACCTATTACATTTGAAAACAACATGTATGTGCTAGACTCCCCCTGATGTCTGCACCTCCCCCTGATTTTTACATTAATCATGAGATTCTCCCTGATTCTTTCATTTGATCAAGGGAACTTCAGTAACATTAGCATAGTTATGCATTTTCACATGTTTTTCCAAATATGACTTTGAGCAATGATTTAGTAACTAAATCTTGCCACATCGTCCTCAGATCCAACTTGATTTACTTTGATCTTGAGGATAAGGTTGTTCATGAACCGAACACATTGGTTCATATTGAACATCAGGTTCACTCGTGGTATGACCTTCATATAACAAAACAGTCATAACTTTGTCTAGAGTATGGATGAACCATTAAGATATTTGAAATTGTTCTGTGACAACAGATTTTCTTATTTCACATTTAATGCGTTTTTCTTTACGCATAGTTAGCTATGACGTGGATAATTTCTTTATCATGTCACATTCTATGTAGAGATTGAATAAGCCCAAATCTTTCATATCTTTAATGAAAGAACGATTTGCGTTGCGTAGGCGCAGAGCTAAACATAACTTTACAAATTTACATCGAATGAGAGGTCGAGTCTTACATATTATGTTTAAGTACAATCATGCGTCATTGCACTTGTATAGGAATTTCATTTCCCAATACTTCTTCGTCATCTTCCTTTAGATGAAAAACGGATCTATTGTTAGAGTAAAGACTTCGACTGATCATGGGAATATATGTAGGCCTCACTTTATTCTTTAGAGTGCCTAAGCCGATTGATGGATGATCACCATCATTATAGTCCTTGAGTTCCATTTCAAGACTGTGTATTCCCAAAATCTTTTTCATTCTCAACTTAGGATTTACAATACACTGAGTTTCTCTTATTTCATTTAGAGTTCATATATATCCATAATGAAAACGCAAGGGCATAATTCATCAATCCCTTTCCAATCAAGTAGTCACTTTAGTGAACATTTCAATTTCTTTTGCAAACGTACTCATGTGATCTAGAGTCACTTGATTTGGGTGGATGAAGTCTGTTTAAAATCCTCATGTATATCTCTTAATTTAGATCCCCACAGAGATATATGTTTTGATCACTTTTCGTAAGCTGCATGTTCAGTTTTTCGGAAACTACCAAACTGACAAGGTAGTGGAGTGCAATGACATCCATTACGAGAGATTGCCTCATCGTAGTCCATTACGAGAGAATATCTCCTCGTAGTCGATTCCAGTGCGTTTTTTGAGAGACCTTGCGCCATAAGGTGAGTCTGCATACTCTTATTCTCATTACGCATTCTAACAAAGATATATTTGATAGGGTTTATATTTGCGGTGTCGGCGTCACCTGCTCAAATACCTATCTCTTTGTTTATACTGAATCGCTTTTTTCCATTAGGCCAGTTTACTAAGTTGACATTTTTCAATGAAGTATGGTTCGATAGTAGACTCATTATTCCACGTCCTCTTGTACACTAGTGTAATGTGTTTGTAGAGATCTCTATGCTTTAAGGATTTGTTCTAACATTTGAGGCGTCCCCCAATGATAACCACAATCCATAAATATTCTCATGAGACGGATTTGAGTATTACTGATCAATAGATCAGGTTGTGCCAAACTTGTTTTCTTCCTTTACACAAGGATGTATCAAACCTAAGATGGCCTCCTCCTCTTCCTTGGAGAGCCACGGCCTGTGACACCATTTATGCCACTTATGGCGTCACCATGCCACCATCCATGGTGGTAGTGCAATACCCAATTCCTCTTGGGTGGTACCATGTCCTTTTGATAAAACACAATCCTTGCATGTATATTTGCAGCAGGTTTATATGATCTCGTCACTTTAATGTATAAGACATCTGCACACTTTACTTTGTGTGATTTTGGGGATCGAGATGAGACACAGTGGGGACAAACCACGACAATTCCTGTCGTTCCACTTGAACATGCTTGTTCTTATCTCCCCCTAACGACGGGAAGACTGTCTCATTAAAGTGACACACCGCAAATCTAGCGGTGAGGAGATCGCCTGTCAAGGTTTCGACATAGCGGACTATAGCTAGAAGTTCATATCCAGCATAAATATTTATTCATCTCAAGTAACCTATCATTGTGCGCTGTGGCGGCGCAATTTTGGCACATAAAACAATTAATGGAGCTCAAGGATTGTAAATCCGTGTCAATCCAAAAGAGCTCAAGGATTACAAGTTCGTTTGAAATCCTTGAAAATCTTCACACATAGTCACTAGCTATGGTGTAAATTGGTTCAATGATGATGGTCATAGATGAAAAAGTAACGCTGCATGCAAAAATTGCATAACCCAAAATGGAAGTATTGGTGTGCTTTACCAATATTAAGACTATTACTGTAGTCGTTTTCCGTGAGACCAATTGGGTTTTTATATAGGAATATGATGTCCATTACAAATCCCATATAATAAGCCATAAAATCATCATATCTACGGAAATTAACCCGGCCTAGGTGCTTTGACTTTCTAACATAAGCAGCATAAATTTTAATTGTGGATGGTGTCATGACACGTGACCAGCGTGTCGACACAACAACCAACACTATAAAATATCTAAGGTGTCCGCAAGTTGGTTGAATCAATCCACTGAATCCTCTTTGAATTCCATATAAGAATATAATGAGAATACATGTGTCCTTTGCATATGATGGTGTCAATCATAAATTTTACGAGTTGGCTTTGAATGATATACTTTTATTCAAAAAATCACGATGGATGTCAGAAGCATAATAGGATATAAGTGCATATACTTTTGCATCAAATATATTATCATATCACATTAGGGGAATGGTGGAATTTAAGGATTAAACACACGTCTTCAACCCTATATGGATTATCTCGAAACAATATTTGAGGATAAAATTCTTTGATCGTCCTCAGTTTCGTGTGTGAACCATATTCTTCTGGTGTTTGCTTCTATTCATCCAAAATATGGGTGTCCATAGTAATTTCTTTAATGTTCGGATCACCAGATCAAAGCCAATGTATGTCAGATTTCCAAAAATATCATTTTCTTTTGACTTTGGGTTCAATTAGCGGTTACATATAACCCTCTAAGTTGACATATAAACTTCTCTAATACTCGTTTACATCCGCAGTCATTAGAGGTAATGCAAAGGAGCTCAGATGAAATTCTCATCTATGTCTTATTACATGAACATCGTGGCATAAATTTCTTTAAAATGTGAAACAAATTCAATTTTCTTTTATCGCATAAATTGTCAATTTGACATATGCTCAATATATACATCAAAACGTAACTCAAGTTCTTTAGAGTAAGTCGATGGGGATTGTAATAAAAAAAGGTATTGTAATCCCAGTTAGGCAAGTGCATTATGAATCCCAAAGGAACAGATATTTAGATCCTTATCACTTTCATTATAGTACTACAGTTCTTCAGTACTATTATGCTATTTTTTGTGATATATTAGTACTATTGTCCTTCAGTACTATTATTTTATGGAGTACATGGTGCATTTCTTTGCACAAAGTTCGTTGTGTCATGCCTATATTATGTCTTTGCACACAGTTCTTAGTGTCATGCCTATATTATGTCTTGGCGCACATTTCTTTGTGTCATGTCTATATTATGATATGCTGTTTTACATTATGCAATACTTTGCAAAGTTAGATGTAGAAAATTGAATCGTGTATATTATGAATAAAATTTGAATAATCTCAATTCCTTTAGAGAAATTTCAAAAATTAACGTGCCAACGATTACATTTAGTCTTGTCCAATTTAGAGATAAAAACATTAAGACCAAAAGTCTAATTTTAGGCGAAATAGCCTTTATAAGGATATCTTGTAAATTTAAAAGTAGACTAATCAAAGTCTATCTTGGATTGAGCCAGATCCTTTTTTGCTCTTTTAATAGCTGCAATGATGAGATGTGTCATTTGACATATTCTTCCCATATGTTATGTCTTCAGTTGTAAATTCATTTTCGATGTTCTTGTTGGATATTGAAGATACTTTTTTAAAATCAGCGCATTTATATGATTCTTCATATTTATTGTAAGTCGTAGCTAATTCTTTGTTAGCTTGTAATATACTTATCAATACTTCATTGATTTACAACAATGGCAGAGTGCTTCACTGCACATGACATGTCCCCTATGTCATTTTTTCAAATGGTACATTGTCTCCACTTGCTTTTGGATGATTATAGAAATCTTTACGTCCATGGTAATTGAACTTTGTTTTAGGGTTGTTGCATTACTTTGCACAATTTGTTCCAAGAAATATTTTTTTTTTCAGACTTTGTATCGTCATTACCCTGTGTTTTTTCAAACCTTACATCGTCATTGCCCTTTGTTTTAGGGTTGTTGTATTACTTTACATAATTTGTTTCAGGAAATTTATTTTTCTCAGACCTTACATTGTCATTCGAGATATTATAATTATTTCTTAGCTTATTTACATAAAGCAGTTTGCATAAATATACCATGCTCAAGCCTTATTTGGCTCAATAGGGGAATTTGGTACTCAAGTTCTTCAGAGCCCAATGTGTCAAAGTCGAACTGTGATGGTTAAACCATCTGTAAAATATAGGAAGAATAAAATGTATTAGCTTCGCGGTCTAAATGACATTCACGACAACTAATATAAACCAAGATACATTAAAGTAAATCCGATGCTTTGTGAAATTACGTTATCACAGTAAAATTTTAGTTTCTCCATTTTCATTGCATGTGAAGTTAATGAAATTCCATTATCGTTACTTTTTACATAATTAATAAGATATCCATCTTGAAAAATTTTCAAGAAATAAAAAATTAGATTTCAAGACCGAAACTTGTAATGGTCATATTTTTCTTACTTCGTGAATATGCTTTATCACAATAGTTGGTTTGTCCATTTTATATTGTATTGCTCATGAGATTGCATTATCATGACAATGCTCAAACTAAATAACATGTTAAATAAAAAATAATTATTTAACATAATAAAATAGACATATAATGATGCTCAAATTTCATAAGTATATGTCATGGTATAATAAGATAAGTTTGAGCATTATATCATTAACGATTTAATGAAAATGATGACTTTAATTAGATCTTACTTGTTAGTTTGCCAAATAAACTGCATATGAGACGATTGCTCGATCTCCGATTCCATATTGTCGTCGCATATTTATCGCCGCATCGTAATTGGTATGTCACATGAAAATAAACAATATTCATATGATTAGTCACTTTAATCATACATTTACCATATCAATTAAATAATTTAATATTTACCATTAAATTCGTAAAACAGTAAATAGTCACAGTAAATAAGAATTACTATGCGGTAATTTCAAATATTACCTTTAAATTTTTACCCCCAAAATAAATTCTTTTTTCTTTTCTTCGCGGGTCGGGTCACGGAGATCTGGGTCAGGCCCAACTGGTCCGGGTCGAGACCAGGCCCAAAGAAGCCGGGTCGGATTAGGCCCAAAAATTCGGGTTTGTTGCAGATCGCAGCGGAGACTTGGCGAGGAGGGCGGCGCCAGGTTCGTCGGCGCAGTGGCGAGGTGATCGGAGGAGGGTCGTTCGAGCAGAGGACGATCAAGTAGAGGATGATCGAGCTAAGACGATCGTCGCGAGGCGATCGGGGCGAGGCGATCCGGAGCAGAGGAGGATCAAGCAGTGGCGAGGTCGATCCGATCCGGGACGAAGTCGAGCGGCGTTGGTGTCGTCGAGCAGAGGAGGTCGAGCTGCTGTGCGGATCGAGCAGAGGCGAGGCTAGATCTGGGCGATCTGGAGGGGACAGTCGAGGATGACTGGATCGGAGAACGGGGGGGGGGGGGGGGGGGGGGGGGGGGGGGGGGTGCATCGATCTCATAAAAGCTTCGGACTTCGGTTCGAGATTGGAACCAAAGTCGGTGTTGGCTCCAGCGGAGGTTGCCTGGGCTGGGAAGTACGGGGTCTGAGAATCTTGTTGGAGTATGCGCCGGTGCAGGGGCTGATCGGAGTTGAGATCGGAAGGGTGCCCAGAGAAGATTTCTGGGTTTCCTGAGTATTGACACTCTCTGCCGACAAAGGTATCGTCGGCAGATTGCTTGACCTTTCTTCTACCGACGAGGAACTGGTCGGGAAAAAGAGTTTTTTGGGGTTCTTTACTGACAAACTATTGCCGGCAGGAAGATATTGAGGATTAGGGCTTTGATTTTTTCTTCAGATCGCAACCTAGGGTTTTTTTTTTTTTTTTTTTTTTTTCTGGCTAAAGCAAAGTGCTGATAACGTGTTGTAGGAATATCGGAATTGGTCTACTCATTTCATTGATAATCCCCTTTATATAGGGTGAGTATTACAACGGTAATAGTAAATACATTAATGACAATAATGACTACCTAATTACCTCTCGTCAGTTACATTGACGAAGGCACATAATGTGTTTTTCCTTTAACAACTTCCTCATTGATAAACTAAAACGGAATTTTGTTTTTTTAGTAAATATCGTACATATAATCCTTAAATAAATTTAATATAGTTCATGTAAGGTAACTAATTCATCTCAATAATCTTTTTTATTGAAAAATATATAGTGATGGAGAACCGTTGGATCGAGAGGGATATGATTGTCTATTTAATTAAGAATGATTTGACATGACTTTTCTAATTGGTGATGCGTCCTGATTACATGACATGCCACATAGGATTGAGACCACAAATCCAAAGCCTCATTGAGGCCCCCTATCATTCATGTCCTATCTTCTCATATTCAGTTTATTTGAGAGAGTTTGTTGGAGAAATTATTTCCAGTGTTATCTATTTACACTTTTATCTTATATTTAAATAAATATCTTTATATAAATAATTTAATAAATTAAGAACATTACTGACACTAAGAGATTGACATTTCTCTAAAAAAAATTTACTTATTTAATAGAGATAAATCGATTATGCCAAACTCATATCTCAATTAGAAAATTCGAATATCACCAACAAAAAGAGAGAAAGAAATTCGAATCAGTGATCATTGTTTGACCATGAGGTAGAGTCGGATTCGTAATTGACAAATAGACAAGAGCCAGGTGAGTGATGAAGATGGGGGGAACTGTGGTTGTGCTTATCTTCCCCTTTTCACATGTGGTTCTCTGTTCTTACCAACTTCTCACTTATATTCCGTACACATAATCACAGCAGCACATGTCTCACGCCCTCACTTGCCTTATTTTGGGGAAGCTTCCCATTCCGTTTCCCAACCAACTCAATCACTCTCACTCTCACTCTCACTCTCACTGACTCGAATATTGCATTGCTACACTACTTAACTGAGTTAACTCTACTCTCAAACACAAGCAACCAAGAAGTCCCATGGCTATCTCCGCCAGCTTAGCAGCTCGGTATATATCTTTCTCTATGATTTTCTAGCTTGCTTTTGCTGTTTGGTTTGCTTAGACCAAATCATTCTTGCTGCTCTGAAATACCCTTCTTTTTGTTCTGGCTAATTTGGTATGCTCCTAGAGAGATCATCTCTTTGGCTATGAAACTCTTTTGCTCATACCCAGATGTCCAATTTCATATATGACTTTGGGTCTGGGCTCTGTTTTTGTTGGTTAACATAGTAGCTGCTAATTCGACAAGGTTCAGCTGCCTAAGGATTCTGTGTTCTATTGGATCAACCATATTGTTTTGTTCATTGGCTTTTGCCTGAAACAGTACATTCCCATTCGCTTTAACCCCATCCACAAGATTACTAGGTGGATTAATAGATAAATGACACTTCTAAGCTGATATTTAAGTCGTCCGTACAAAATTCTACTTATAATGTCAATACGTGCATTTGAGTGTCATCATTTTACGAATTGTAATTTTTTGAATCGTATCACTTCTAGCTGATCAGTTTGCGAGCAATAAGCAAGAAATTTATCTAGGCTCTTTGAGTTTGAGGTTTTCATCATCATCTTCCAAAATGGGTCAATAGGTAAAAACCCAAAATCAAAATCATTCAACTCTTCTTCTAGTAAAGACTTGACCTTTGTTCCAAAGACAACGCCTTTTCCTCTTCTTCTTCTCCTCACTTGTTACTCACCTCTCCTTATGCCATGACGCAGTACATCCCCTTATTCAGGTCATGTACAAGTCTCCGAACACTAACCCAACTCCACGCCCACCTCGTCGTCTCCGGCATCCACCTCCACCCAAAAGCCTCCACGAAGCTCATAGAGTCCTACTCCCAATTCAACTCCCTACACTACTCCACCCTCATCTTCAACTCCTTTCCCAACCCAGACCCCTTCATGTGGGCTGTCCTCATCAAATGCCACCTCTGGAACCGTCACTTCTTCCCCGCCATTTCCCTCTACCGCCAAATGACCCAACTCCAACTCCCCACCACTCGGTTTATATTCCCATCGATTTTGCGAGCGTGTTCCGGCTGTGGGGAGATCAACTTGGGAAGAATCGTACATGGAACACTAATCAAGTTGGGGTTTGAGTTTGATCATTTTCTAAAGACAGCATTGGTCGGTTTATACGGAGAGCTGGGGCGTTTGGATGACGCAATGCAGGTGTTTGAGGAAATGCACGTGAGGGACGCAGTGTCTTGGAGTTCTGTTATTTTGTGTTGCGTGGAGAATGGTGAGGTGAGTCAAGGGATGGAGATGTTTCGTGGGATGGTGAGGGAAGGTGTTGTACCGGATTCGGTTACAATGCTGAGTGTGTGTGAGGGTTGTGGGAAGATGAAGTGGCGGAGAGGAGCGAGGGCTGTGCACTGTTATGTGGTGAGGAGGGAGTTTAAGAAGGATGAGTGTTTGGAGAGCTCACTGATTACAATGTACGGTAAGTGTGGTGACTTGCAGAGCTCGGAGAGGGTTTTTCGTGGTGGAATTAGTTGCTGGCACACTGCGTCGTGGACCGCGATGATTTCGTGCTACAATCAAGGTGGTTGTTTTGTGGATGCGCTAGATGTTTTTGTTAGGATGATAGAGTGTGGGGTGGAGTTGAATTCTGTGACGTTGATGTGTGTTTTAGTGTCTTGTGTTGGGTTGGGGTTGGGGTTGGTCAGAGAAGGGAAGAGTGTTCATGGATTTGTTATTAGAAAGGCGGTAGACCCTGAGCTTGAGTTTTTAGGATCAGCGTTGTTAGAGTTATATGCTGAAATAGGGGAAGTGAGCTATTGTCAGAAAATTCTTGATATGATTGGGGTCGGAAATGTTGTTCCTTGGAATACGATTATTTCAGTTTATTGTCAGAAAGGTCTGCTGAGAGAGGCATTGCTACTCTTTGTGCGGATGCAGTCCCAAGGACTAATGCCAGATTCATTTGGCATGTCAAGTGCTCTCGCAGCTTGTGGAAAGATGGGTTTATTAGAGTTCGGGCGTCAGATACATGGTCATGTAGTCAAAAGAGGCTATTTTGATGAGTTTGTGTTGAAATCACTAATTGATATGTACTCAAAATGTGGGTTTGTAGATTCAGCGTACGTAATATTTGATGAGATGAAACATCCTGGCATCATAACCTGGAATTCTATGATCTCTGGATTTTCTCGCAGTGGTAACTCTTTCATGGCTATCAGTCTTTTTGACCAAATATACCTGAACCGTCTTGAGATTGATGATGTCACCATTTTAAGTGTCATTCAAGCTTGCTCCGAATTAGGTTATTTAGAAAAGGGAAAATGGGTTCACCACAAGCTCATAACCTATGGTATGAGGAAAGACCTTTTTATTGATACGGCTCTAACTGACATGTATGCCAAGTGTGGTGACCTTCAGTCAGCTCAAGGTGTATTTGATACGATGATAGAAAGAAGTGTTGTTTCTTGGAGTGTCATGATCGCTGCATATGGAATGCATGGCAGGATACATGCTGCTGTTTCACTGTTTAATCAAATGTTAGAAACTGGAATGGAACCAAATGAGGTTACCTTTATGAATATTCTTTCAGCTTGTAGTCATGCAGGTGCTGTTGGAGAAGGAAGGTTATATTTTAGATCAATGAGGGATTTCGGTCTTGAGCCCAATGCAGAACATTTTGCATGTATAGTTGACCTTCTAAGTCGTGCCGGTGATCTGAATGGTGCCTATGATATCATCAAATCAATACCACTCTCTGTTGATGCCAGCATATGGGGCGCCCTGCTTAATGGATGTCGAATCCACCAGAGGATGGACATGATTAAAAGCATTGAAAAAGACCTTTTAGATATTACAACAGATGACACTGGTTACCACACCTTATTTTCTAACATATATGCTGAAGGAGGGAACTGGGAGGAATTTGGAAATGTGAGACTAATGATGAAAGGTATCGGTCTGAGGAAGGTCCCTGGGTACAGTGTAATTGAAATTCATAAGCGAGTGTATAGATTTGGAGCTGGAGATACTCCTCTTCCTCAAATGAAGGAGATTTACAGGTTTTTGGAAAACTTTCAGTGTCTAACCCATGGTCTAGAGATAAGATAGAATTTTGTATGTTGACATTTGACTCTAGAATATTACAAGGCTGAGTGTGAAGCTGCAATACAATTTCAAACAGAAAACTTGCATGTGAGTGCTATGCTTTCATGGAGATCGTTACCATATTTTTTTAATACCACAATGCCTAATTTGTTTCTGTTTGTTAATACTTTACCAAGGTTGTTGTTACCTTATATATTTAGTTGTTGATGAAGGATTCTGTATTTGGTAATTCCCTTGTTCTATATGTAGGTACCTCAATTCTTGCAGAAAGCATGAGGTGGAGCCCAATTCAGCAGTTCTCTCATGGTTTACTCAGGTTCTCTTCCTAATCAACATTCTTCTTCATTCCAATTATAGTATGAAATATTAACTTTCTGTTTGTCTGTTAATGTTGTTCAGGCCAAAGTTCAAAGTTCTCAGAATGAGAAGTGTAGCATAGCAGTTTCATTAGACCAGCTAAAGGATGCTGACATTTTACCACTAAAGGATGTGCTTATGTCAAGTGACTCCTCTCATATTCAAGCAGTTGATTTATTCTTGGAATTCCATAGTGACTTGGGCACAGAAAGTGTTGTGGATTTGATGAATGGAATTAATGCAAAACTTCAAGTTATCGATCTCCAGGATTTGTCTCTGGGGAAAGAATTTCTGCGGTCTGTATTCATCATCCTCAATCTATAGATCTTGTTTATTTTTCACATTTACTAATGAACATTAAGAATATGTCTTCGATAGTAATTCACTTCTGCGTATAATATTGTCATTCACTGATATGTTCATTCTGGCATTACTTTTCAGTTACATGATTTTGAATTTTGGAATGCTTTTGTTGATGAAGTGCACATCTTTCTTAGATGAAACACTCTTATGACTTATTATTGTTTTGGAATTTTTACAGGGATCTTTGTCAGGGTTCTTTGGCTTGCCAAGTTTTCAACTTGAGGTCTATTCATATCCAGAAACTAGACATGGTTGGAAGCTTTTCGCGACTACACACCCTTAATCTTGACTTTTGTACTTCACTCGGTAGCTTGCGAAGGGACTGTTTTTCTTTCATGCCTAATCTGACGCGTCTCTCAATCTGTGAGACAAGAATTTCCAATCTCCTGACCACGACTGCCGCTTTGTCAAAACTTCCTTGTTTGCTAGAACTACGATTCCAAAGCTGTTTATGTTGCAAGGAAACTGGATCATGTCCTGGTTTAGAAGGGCAGCATAAATTGCAGACTGAGGTAAGAATACAGCCGAAACTGTTATGTATTGGTGACAAATTAAGTACTTGAACTAATAGTTCATTTTCATTTCGCAAATTGTAGAGTCAAGAAAAAGATGAAACTCTGGTATGTGCGGGTAAGAAAGCCTCAAGAAATGCGAGTATTACATTGAAGAATTTTGTAACTCATCATCCTTCACCCATGAGCTTTGAGAAACATTACCGGGAGTATATTATCTAGTCTCTGCCTGGTCTGGAAGTTCTAGACAATTTTCCTATTAGAATGACGGAGAGGGAATTGGCCAAGATGACGTCTGCAAAGTACTATGAATATTTACCTTATAAGAGACGGCACAAAGAAAGTGTTGTTAGTGTTTTGAATAAGCGTGAAATGGGATCAAGTGGTGTAAATTTCCAGAAACCATTCAAGCCAAAACAATTATATCCTCATCGAAATGGTCAGAATTTTTTCTTGAGATCGCTTTGTGCTGCCAAACTTGGGTCTTCAACTTGGCCACTGTTACATCCACTATCCAGTTTCAACCACACATGTAAAGCAGAAAATAAGAAGCTTCGTCCGAGGCAGTTTGAGTATCATCCATCAAACCCAAGTCTTATGGTTTTTGGAACTCTGGATGGTGAAGTAGTTGTCACCAACCATGAAAATGGGAAGATAATCGGTTATATTCCATGCATTGGAGCAATGAGTAGTGTCTTGGGGCTTTGTTGGCTCAACAAGTCTCCATCCAAGGTATGTGATACCCTGTAACCAATTATTCATTAACACGCTTTTCTATGTTTCAATTTTAGTCAAAGCATAAGTGGTTTTAATTCTTACTGTTTTCTTTTTCTTGGCATTTGTGTTGAACAAGTAGCTTGTTGCTGGTTCAGATAATGGTTCCTTGAAGTTACTCGACATAAATAACATGTCACCAGAAGTTGCAGACTCTTGTTGCAGCTCTAGTGGTGCAACTTTTGAAGATTTCGAGCAGTTGACTTCTCTTCATGTAAATTCAACTGATGACCAGCTTCTTGCTAGTGGATACTCCAAAGGCGTTGCTCTGTATGATGTTGGCAGTGGAAGACGTTTACAATTGTTCAGTAATCTTCACCGAGAACCTATCAATGTTGCCAAATTTGCACACCATTACCCTTATATGTTTGCTACTTCATCCTTTGACCAGGATGTGAAGATGTGGGATTTGTGACAGAATCTTAGGAAACCTTGCTTTACATTTTCTAGCTCGAGAGGAAATGTGATGGCTTGCTTTTCTCCTGATGACCATTACTTGCTTGTTTCAGCTCTTGACAGTGAGGTACACCTCTATTACAATGGTCTGGTGGTTTTTCAGTTTTGAAGTTCGAATACTTAATTTTTTTGAGCTGTCACTTGCCAGGTTAAGCAACTTTTGGTGGCAGATGGGAGGCTGCACACAAGCTTTGAGATAGCTTCGACAGGAAATCCTCATAACTATACGCGGTCTTATTACATGAATGGAAGGGACTATATCATCAGTGGAAGTTGCGATGAGGACGTGGTTCGTATCTGCTGTGCTCAAACTGGAAAGCGACTTAGGGATGTTTATTTGGAGGTACATTAGTTCATGAGATTTGTGATTGTCGTATCTAAAAGCACATATACTCACCACAGAGTCTTTGCAGGATGAATCAGGAAATTCAATATTCGTGCAGTCCTTAAGGGGCGACCCTTTCAGGGTGAGTTGTTGTTGATGCAATGTGATTAGTTGTGTGGTTTTCTTCACTGGTTTAGAAATTATTCTGTTACGAAAACCCACTCACACCAAAATTGCTACCTTTCGTATGTTGTCTTAACAGCACTTTAACATGAGTATCTTAGCCACTGCTACCCGTCCTAGCTCCAAGTGGGAGATTATCAAGGTAAAATGTAATTTGCAACCGTCATTATTCGTTGTTGAAGGTATTACTGGGGGATGACTAAATTCTGTAAGAATTTATGCAGGTCAACTTACTTGCATCGAGTGAATATGCTGAAGAGCATTGTTATGGCCAGTGTTTGCAGCCTTCTTGCTGTCTGGGAGGTTGACATATGAGCAGAAATGTATGTGTTTGGGCCACAATTGAAATTTACTTCAATTGGACTTTTATCCCGAGGCCCAGAGGGGTTTAGGTTAAAACAAATCTAATATGCACACTCCCTGTTTCATTTGGGAAAGATTGCTTGGAGTGAGAGTATTGATTTGCTACCCGATCAGATGGGGGTTATTTTGTAGTAATCCAATTACACAATACACGAGTTACCTTAACGGATAATAAGGTGTAAACGTTGATTAGGATAATTAGGGATTGTTATGGATAGCAATCCATTTACAAAGATATCTTAGCCGAATCAGTGATTGATTCTTTTTGGATTCGATTTGGCTTATCTCGGCTTTAATTGAATGATGATCCGGACAATATACGGTGTGGAATGAGTTCCCTAAGTTAAATTAAGTTAAGGGAAAGTCTGATCTCAATTTATTCTTAACCGATTTGATTGGAATTGGTTTAAGGAAGGACAATCCTAGTCAATCCCGGAGTCCGCCAGGCTGGATCTTAAGCATTAGGGTTTTCGCGAATTATATAAATATAACTCTTTTGTAACTAGGAAAGGGTTCTCAACCATCTACAAACAAACACAAGTTCTAGCGCACCGCTAACTTGCAAAGCCTCTCCGGAGCAACTCACGCAATTTGCCTCCACCTGTGATCGATCACATCTCGCACTCGTGTCGAGCGGTTGCTGAGCCTATCGAGTCAGTCCGCTACTCCGGTAGCAATCGAGTCGTTACCCCGGTAACACACACCCGTGGTCTTGGTTTAGCTCTGCTTTGCTTCTCCGGATCAAAGTAAGATCCTCAATCCTTAGGGGGTTGGGAAGAAAATCCTGTTAGCCAGTTCTATTCAAGTCTTGTTCGAGCCCTGTACGCCGGCTTAGTCAGCGCCCGCGTAACAGTTGCTTGGTCAAGAAGTCAGAGTCTATTGGGAGCAGACGAGAGGACTCGCCAGGGGTCGTCCGCAGTCGAGTTGCACCGCTCCAAAGGGTGCTGGCACGCCTAAGCACACAGAAGACACGCGGGGAGCTCACCTTCTCCGCCCCCAAGTGCTGATTGTTCGCCGGGTGCTGAATCCGCCACGAACATTTTGGCACGCCCAGTGGGACAAGTGTCAAGATTGCGGGATCTACGAAGGGTGATCCTTACAAAATGATAACCATGATTTGTTTGAAGAATTCCCATAAGGAGCTGTTCAAGCATGGAACAGCTGATTGTAGGGGATTAACTGACGCTGAAGCTAGGGAAGTGTTTGGAGGGGCCCTGGGGGATGAAGCAACTATTGCTACAGCCTTCAAGGCCGTGCGAGACAGAAGAAATCAAACCCCAGCGGCCGTTGCAACAGTTGTCGCGGCTGAGGGGGAGATAGTGGAGGTGACGGCTGCTTCTCAAGTTGACTATAATTATCTTGGCCTTACCAACCGGGCAGCCTCATTTGGTTTCTTAGAAGAGGGGTTTGCGGACGAGTCCGCGGATCCGCCTGCGTCACCTGTTGCACCATTTACTGGGGAGACTGCATCTCCCACAGAGGTGACGGACACTCTGAGAATGTTGATCGACAAATCTTGTCGTACAGACGAAATTCTGAAGAAGGCCAACAATGTGGTCATTGATTTATGTGAATCCGTTAAGCGAATGGAGACAGAGCAAATGGGGTTCACCGCCAATTTCAACTATCTCGCCGGACAGCAGAGGCTACTGGCGGATAGCATGGCTGCCCATGTCAGGAACTCCGACAATTGCTGACGACAGCAACAGGAGCAGTTGGTGGCTACCAATGCCACGCTCGAGAACATGACCACCATGATGGGGCAGCTTTATGATCGGTTCGACCAGTTTGAGGGGTTTGACCGTACGAATCCGCCGAAAGACAGGCGGGGACGAACAGCTGGTCGTGGCGGGACCGGTGGAGTAGGCGCTAACGGCGGACCTGGAGCTAATGCCGGGGCAGCTAACAACCATGCAGGAGGCAATGTCCCTCCTAATGGACCGGGTGGCAACAATCCGCCATAGCCACCAGCGAATGTTGTGGCCCAGCTGACCGTGGAGGATATTGGCAGGGTTTTTGTTGGGAAGCTTAGGGAACTACAGGGGTTACCGGACGTCGACAAGACGTATGAGAATCCATTAACTCGAGAGATCAATGCAATACCTTTCCCTGCTGGATTTAAGCCAATCCGCTTCACTCCATTTACTGGCCAGACGTCGGAGGATGCTGAAACGCACATTATGCGTTTCACTAATGAATCAGGTCAATATGTTGAGGACCCAATCATGAAGTTGAAGCTCTTTCCCACATCTCTGGCTGGGGAAGCAGCTATTTGGTACAAGCGGTTAAAGCCTGGATCAATATCAGATTGGAAGACTATGGAGGTTCTTTTCAGAACGATGTTTGGTGTTGTTGAGGCAAAGATTGGAGTCAAGGACCTAGCTGAAACGGAGCAGAGGTCTGGCGAATCCGCCACTGATTATTTAAGAAGGTTTAAGCTAGAATTAACCCGTTGCGAGATGGATATTCCAGAAGAACATGCAGTGAAGATGGCGATTGATGGCTTGGTAGATGAGATCCGCCAGGGAATCAGGCAGGTTCATGTGACCACTATGGCGGACCTGACCAATAGGCTAGGTCAGGAACAGCACTATGTTGATCGGTCTAAGGAGAGGAATGAAAGGAGGAGGGGGACCCCTTTGTCCTATTATCCGGGGACTCTGAAGCCCAAGACTCCACTTCCTACTGCTACGAAGATGGTGGCGACTATCCAGGCGGATGCAGTGCCCAGACCAATCCTGACATGGATTGATGATGAGGAATTGGAACATGAAGTGGCGGCTATAGAGAGGACTGATCAGAGACCTTTGCAGTCCAAAACCGCGAGGTTGGTCAGGGAGACTGTGAAGATAGTGACCCCACTTCCGACCAAGTCAGCTTTTGATTCATATACCTACAACGCTCACAAGGCTCCAGAAATTCTGCAGGAGCTGTTCAACCAGGGGCGTCTGCAGCATGAGGGCGGATTCATTCCCAAACCTGACTACATGGCTGGAAAGACGTACTGTAGCTTTCACAATATGAACAACCACAATACCAAGGATTGTGTGAAGTTGAAGGATCAGCTGCAGACCTGGATTAATGACAAAACCCTGCAGTTGGAGGTGCCCAAGGAGCCTCAATGGGCAGCTGCTAAGACCGGCCCGCGGGTGAACGCGATTGAAATCAGTGCTGGTCTGAGTCCAACACAGCAGCTTAGGAAGCAAGTTTCCAGGTTTCAGGAATATACGTATGACGCAAGCAAAGCGGAGGAAATCTGGGAAGCTATGGTGCACCAGGGGGCACCGGAGATTCGAGAATTTTACCAATGCCATCCTAATAGTGGGGATGGCGGACACACATGCATTTTCCATCGATCATCTGATCATTGTACTTCTCAATTTGTAGGTATGAAGGATCAGCTGCAGGAATGGTTGAACGATGGAAATCTGGAGTTTGCTGAGAACAAGCCTAGTCCTTGCCCAGAGCTGTGGGTCGGGGCTATTGAAGAAGAGGACATGATGTTAGTTCCTCGGTCTAAGCTTTGCCTAACCTGTAGGTTGAATACAGGGCATCCGATTACCTACGATGAATTTCAGGCGGCTGTAAAGGAGGCAGAGGAAAGGGCTGAGAAGAGGGCCTTTGAAAAGGCTAAGTTGGAACATCCGCCTCTCGAAAGATCAGGAAGGGAGAATCACAGGCGGGTGAAGTATCATCATGGGTCCGAGGACAGTTATGCTAGCAGGGCGAGGCCCAGGCAGGACCCAGGACCTTCTGGAGTGAAGTCAGCCACGGCTGGGGGTTCGCACAAAGGTGTGAATCCAGAGCCATCTGTGAAAGTTTATATTCCGCCAGCTTCTAGGAATGATCCAAAGGCGGACAGATGGTACACACAGCGAGACGGTAAGGCGGTCGAGCTTGCTGCAGTGACCACCAGGAATGAAAGGAGGCGCTTTGGCAAGGCGAAGAAGACCTTGGCGGATCTGGCTGCAGGGAAGGTAACTGAGGAGGAGCTGTCGGTACTTGTGGAGCATGTGGAGCAGGTTCACAGGCGATACAGAGTCAGGACTAAGTGGAGCATGTGGACTCCAGGCGGCAGCGCTCCGTGAAAGCTCCACCAGCCCCTCGGAGGTACGTTCATGACAGGCTGGCGGATCTGCCAAGAGCCACTGGAGCACCTCAGTCAAGGCCAAGGAGGAAACTGACGTTTTCTCCCGAGCGCTCAAAGACCAGACAATCTCCCCCAAGGAAGGCACAACCAGAGGCTGCTGGGAAGCAGGTGGTGTCAGAAGCTCAGGAGGACGTGATGGTGATTGACACCAGGAAGGATTCCATCGTTATGAGGTGGGTGCCTAAGGAGAGCAGTACATCATTGGCCGCAAGCACGAGTATTGTGGGGGTTCCTGCGGGGAATGTTGCTTCCAAGGAATCCGGTTTAGCATTGGCAGAGTCAAGTAGGCCGCTCACTATCTTATCTCAGGCCAAGCCAAAGGCGCCCACCAACTTTGTGGAATATGCAGCTAAGAAGCTGCAAATGCATGTGCCAACAAGACCATCCTCGGTCGCCTCTAGCATAAAGGCTGATTCTGAAGTAGGAGATACGGACCTCGACAAGGAGGACGAAATGGTTGACTATGAGGAGGAACCAGAGTTGGCGGATGAGGAAGAGGTGGCAATGGAAGAAGAACATGTTGAGGATGAAGCTATGGTCCACCACTGTAACATGGCTTTTATACTCTCGTCAGCCTATGCTCTGCCAGAGCCTATGCCCACTGCTCATTTTATCGATGACGAAGAATCAGTCAAGCCTGTATATTTAGTGCAGGAGCCTGAGGATGAGAATGGGGCGGAGGCAGAGCCTGGGGTTTTCCAATCCAACCATGAGTATCCTGAGGGGGTTGGAGATTTGTTGAAGCAGTGCGTGATGTTCGCCAAGCCAACATTTAACATGTCCCAGTATATGAAGCCTTTGTATGTTACAGCGGAGGTAGAAGGAATCAAGGTCCGCAAGGTTTTGATAGACACCGGAGCTGCCGTGAGTATTATCACCACCACCACCAAGGAACAGCTCAAAATTCCAAAGGAGAAACTCATTAATACTGTCTCCAAGGTTAAGGGGTTCTCAGGGAGTGTTACTCCTACTGCTGGGGTGGTCATGCTCAAGGTGAAGATAGGACCTTCAGACGCTTACCAAGGGTTTTTCGTTGCTGAGGCGGACGCCCCCTATCACATAATTCTAGGGAGGGACTGGATCCACAAAGCACTAGCAGTTCCCTCGTCTCTTCATCAAGAGTTGATTATGTGGGATCCGGTCGCAGATTTACCTGTGCTCATCAAGGCGGATGAGCGTCCTTATTCCATAGCGGCCGTCCAGTTAGAGGCCAGCTATTATACACGAAGTATGAGACCTCTCAGAGTCGAGGGTGTTGATCATAAGGGGCATCCAATCGGGGTGACCCAGAACGAATTGTCTCAATGGAGAATTGCCCAGGTTATGACGGATTACAGCCGGCCAATTTCCATTGAGCTTCTTCCCAACGTATCCAATGAGTGACGTCCTCTCACGTGAGGAGCCGGAGGCCTTTGCTCTATTAATGCAACAACTGTCTATCTATAGATTAGAGCAAATGGCCTGGGAAGGGGTTGCACTGGTTGAGTGCATTGAGGAAGAAGACATTGACGCTTTTACAGGAGTGGAAGTAATTCAGCCTGCTCCAGCAGCATTGGATGACACTCCACCCAAGGTACGTGATCCCGTAGAGAAAGTTAACTTGGGAACAGAAATAGAGCCCATGGAGGTGGGGATTAGTCAGTACCTTGAACCAGATTTGAGACAGCGACTAATAGGGTTGCTGCAGGAGTTTAAGGATTGCTTTGCAGAGAAATACCAAGATATGCTGGGTTTGTCAAAGGAACTGGCTTGCCATCGCCTTCCCATCAAGGAAGGCTGCAGGCCAGTTAAACAAGAGCAACGGCGGATGAATGCTGAAACTGCAATGGCGGTCAAACAAGAGGTTCAGAGCATGGTTGAGGCTGGGATAATCAGACCTACTCTTTATCCGGAATGGTTATCCAACATTGTTCCTGTTAGGAAGAAGAATGACAAGATTAGAGTCTGTGTGGACTACAGAGACTTGAATGCTGCATCACCTAAGGACATCTATCCTATGCCTATAGCGGATATGTTAGTGGATGCAGTAGCGGGGCATGGGATGTTATCTTTTATGGATGGTACGGCAGGCTATCACCAGATTCCTATATACGAGCCAGACATCCCTAAAACGGCTTTCCGCTGCCCCGGGTTCACAGGAGCATTTGAATATCTTAGTATGCCATTTGGCTTGACCAATGCAGGAGCTACATACCAACGTGCAATGAACGTTATTTTCAGTAAGATATTGGGGGACATCCTGGAGGTCTACATTGACGATGTGGTGGTAAAGTCAAAGAAAAGGGAAGACCACATTGATCATCTCCGAGGGGTGTTCACTATCATGAGAAAGCACCAGCTTAAAATGAATCCAGCCAAATGCGTTTTTGGGTTTTGTGCTGGCGACTTTCTGGGGTTTGTGGTGCACGAGAGAGGCATTGAGGTGGCTGGCGACAAGGCCCAGGCTGTGTTAGATGCACCAGCGCCAAGGAATAAGAAGGAGTTACAAAGCTTGTTGGGTAAAATTAATTTCCTCAGAAGGTTTATATCCAACTCAGCAGGCAAGGTTGCGCCTTTCTCTCCTCTGCTCAAACTTAAACCAGGAGAAGAATTTAAATGGGATCCTGAGTACTAAGTTGCTTTCGACAGGATCAATGAATACTTGGCTAGTCCGCCAGTCCTTCGGCCACCCACGCCTGGTATTCCCCTCAAATTGTATATTTCTGCGTCTGATATTTCTATTGCAGGACTGCTGGCTCAGGATGAGACTCTGGCGGACGGAAAGAAGATTGAATATGCAGTTTCTTACATTAGCAGGACACTGTTGGATGCAGAGACCAGGTATTCACCAATCGAGCGGCTGTGTTTGACCCTGTATTTTACTGGTGTTAAGCTCCGCCACTATATGCTTTCATTCACAACGATAGTGGTGGCACAGACAGATTTGTGAAGTATATGCTAACGAGCCCTATCCTAAGGGGTAGGATTGGCAAGTGGGGGTTAGCCCTTTCAGAATTTTCCTTGCAATATACGCCACTGAAGGCTATGACTGGTCAGGCAATAGCAGATTTTCTTTTACACCATCCTATCGAGGAGGAATTCACAGAACCGCCAAAGTTTGCTAGCATGATCCGGTACTAGCCTTGGATTTTACACTTTGACGGTAGCAGTACCAGTAAACTGGCGGGTGCAGGGATTTGTATCCAAAATCCAGTAGGTACCAAGTATCTTTACTCTTTTCAGCTGGAATGGACGTGCACCAATAACCAGGCAGAGTATGAGGCACTTCTCATTGGACTGGAATTACTGATAGACCTGGGGGCACAAGAAATTGAAGTACTTGGAGACTCTATGCTAGTCATTAACCAGCTTTTGGGGGTCTACAAGTGTGTTTCTTTTCATTTGCTGCACTATTACGAGCGGGATATTGAGTTGCTGGACCGGTTCATTGATGTTTTCTTAGACTATATTCCCAGGGAGATGAACTTTGCAGCTAATGAGTTGGCGCAGTTGGCCACAGGAATTAGCTTAGCCCATGGAGTAAAGGAAAGAATCCTTAAGGTAGAGCGCAGGACTTTACCATCTTTTGCCATCCGCCGGGAGGACCCCGGAGAGTGGTTGGTCGCTACAGTCGAGCCTATTGACACTGACTGGCGGATACCAATCATCGCATATTTGAAGGACCCATCAGTACCATCTGAAAGAAGAATCAGATACCTTGCTACCAATTACCTTCTCAGGGGAGAGGAGCTATTCCGTAGAGGGGAAGATGGAGTCTTATTACGGTGTATCTTTGGCACGGAGGCCAAGCGGATTATGAGGGAGGTACACTTAGGGGTCTGTGGTTCTCATCAATCCAGACCCAAAATGAGGTGGCTCATTAGAAGATATGGATACCACTGGCCATCTGTTTTGAAAGACTGTCATAGTTTTGCTCAGGGTTGTCAGGAATGCCAAAAGCATGGACCCGTTCAGCGGATTCCAAACATTCCTTTACAGCCTATTATCAAGCCTTGGCCTGGCAGGGGTTGGGCATTGGATTTCGTAGGTGAGATTAACCCCCATTCATCCTTGCAGCACAAGTTTATTTTGTTGGGTACTGATTTCTTTACCAAATGGGTAGAGGCTATCCCGACAAGGAACTGTGATGCTGCACCGTCATCCGCTTTGTGTCCCAAAATATTATTTGCAGATATGGTATCCCGGAATGCATAGTAGCGGACAGGGGGGCAGCCTTCATGGCCGAGAAAACCCAAACTTGGCTAGCGGATTATGGTATTCAGTTTCTGCATTCTTCTCCTTATTATGCTCAATCCAATGGTCAGGCGGAAGCTACTAACAAGGTTATTATATCCATCATGAAGAAGATGCTCACGGATAACCCAAGGTCATGGCACACTCAACTTGATAATACACTATGGGCCTATAGGACTTCCAAAAGGACTTCTACTGGTACTACTCTTTATTCGTTGATGTACGGCCATGATGCCGTTCTGCCATTGGAAATCAATGTAGCTTCTTTGAGAGTTCGTGAGCAACACCAGCTGCTTGGTGAGGATTATGTGCAGGCCATGTTCTAGGAGCATGAAGACCTTGACGAGAAGCGGCTAGAAGCCTTGGATAATATCATCCTGGAGAAGCAGAAGATCGCCAAGGCGTATGATAAACGGACCAAGGGTAAGTCCTATGGCGAAGGTGACTTGGTCTGGAAGGTCGCTTTACCTCTTGATGAGCTGGGTCGGGGCAAATGGAGTGCTCGCTGGGAGGGTCCATTTGTCATCGATCGAATTGTGGGCAAGGGAGCCTACCAGCTCAGAGACTTGGAAGGAGAAGTTCATAGAAACCCAATTAATGGGCTATACCTCAAGAAGTACTTTCCAAGTGTTTGGGAATATGAAACCCCCCCGGCGGATGATGACACTGGTCAGGGTTCTTCTTAGTCCAACGGGCTCGGGGGGCATCAAGTCAGAGCGGCGCATCCGCTAGGGGTGCTTCCGCCATGTTTTGGGGTTGCTAGTTTTCATTGCAATACTGTTAGGGTTTTCTGTTTTCCCTGTTTTATCTAGACATCCGCTTGGGGTGGCTATGTTCTTGTACTTTTAATTATCAATAGATTTCCCATCTTTGCTGATGCTTGGCTATAAGTAATGAAATTGCAACTTGCTACATTCATATAAGGCTTTGCGGCCAAAGGCATTACAGGGAGAAGAACACACTAAGAGCTACTAGCTAGCCCTGAAACCATATCTACATTTTTTGAGTCTTCACTGCTGGCGGATATCTCGCCCATTCTAGATCCGCTAGAGGAGGCTTACAAGACGAGGTTCCAACACACTGTTGTAACCATCGCCAGCCGACGGACCCGTACTGGAAAACAGCGTGCGGCAGACGTGGGGAAAAATGGAAATGGGGCAGCACCCGACCGCGTGCTGGGGGTAGTTGTGACTAATGTACTACCATCGTCATTGCCATTTGCCCTTCCGTAGCTGCCAAATTAGGGCTCAGGATCCTCTTCCGCCGCTGAAGATGGTACCTAACCGAGTCACTGGTGTTATTTGCCTCTGGGAACAGCCAAGAGTGGCCAGATATTAACTGAACACTTCGAAGCTCTTGCCCAGGGCGCGTAACGCTAGGTGACCGGGGTTAGAATTTGCTTAACGCTAGGTGACTGAGGTTATAGGGTGTTTAGCAGACTATCAGCATATCTGATGGAACGGCTTGTGGTAGCCATGGGGTTTGGCCATAGGCAGATGACACTACTGCTGCCATGTTGCTCTAAGATTGCCAGCCGAATGCATTTTCTCTTCAACAAGGGGTTCCTTTTATACTGCATTTTGGGGGAATCCAGCGGTTGGGGGTTGCCATGACTTTATTGCTGTGGTTCGACCATATTTATGAGGGCGCTTGCTTTGATCGACCGTTCAGTTGCGAGCCGGTAAGGACGATAAATGGGGTTTGACGGTCAAATCCTCGGGCTTCCTCCCTTCTTTCGGTTCTGCGGTGGTCAAATCTCGTATTAATGACAGCTTGCCTATTCCAAGCTCCGGTTGGGCCGCCTGCCATTGGGCTTTTTATCTATTGCTAGCAGGCCGAATTTGCCTCACGGCGAATGGGCTTCTACCCATCCGTTTGAGCCTAGCCCACTTTGAGGGGAAGCCATTGGTATTTGCTATTTAGTTTACTTGGCTTTGCTTTGTCTTCCATACATCCGCGCCGCCAAGTGAACTAGGGGGGCAACATAAGGGCAATATCCGCTTATTTTTCGGATCTTTCGGAGGGCAAAATTTTTGGAAATTTTGAAAATTTTTGAACACCCCGTAGGGTTAAGCCCTTTCATTCCCTAAATTATGGTTTTTAGGAGCACCCGCTTGGGGTGCGCCCTAACTTTCGCCCTTGGTGATAGGACATTCAGTACAAAGTCTTGATTCTCAAGTGATATTTTATTTGTAAAATCAAGGGCTTTGCGGCCGCGGCTATTATAAAGGCAGAGACTAAATAAACATAAAGAAACATATCCGCCAACTATTTCTGATACCATCCCGATGCGTAGGGGACATCCGCCAGTCCTTCAATTTGGAATTCCTCCGAGCAGAAGAGGGAAATGCCGAGGGCATTTATCTTGGAGCATGAAGATTGTTTGACAGAGTCAGTTTTGGTTCCTCGCGGAACAGAGTGGCGAATAGGGACTTGCTGCCTTGAATCTCTTGTTGCTCCAAGAGCCCAATAGACGAACGCCATCTATTTTCGCCGAAGAGTGGCCGATCTCGGATCTGGAAGAAGATCACTAAGACAGAATTCCCTTCATAGCGAAGAAGACGACGGGTCTATTGAGGCATGACCATCCTCACGCCGCCGTGGCCTCGACTCAGGTGGAGAAAAATGGTCCCATGAGGCGAGAGGAAGGTACCCGAAACTGCATCCGTATTAGGCCTCCGGCCGATGCGAGTAGAAGGGTACCCAGTCAGCAGCTACCAATCTATGCTCACATCCGCCCAAGACATAACATGGGATGTTATGTTTCAGGATTTATTTAATATGGGGTGTTATGGTTCAGGGGTGTTTTGAGGAACATCTGAATTAGATCTGGTGGAAAAGATTGAGGAAGCCATAGCGGCTGATGAGAGAACCTAAAGAACGAAATAAGGAACAACATTTCAAGGCGATGTGGGGTTCTCAGTTTCAACCAAAGGGTGTTGCTTTTATAGCCTCGTTTGGAAGCAATCCAAAGGTTGAGTTTGAATTGCGCAGTTATTAGGCAGTTGGGTGTGGGAACCGTTTGCGTTTGAATTTCAAATTCTTGAGAAACGGTTCTACAGCTTTGTCAGTGATGATAAGACAGATGGGCAGAGGGTCTGATTTTTGAACCAGACCGAGTTGGGCTTGGATTATCAATAAAACAAACAGAGTACATATATATATGTCAAGCCAGTCTCATTATGGGTTGGGCCTAAATTCATACAGGTGCAGGCCCAATTTCTTAATTGTGGCCTTGATCTTACTGATCAGACAGTCTAGTTCTGTCTTGGCCTTCTTCGCCTGGTGCCTTTCCTCTTGTAGTCTAGTCGTCAAGAGCTTTTGTTGGTTCACTTGGTCCGCGCGACAAGCTTGTTTCTGGCGGAGGAGGGAGATTTTCTGCTCTAGGGCTGCCTTCATATCCTCAAGCTTGGCTATTTCGGCCGCCTCCGTATCGTTACTGGCCGCAGCGACCAAGTCTTTATAGGCACGGGCAGCGTTGGTAAAGGCCATATCAGCTTCTTGGAGCTTGGCATGCTGGGGGGACCGGGCAGCTAGTTTTTCCTGCAGACTTTTTAGCTCTGCTGGGAGGCGAAGGAAGGAGGCATTGGCTTCAGACTGGAGTTCGGGAGGCAGCTGTTGGAACTGGCCCTTAAGAACTTCTAGGGTGGAGAAGAGTTCGTCCGCTACCTGGGCGTCAGCAGGATCTTTCTCTCCCAGGCACTCCAGGAAACTCCATGCCTCTTGCACTTCCACAGGTTCCTCTTCAGGGCTGAATGGCGGGGGGAAGAAGTCTTCGACCAAAGTGGAGGAAGGTGCAGGATTGTCCTGGACTCCAGAGCCAGATCCGCCAGGGGTTGCAGAGGACTGTGCGGATGGAGAAGTGACGACCAGGCCCGTGGGGGTTTGATTCGGTGGCAAGGGGATCGGCACAATGGCTGACACCACTGGATCAGGGTCTACCGCCAATGGGGTGGCACTGATGGTTGCCACAACATCATCATCCACCTGTTCATAAGAAAGGAGGGTTAGGAGCAGTTCTAACCAAGGAAGGTGGCAATTCAGGAGGATATATAACATACCTCAACAATCTCTGGCTGGGGGTTTACTTCTGGTTGGTCCAGGGGAAGCCCTGGCTGCTCTTGCTGATCAGGTCCAGGCTGGTCATCCGCTGGGGTTAGAGTGTGTTCAACCTGGGGGGCAGCGTCCGCCAAGGATTCTCCACCAGCAATAGCTTCCTCTTCCGCCAGTGAAAGATCTGGTGGAGGGGAGGAAGGCGCTTGGGCAGCTGGTTGCTCAGCGCCAATGATTGACTCTTCTTCTTCTAGCTCCAATCCAGGAGATGAGCTGGAAGCCAGCGGATTAGGAGTTGAAGAGCTGCAGGGCGCACCACTAGGCAGTGGTAGAGGCTCATCTGCTGTGGCCTCTACCACAATGACTTCAGGGTTTTCCCTCACCTCCGGCCCAGTTTCTGCAGCGGCAGAAGGTGTCAGGGTTGGCTTAATTGAACTCTGACCAACTGCTAGAGGAAGACTGGAGGATGTGTCTGCATTAGGATCAAGATAGCGCAGAGGAACGGGTTGAGGAAAACAATCGCCACAAATCTCTTGAAGATTTTGGAAGAGGTCCAGATAATCCTCCTCGAGACTAGAAGAACTTGTGGAATCTTCAGAGAAGTCTGAGGACTCACCAGAGGAAAGTTCAATCACTTTAGGGCCTTGGCTGGTGGCTGCGGCAGATGAGGAGCTCCTCCTTCGAAGTATAAGGGTCTGCAAGGATGGGTAGAGTTTGGATATCTACATCACGTATGCCGTTATAAGCTGGTAATTAAAAACCACAAGGAGACGTGGGAAAGTTGAAGTCACTTACGGGTGTGTCCTCCTCCACCTCATCAGGCTCTTCGTCCGCTTCGATGACGGTTTTACCCCTCTTTGGGCGCGGGTGAAGCTCACAATCAGCCTTCCGTTGCCCTCTATCCGTTGAGGTTTGGCCAGACGCCTATTTCCATCAGACAATTAAGGGTTATACGGGGAATTCCGGCAAACCAAAACAGAAGTTGAAAGCAGAAGTTTGTTACCTTTCCTGGGGGCAGGTTGAGATACAGCGGATCGCCCCTTAGCACCTTTTGATCAGGTTGGGGAAGGTGCTTGCCTTGGTTGCTGAAGAGCCTCCGGAGGTAGTAAACGGATGGCTGACCAAAGAGCGAGCCTCTTAGATGCGCCCACCAGCACTGGTAGGGGCCAGTGGCATCCATGGAGGCCTGTAGGTTCGGGTATTGTTCCCAGTCTGGAATGTCAAGGAGTTCCAGGCGTGGTGTATGGCTGACAGCGGACACGGGAGGAAATTCTCTACTGTTCCGCCACGCCGAGAAAAGGTTCACACTCTTCAACGGCGGATATGGCAGAAGTTGAATGAGTCCGAACTGCCGGGTAAAGAAGTGAGGCGCATAGACCTCATAGCTACGATGCCTTTTGTCACTGGAGAAGAGGGGCAGGTCTGCCATGGAAGTACAATGGACGAAGATCCTTTGACCTCTTCCACCTAGCTCCCTGGATGGGAGGAAGCCCCGAGATAACCCTCTTGGGTACCTTAGGTGGATCAGCCGCTGTGCCTCTGCAAAGAACTCACTGGCGGTTGTATTGAAGAAGATGTCAAGGCAGACGGCATAGCTGAGGTCAGGGTTGGGAGTGCATCCAACGTATTCTTGCCCTACAACCTGATCAGGCTTGGATTTCCCCTTTATGGCTGAAATGAGCTGGGGAAAGTGCATCTGGCACCAGATATCCAATATCCAAAGTGGACCAGATTGGGAACAGTGCATGGGCTGGGCGGATATCTGGTGAAGGCAGCGGTAGAGGTGTGCTAGAACAATTTGGCCAAGGCCAATCTCTTGGCCAGCATATATCACCTCCGCCATGCGATGATAGACATTGGTCATCTTGTTGGCGGTGGAGCAAAACACGAACTTGTTGAGCCAGAAAGCTAGAAAGGCTACTCCACCGATCGCATTGTTTGCCTTGGAGAAGGTTTTCACCTAGTTCTCGGACGAGTCCGCGGATCCGCCTGCGTCACCTGTTGCACCATTTACTGGGGAGACTGCATCTCCCACAGAGATAGTTGAAATTGGCGGTGAACCCCGTTTGCTCTGTCTCCATTCGCTTAACGGATTCACATAAATCAATGACCACATTGTTGGCCTTCTTCAGAATTTCGTCTGTACGACAAGATTTGTTGATCAACATTCTCAGAGTGTCCGTCACCTCTGTGGGAGATGCAGTCTCCCCAGTAAATGGTGCAACAGGTGACGCAGGTGGACCCGCAGACTCGTCCGCGAACCCCTCTTCTAAGAAACCAAATGAGGCTGCCCGGTTGGTAAGGCCAAGAGAATTATTGTCAACCTGAGAAGCAGCCGTCACCTCCACTATCTCCCCCTCAGCCGCGACAACTGTTGCAACGGCCGCTGGGGTTTGATTTCTTCTGTCTCGCACGGCCTTGAGGGCTGCAGCAATAGTTGCTTCATCCCACAGGGCCCCGCCAAACACTTCCCTAGCTTCAGCGTCAGTTAATCCCCTACAATTAGCTGTTCCATGCTTGAGCAGCTCTTTATGGGAATTCTTCAAACAAATCATGGTTATCCTTTTGTAAGGATCACCCTTCGTAGATCCCGCAATCTTGACACTTGTCCCACTGGGCGTGCCAAAATGTTCGTGGCGGATTCAGCACCCGGTGAACAGTCAGCACTTGGGGGCGGAGGAGGTGAGCTCCTCGCGTGTCTTCTGTGTGCTTAGGCGTGCCAGCACCCTTTGGAGCGGTGCAACTCGATTGCGGACGACCCCTGGCGAGTCCTCTCGACTGCTCCCAATAGACTCTGACTTCTTGACCAAGCAACTGTTACGCGGGCGCTGACTAAGCCGGCGTACAGGGCTCGAACAAGACCTAAATAGAACTGGCTAACAGGATTTTCTTCCCAACTCCCTAAGGATTGAGGATCTTACTTTGATCCGGAGAAGCAAAGCAGAGCTAAACCAAGACCACGGGTGTGTGTTACCGGGGTAACGACTCGACTGCTACCGGAGTAGCAGACTGACTCGATAGGCTCAGCAACCGCTCGACACGAGTGCGAGATGTGATCGATCGCAGGTGGAGGCAAATTGCGTGAGTTGCTCCGGAGAGGCTTTGCAAGTTAGCGGTGCGCTAGAACTTGTGTTTGTTTGTAGATGGTTGAGAACCCTTTCCTAGTTACAAAAGAGTTATATTTATATGATTCGCGAAAATCCTAATGTTTGAAGATCCAGCCTGGCGGACTCCGGGATTGACTAGGATTGTCCTTCCTTAAACCAATTCCAATCAAATCGGTTAAGAATAAATTGAGATCAGACTTTCCCTTAACTTAGGGAACTCATTCCACACCGTATATTGTCCGAATCATCATTCAATTAAAGCCGAGATAAGCCAAATCGAATCCAAAGAGAATCAATCACTGATTCGGCTAAGATATCTTTGCAAATGGATTGCTATCCATAACAATCCCTAATTATCTCAATCAGCGTTTACACCTTATTATCCGTTAAGGTAACTCGTGTATTGTGTAATTGGATTACTACAAAATAACCCCAATCTGATCGGGTAGCAAATCAATACTCTCACTCCAAGCAATCTTTCCCCAATGAAACAGGAAGTATGCATATTGGATTTGGTTTAACCTAAACCCCTCTGGGCCTTGGGATAAAAGCCCAATTGAAGTAAACTCCAATTGTGGCCCAAACAGTATGTACGTGCGCATTGCCGCCTTGTATATACTGAAGTAGTATGGGCTTTTATTGGATGGTTGAGTTTTGGACCATTAGTGGTGTGTTCGAGTGTTTTCTTTTTCAAAGTGTATTCGAGTGTTATATATCATTTATACTTTGAATTGTGATCCAGAAGCTCACAATTTGTAGTTGGGTTGAGGTTTAAACTGAAAGCTTGGCAAATTTGAAGATTTGATAATCCAGATTCATATAGGGTCTTCATATAATCTAAATTTGACATTTCGAGTGTGAGTTCTTCCTTTTACAAATATATATATAAACTTGACATTTTATGGTTTATTGTGTTTTAGGGTTACGGTTTTTAGGGATTGGAGATTAGAGATTAGAGTTTAAATAACGGTGTAACGGGTAACTGTGAACGGATAACGGTGTAACGGGTAACGGTGTACCGGATAATGATGAATGGGTAACGGTGAACAAAGAGAAATTTTAATACACACCTCTTTTGTTTTATATATCAAATCAGATTCTATAGATGGGTTAAATGATCAAAACATACATATATTATCATAAGGAGAAAAAAAAAATACTTAAAAAAAAACTAAATGGTGCAATACATATGTAGACTTAGATATCTTAATTTTGAAATTTTATTTTGTTCGACTTGTTGATTGATATTGGAGTTCTCAATTTAATTATCAATTGGTCAATGATCCTTTGAAAATAGAACAAAATTTATAAACGAAACTAGTAGAAAGTAAGTTAAAAAATATACATAATTAACCAATGTTACAATTTTGTAGTGATATTTACCAATAACAAGACCTAATTTTTTTATACCATCAGCAGGGAATTAATAGTAATGGGCTGTTAATCTATCCACTATTTAATGACATAATTAACCCTAAAAATCTATAAATTACAACCTATGCCATCCATATAAAAAAACACATATTTCCCTCTTTCTCTTTCTCTCTCTGCCGATCTCTTTCTCTACTCTCTTTCCTCTCTCTCTCTGCCGATCTCTTTCTCTACTCTCTCTCTCCTCTCTCTCTCTCTCTCATACCAACACCACCAACCACTGCCTTCCGCCGACGACGACCTCCACCACCTCAACCACTGCCTCCCTCCCATGATGACGACCTCCACCACCTCAACCACTCCTCCTCGCTGCCACTGTCGCACCGAGACGACGACCATATCAACCACTGCCAAGAGACCGAGGTGGACCTCTCTCTCTCTCTCTCTCTCTCTCTCTCTTACCAACACCACCGGACTCCAAATCTGTGTGTTGGATATCAGATCTGGCCGGCGGAAATCAGATGAAGTATATGGAGGTTGATTACTGAAGTTTAGTAGTATTGGAAGCGCGGCGGAGATAAAGTTTCTGAGGGTCAGTAACATTGGAATCGCGGCGGAGGACAGCGGATGTAAAGTTTCTGAGGGTCAGTAACATTGAAATCGCGGTGGAGGACGGCGGAGGTAAAGTTTCTGAGGGTCAGTAACATTGAAATCGCGGTAGAGGACGGCGGAGGTAAATTTTCTGAGGGTCAGTAGCATTAAAGTTACATATTTCTGAAGGGGGTATTTTTTAAGGTAATTTTGTAATTTATGAGTTAACGGATTCTGTTAGTTTTGGATAGAAACCTGCTAGTGGTAATTTTAAAAGATAATTTTGCTACTGATAAATGCTAACACAAAATTGTAGTTTTGGGTAAAAACCTCTAAAAATACTCTGAAAATATTTTTTTAAAATTTTCATTACATATTAATTATATTAAACAACATGATTTTTCATGCTTTTTTTAATATAAGGGTATTTTTGGTACTTGGGGATGTGTATCTAGTCTAATATTGAAAATTTGAAATGAAAAATTTAGTAGTGTATTAAGAAAGGAGTGTGTATTAAGAGATTAGGGGAGTGTATTTAAAACTATTCGTGAATGAATAATGGAAAACATATAACGGTGAACGAATAACGGAAAACAGATAACGGTGAACGAGGAACAAGTAACGGGTGATAGGTAACATGGATGAACGTGTAAGGGAAAACGGGTAATAGATAACAGTTAACGCTTAGCTGATGATGAAAAGGTCAGTTTTACTCTACTTAATGATAAGAAGGTTGGTAACTGTTTGATAATGATAATTAAGTCACCTAACTTAAATTCTTAAAGCGTTGCCCACAAACTTGTAAATAATTACAACTTATACCACTGCTGTATAACAGATCGGTTTTGTTTCTCCCAAACTACCTAATTTCATTCACTCCCTCCAGCCCTTCCGCTGTCTTCTCCGCACTCCACTCCGTCAACCCTAAACCCTAAATTCGTCAAGGTTTCTGATCTCCGCTCCCTAATCCTCGATGACTCCGACCAACCGCACCTCTCCGACGCCACCAAACTCGTCGTCCTCTGCAGTCGCGTCCAAGCCAAGCTCGGCGTCGACATCCTCAAGTCCAGCGTCATCGTCCATAGACGCCGTCTTCATCCGGAGAAATCAACGAGTGAGTTTGATTACATTCTTTGATTGCTAAGGAATTTTCAGTTTTGCCTTTTGATTTGACCGATCACTCTTAAATAATATGTGAGGTTATCGTAATTAAATGTGGTTTTTGTGCTATGATGCATGAATTGATTTAGTTATTTACTATGAGATTTACTGTTAGGTTGAATTAAGTTGTTCAGAGATGCATATCGATTGAAATATATAGATTTAATTTGGAGGATCTAGTGGTAGAATATGTAAGCCTTGCATTTTTAAAGCTTCTGCTAGAGCTGGAGTTGCATCATTTGCCCAGATTCCAGTTGCACTCAACTCCCTAATAGCTTCCATATTGTTGATGAAACTTTTAGTCATTAAATTGTAAATGCATGTTTGCTTGGGATATGTGATTTGGTTATGCACACCAGGTGTTTGATGAAGTGTTTGAGTGAATTTAGGTGTTTCTAGTGGACCATAAGATGCATTGTATTTGGATGAATGTGCATTATGCCTGGACTGTTTTAGCAGATGTCATGGGAGCAATTGGCTCAAGAACTAGGATTTTGTTGCGGTTATAATCATGTATCAGTATTGTGACATATGAAAAGAGTGCAATAGTGAACTTGGCCTTTTCGGCCACAAGGCTCCATAGATACATGTAACTAGTACTGCCTCAGATAATACAATGCCCAAGTGATAGAATTTAGAGCAAATTTGTAATTTGGAATAGCCTAACATTCAAAACCTAATGAATATGTTTATCATTCAATATATGTGATTTTGTAATTTCAACTATCTGTCATCATTATATTTTCCTTTTACTATGTGAATCTTTATTCATCGTCTTTTAAGTTAAGTGTACTTAAACGATTTAATTTCTGATTAATAGTCAATGTTGATCCACCATCTGATTTGTTTAGCTTCCAGGCAAATTTACTACTTACTTAGTGAGTTACAAAGTCAGTTACATAACCGCCAGTTACACTATTCCAACAGTTACACTATTATGTGTGGTGTTCTGATGTAAGTTGCGTATCAATGCAGGTTATCTAAGGTGGATGGTGTCTTAAAGCAAGTTTATGGAAGTGAAGTGCTGGTGTTGAGTCTTCTAACTAGCAACGTGCCGCTACAACACAAAAGTAACTGGAAATTAAATTAACTAGCAATAGAAGTAACTGTTAATGTAACTGATAATGTAAATGGTCGTCATGTAGTTGAATTTGTAATTAGTAATGTAGCTAGCAATGTAACTATTGTTCGGAGCTTAAGTTTTCTACTTAGAATTTCTCAATTTTGTGCATAATTTTGTAACTGATGTAACTCGACTAGTCATGTAACTTGTTTTGTAACTAATTATGTAACTAGTCATGTAACTACCCAAATAACGTATCATTCACTCATGTAACTAATCATATAACTGGCCATGTAATTGACCATGTAACTATCCAAATTAATGTGATCGAATATGTAACTACCCAAGTAACTATTCATGTAATGTAACTAGTCATGTAGGCCATGTCAATAATTATGTACTTGGTCATGTAACAAGCCTTGTAACTACTAAAGCAACTTGTAACTACTCATGTAACTCGTTTTGAAACTATTATGTAACTAGTCATGTAACAACTCAAATAACGTATCATTTACTCATATAACTAATCATATAACTACTCATGTAATTGACCATGTAACTATTGAAGTAAATATAACTACCTAAATAACTGTGACCGAATATATAACTACCCAAGTAACTATTCATGTAATGTAACTGGTCATGTAAGCCATGTCAATAATTATGTACTTGGTCATGTAACTAGCCCAGTAACTACTTAAGTAATTTGTAACTAATCATGTAAGTACTCAAGTAACTAATCAATCACTTTTTGTAACTAATCATATAACTGACCATATAACTTGCCATGTAACTACTGAAGTAAAAGTAACTATCCAAATTACTATGACCGAATATTTAACTGCCCAATGCAGTCATGCAGGTTCTCATTTTAATTTTTATTGAATTTACAAATCAAGTTCTTGATTTATATGGTTTCTTCGAAGTAGCTAACAACCTCAACTCACTAATCAAGTGACTGACCATGTAACCGTTTTTGCAGCAGGCAATGTAACTAATCGTGTAACTGTCTGCGTAACCAAGTAACTGATCATTCACTAATCATGTAAGTAATTATGTAACTGACCACGTAACTAATAAAGTAAATGTAACTACCTAAATAACTGTGACCGAATATGTAACTAGCATTGTAACTAGTGTAGTCACTATGCATGTAACTATCTTGGGTATCAAGTAACTATAAATGTAACTAGCATTGTAACTAGTGTCGTAATTGTGCATGTAACTATTCTGGGTATTAATTAAATATAAATGTAACTAGCAATGTAATTAGCATTGTAACTAGTGTCGTAACTGTGCGTGTAACTATCACGGGTATCAAGTAACTATAAATGTAACTACCAGTGTAACTACTGTCGTAACTGTGTGTGTAACTATCCTGGGTATATAGTAACTATAAATGTAACTAGCATTGTAACTAGTATCGTAACTGTGCATGTAACTATCATGGGTACCAAGTAACTATAAATGTAACTACCAGTGTAACTAGTGTCGTAACTGTGCGTGTAACTGTGCATGTAACTATCATGGGTATCAAGTAACTATAAATGTAACTAGCAATATAACTAGCAGTGTAACTAGAGTGGTAACTGTGCATGTAACTGTCATGTGTATTAAGTAACTATAAATGTAACTAGCATTGAAACTAGAGTGGTAACTGTGCGTGTAACTATCCTGGGTATCAAGTAACTATAAATGTAACTAGCAATGTAACTAGCATTGTAACTAGTGTCGTAACTGTGCATGTAACTATCTTGAGTATCAAGTAACTATAAATGTAACTACCAGTGTAACTAGTGTCGTAACTGTGTATGTAACTATCATGGGTATAAAGTAACTATAAATGTAACTAGCATTGCAACTAGAGTGGTAACTGTGCGTGTACCTATCCTGGGTATCAAGTAACTATAAATGTAACTAGCATTGCAACTAGAGTGGTAACTGTGCGTGTAACTATCCTGGGTATCAGGTAACTATAAATGTAACTAGCAATGTAACTAGCATTGTAGCTATCCTGAGTATCAAGTAACTATAAATATAACTACCAGTGTAACTAGTGTCGTAACTGTGCATGTAACTATCCTGGGTATCAAGTAACTATAAATGTAACTAGCATTGCAACTAGAGTGGTAACTGTGCGTGTAACTATCCTGGGTATCAAGTAACTATAAATGTAACTAGCATTGTAACTAGTGTCGTAACTGTGCATGTAACTATCCTGGGTATTAAGTAACTATAAATGTAACTAGCAATGTAACTAGCATTGTAACTAGTGTCGTAACTGTGCATGTAATTATCCTGAGTATCAAGTAACTATAAATGTAATTACCACTATCATGGGTATCAAGTAACTATAAATGTAACTAGAGTGGTAACTGTGTAAATTTTGGTATTAAATAACTATAAATGTAATTAGCATTGTAACTAGTGTGGTAACTGTGCATGTAACTAACCTGGGTAGAAATTAAATATAAATGTCACTGAACTGAAGATGAAACTGACTCTTTAACTACACCAGTAAATAGTTATGCAACTGATTATGTGCATTGTCGTTTCATCATATAATTGATTAAAGTGACAAAAAGATATGTTTCATGTAACTATTAATGTAGCTATCTAAAGAACTATGCATGTAACTGTTTCTGCAACTACTGGTGTGACTACAATACATGAGAACAAGACCATTGAGAAATCTATTCACCACACGAACAACACAAGATTTTTAAATTTTATATATTTCATATATTGCCTTTAAACTTTGCAGCATGCCGTTGCACCACAACGACAGCTTTCTGCTGCACAATGCATATAGAGAAGAAAAATCCTTAAGGAAATGTAACTGAAGATGTAACTGGAAATGAAAAAAATTGCTGATGTAACTATTGAGATAAAATAATGAATGAAAGAACAAGTCAAAGATTCTTTCACTTTCTTATAGTCTAATATAATCCAAGTCAGAAACCAAATAGCTCTAATGTAGCTATCAGTGTAACTAAAAATGTAACTGTCGGGGTAACTAACAGAAAAAATTTGTAACTATCAAAGTAACCCTTGAAAGACTATGGACGAAATGACGTAAAACAATCGTTATCGCTATATCGGATTTTTACAACTCGTTCTGTTGTGCCTGCCATATTTTCCTCACTTGCTGCACTTTATCTGTTTTTTCAGTACTTCATCCTTACTTCTGAGCCTTAGTTTTTTTTGTCTTCTGGGTGGTCTCTTTGTCAATGGTGGCTGTACTAAAATACTAGACTTTGGAAGCTCCAACGGCTTGGCAATAGAAGAAACATGATTGATTGTGTAAGAAAAGATTTGACGGTATTTCTCCACCTTGAAGCAAAAAAGAAGAGAATAATTAGCTCCAACTTAACTACAATCAAACATGAATAATAATGTAACTAGTAATATACCTATGAAAAGTAACTGTGTAACTAGGGATGTGTATGTTGCTGACTATAAACACCTAATTTCATGTAACCAGTAATGTACCTATAAAATGTAACTATATCTGTAACTGCTTATGCAACTACAAGCAAACATGAATAATAATGTAACTAGTAATGTACTTATAAAAAGTAACTGTGTAACTAGTAACGTACTTGTTGCTGACTATAAACACATAATTTCATATAACTAGTAATGTACCTAATTTCATGTAACTGTTGCTACCTATATATCTTTCGATTCATGAAGATTAATATGCAGTGGCATTAGGTCATGTTTTGAATTGTATGACTCTGATTTTCTTCTTTTTATTTGATACATACAGTCTTCAATCCCTTCTTTTTGGCCTGAAAAACATTGAAACAACTGTAGATGATGTACACTAAGAAATGGCTTCATTCTAAGCAAGAACACATCGTCCGGCTCCAACTGCTCACTCTCATTTAATTACGAGGTTCAAATGCTTGACAAGGAAGAAGATATCACAATAGTCATTATCCATAGTAAAGTACACAAATCTAGAAGTACTTGATCAGCTAGGTCGAATATATAAAAGTGAAAATTATAATTTAACTATGAATCTAACAAACTAAACAAGTATAGAGATCTAACTTAATAAGGATTGAATACATCGACATTCAAATGGTAAGGAACTCCCAGAATTGTGCTAAATCACGATTTGCTTAACTAGATCCGCAAAAAAAGTGCAATAATAGATAGAAAACAATAGTCCAATTGAAGAAGTTGAGAGCAAGGACAAACCTCAACTTCTGATGTTGAAATTGAGAGGACTCGCTACCACTAAAGAAACTAACGCGGCGACGTTTCTTAGACTCGAGAGGATTTGATGAATCGAGGTACTTCAGATTGGCGCGTGCATCACCTCCAGTACCTGCTTGACCGACGTTCTGACGATTTCATCTCCAAGCTCCGCCGTGAAATCCTCGACCGTGCCCAGTCCCGCGACGCCTCCGTCATCTTCGCCGAGAAGCTACTCCGACGATGCCGACGTGGGGTTTCATGTATTGGGATTTGAATAGCAGAGAGAAAAGAAGAAGAGAAGTTTGAGATATGACCTTAGTTACGTACTCGGGAGCAAAATAGAGACGGTGAGAGTGACAGAGAAGGGAAAGAGAGATTAAAGAGGAGGGTAAAATCGTCTCTGAAAAACTAACAGGATTGATTATTTTATTATTTTTATATAACATAACTGACCATTATTATATCATTTTGATATGAAAGAGGTAACCATTTTATCACGTGCAACAAATGTTTCATTTTTTATCATTTCTAAATGTAAATGGCACTTTATTATCATTTGCCCTAATTTCTAAAGTGATTAAAAACTACAAAGAGTAATAGGTAATTAGTAACATATAATAGGTAAAAACGATCATTCATTTTTATTTGACGGTTAACGGTAACGGTTCTCCAATACTGGGGCTATTCTGTATTTTTGGTGATCACATAGCTTCAGCATAAGAAACCATACTGGGCTAGAAGCCTACAACACATCGGTTATACAGTACATGTGTTCCCCTACAGTACATGGATGTACAAATAGCAAAGTTGAAAACAAAACATAAAACAAGATTGTAGAAATTGCAAGTTAAACTGCCAACATAATCAGTACTGAGTAAGAAAGCAGCATCATAAACACCCAGCTAACTCTTTTCATTTGCTGCAGTTCAAAGACTAACAGATAGGGACGCAAGAATTAATACCTCTTCTTTGGCCCTGGGGATGCCACATTCTGTCAATGCAACCTTATACGTTGTTTTTCACTATTTGTGCAGAACTGTAAAAGAGCAGCACCTGGATTCTCCTTAACTCTTTCAGAGCCTAAGCTCAATACCTCAACCAGAACACTAATCCCACCTTCCTCAACAATTGCTATCCACCTTTCATGACCACAAGCAACAGCCTGTTCAACCATTCCAGCTTCTGGATCATCAGACTCCACCGAGTACTTCACACCACCAGCTTGAACAATCCATGACCAATTCGCGCGAAAAATCGACAAACTAAACAATGCTAGCTGTAGCTGCATCATTTTTTTCCTTCAAGCACATGAATCAGAGAATCAATTTCCTTGGCAGCACCAGCAATTCTAGTCTGGTTGTCATTATTTGATCGACATGTTAAAGAAGGGCCGGTGTGACAACATTTTCTTGTACCCTTTTGTTTGTAGAGCTTAGCAAATCACCAAAAAGCTTATGGCTCCACAGTTTGCAGTAACAATTTCATTGTTATGCTTCGCTAGCAGTCACAAGTGAAGTGTTGCTTCTCATTGGGCACCAACACAACTACACAAGTGCCATGTTAACCAATTTCGGGATAACCATCCAAAATCATTGAAAATAGAAGCATAACGTGTTACAGGATCACTACTCTTTGGCATCTGTTTGGATACTTCTGAAGTTAATTGCATAAAATTTGAAATTTAGTAAAGAATGCATGTCCAATGAAACCACGAGTGAGAACGAATGCATTAATATAAATATATCAAATGGCCTCAGAACATCAACAACGACGAATCGTTCAACAACTACACTCACAGGTATACATTTCTCTTTTCCAACATTCACACAAGTACTTTACAGAACTAATTCACATCCTCTATAAACCATCTGTTCTTCCTTTTTCTAAAATCACATTAAATCCACACAAGGAGATCTTCAAATGAATTATTCGCACCAACAATTTATACATCTATAAAAAGTTTAATTAAAACCTCAGCAAAGATTCTATTTCAGCAATTATCCTCTACCGGCATTTCTATGGTTTCTGAAGTAACTAAGTAGTGTCTGTGCCTGCAAGAAAACCAAGACTTGGTTAAACACTTCTTTTGACCTATAATGTGCCGTGAAGTCTAAAACCAGAGAGATGCAACCATTAAAAAGAATACATAATTACCCATAACTATACTTTTGTGGTGATATTTACCAATAGCAAGACCTAATTTTTTTATACCATCAGCAAGAAATTAACAGTAACTGGCTGTTAACCCATCTATGATTTAATGACATAATTAACCCTGAAAATCTTTAAATTACAACTCATGCCATCACTCACCCAACTCTCAGATCCCACCCTCTCCTCTCTCTCAAAATGTCGTCGTTTTCAATGGTATCCACTCCGAACTCAACCAAGTCCCTCTTCTTTCGTGACTCGCCGTCGTCGGCCTCTGAATCCGACGAGCTCGAAGCCGTGCCGGAGGGAAGCTACTACGAGTGGTCCAAGAACGCCAAGGAGGTCTCGCCGGAGCTCAAAAACAACAAAAGCAACTCCACCGGGTCATCAAAGCTCTGGAGAATTAGGGACTTGGTTCTGTCTCTCTCTCTCTCTCTCATTTCGTGCCCAATCTATGCGACACCGACTTTCTTCTCGGCCTCGGCGCAGGCGATGGCGGCGGCCTTGGACGGTGGCAGCGCAGAGGAGGACGACAGATGATGGTGGAAGGGATTGGGAAGCTCAGTGGTGGTGGTGGTGGTGGTGGTGGTGGTTGGGGGAGAAGGCCATTGGGTATGGGGGTTAGGGTTTGGAAGGGGTTAATGAAAAAGGAGAAGAGAGCGAATCCGGACGCCGAAGCCTGGCGGAGACATGCCTTCATGGTGGAGATCTGATCAGATCTGGATTTTCCGAGGGTAAATTTACGACGGAGGTAAAGTTTCTGAGGGTCAGTAGCATTGGAATTGCGGCGAAGGGCGGCGGAGGTAAATTTTCTGAGGGTCGGTAGCATTAGAATATTTTGGTTTCTGAGGCTCAGTGGTATTGATTTCTAAGGCTCAGTAGTATTGATTTCTAAGGGTAATTTTGTAATTTATGAGTTAACGGATTCTGTTAGTTTTGGATGGAAACTTGCTAGTGGTAATTTTAAAAAGCAATTTTACTACTGGTAAATATCACCACAAAATTGTAGTTTTGGGTAAAAACCTCTAAAAAGAACAACCACTATCGTACCTTTTCTTTGGCCCTTGGTGTGCCAGATTGCGACAAAACAACTAATGGGGGGACAGCTCCTTCTTGGAGCACCATACTGCAATACCGATTACTATTTGTGCAAAGCTGTAAAAGAGCAGCAGCTGCATTCTCCTTCCCTCTGGCAGAACCCAACTCAACAACCTCAACTAGAACAGGGATGCCACCCTCCTGACCAATTGCTGTCCTTCCTTCAGGAATTGTAGAAAGATTAGCCAAAACAGCAACTGCTTTGTCAACCATCCCAGCAGCCGGGTCCATCAACTCCACCAAGTACTTTACAGCACCAGCTTGAACAATCCGAGCCTTGTTCTCATGGAATATTGACAAATTAAACAAAGCAGTGGCTGCATCTTTCCTCCCTCTAGGAGTCCCATTCCCCAGTAGATCAACTAGAGGCCTAATAGCCCCTGACCTTCCAATACGAACTTTGTTATCCTCAATCACTGAAAGGCTAAAGAGAGTGGCAGCCGAGTTCTCCTTGGCCTCGGCACTCCCTGTCTCAAGGACATATATAAGAGGCTCAATTGCCTCAGCGGTAGCAATTGCAGTTTTGTTGTTATCATTGATCGACAAGTTAAGAAGTGCCGTGACAGAATTTTCCTGAACCCTTGAATCTGTAGAACGGAGCAATTCCACCAACAAGCTAATGGCCCCACAGTTTGCAATAACAATCCGATTATCCATATTATGCTTTGCAAGCATCCGGAGTTCATATGTTGCGTCTCTTTGAGTATCAAGTGTAGTGCTCTTCAAGTCTTCTACCAGAGTCCGCACTTGGGCTTCTAGTCCAGAAAGGTCGGGTCTTGTTTCAGTAGGTGGATTCAAAACCATCCTTGGGATTAAGCTCCCAGAAGGTCGACGCCACATTGGGTTTCGAGGTCTTGCCTCCGGCAATCTGCTTGGCAATTCAGTTTCTCTCTGTTGAGGAGTAGCAACGTGTGGTTCTGATTTGAACTCTCCAGAAGCATCACTGCTGTAGCCTGACAGGTTCCCTGATGTCTGTAAGGACCCATTGGCATCTAATGCAGTTTGTCGAGCACCATTGGTATTAGAAAGTATGCTGGACGCTGAGACACTTCTATTATGGCTTTGCGATGACTGGTCCACTTCAGTGGTAATAGGAAATTCATTTCTTGATGGTGATGTAGACTGTTGGCTCAGTAGATCTGTAGTCCTTTCGTCTATCGTTGCAGACCTGTCCTCAGAACTTGTCGATGATATTCTTGCAACATCCAACACCTGCCCATTTCCAGCTATACCAGACAATGAACCTTCTGATGCAGAACGGGGATGGAATGGAGAACTTCCTCCCCGATGCAATCCACTAGATGACATAAAGTTTTTATTGGGGGAACCCATAGACCTAGTTGACTCTGGTGACAATGATGAGTTGACCCTAGAATCAGGAAGAATAGGTAAGTCCTTTGGCACACCAGGTTCTGCATGTCCAAGAAGGTCTGTTGGCTTATTTAACCCCATTGACTTTGTGGGATCAGGCAGTTTCACATTGTTTGACTCGCACCAATTTGCAATCAGTGCCTTTACAGTGTAATTAGGTATCAAATTGGTGTGAGCTAAAGTCTGCCGTGTCTTAGGACAAACTGTGAGGCCAAGATTAATCCAGTTCTTGATGAAAGTTCTCTCATAGGTTTGTCCTGATGCCACAATCACTGGATCTGTCATCAGCTCCAGAGAGAGAGGACAGCAGAAATCAGCAGGTATTGGAACTGCGCTGCAGCTTTCAGACTGCTTTATTGTAATAAGACGCTCATGCATACGAGTAACAAGGGAAATCATATGCTCAATATACTCTGCTTCCTCGATCTTTTCAGATTGTTCAGCATTCTCCTTTAGCTTTTCAAGTGCCACAGCCTCAATAAGAATCTCCTGATTTGACCTCAAGCTTAGGCCCTCTGCAATTTTCACTAGGATCTCTGAGCTGGGCCCAGCACCCTCCACTAGATCACTTATAGCATCTTTAATGACAGTTGATGTTTGCTCATAGCTCATATGCTTAAGTTTTTGCATGCATAGCTGCAATCCACCATGGTGAGTCTTAGACATCATAAAACGATAAATCTACCAAAATCTTATCAATTACTTCACTGGCATGCATCAAATTTAGTGTTTGAAGATTTCCATCTAAGTGGAGTTTTTTAGATCTATTGGTTAAGACTGTTAACTTAGTACCCAACAAACAGATTACATGTTCCCCTACCTCACAAATAAATACCTTGATTTCACCATCTAACAGATGGTGTTTCATTAACAATGTACTTTTGTAGGCGACAAAATTAAGCAACAGAGTGTCATGCTTTACTGTAACACAGTAAATAAAGGTAGAGAATTAATTTGTCTCGCACATTTCATACCTCAAGAGATACTGGACTCAATTCGTCAGGAAGTTCTGCGGAAGTCTTCAGCAGCTGAAAGACATCCAGGCTACTAGTCGAAATCTTTGATATCAATGATTCAACTTGCAGAACCTAAACAATAGTGGAATATCATTAGAAAAATTGTCAGTTATGAAAATCAACATCCATCTCTATCGTAGGGAAACTTCAATTATCACTATTTAATTTGGGCCATAAGAGCATATAATTTCGTCAATTATGTCTTTCTCATTAATGATAGTGCTGTACATCTATTATTTCAGAATTCCATAGAAATTTGGCTTAGCAACAGGCATGAGAATCTATGTATATATTAGCAACAGAGTTCCAGGCAAAGATTGGAGTGGCTTACACTTCCAATATTTACATTTATAAGCAACCTTCTTCATTCAACTCTTAGAAACCAAAATTTTTGATACTCTTAAAAGTGATCATTAATCAGAAAATCTGATGACAGGGAATTTGAAACACAAGAAAAACTGAGAAATGGAAGAGATCATCATTGGTATAGGTTCACATTCATCAACCATTACCTGCCATGCCCTCTCTTTATTGTCCAGACTATTAAAGCCACCCAGCATGTGGTTTCAGATTTTAGAGTACGGGAAAAACACAGGAAGAAAGATAGGGTTACAAGAAAAGAAAAGTAGATAAAATCTCTATTAGCCACAGGTGGGGGAGAAACCCTTTTAATTCTAACTTATGATGTGCGCCAGTGACCATGGGAGGTCAGTTTTGGTAAAATTACATGATTATTCATGACAGACTATGACTGAATTGTATTATAACTTACAAGATTCACTTTACTCGACAATGGTTGCCAGTCTTCAAATTGCTCCCTCAATTCATCAAGACAGTGACCCAGTTCTTCAAATGGCTTATTAAGCACTTCATACGAAACTATCTCAGATTCAACAATGGCATCAAGTACAGCCTTCAACAATTTTAATATTTCTTCTGCTTTTTGGTAGTACTTCTGAACAGGGTCCAAACTTCTGTTCTCATGGGATGAAAATTGGAAAAAAGAGGAGATGTTATTGAGAAGTGCTTTGAACATTGAGATCTCCATCCCACCTGTGTCAATATAATAAGAACACCCATGTTAATATATAAGGTTTAGAAATTCTATCTACAGAAAGAAACAAACATAAGAAAATGAAAACATATTACTAGCAAAGGAGAAGCAATGAAGCATGCATAACATATATTTCATAATGATAATGACCAAATGATTATACTTATTTCATATGTAAGTTGACGCAAAAGAGTTGACCATTCTAAACACCGGAATTGACAAATGAAAAATGCAACACTAATTTGCATTCTTTCCAGAAATTCGATCATAAGGAAAAGACTGAATTCAAACAGATTTACAATACATAATCTGACAAATTTCCAGTGGTACATGTTGCCCGTTCTTTATTAAAAACATTCTATTATCATAAGTTTATAATTTGTTAATATCAAGTATGCACTTAGTATTACCCATTAACTCATCGTAAATACTGGATAAGTTAGGTAGTCGAATTTGCTATAGCCTGCTGAATATGAAACTATGAAGATGAAGCAAGCTAGTGCTAATCAACACCTCTGATGAAGCTGCCTAAGTGCCTACAAGTTTGAAACTGAGGATTCCTTCCTTATTCAAACACGGGTATATAAGGATTTGTCACACCTCCTTCATGGAAACGAAACCAGAATGAAATTTATGATATAAAGAAGTGAAACAATACGGTAGATGCTTAATTTTTTTTTACCTCTCCTTCTAACTGCCATTAAGGCATATGCAAAGATAATTGAAGTCAAAATCAGCATATTCCTGAATAAGCTATCTTGTTATTAGATTTTTTTTAAAACATGTAATATTCACCAACTTAGGTTTTTCTTTCTTACTTGTTTTCTAAGTTGGCTTGCCATTTGATACTGTACCCTTGATTTGCTTAACTATTGATTGAAAAAGAGAAATTAAGAATTGTCACATTTCTAGTAAAACCCTCTATATATTGGTTGTCAAACAGGCATAATCTTAACAAGTGGATCATATTATTAAGGAACATGCCGAGATGTATATCTTCAATTGTTCTCGTAATAAGTATAAACATAAAAAAAGAAAGAAAGAATGCACCTTTTTTCACCATAATGACACAACTTTTCACACCAAAGCAATTGTTCTCAGTTCTGATCCTTCAGAATCGATAATCCATAAAAATGAAGAAAGACTTCTTAAAACCCATAGAAAATCTACGCACACTCACTATCAAGTGATATAACCAAATCTTGGAAACTAAATATTCCCAACAAGTGAACCCTGCAAAAAGAGAAACCAAAAGTTGAAAACTCAAAATATGAGCTAGATATATATATATATATATATATATACAGAAGTTTTCAGGTGCGGACGTCCGCACCGTGCGGATTCGCCGTTTCCGGCCACCTCCGGCGCGTTCCTCCTCCCGCGACCCACTGGGCTTTGGTCGCCCCCTCCCAGCGCTGCTTTCTGTGCCGGCCGGACCTCCATCGTCGGCCGGAGCCGGCCGGAATCTGGAAAATTCCAGAAACTTGAAGTTTCTGGGAAGAAACACTGAATTTTCCAGATTCCGGCCGACGATGGAGGTCCGGCCGGCACAGAAAGCAGCGCTGGGAGGGGGCGACCAAAGCCCAGTGGGTCGCGGGAGGAGGAACGCGCCGGAGGTGGCCGGAAACGGCGAATCCGCACGGTGCGGACGTCCGCACCTGAAAAGCACTATATATATATATATATATATTGTAGCATAGCTGATGTAATATTGACATTTAAAATCATCAGATTTTCCCTCATGCCTCATTTTTTGTTTATGTCTAAACAATTTCCTCACGAATTTATTCTGTCAGCTTTCCTACATGAAGAAACCTAGAGTGATGTAAAGGAGCACTTTCCTCGTTCTGCAATGCTTCCCTCGTTATCCCATCTGCCTATCCACATGGAACATATAGAAAAGAGATGAAAAACATGCACCAAAGATATCCTACGTGATTTTATTTCTTCCTCCTTCCAACCCTACACATAAAAAAAATCTATCGCCACTAGCTCTTTTTCTTTCCTCTCTTATTTGTCTTTCTGGTTTTTAGCATACAGTACAATGTACAAATACAAATAATAATGCCCAATTCACTGGGGCATTTAGTAAGACTTAAGAATGCTTCTCAATAATTTGACAAAAAATGGTCCTCTTTTAACCAAAAAGCCAAGGGCGTCTATACATTTCAATCATCATACATAAGAATGAGGATGTTTGAAGAACTTCAAACGGTAGTAGAGGTGCTGATCGTGGTCGTTTTTGTGGTGACGAAGGTTGAGTTGGGTGTACCTCTCATTGAAATTGAATCGTCTTGGAAATTTTAGATATGACACCTATTTAGGTAGAACCAATAATGCGAATTTATAACCCTCAATTTATACATCTATATCCCCAGTTAACGTGATGACAATACCAAACAAGGAAAGAATAGCTTGTACCGAATCGAATGTCACATGTTTTGAACATGCTGCTGCAACTTTTACCCTTCCCAACTCCCATTAATTTGACAAGTGTACAACATTCTGGCAAAGAATCACATCCGAGTTCCAATTTCAGTTGTCAATTGCAGCTCCCAACTCCATAACATAACCGTCTCCCACGTCTCGCCTTGGATAACGGCTTCACCAAATCAGTACCTATGATCTAAACTTAGAAGTCCTCTAGAACCATAAGCCTAGAAAAAACAAAAGCTTTGATCCTACCAATCCATTCACTTATCAGTCATATACAATAACCCAATTTCCAACTTTTCACTTTTCAATCTCAAACATTTCTTTTCATACTACCCACAAACAACAATCATTCTGATTCTAAACCCAACCTCATATTCAACAACAAAATTAACAAACAAACTATCAACCTTTTCTTTAAACTATCTGGGCTTGATCATTAATGCAAGAAAAACTCAAAATTCGAATACATCTCATTAAACCCAGAATGGGATTCCAACTAAACTCCCACTAGAGCTAATCACAGTCAAAAAATCAAAACTTGAACCTCAAAAATGCAGGTCCAGATAGTCAAACAAGCAGTCAACCCAGCAAACCAGCCAAAACCAACCACACAGCAAACATTCCCACAATTCAAAAACCCTAAATTGATCAAGCTGAAGATGCAAGCTGAACAATAAGTCAAAAAAGATTGTACCTTGATTTGGCCAGAGAAGAAAGAAATGGAAAACCAGAGAGCAAATGAGGAAGACAAGGCCAAAGTTGTCAACTTTCTCCAAAAGGGTCTCAGAAACTCAAAACCCAGAAGCGTTTCACTAATTCTCTCTGCCCAGTTTTCTGTGTATTAAATTTTTATAATCTAGGTTTTTGGAATTGGAAGGGATTTATGTACAGTAGAGTTTTAGCTGCTGCTAGTTTTGCTTTTAACTCGTTAGGGACTGAGGGGTAGTTTGGTCATTAAGATTACTGTGTAAATCGCAACTTTCGAGAGGTTTTTGACTGGAAATGGAAGCCATTTGTGTAGCCGCCAAAATGGCCGGTTTATCTGTTTTTGGTTATTTCTTTTTCCAATTAGTATTTGGCTATTTTGCAAATGACAATACATTCAAAATTTTATTTTAGCATCATGGATTCATGCACTCAATCCAAAGTTGATGATGTAGGATTTTCATTATAGGCGTTTTATTTCCATCATGTCAAGTGTGACATCCTAAACATTATGAAAACGTAAAAATGAGAATCATTTACTTATAAAAATTATGTATTTGTCGGTTACTAATTGGTTGTTCACACAAATTCAATCGATCATTTGTGTTCCTAAATGGGAAGTGTAATTGAGTACCATAACCATGTTTTTTTCTTTTGCTTACCATAACCATGTTGGGTAGTCAAGCATCTTTAAGGGAACGAATGGCACTAATCAAGCATGTAATCATTTGAAATTGTTGAGGATGAGTGAAAATACACAGACAAGACTCAAATAATTGGAGCTGACAAAAAAGTAGCTTTGTTCCATTTGCTTCTGAGCCAACCAACTATAATGTATAATTATAGCTTTGCTGTCCAACCACATGGCAAGGAAATCATTCCATGCCCTCTCATTCTTCCAAATTCTCAGTCTTTACTCACTGTAAATATTCATACACTTGGAAGAATTGAAATGAGAGTTCCATTCCAACACCCAAATGTCCCCCGAATGTTATAAAAATCTCCCACTTTGTTTCATTTACTCTAAATTTTTCTATCCCTAAACACTTAAGATTCATCCCATCAGTTATCAAGCTTCACCATAATGCTGTGAAAACCTGTATGCTTTTGTGAAGAAAAAAAAAATTGCAGGCAGTAAAAGGTTAATGATTTCCTATAATTGGCTTCCCAAGTTTTCAGATTTATGGTACCAAATTTATCATACTTTAACAGCCACTTGGACTTTATGCTCTCTAAAATTCATATTGACCAGAAGACTTCACCAAACAAAGCTAGACAAAGATGGCAGCAAGTGCTTCAAATGTCAACCATGCAGTTCCTGTTCTAACTTTGTTTTGGCCGACTCATTCCAACGACTCTTGTTATGCTGTTGGCTACAATTTCTTCTTATTTTTTCACAAATTCGTTGCGTTAATTTTTTTGCGTTCTGAATAATTAATATACCACAGCTTCCTGACAACTAATGATAAAAGAATATTTTAAGGAACAATCTGTGAATCATTTGACCAAATCTAAAGAAATTTTTTTAGGCATGATGGAATGTGACAAGCTGATAATAGCAATAGCAATATTCTACATCACCTAGTGGAGTTGAAGAAACATAAAAGAGGAATAGAATAGAATGATAAACAGCTCAAAAAGAGGCCTTATTGGGCATAATTTTGATTCACTTTTATGTTGTTACAGCTATTCACATACAAATTCAATGAAGTTCACAGAACCAAAATGTGAGTAATTCTATCAATACCTCTCTACTATCTAGGCTTAAAATAATGAGCATCCTTTTCTTCGGGACTGCAGAGAATGATTCATCATATTGAACAATAATCTTGATCATTTCAAGTACCTTGTGATCCCAGATATATTAGTTGTTATGTGAGTCAAAAATGCAGATGGCAGGCATTTTGTACCATCGACCACTGAGCAAAGGCAGCTTCCAGAGTTTCAAAGTGGCTGGAGTTCTGCCTCTGTAACAGTCGCATCGACAGGCTTGTATGGATGGACTGTCCGTTTTCGGTGTCTCCAGAAAAGCCACAATCCAGAAACTGATAATCCAATAACAAGAACGACTAAAATTGACACAACCACCACATGACTCTTCTTCCACCATGTCCTGTGTGATTTCAGAATATCCAAATATCAAGAGGCAATTTTACTTGTGATGCTGTTATCCAGAAAAGCCACAATCCAGAAACTAATCATCCAATAACAAGAACGACTAAAATTGATACAACCACCATATGACTCTTCTTCCACCATGTCCTGTGTGATTTCAGAATATCAAAATATCATGAAGCAATTTTACTTGTGATGCTGTTATTTGATGGACAAGTCCTAATTCTACATACATCAAAAGGCTGTTGGGGTTTTGGTCATGCACCAGTACATGATGACATCTAATTATTACCCATCATTATTCTCATGGAATATAACCATTGCATGCTCTTTTGAAATAGTTTATACATCATCTATCAGCATTAATTTATATATATGTGGACCATATTTGTGATTTATTTGCGCGCGCGCGCACACACACACACACACTTATGTAGGTAGCATTAATGTCTCATACATGCATGCTAATGTAATGCAATCTAGTTAAAGGGAGCGAAAAATATGTTACCGTTTTGCCTTGGGCTCAAACTTCCATCCAATCAACTTATAACTTCCAAACATGACAGGAAACTGCAACCGATGTTCAGCAAGCCTGGAAATTATAGCCTGTGGGAAGAACAAATCATCAAGCAGGTAGTTAAAAGTTGGAAAAACACTAGCTGCAACTCTACAGGTAGACTTACCACAGCTGTTGTATTAGACATGTAGTCCGTAGAATCTGCGGGCGTTATGTCCTATTTAACAAAGGAATGATTTCCAGTGGAAGAAAATTTCACTAAAGTGACCTGAAATCATCCATTCAAATTGGAAAACTAAGCATTTAATATACCTATCTGTACATACAGAAGTATTGAATTATTAGTGAGGAAATATGAAGTATGAATAATCAATGTTCATGGTTTTTTTTCCTGACCTGTGAAGTGTCGACGTCTAATTCCTGAGCTATGAATTCACCAAGTTCTGTAATGTGGGGCTTCAGATCTAAGTAGCTGATGTTCAACGACATGTCAAATGTTATGTGTCCAATTTGGAGGTCACCTGTACACCAAGATTAACAAGGTAAAATTTAAAACGATGGCATGATATGTCTTTTCCTCAAATAGAATGTGGCGTAAAATCAAAATTCAAAAACTCTTTAGGTTTAAAATTCTGAGAGATAGACCAACATACTCTATCATGATGTGAATATGATAGCAGTAATACTAATATAAACAATATTATTTAGCTCTCAGGTCAACAGAAGTATGAGTTATTCACACCAGCCAATGAAAGAACTTGATACTGAAAGCAGTGGCTCACAAAAGGAGTACCAACTAGCTTAAACATTACTTGAAGTGCTGTAACTTCCACTACCTGAAATTACATAAGACGATCCAGAAGGGGCTACCGTAGGCTGTGTTTCGGGAGTTGGATCTTTTCCCTCTGAAGTAGGAGGCATTGGTAGAGGTGAAGGAGATACGTGAAGTCTTTCCCATAACTCAGAACAATTAGTTTTCCAAAAGCCAATCTTGGAATGCTCACGGTCATATGTTACAAGAGTATTCCGGACAAGAATTCCTACATAAACATCTTTGATAACATGACAAGATTAATTGAAAGTACATAACAAGTTAACGAGAAAACAGTACAAGACATAAGATGTGTAAAATTGTGGAACACTTGGTAAAGTATCTACCTCCCAAAAGTGTAGTTGGATCCTTTCCATTTTGGAAAATCCCAAGACAATAAGCACCACGGACCTTTGAATGCTTCAGAGTTGACGATGTTTTGGTAGAGCAGAGGAATAATCAAGTGGTGAGAATGGAAACTCAGAACGGTGGATAATAAATCACAATTTGTCTATAACATTTCAAAACATAAGTCTAATCAAGAATAATGGGGATGATTCAACTAAAAACTAAACGACCACTTACTCGAAATAAATAATTTTCAGGAGACAGGCCGAACTTTTGCCCATTGCCAAATATCATGTCAACTTGTGGAAAGGTGGTTGAAAGTTCAGACACGTCACTGAGATAATAAATTGAGAAACTTGTTAATTACATCCTAAAGGTAAACGATGTAATACAACCAACTAAATTCTCAGTTTCCAATATGTGATACCTTCCATCAGTGGAAAAGCATATATCATTATAGTTGGGATCAGGGCCACTCATCTGTTTGAGTGAATTGAGTTCCTTCATGATCTACATGCACATTCAAGGATGAGAAAAAAAAAAATAGGTTCGAGGCTGAGATCTTGACAGTGTTATCGGTGCCAGTATTATAAAAGAAAAAAAAATTACATATGATGAATAAATGAAAGAACTAAATCTAGGAAGATCCAGAATATTTACAGAAAGGAAATTCTTAGGAGCCAAGGTGCTTGAAATGCCAAAAGTTCGGTTGCAGTTAAGGAACTGCAAGTTCTTCTACCCTAAAAGCAACGTAGATGTACTACTGAACTTCTAATTGGTCATACATATCAATGATGTGCTATATATTTAAAATATGTAAGCATATGTCCGTCTTATTATATGGCCTTGTAAAAAGCTTCAAGCATTATATAATTCCTAAACCCTAAATGTAATCAACAAGAGCAGAAGAGAATCTTACAGCCTCTTTAAAAGCTAGAAATGCTTCTTCCGGAAGGTAAGCGTACGTTGTGCCACTATCCAGGACAGTTCCATATTTTCCATCAAAGATACTTGTATTCAGCTGCAATTGCTTCCCAGCTACATGTATCTCCTTCAAATCAATATTGTAGTATGGACTGTTGCCATCGCGAAACTAGAGTAAATGTGTGAGATGTATAGATTGTATTTCTTTTTATCTAATGCTGCACTATATGTGTGACATAAAATTTCCTAAATAAACACACCTTCGTCCGGGGTTTGATTGCGTAAAGACCATCTCTTTGGGAGCCGAAATCCCACCAAGAACCATCGCACCTCCACCAATGTCCATCCCACCATAACACAACGAGAACGAGTCACTTATCACCCCCTTCTCCACAATCTGATCCACCACACTAAGATCCCCCCGTCCCAGCCCCATTATCCCATCGGCAGGCTGGCTGAACAGGCCGCCGGTCTCCATATTCTCACACCCGAAAACCGCCCTCTGCGGCTTGAGATCACTCCGGTTCCCAAACGATATAAGATCCTCCCCCAAAACACCACTACTACTGCTCATTTCGGCATACTGCCTCTCGTATATACAATTCGCCCTCACTGTCACATGAGCAATCAATGTTGCATTTCACAGCTTGGTACGTGCTCGACGACTTCGGATCAAACTTAGGATCCTAATAAATCATTCCAAATTCACAACATTAACACCTAAATCCTACAATCTACAATTTAACATCTACATTATAATTTTCACATAGCAAAAATGAAATTGAGTGTTTTGATTGAGATATGATCACCTGGTGTCGACCACACTGTTCACAAGAAGCGCAAGGCACATAGGTGACGGTGCTGCCAGTATCAACGATCAGAGCGAACATCTGCGGCGGCGTTCCGATCCAAAGCCGCGTCGTATAGTACCTAAATCCAAAAAAAACGACGCCGTATTCATAATCGGAAACCTAATTAAAATTAAACGACACGACGGAGAAACGTTACCCGTTGCGGAGGAGATCGTCGTAGAGGCTCATCCTAGCGTTGGGGCGGTGAGACGACGAGTCGGATCCCTGAAGGTGACGACGCGAATTGAACGTCGTCGGAGAAGAAGAAGAAGACGACGAAGAGGTAGGAGTGGAGTGGTAGAGAGGGAGCACCATGGGCGGGAGTGGAAGTGAATGGAGAAGACGAGCAGGACTGCTCGGATTGGCCGAGACATGGATGAGATCAGTAATGAAGGTCACGAGGACGGTGAAGATGAAGATGCGGCGAGCTGGTGAAGCCTCCTCCGCCATTGGTGCCGGAGTCGGAGACGGTTCAGATCGGAATGTAAACAGAGAATAGCTGAGAGCTTTGAGTGAAGAAGAAGAAGAAACCAAGCTCTTCAATTTTTTCGTTGCTGACCAAATTTCAAATTAATACTTAATTTTTTTCAATTTTTTTTTTTTTTTATATTTTATATAGAAATAGACCCTGCAACCGAAGTAGGTGTTGGGTTGCTTGGGCATTGAGATTTCTACAACGACTTTATTTTATTATTATTATTTTTTATCTGAAAAGTTCATAATTATATTCGAATATAAATAAGAGGATCAACCTGCAGCATTTGGCATAGTTTTCATTTAGAGCCTGTGTAATTTGGCTGATGATTTCCATCAGAACTCTCCTTTACAACAAAAATTGTAACGAATCGGTATCGGCTAAAGATAATAGGCATTTTACTGAGGAGCAAGGCATATCAAAAATACAAGCCCCGATGGGAAAAAGCAAAATGGTTGTTATCCGATTCAAGAGTGTTACTCTGCTGCGGCGAGGAGTCTAAAATAGTTGCCGGGGAGGATTAGATGTATGGTTGGTGTGGAGACTGCAATCCGGTAACAATGTAGCTGCTGTAAGTAGGTGGAGCAGCGTTGTATGAGGTTGGTGCAACTCTGTCGTCTGGGGGGTAGTAGTATAGCCTTTGGTCACTAGCTTGTGGAGCATAAGCAGGCGTGGCTGGTACTTGATAATCGTAGATGCGTGGACCGGCGAGACCATACCTCTCTGACATCCCGGTGTATACTGGCCTATCGACATAAGTAGGTTGCCTAGCGACAGTGGGGGATGAGGCAATGGCAAGACCAGGCCCACCACGGTATCCACGCCATCTTCCGGTGGCTTTTTGCTTCTTTGGGAGTTGTTGGCGTTTTCCAGTGTCACCATTTCGCTTCCTGTCAGCTCTGGATTTCTCTAGTTGAACAAGCCTTTTCTGCAGTGGATCGAGCGGGTACTCAGCTTCAAGCTTGTACTCTTGAACACACCCTACTACAGCCTTCAGACCAGAAAGCTCTTTTGCGTTGACGTCCTCCTACAATTTATTAGAGATCATCAGTAAAATAATACTACAAAACATCTAGCCATTTGGTAAACTAAAATCTACCTGTCCGTCTCCATTGCTGTCGCCTTGTGAATTTCTTCTCAGTTCTTTCAAATATGTCTTCAAGAGTGGCACAGGCGGGAAACTTTCAGTAAGTTCGAAGGCATGAATCAAATGCACAGCATCAATTTGCTTCCCATTTTTTATAATTGATTCAACAAGATCTGCAGAAAATAATGGAGTATAAAACAAACCTTGCATCCAAAATTAATGGAGTATATATAACCCATCTTAGCAGAGAAAAATTAAGCTTAACCAACAATCAACATTCTATATTTATTAACCAACTTCGTGAACTACTAAGGAACATCTTACGGAAACAGTGGTTAGCCTCCAAACTGCATCAGGTCAGTTAGGTAAAGGATGACCAACCTGGCATTTTGTGTGTTAAACCAAGGGAGCGGCAGAGCTCAGGTGTCTGCCTGCGGTGAGCAACTGCTGCAAGAATAACCTTGCAGATTTCTTCTTCATCAAACTCAGAAGCAATCCTAAAAGTTGCAAGAAGATGCAAGAATGCCTCTGCTTCCAATGAAATTCCATTGGCAGCATCAATACCTCCACTAAACAACTTAGACCTCCACTCATCAGCAATTGCTTTGGCTTGCTGCTTGGTCTGAGGGTTCAATAGGTGATCAGCACCTGGATCAGCCTTTGCAACTACAGTAGTCAAGGCTTCCATAAGCATGAGACAGGATCTACACTTGCCCCGAAGGACAGGATCCTTCTTACCCTCTGGTTGGTTAGTTTCATCAAGAGGGTGGTAAAACCCCTCCAGTGAATCCAGCACCAATTGTGCTGGTTCACTTGCAAGTTCTAGTGCAATACTAAGTTCCTGACGAGCAACATTTTGTTTTTTAAAATTGTCAGCAATATAATTCAGAAGCCCTTTACCATCCATCTGCTCGCAAAATTGCCTCAGTTCTGGGCGTGGCTTAATGTGACTAGCCATACCCTTAGCATTATCACCTTTTTTAGTAGGTAAATCTTCCTGTGGTGAATTTGTATCACCAAGTGAGCTGCTTACCTTGCTGTCTTTGTTATTCCCACCATTCATCAGGTCCAAATTTTTTGGCTGGTGAATGTCTCGTGCCTCTGCAATAGCAGCAACAGCTGCATCTTTTAGCTCCTGCACCCGATCCAGCAGGTCTTGCTCTTTAGCAATAACAGTAGCTTCTCTCTCCACAAGCAAAGTACACGTTTCAGCTTCCTGCTCCTCAAATTTCTTCTCCTTGGCTTCAAGCTCTTCAGTTTGTTTCTTCAATGTCAATTGAAGGTTGCGGAAGTGCTCTTCAATTTCTGTCCACTGGACTCTGTCCTCTGCGGTATGATTATGAGCATTGAGTTTCAGTAATGCCATACCAAGCTGATCTATCAGAGACTGTGATGTCTCCCTTGCCACCACTTGCTCTTCAGTAGCCATTATTACGACAAATGTGGGCTTCTGTTTCAATAAGAAGAAAACTGTATAAGCAGCACTGATATAACTGATTCATCCAAGAAAAAGAAGGTGAAAGTTCACACTACGCCAGCAAATATAATCAAGTATAGAACTGCTCTGTCGGTCAAAACAAGGACACCATTCCAAAAACATTCAAAACAGAAGATTCCATAAACTCAATATAATGCAGGCTGTGTTAGGATTAGAATAATTGCACCGGAAAATTTAAAAATGACCAAGATAAACTGATTTCAAGATGAAAACTGGAAATTCTTGACACCAAAAGGAAGAAAAGACACAGAAAAAACCTCAAGAAAAGCTTCACCTTTGAAGGTTTTATATTGACTCAAATTTAAGTAGAAACATTTGGGAGTCAGGACTAACACAGAACTTACCAAAAAAGTGGCCAAGTTAGGGTTGAAGTTAGGCGAGTCTTGCCTCTGTCTGACCCTTGCTGAACAGACTCGAGCCCACCGAAGGACTCAATCAATAGCCATGTATTAACACTAATGGAGTTTAACAACAGGAGTTCAGAACTTCAGACCTTAATTATCTCCATCTTAAAGGCCATAGTTAGAATCTGCATCTATTTCTCATTGTGACAATTATTGAGGTTGACCTTAAGCTCATATGCATTACTAAAGGAGTCCTTTTCCCCTTTATTTTTCATTACACAACTAAATTCATTCAATATTTTCTCTTCTCTTCTTTGTTACATATAACCGAAATCCATAACCCAGCACACACTTTTATCCGTAACTACATTAGCTCAACTCCTGAATTCTACACTAAAGTACAATCTCTGATCTAATAAACAACCAATGCCCTCAAACATTGTTTCGCCGAGCAATAATTCTAACAATAAGGGACACTACTAACATTGATCTCTCACATCCCATTCTAATTCACAAAAATTACAATCGAAAATGTCAAATAGCATTCAAAACCTAATTCCAACCACAAAATTGATGCAACTAATATGTTGGTAATCATCGATTTCAATCCCAAATTACAATATGTATGAATTGTAGAGCATTCTTTATAAAACCTAATTCCAAAACCAAGCTCAGAAATCAATTATATATCCCAAGAAAGAATCAAAGATAGGTCTCCAACAACACCTCAGACCTCTAAATCCACGCAATATTGAAAAGAATCGAAATTGACGAATACAAATAATAGGGAAAGATCAGAAGCGTACCTTTAGACACAGAAGCACTGAGAATTTACAACTCCGGCGACGAAGCTAAAAACGAAAGAGAACCCAGAAATGAGGAGCTGAATTTGAAGAATGGGTTAAGGATCAAAATGTAATTAGAGGTCTGAGAAAGTAGGATTTTTCTGGGGAGTGAGTTTTGGTGTTCTTGTAGGTAGCGAGGGAATGAACCAACCGTTTGAGCTTCTGATTGGTTTAGTGGAGAATAACCCGCTCGGGTCCAATGGACATGGACCTTTTATTCCGGCCCATCCACTTCAATTCGGGTTGAATTAACCCGACTCGGAAGAAAATTACAAAATTGAAAATTAAAAAGTGAGAACAAGAAATAACTTAACAAACGTGTTTTCACTCTAATTTTATTTTCAAAAATGAAAATACGGATATGAAAACGTTATCGAACGCCACCTTATTTTTGGTGCGGCTATTTTCAGTCACGTACTACTAAAAATTTTGTTCACTCTACTACCAAATATTTTGGGTCTCTATGATAATAAAAAAAAATTAATAACTTGGGTCTCACATCATCGTTTTAATGGAAAAAAAAAATTAACAGAGTATCACCTTCATATTTGATAACTTTTTAAATTGTGGGTACATTTGATGTATTAAAAGTTTGTACGTAGTAAAAAAATTCTTCACTTCATTTGTTAGTGGCTATTAGTATTTAATTTTATTTTTATCAAACAAATAAATTAAATACAAAAAATAATCTATTATGACTCGAATTCACGAGACTGATATTAGGCATCGGCTAGGAAAAATAAAATGTTAGAAAGAGAGGAGATAGTGAGATACAGAACGACAACTTTTTATTTGTTTTTATCAAGACCAAATTGCGGCTGTTAGTGAAAGACTTGAAGCGTGGACTTGTGCCCTAGCTCGTTGGTAAGTTGATTGGCGGCTATAGCTTGCAGCCGTTAGCTGCTGCATTAGTTTCATATTAAAGGTAAGTGAAACTTCGTTTAATTGCCAACTCTATCTTTGTAGAATTATTGGCGCGATTGATCATCATCTCTAATACATATTCATGACAGTAATCATAGCTATCTTGTTTGGATCCTTATGGCAATGTTTTCTGTCTAGTCCTTAAGTTGTCCAAAGTTGCATTGGAGCTGAATTTTCGTTTGGCATATGTTCTATTCTTAATGTATTTTTGATTGTTTACTGCTAAACCCATGGTAAGGTGCTGCAAATTAAAGGGTATGGACTCAGAAAGTTTAAGTTCATCAGTCTACTATGAATATACCTGTCCACGTTTGGCTGATAAGCTACTCCAAATCAAGCGGAACAAGATTCTCATTTTGTGTCTTGTCGCCCTCTCATTGGATCCCCTGTTCTGTTACATTCTTGTGGTAAACGATGGGAAGAACTGCCTCATATTGGACAGAACATTGGGTACCATAGTTATAGTTCTGCGATCTATCATCGACTTCTTTCATATCCTGCATATAGTGAAGAAATTGATTTTCATTGATTTGTGCAATTGCACTCTTTACAATATATAGCAGGTTACATAATGATAGTTACAGAAAGTATTGAAGGCATTTACAACTATATCAAAACTGCACAATCCTAGCTAGTAACTGAACCTAAACTTCAGGCATAACAGCTAGGACTATCAATGGTTTAATGGAGAAGATTGCTGCACCTTAATATGGGAAGAATTTTGTGGCAGAGAATCAGTGACTTTAACATCCCCCCTCAAACTAGGCATGTCCGGATGCACAAGTTTGGTAGAGAGGAGCTGATGACGGTGTTTATGCAACGGCTTGGTAAGCAAATCAGCTGGATGGTCCTTGGTAGGAATGTAACAGACTCTATGACTGCCACGGGCTACCTTCTCACGAACATAGTGATAATCAAGCTCAATGTGCTTGGTGCGTGCATGAAAAATGGGATTGGAGGCCATGTAAGTGGTGCTCATATTATCACAATGCAACAAAACAGGAAATTGAATACGAGCACCAAGTTCATATAATAGATAGCCTAACCAGGTTGTTTCCGCACTGGCATGAGCCAAAGAACGGTACTCAGATTCGGCACTAGATCGGGCTATAGTAGGCTGCTTTTTAGAACACCAAGAGATGAGATTGGAGCCAAGATACACAAGATAGCCAGAAGTGGAGCGGTGTAGTCGGACAACCAGCCCAATCGGCATCCGAATAAGCTGAGAGTTGAACTGGTTGACATTGGGGGGTAATCAATAAGCCATGACCAAGAGTGCCTTTAATGTAGCGTAGGATTCTCTTGGCAGCAACCAAATGCGGGGCACGGGGCTGACTCATAAACTGAGACACCATGTTGACAGCAAAAGTGATGTCAGGACGAGTAATATTGAGGTATTGCAAAGCTCCAACAATCTCACGGAAACCAGTAGGGTTCTCAAGCAAAGGTCCATCAGTGGCATTGAGATCAGGCTTGGTCGACATAGGGGTAGACACAGGCTGACTAAATAGAAGATCATGCTTGGTCAAGAGATCATGAGCATATTTGAGCTGATTAATATGCAACCCATTAGGAAGAGGAGTAACCTGCAATCCCAGAAAATAATGCAGAGGACCTAAGTCCTTTATGTCAAAACCACGGCCCAGACAATTGATGAAACTCTGAAGTAGACGCTCATCGCTTCCCGTCACAACAATATCATCAACATAGAGCAAGAAATAAATGGTGTGAGAACCATGGCGATAAATGAACAGAGACGGATTAGCAATACTTTGAACAAAACCAGTAGATAATAGGAATGAACTCATACGCTGAAACCAGGCACCCACCATAAAGTGCCTTGTTGAGTTTGCAAACATGAGAGGGTCTCGATGAATCCACAAATCCAGGTGGTTGAACCATATACACATCCTCATTAAGAATGCCATGAAGGAAGGCATTCTTAACATCTAACTGCCGGAGAGACCAATGTCTAGAGACAGCAAGTGTAAGAACAGTTCTAATAGTAGCAGGCTTGACAACAGGACTAAACGTCTCATCAAAATCAATACCTTGCTGTTGGTGGTAACCCTTAGCAACTAGACGAGCCTTGTACCTTTCGATAGAGCCATCAGATTTCCGTTTGATACGAAAAACCCATTTACAACCAACTGTGTTTTGAGAGGATGAAGGAGGTACCAGAGTCCAGGTATTGTTCTTGAGTAATGCGTTGATTTCCTCTGTCATTCCTTGTCGCCATTCGGATTTCTGAGAAGCTTGAGAATAACAGGTGGGTTCAACACTATCAACCACAGAAAGTAAAGCGTGAGAGACCGGATAACGAATGGTACCATCAGTGCGTTGTTTCGGCTTGACAATTCCATGACTGAGACGAGTGGTGACGCCTTGGTGCGGTGGAGGAGCGACAATAGGCACTGAGGTTGTGGATGCGGGATCGGGCGCCGGGTCATTGAGAACTGGTTCGACAGGCTCGTCGGGAAGTGAAGGGCCGGTGGGTTTTGGGTTGTCGGGAACTGGAGCAGTACCGTTTGATGGAGGTAGAGATGACGAAGGGTGGGGAACTGGCGCGGCCGAAGGACGGCGGCGGGAGTAGACAATTGGCGGAGGTCTTGGCGGAGGAGATGGGGAGGACGGATTTGAATGAAGAACAATAGGAAGGTCGACGGTCTGAGAAGAAGATGGTGCCGAGGAAGTCACGTGGTTGGGAGAGATGGATTGGTGAGAGGGATGAGAGCTGTGGGGCTCAGAATGAAGGACGTCAGATGGAGATGACGATGGGCTCGGCAGTTGGGCCTGCGGAGGATTGGGATTTGATAGGGATACCAAATCAATTGTACCGGTAGATGGGACCTGCAAAACTTTATAAGGAAAATTGGTTTCGTTAAATAAAACATGACGCGACACATAGACTCGACCTGTTTGACGATTGAGACACTTATAACCCTTGTGAGTGGGGCTATACCCTAAAAAGACACACTCGACACTTCGATTTGAGAGCTTATTAGAGACATAGGGACTTAAATGAGGATAACAAGAGCAACCGAAGACACGAAGGGAGGAGTAAGACGGTGGAGTGCCATAGAGAAGTTGATATGGAGTGACCCAATTGAGGACTGGAGTAGGAAGAATGTTGATGAGATGGACAGAAGTAAGAACGGCCTCAACCCATAAATTATGTGGAGCCCCAGCAGTTTGAAGGAGGGTACGGGCCATGGTGGCAATGTGCCTGTGCTTTCTTTCTGCTAACCCATTTTGTTCAGGAGTGTGTGGGCAAGAGAATCTTTGTTGAATGCCCAAAGTTTTGCAAAAATGAGAGAAAACATGATTGACATATTCTGTGTCATTGTCACTTTGAAGATATTTGATAGAGCCATTAAAGAGATTACGAATGAGAGCAACAAGAGATTGAAAGTGAGTGAAAACTTCATTTTTACGGCGCATGCGATAAAGCCAAGTGAAACGAGAGTACTCATCAGTAAAGAGAACATAATACTTGAATCCAGTCACTGATAAGGTAGAAAACATCCACACATCACTATGAATTATTTGAAACAGACTAGTAGCAGAATTTTTATTGGAAGAAAATGGCAACTTATGAGATTTACTAACAGCACAATCATGACAAAAACTAGTAAGAGACGACGAAGGACCAAGAGTAGACTTTAAGGAAGATAGGACAACAGGAGAGGGGTGGCCAAGACGATGGTGCCACAAGGATGAGTGGACTGTGGCAAGAGCTTGAGGAGATGACGAAATGGATGACGGAGACAATGGATACTGTTGATGGCATATATGGTACACCTCCAAGCATGTTCGGCGACCTCGTGGGCCGTGCAACCGGCGTCATGGGTCATACTTCCGGCATCCGGCGGGTAGACCGCAACCCCGGCTACATTCCCAATGTCAGAGATCACCGGTGCCGCACCCGGAGGGCGTGCCACCGGGCTCCCGAAGTAGCTTCGTGGGTAGGGAAGTGTGTAGTAATGTGGGTTTGTGTCCCACATTGGAGAAGTTGTAAAGGAGGGAGCCTTCCTTCCTTATAAATAGGAGGCTTCCCCCTTAGTGTTAAGGACCTTTGATCTCTTTGATCTTGGATACTTGCTACCCTTGGCATGTAACCACCACCGATGGCTTATTAGCCGGCTATAGTGAATTCTAAGTGGACGTAGCCGTGCCCTCCGATGGCACGGTGAACCACTATATGTCTTGGTGTTCATGTTCTATCTTTATTATTCTGTATCTACTAGGCCCCCGGGTTTAGGCAGAAACAATTGGCGCCGTCTGTGGGAATCAGTTCAAAAAGTTGTGTTGCTCTACCAGCGAGTAGAGATCGGTTAGTTGTGCTATTATTTATTCCATCGGGAAGAAGAAGAAAAAAAAAGTGGAGAGAAGAAGCCCTGCTGCAGCCCAGTTCATGGTGGACAGCCCGGCCCGGTTGGCAGCCTAGCCCGGTCAGTAGGGTCAGGCCCGACCGGTCAACCCAGGTGATTCTCTCGCGCGAGGCTCCGTTGCGGCAGTCAGGTTGCGCCAATTGTTTCACCGGCCAGCAGTCTCCATCCCCCCGAGCGTCTCTCCCGTGCAGCATCTCCACCTCTCCCGAGCACCCCTCCGGTGCAGCATCGCCGGCCCAGCATGCAGCCCGGTCAGCAGCCCATGCAGCTCAGCCAGTCCTTCAACCCGTGCGAGGCTCCGTGCAGGGTAAGCTCCGGTGCGGCTTCGTCTTCCGGTGCGGCAGGTCCGGTGCAGCAGGCCCGGCTTCGTCTTCCGGTGCGGCAGGTCCGGTGCGGCAGGCCCGGCTTCGTCTTCCGGTGCGGCAGGTCCGGTGCAGCAGGCCCGGTTTCGTCCTCCGGTGCGGTTGGTCTCCGGTGCAGCAGGTCCGAAGCCCCAGCCGAAGGAGTGGGCCACCGGCCGAGAGAGTCCCCGGCCGAGAGAGATGGGCCGGACGAGACTCCCCGGCCGAGAGGAGCACGTCGGACGAGAGCCACCGGGCGAGATGGAGAACCCCGAGCGGGAGATGAGATACCGGCCGAGGAGGCACGCCGGCCGAGGAGGCACGCGGGCTGAGTGAGCTACCGGCCGAGTGGAGTTGCCGGCCGAGCGGAGAGTCCGGCCGAAGCAGAAGAACCAGAAGCAGAGAGAGGAAGAGAAAGAAAATGGTGGGAAGAGAGATTCAAAATCAGAAGTGTGTTAACCCGCTCGGTCAACGGATCAGCCGATCCGAATCTTGGGCCGGGCCGGGTTTGGGCAGCTTCCAGCAACCCTGAGGCATTCCAGCTGGTCAGAATCTCCTCTTGGCACCCAAATCTTTCCTTTGGGCACCCACTGCTCCAAACAGCAAATCAACCTGCAGCAGCTTCCAGCAAAGCTAAGTTCTTTAATTCTTACAATTATATTTACTCCACCTCTATGTGAGTACTGTTATATATTTGGCAAGTATGTGAATAATTTTCCCGCATGATAATGAATGTGCATCATTACCTACTACATCGGTAATTTTTAGCTTTGTGGTGCATTGCATATAGTCTTTCATGTGTGGCTGGCCGGGATCTTTTCCTCCGGGAAACGGTAAGCCAGTAATAACGGCTGAGGCATTCTCACTAGGGGACTCGTCTCGATATGGCAGAACGCCCGGTCGAGGTCCGCCCGGTACCATGGGCATTCCAACGGCTAAGCCAACACTAATGAAAGACTAAGCATGACATCTTCAAGCTACACATGCCTTCATTCTATACGTGATCATGATTTATGTGTTCCACTGATATCTGTGTATATATCATTGGTAACCCCGGGCAGTATTCGTATCACCGAGCGGTAACGAATAACAACCCGGTGCTTGATTCTTGTATGTGGCTTAAATTCTGATCACTTGTTTATTCTTATTTGTTTTCTAAGGTACATATCATCCAGAGGTAAAAGGAAGTCCACCAGGAAACCTCGGCAAGAGCCCAATCTTACTTAGGGAATTGGGGGACTGGAGGTAGTAGGGGTGACTCGGTCACCACCTATGCTTGGAGGAGCATGATGATTAAGTCCCCAAGTAAGATTGCACTCTTACTCGGGAACTTGGGGGACTTGTTGATGGCATATATGGTACACCGCCAAGCATGTTCGCCGACCTCGTGGGCCGTGCAACCGGCGTCATGGGTCATACTTCCGGCATCCGGCGGGTAGACCGCAACCCCGGCTACATTCCTAATGTCAGAGATCACCGGTGCCGCACCCGGAGGGCGTGCCACCGGGCTCCCGAAGTAGCTTCGTGGGTAGGGAAGTGTGTAGTAATGTGGGTTTGTGTCCCACATTGGAGAAGTTGTAAAGGAGGGAGTCTTCCTTCCTTATAAATAGGAGGCTTCCCCCTTAGTGTTAAGGACCTTTGATCTCTTTGATCTTGGATACTTGCTACCCTTGGCGTGTAACCACCACCGATGGCTTATTAGCCGGCTATAGTGAATTCCAAGTGGACGTAGCCGTGCCCTCCGATGGCACGGTGAACCACTATATGTCTTAGTGTTCATGTTCTATCTTTATCATTCTGTATCTACTAGGCCCCCGGGTTTAGGCAGAAACAGATACAGACCATCTTTACAAGGGCCCTGAAACAAGAGAGCACCAGTGAGCAAACAACGGATTTGATAAAAATTTGGTGCGAATAAGAAATAAACAAGATTGTCTTTAGTGAATTGAGCAACTGACAATAAATTTTTATGAATGGAAGGGATATGCAACACTCGCTCTAGAGAGAATTTAGCATTTCCTAATGAAATAGGAAGGTTACCATAGTGAGAAACTGTCATAGAATCGCCGTTTCCCATGTAGACATTGTGAGGTCCGCCATAAGTCTGTGGATTATGGATAGGCATTGCAGTCATGTGATGGGTAGCACCCGTATCTGGGTACCAACTCTGATCACCAAGTGTATGGGAACCAGGGAATGGAGGAGTAGAAGAGGGACAAGAAAAGCGATGGGGGCAGTGATGAGGGCCATGCTGATAAGTATTACAATTAAAACACCATTGGGAACCTTGGGGTCTGGGACCTGGCCCAAGAAGACCATTTGACCAAGGAGGACGAGTGGTCCACGGGTGAGCAGGATTGGGATAAAACTGTCCCGGAGGATTTGGATAACCGCGGCCACCACGACCACGACCACGACCACGCGAATCACGGCGGCCACTGCGGCGATTGCCGGTGGCATCACGGCTGGACTGAGCATCATTGCCAGAGCCACGGGGCTGCGCAACCGTCACAGAGGACTGGGCTGCCGGCTGAGCATATTGGAAGAGAGTGGTCGCCGGGGCTTCAGAACGGCGATTCTACTTGCCGTCGAAGGAAAGAATGCGGCCGCGGAGCTCAGAAAAACTTGGGAGACGGTCAAATTGAGCAATCGCCGTCCTCAACATGAGATAATCTTCACCAAGACCTGTGAGAGTAGCAACAACAAGATCTTTTTCCGAGACAGGTTCATTAATGGCATCAAGGGAATCAGCCAAGGACTTTGCATGCTCGAGGTAATCATCAACAGACTGTGACCCCTTTTGAAGATCAAAAAGCTGGAGACGGAGGCTGGTGGAGCTAGCAACAGATTGTTGAGCAAAATGGTGGGCAAGACAATCCCATATACCTTTGGAGGTATCAAATCCAGTGGTGAGTCGTGCGACTTTCTCGGTGAGAGAGGTGTTGAGGATGCTCACGATTTGTTAATCGGTAGTGAGCCATTCATCATATTTGGGATTGTCTGCAGTAGTTGCAGGGGCGCCATCACAAGCTGGTGTGATGATGGTTGTAGGAGGGATTGGGATAGAACCATCAATGTAGCCCCAAAGCTTAGCACCACGAAAATATGGTTTGAGTTGGCAGAGCCAGAGAAGATAATTGGTTGCGTTCAATTTGATGAACTGGGAAGTGTTTTGGTGAGGAGCAGGTGGGGCTGTAGTTGCCATGAGGGTGGGAAGGAAGAGGAGGGAGACTCTTAGAAGGGAGAAGAAGACATAGGTAGATCCTAGACCTAAGCGTATGATACCATGAAGAAATTGATTTTCATTGATTTGTGTAATTGCACTCTTTACAATATATAGCAGGTTACATAATGATAGTTACAGAAAGTATTGAAGGCATTTACAACTATATCAAAACTGCACAATCCTAGCTAGTAACTGAACCTAAACTCCAGGCATAACAGCTAGGACTATCAATGGTTTAATGGAGAAGATTGCTGCACCTTAATATGGGAAGAATTTTGTGGCAGAGAATCAGTGACTTTAACATATAGTGTTTCAATTCTGCGCTACTCGCTCGATTAATCCAGTTGACATACTTGCAATTCTTCCACTCCCGCAGGTATGGAAACTTGGAAACTCACTCTACTTAATTAGTTCCGAGTGTATATGATTTCTTTTGTTCAATTTGGAAATTTTAACTTTACAAGGTGATATAAATTAGAAGTAAATTCAGTTTACTACCCTGAATATTGGGTCAAATTTCAATGCTTTTAAATTCCCCCTAAAGATGATTTAAGCATGCGACGTTGATTACATCAACTCAATCATATATCGTAAGCATCTGACCCGTGTTTTTTTGTTACAATTTCAGGTTCTAGTTTTCGCCATCATTCCAAAAATGAACAACTTGAGGGTTTTGAAAGCAGCAAAGTCGTTGAACTTGGTCTTTATCTTTCAGTACGTGCTAAGGTTTCTTCAGATTTGTTCCTTGTTGAAAAAAGATTTAAGGACAACTGGCATCCTGGCTAAATCGACATCGGCTAATCTCTTGTTTTTTATGCTTGCCAGTCATGTAAGTTACGTTTCCCATTCTATTTGTTGGGCATTGACATTTACTGTTATGCGGCTTTATTAGAGGCTGGTGTGAAAGATTGCATCAGCATAAGCACTTATTTTGATCAGAAGCTCAATATATTATATTACTACTCAACTTTTGCAGCAACTCATTTTCTGATTCTTACCCTGAAGTGGTTACTTTGCTTCTAGGTTCTTGGAGCATTTTGGTTCTTGTTTTCGGTAGAAAGGAAAGCAACTTGCTGGCTAGAAGCCTGCAGTCATGTTGGTGTTCATTGTTCTTTATATTGTGATAACACATATAGAGCTACCACAATTCTGAAGGATTATTGCTCTAATAATTCCACAGTTTTTGATTTTGGGATATACGGTGATGCCCTTTCGTCTGGGGTTGCGGATTCAGCTGATATTGTACAAAGGATTTCTTACTGTTTTTGGTGGGGGTTGCAAAATCTGAGGTACACACATATTACATGATTTACATCCTTGCACACAGCTGTAGGTCATATTCTTTTTGCTAACTAAACCAAATAACAATGTGGAATTTCATTCTTGCATTACTTGCTTATTTGTTAACATGCAGATTAAGTTTGTTCTCTTCTGATAGATATCAGTTTTGAACTATGCAGCTCTCTCGGTCAAAGCCTCAAAACAAGTACCTATGTGTGGGAGATCTACTTTTCAATTTTAGTTTCTATTTCTGGCTTGTTAGCATTTGCATTTCTGATTGGAAATGTGCAGGTTGGTGCTAATTAATTATATGAATATCTCAGAGCCTTCGGTTATTAATCACTAAGGCATTGTTTTTGGAAACTTCGATTTTACGTAAGTGAGATGATGTATGTTTAGGTCCTTTTAACATCTGATGATGAAATGTTTTTCGCAAACAGGCATATTTGCTGTCGGAAGTTGCAGGAGCAGAGAAGAGGAGAGTAAGAGCTGAGGAAATGAGATCCCTGAGGGAGGATCTAGAATCATGGAATCTTTTCCATTGCTTACCTGAGAATCTTAGGGAGAAGATTTTGGAAACCTTGGAAAGAAAATTACAAGAAAACATACTGATTGATGGATACAATTTCTTTGACCATCTACCCATGGACCTCACGAAGGACACAATACGACATCTTGGCCCGTTTTTAATCAGAAGAGTGAGTTATTTTGTCCCAAACTGCTAGATATATTAGTAAAAATTTACTATCTTCTTTGATGAATTTTATTTTAAAAGGTGCCTGTGTTTTCGGAATGGGATACGCCACTGCTGGATGCAATGAGTGACGGTCTGAAACCAGCATTGTATACAGAGGAAAGTTACATATCTCAAGAGCAAGGAATTGTGGATGCGATGATCTTCATAGCGCGAGGAAGAACTGAGTCGATGTTGAACTCTGTACGTATCTTGCATGGTCACTTTTGTGGTGAAGAGCTCTTCCGATGGGTTTTAGATCCCCATTCATCATCATCCGATTTCCCTATATCAGTTGCAACTGTCACGTCTTTAAGTAAAGTTTTAGCCTTTATTTTAAAAGCAGAGAACATGAAGAAAGTTGCCTCCCAGTATCAGCAGCTTCATGGCGTTGCCTATGTCCACAACTTATTCCGGTATTACAATTATCAATGGAGGAATTGGGCAGCTTGTTACATACAGGCAGCATGGCGACATCATCAATTGGCAAAACTTACTGTGGCTTTGCGAGAAGAGGAGAACAGATTTTTGGATCTTTATGCTGAGACTAGTCCCTCCCTCAGTCTAGGTGCGGGCATATATGCCGCTTTGCTGCTAATGTACTTCGCCCTGTACGATTTATTCATAAACACCCGGCAATGATGACGAAGAAACCCACCTAGACGCCATTTTCCCATTTCTTGCCTACCATAAGCCATCATAAAAATAATAATTATTATAAATAATAATATTTCAAAAAATTTGGCCTGCTAACATTTTGATGGCGAGATTTGGTTATCCATTGTTGCAGTTAACCTTGAATTAATACTTAATACAGTACGTAGCTAGTTGAGTAAGTAGAGTATGTTGGGTTCTCCTAATTGCGTCGGACCATGTACTTGTATTCCTCTACACATGTAGACTTTTTTTTTTGGGTAAACGAGGACTAGACCGGAAGTTTATTCATCAAACTGAGGGATAGGCCAATAACAACCATGATAGAATAAAGGGAGATATTCCCGTATTACACTACGATATTAGAGTTGTGATATATTGTGCTTCCTTTGATGTACTTGTAAAGTTGTAAGTCGTGACCTCTATAAACTATACAAAATTACCAGCGACTACAAAATTGAACCCGAAATTCCCCAAAGCAGGTCGCGTCTGTCTTTTTCCTGTGCGCAGACTTCGTCAGTTTTAACTGTAAGTGGGCTTTGATTCTGTTACATGTTGTTTTACTAAATTGCCCTATTGAAATATGAGCTTGCTTTCTACGATCTGCTCACTTTACACACTGTGCATACATAGAAGAAGGAGAAGGCGCTTGTCGAGGCGGCGGCGAGCGGCGAGGCTGGGCGGCGAGCGACGCAAGACATAGAGCGGCGCTGCAAGGACGCGAGGCAGCGAGGCGACGAAATCAGATGGAGTTCGAGCCAACCGAGGCGTGCCCGATCCCCGATCTGTGGTTATGGCGTGCCCGATCTGTGCGCGACGGAGGGTTTAGGGTTGGAGGACCACCAGGCGGACCAGGAGGAGGAGTCGGAGGCATCTTGTGCTGGAGCTGGAGCTCGGGTCGGTGAGGCCAAACGGTGGTGCTGGAGCTCGGGTCAGCAGCAATAATCTAATTGAAATTTTTTTGATTTGCTTGTATTTTGAACCTCAGTAATGTATTCGTATGTTGAAATGCTTGGATTTTTTTACCTCAGTAGTGTATCTATATGTTGAAATCGCCGTTTGAGGTGGTTGTGATGGTGGTGGTGGTTGGAGGAGGAGGCCATTGGGGATGGGGGTTAGGGTTTGGAAGGGATTAATGAAAAAGGAGAAGAGAGCATGAAAGGGATTGGGAAACTCAATGGAGGACGACATATCTTGATTACTACTCAGTGGTATTTGAAGCGCGGCGGATGTGAATTTTCTAAGGCTCAGTAGTATTAGAAGCGCGGCGGAAGACGGCGGAGGATGGCAGAGGTAAATTTTCTGAGGGTCAGTAACATTAGAATCACGGCGGAAGACAGCGGAGTTAAGTTTCAGTAACATTGGAATCGCGGCGGAGGACGGCGGAGTTAAGTTTCTGAGGGTCAGTAATATTGGAATCTCGGCGGAGGACGGCGGAGGTAAAGTTTCTGAGGGTCAGTAACATTAGAATATTTTGGTTTCTGAGGCTCAGTAGTATTGGTTTCTGAGGGTAATTTTGTAATTTATGAGTTAAAGGATTCTGTTAATTTTGAATGGAAATTTGCTAGTGGTAATTTTAAAAAGCAATTTTACTACTGGTAAATATCGCCACAAAATTGTAGTTTTGGGTAAAAGCCTCTATAAACTAAGGGGGGTGTATTATGTATGGAATTAGTGGGAGTTTAATACAAGTCAATGAAATCTGAAAGTCCAGGTGTATTCGATATAAACTTTTAAAAGTCCATAAAAATCTGGGTGTATTCAATTAGGATTTTAAAAAATCAATATGGAGTCTACCAAAGTCTAAGGGTATTCATTATGGACTTTTAAAAATGAATAGAATTTTAAGGGTATTCAAAATATCATTCATACTTATGGAATTAGTAACTCATGGATAATCATGGACTTTGTAGTGTAAATTATGCACATAAAACTCCAATATTTTTCCAGTCTCCAAACCAAAGATTTCGAAATGTCCACGACAGACTTTTTCTTCCTATGAAGATGTTAATCCTCCGTCATCTCTTTATTTTTTAACATATCATCTATCTTTCCTGTTTTTCTTACCTCTAATTTTTTCTATAATATTTTATGCAATCAAACTCTTATACTAACATGTTCATTGTTGTTGAATTTATTTTTCAAATATTTTTAATTTATTTCTCATTTATTTATGAAATCTTAAAACACAGATATTATCGTTTGCACGAGTCAGTTATGGAGTTTTCAATTTCATTTTTTCAAATACTCGTTAATTAATTAATAAGATTGATCAAATGAATATAAATCAAACTACATATTTGTAGTCGGTCTATAATAGGATATAAGACAATAAAAAGTCAATAATTGCATAAAATAATTATGTAACTAATATATAACTCACTAATTACTATACGTTTTCTTTCATTATTTGGTAAATATTACTTAGGTGACTGCGGATTTCCCAACCGACGTCGATTTTTAGCTCCATTTCTAGGTATCCGATATCATCACAAAGACTTTGGTGGTGAAGAAAATCATCTTGTTAATGCAATTGAGTTATTCAATCTTCGACATGCTTTCTTGAGGAACGTAATTGAGAGGATATTTGGAGTATTCAAGTCAAGTTTCACTATTTTCAAATCAGCACCACCATTTCCATACAAGACACAGCAGAGCTAGTTTTAGCTTGTGCAGGATTGCACAATTTTCTTCGACAGGTTTGCCGTTCCGATGACTTTCCTCCAGATTCAGAAGAGGACCCCAGAGCCGATCAAGAAAATAATTTTGAATGGGATGATTTTCAAACCCAAGAACAGCAGAGAGATAGTGCTAATGAATGGAGAATGAGTATTGCCATTCATATGTGGGAAGATGCCCAACCAAATGTTAAACAAAATGCCAATAATGAAAACGATAACAATGAAGAAAGTGACGATGAAGGAGAAGAATGATTTTTTCATTGTTTTAGGGACTCATCAGCCAACATGACATTTTGTTAAAATATTTTTTTCTTCTATTTTTTTGGTATTTTTTTGTTTTGTATTTGATACATTTACCTGTGATTTTATTCGTTACATTGAGATATTTTTCCTTTATGTTCTAATTATTTTCTGTTATAACATTATTTTGAGGTGAAATCTGTAGAAGTCGTTCATAATGAACTTTGTGGATTTTCAAATCAATAAAATTCTGTAATCAAAATCAATGATTTTAAAGAAATCGACAGAAATCTATGTAAGTCTGTGGTTTTTTTAAAAAGTCTGTGAACTATTCTGAAAGTCTATGAATTAAAAAAAATTCATACAAATCCATATACAATACACCCCTCCTAAAGCCTTCATGAATGAATGAAATACAATTATTCGATGTTCTCAGTTTTGCTTCTAAACCCTAAAACATGATCAGATACAAATGCAGATAATAAAGAAATGTACTACATTGACCGTTTATTTATCGAAGAAGGTTTATTGTATGTGTGAATTTCACTCAAGCCTTTACGTTCTTAAGCGAAGTGGTAGAACTAAACTGTTGTGACAAACATCACTTGTCAAAGATCGAGAGACCTCGGATGTTGAGACTCCAAACCCGAAAAAAATATACCGTTATCAAAAGGTTGACCATATTCGTCTTATAGATCGAGCCCACATTCATATCTATGGAGTACTGAGTAGCCTGTTGAAAGTTGGAACTCTATTTATGGTTTTCCTCTAATTTGGTTCAAGCCGAAACGATATTCTTTGATGATATAAATCCAGTAAATAGTGACCAAGGCCAATGTTGTGGTTGCCAGTGTCAATCATAATTGACTACGTTAACACAGGTATTGTGGCTGTGCTACTACAAGCATCAGTAGCATGACCAGCTTTTCTAATCTAACCTACTCTATTCTCTGAATACAACACAACTGTAATACAGAAGAAACATTGAGCTTATGTTCCTTAGATCAGTAGAAGCTGTGTTTCTACTTTATATGCGCTCCTGACAGCCTTTGGAGATTTTGCAATTCTCTTGTGACCAAGTTTTGTTTTGATGATACTCAGTTCAGCGTGTCCGTGGAACTCTTTAATTTGCACCACCTCGGAAGGGTCATGCCCTGGAAAACAAGGTAGACTATAAACGCTGCATATCCAGCAGTAAAAGCACACACAACAGAGCCAAACAACACCCCGTTCACTTCATTCGAGAAGAAGTCCAGCAACAGATAGCCATTGATCACCATCACCAGTGCCGCCACAAGCCACGCAACCATCTTCATAGAAAATAAGCAAAAAGATGTGAGCAACTATACCATTAGTTTACTTGTTTGTAACTCATAAACAAAAGAGAGAGAAATTATTAGCTGCTCGTTATACAAGAAACCAAGAACTGCCACTGCATAAGCAATAAGTGATATCAGATACAAATGAACACAAGAAAATGCTGTCAGTTAGAAAGCTGATATATACTTCATTTCAGAATGCCAATTAATTGAAACAGGTTCTATTTTAAACGCATGGAGACCATTAACTGTAAAAGGAGCACAAAGAACAATACACAACAACGCATTGCAGAATAACTCTTCAGTAAAAATGCTGTTCTTGCAGCGCATAGTTTTGGCTAAGAACATCAGGAGAGAACGACAAATAAGAGTACATCACATGGTTAATAGAATTTGATCACTTGGAGTTTTGGTTACACAAACAGGAAGCAAACAGAATATATCCACAACATACATTCATATAAAAATGGTAAAACAGCTGGGATCAATTGATTGAATTTGATAGGCAGACAAGTCATCAGGCATCATTGTTCAAACAAAACCTATAAAAGAGTAAAACTGCAAATGCATTGGTAAAAGTAAGCATACCTTGAGAGCATTTCCAATCTTGAAAGATCCCATGATTCGCTCACTTGACACCAAGAAAAGAAGGGGAATCAAGGCAAAAGGAATCTGAATTGACTGAAGCACATTAAGCCACTCATTCAAAACATCCAATGTGTCATCTGATGTATCGAACACAAGAGCAACAATTATAGTTGGAATAATTGCACAGCTTCGTGTGATCAATGCCCTCATCCATTTCTTCAATCTCAGGTTTAGGAAACCTCCCATGATGAACTGCCCTGCGTAAGTACCTGTGATAGTACTACTCTGACCTGCTGCTAATAGACCAATACCCCAAATATAGAGAATAGGGAACACACCACCCCCATACTTCTCTTCAAGATACTGCCCTGCATTTACAAGGCCTATACTATCTGCCAGTGGGGTACCATAAAATCCCTTGGCAAACACAGTAGTGACAAACAGATTGATAACAAAGGAGATAATAAGAGCAATGGTGGACTCAATGCTGTAGTAATTGAGAGCTTCCTGAACTCGACCTTTCTTGCTGTGATCAATCTCCCTCGATTGTACAAGAGCCGAGTGCAAGAACACATTGTGAGGCATGATAATGCACCCGACAACTCCAACAGCCTGCTTGATTGTCCTGGAGCTAAGTTTCGGAATCAGAATACCTACAAAGAGGAGCCACAATGACAGTGAATTAGATACTCTTCCTAAACACAATCTCACTTTTTAAAAATCAAAAGTTGTAGAATCCAATACCAAGCAGCAGCTCAGTGCCGCTAGGCTTTGCTTCACCAAACATCCACGCAAACGAGAGCGCCATTGTTGCAATCAGAACAGCAAAAACTGCCTCCAGTTTCCTGACGCCATAGTTCTCCAAAAGTAGAAAGATAAAACTGTAAAATTCCAACAACAAAAAATCATCTTCAAGTTAACAACCACTAAGACAGTCACAACTTCCGAGAGCATGCACAAAACTTAAGAAAACTCAGGGCTTATCCAAAAGAAAATTAAATTCCTGTGACCACTAGAAACAGAAAGAATAGTCAGCGGTATCTATCTGTTCTGCCCAAGAAATTTAACAAAAAAAAATTCTTAAATTTCCTCGGTTTTTCCAGACCACAAAACAGAGTTCAATTCATCCCGGACCCAAAATCGAGGACAAGCCATACAGATTTGACTGCCAACAAAAACCAAGTCTTGCAAACTAAACAAAAAACAGTGACGGACAATTCAGAATAAAAAAAGCAAAATCCGGCCGGTTCAAGAACACTAACAGTAGAATCAGAGAAACTCAAAAAACAGTGAAGTAGTGCCACTCTAGCGGCATAATCTGTTTCGGAAGTGAGTTTGACTCATCTTGACATACCAATCGGATGCCGTTATGACGACACCGGCCCAAAGCGGCAAAGCCCCATTACTCAAAATCTTAATAGCAATAGCACTCCCAATAACCTCCTGAATATCCGCCCCAATAAGCGCGAGCTCCGCCATCACCCAAAGCACAATCCCCGCCCATCTCGGGTACTCCTCCCTACACAACTCCGCCAGGTGTCTTCCCGTCGCCACACCAAGCCTCGCTGACAAAAGCTGCACCAAAAGCCCTATCGCCGTGGCCCACATCAGTAGCCACAGCAGCGAGTTTCCCGCTATTGCTCCCGCCTGAAGATCCCCCTCCAAGTTTCCCGGGTCTAAAAACGCTATGCTCATCAGGAACCCTGGCCCGGTGAACAGCCAGAGCTTCTTCCATGAAAATGGCGGCGTTCTGTCGTCGTTTGATGACTCGTCGTCGATTCCGACTATGTGGACTTTGTCGTCTGAGTCGTATGCTGTCTCTTCTAGCTCGTCGTGGTCGGAGAGTAGGAGCGGCTGGTTTTGCTCGTGTGGCTCCATAGAGGGAAGCTGTGATTCTATGCGGGGGAGTCTACGGTAGAGGTGGAGTGTTGCTTGCAGTGTTTTGAGAGATGGTGGTGGAGAAAGAAATATGAAGGAAGGTCGGAGCAAAACTACCAGTCCCTCTCTTCCTTTATTCTCTTCCACTTTTTTTTTTTTAATTATATTTTTTTTAATACTGAAGCTACGGGACGGTTTTGTTTAAAGTGGCGAATGAGTGCAGGACACGTGGAGAGATGAAATGATTTTTTTTGACTTTTGAATCTTTGATGAGTGGTACTTGCTAGCTAGCTTGATTTACACGAACAATTTTCCACATTGTTGTGCATAGTGGGGAGTTAGATATTCTTCTTTGGTTGGGTAAACACTTTAAGGTTTAGGCAGGGTAAAGAGGAGTACGCAAGCTTAATGCCCTTTATAGAATGAATTATTGTAATTGCTAATTAGTCAAGCTCTAACTTACGAAAAATGATAGAAAAGTCGAAATCAGCATCTATTAATTTGTTATAGGGAAGATTCATATATTGAAATCTAACATGCATAGAATGAATATAACAAGAATATGTTAAATGTTGAATGTTGAATGTCGAACATACGTAAGAATTACATGTGCACATAGGTTGTATAGTTGTGGGCACAATATATTTTTCTTAAATTTTTTATTTTTATTTAAAAAAAAAATTAGGACCACACTTATCTCAGTGAGATATGAGATGTGACTTTCATAATGTAAAGTATTCCAACTAAGTTTTAAACTACACTTCCTCGTTAATTTGTAGCGATATCCTTTTTGGGTAAGAAATCAAACTAAGATAACAACTTGTGTGATAAATTTCCCAGCTCAGTTGTTCATGATGAGTGATGCAATACACCATTATTGTTTCTTGTATACTCAATTTTATTCTCAACCACAGCCTCTACCATCCCTTCTGTCTTAAGTTCATAAACTCCTGATGGTCAAGCAAAAACGACTTCTATAAATAGCACTACAAGATAGGGTTACATGATGACACCAGTCACACCACAACCACAACGATTTGACCGGAGGCCGGAATCCCTTGGCGACCTTAATAACTACGAACGAGGAAGAAACCCGTGTTATCCCAAAATTCTCCGTAACAAGTAAGCCACGAGGGGTGGGGGGACGCTGTGCCTTCCCTTTTGAGGTTATTGAAACGACGTCGGAAGAGCGTGGGGGCTGCGCGCGAACTGACGGTTTTGTCGTGGAGGGCTCGCGTCTTCATGTGGCACCAAAACGCGGGAACGACAAAGCAACTTGAAATTTAGAGAATTACTTAGTAGTACTAGACTACATTTGAATTAATTAAAAACTCACTTTTCATATTTCTTATAAAAATTAGGACATAATTCCAAGCCCAAAAAATAAGTGGACCAAAATTGATTAAGTAATTAATGTAAAAATATCTAAAATACCCTTATTTTCGTGAAAATTACCAACTGCCACCCAGATCTAACAAGTTTATCTCTCCTCATTTTTTAAGTTTTTTTCAAGCAAATTTAAATTTTCCGACTAAACCACCAGCAATTTGGAGGTGAGCCAATATATAAAGTTGTTCCTTATGTCATGGGCTTTCATTTAAGTACTATATTGCATATGTTTTGAGAAATTTTGAAATTTCGAATTTTGCTCACCAAAAACCACAGTAGCAGTTAGTATCTCAGTCGACAGTAACAGCTAGATTCATAGTCGACAGTAGCATGTACATTCAAAGTCGACAGTAGCAGATACTTTCAAAGTCGACAGTAGCAGGTGTCTTCCAAGTCGACAGTAGCAGGTACATTCCAAGTCGACAGTAGCATGTGTCTTCCAAGTCGACAGTAGCAGTTAGTTTCCTAGTCGACAGTAGCAGCTAGTTTTGCAATAGACAGTAGCAGCTAGATTTGTAATAGACAGTAGCAGCTAGTTTTGTAATAGACTACTACAGCAATTAAGACTAAATACATACTTGTAAATATTAAGGACAAAAGAGTAAATTAGTTAATAACATGTGGCAGCTTGTTATGCACTTGGTATTTATTTGAAAATTTTTGTCCTAATTTGTTTAATTAAATATGTATGTGATTTATTTGTTAAACAAATTATTGTCATGTACTTTTTTATAGTTTATTACTTGAAATTCCTTACGGTTTTGTTTTCAATTTTCCCGATTTTTTGAAATATAGTGACGTCAGCAGCTGGACTTTTTGGAAGTGCTGGTGTCGTTTTTTACTATGAGCTTCAAGCCAAAAGAGGAAGTTTCCCTCCCTGATTGTGTCGTTTGATACACTCATTCATGTTTCTTTTAAAAAAAATTATTTTCTTTCATAATTATAAAAAATAAAAAAAAATAAAAATATGAAATAAGTTTGGACCAGAAGAATGGGCCCTCATTGTTTTTAGCCTGTGAATGTCTGGTGGGCCTAATCGTTTAGGGCACTGGTCACACTCATCTAACTGTAGTGAGCTAGTGACGTAAGTTCGGCTCACGGATAGATACTTATTAGGCAATTCTAATTGCTGTGATTTTTGAATACAAGTTTCTGAAGTGCACGTTAATAGTTTTGGCAGGCCTACATTGATGTGATGTTGTCCTTCAACCATTTTCCAGTTTTTGGTTGTAAGTTGATGTGAGATATCCATCGTAGGGAGCCAATTTTTCCTGCGTGGACCCAAACGTAGCGCCTACAATGTGGTTTAATCTAATGATCTTGACATCTCTTTATCCCAACTTCAATGGTTTATTCTAATAAAAAAAATATAAAAAATTAATGGTTTATTTTATCTGTTCTGAATTTTAAGCTTTTTGTTCATGATTGCATCTTGATTTTTATAATAAAGAGACACCAGGCTTTAAAATTAAGCGAAGACTAGATTTGCTATTTCAGGCACATCAAGGCTCTAGCATCCTACGAAGTAAAAAAGTCATCACGTCTCTGTTGGGCCCATATGATAATGAATCTAATGCAGGGCCCATACTTTTCTTGTTTTGGTCAGATGGCCCATATCAGATAGAGTTCCAAGTTTTAAAATATAACACCACCCCCCCCCCCTCCAATTTTTACAAAACACACCCCTTTCTAACTTTTTCCTATGAGAAAAGACCAAACTGTCCTTTTTTTTATTCTTTTTAAATTAACAATATTCTGTTTATACTTAATTTCCTTTTTGACGGAGCGTGGTGGGCACATAATTTTGTTTACTCAGCATATTACATATATGTAATTTATCCTCGGTACTCAAAGGTAAACAGTTAATTTTAATCATTAAAGTATTTCTTCACAGCGTTTAATTTATTTAGAAAATATTAGAATCACGGAAAAAAAATTAAAAGACAAAAAAAAGAAATTGAAAAAATTAAAAAGCTTCAGAGAAAGGTTACCCAGACATAGACAAGGATATTGGGAGATAATTTTTAGATTTACACAAGGCATCCATATTTTAGAAAGACAGATCGTAGATCTTGAACAAATCTTAGAACAAGAACAAGAACCTCTTGAAATTTTGAGCCGCGGTTAGAGCCACTGGTTAGATCCGCCTCAGTTGGTATCAGAGCCTGTTTTGCTCAAAAACAGGTAAAGAAAAGGCTTATGCCACAAAGTTGGCTCCTCTCAACAAATAAAAGAGAGCCAAAGCTAAAAAATTATCAATCTTTTTGCATAGAAAAAGAAAAAGAAAAAGAAAAGTGGAACTTGTGTTTTCACACAAGACATATCCAAGAAAACCAATACTCCATTGAATATGCTTGTAGAGCCCTAAACACTCTATACGACGAGCATATTCATCTCCAGAAAGAAATAGGAGTAGAAGAACTTGACTCCTCTAGGCCAAGCATAGTTGAATTTCTAGATCACATATCTAGAAATAAGACTACTGAAAAAGTAAAAGAACAACTTGAGAGATTTAATCTCAGAGTAAATCAGCTAGAAGAAATTAAAACAAAGATATCAAGACTTGAAATCAAGCTTGATTATCTCAAAGAAAAACAATATCTTTCAGATATTGAAAAGAAATTAGTAAGAACCGAAAATCTTGCAAATAATATTCATCAACAAGCAGTTGATTTAAAAGGTACACAAGAAAATCTAAAACGACTTTTAGAAACCCTTATATCCCGGATAGGATGAAGCAAAAGGTTGAGTTAAGATTAAGACAAGAAGACGTAAAAGCTTTAAGTCTTTATCTTCCCACAGAAAAACTTGCTGAAAATGTTGAGGCAATAATACATCAGCATAATTACAGCAATACCTATCTTCAAGAAATAGGGAAAATTATGGAAGAACAGTTCCAAGAACTAAGTACGAAAATCTCTAGCCTACACAAGGGTATAGAAAAGATGAAAGAAAATTCACCCGTTGAAAGAATCAACGAAGAATCACTAGCACAAACAGTAGCTAGTAAAATCATTATACCTCAACCTAAGGCAGAAAGTGGGTTCAATTTCAGTAAACCTAAGCTATTGAAATGGAAAGAATCCAAAAGGGATACAAAGATGTTAAGTAGAGTCTTCAACAAAAGACATACTGTACCAGCAATACAGCTTGTAAATGCTCAAGAATTCGAGTATAACGAAATTGAATCTAGCTTAAGGGAAGCCTCAGCACCGAAATTTAGATTCAATGAGATTTATAAGAAAGGATCTTTTATTATGGATTCTCATAGATTCAAGATGTTAGAACTAACAGTACCAGCAACTGGTGGTGAAACAGACATCAGATTAATCACTTCTAGAGAAGTGAGTGAAGCCTTTCAAAGAAAATATTCTTACATGCACATTGGTGCAATCTAAATTTTCATAAAACTCTTAGCAAGAGATGGTATAGATTGTTCAGTCTTATGTATTCTGCAAGACGACAGAATAACAGACTTCAAGAAAAGCCTGTTAGGAACGGTAGAAGCTTCACTATGCAACCAGGTTGCATATTTCAATGTCTTCCCAAACTTCACCACTCATCTGAAAGACGCAGCACACTGCCTAAGACTTAGAATCAAAACAGATGGGATTGCCATGAAACAAGGCATGATGGAACTTGCAGTTGACTATATGATCCATTACAAGCTAATGAGCTCCAATGTAACACCAAATACTAGATTCGTCAACAGTCCTGGTCTTACAACATCTGTTCTTACCAGTCTTAGAAATAATTCCCAGCAAAAGCACATCACAAAATGGGATGAAGTATCATTCCCTAGAGAATGGAACTTAGCACCTCCTAAGAGGCAGATACAAAGCACTAATGCTTCTATCTATGAAGACACTGGAGGAAAAATAAGTCTCCAGTTCCATAGGCATTCTTTTGCTAACTATGAGCAAGCAAGTGCTTCAGGATCAATTCCTGAAGAATCTTTTGAGGAAGAAGAAGACTCAAAAAGACCTATAAGGATGCTTAAGGTAGAAGGATTGAAGGAACTCTATAAACAAGCAGAAACTTGTGAAACCTTAGAAAGGTTAGAAGAGATAGTTAAGAAAATTTCTTTAGTCCAAACTAAAAGAAAGATTCTACCTTACCAAGCGGCAGAGGCAGAAGCAAGCACCATGGATGCTGAAGCAAGTACCATGGATGCAGAAGCAAGCACTAGCCAGCCACCATTGGCAGGAAACACTATCATCAACAACATTACAAATAACCTTACCAAGATCATTAGAGAAGAAAAAATCAAGCTTCCTAAAGGACAGCCGCCTACAGGAAAGATAGGAGAAAGAAGCTCCCAAAAATATATTCCCACAGAACCACACTGGGGACAAGCAATCTCTGAAAGAGGAGTTTATCTAGACTTCGATAAAGTAGGAGATAAAAGAAAAACCATAGATAACTGGGTAGCCAGTTTAAAGCTAACCCAAGCCCTGGTTTTATCCAAATTCCATTATAAAGAAGCCCACGCTTACTATGAAGCAACCCTAACGGGAATAGTTCAGAAATGGTACAATTTTTTTAAGAGAAGTAATAGTTTGGCAGATTGGGAAGCAAAATTAGCCAAGACAAATGACCCAATGGATTTCGCTATCCCTATATACGCACAATTTTGTGGAGATATAACGGGACATAGTGAACAAACTAAGGAAAGAGCTAAAGCAAACATCCAAAAATTAAGCATCTGCAATATGAGGTATTTTGAAGAATACATAAATGAGTTCCAAAACTACTATTGTACTATAGGATATTTGGAAAACATAGATCTTATTAGAACATATTACTGAAAATTACCAGAACCCTGGAATAATGCTGTAGCACAGTCCCTTGAAGAAAATCCTTTAGAATATTTTTCTATAGGAGGAATAGCAGAAAGAGTAAGAGACCTGTTAAGAAAACAGTGCACGGAAAATCAAAAGTCAAAAACTGCTAAGAAACAACTCAGAGGAGTTGAGAACATGTGCCCCAAAATCTTAGGCACACCAACCCAATGGGGATGTCATCTATACACTGAAAGAAAAAATAGGAGCAGGTTTAGGAACAAGAAATACAATAAATTTACTTCTAAAAAGAAGTATAAGTTCAGAAAAACTCTGAACAAGATAAAGAAAAAAGATCTCCTAGAAAGAGATTTTTTAAAAGAACCCCGAAGAAAAATACTTCTAGAGACACAAAGCCCTGTAGATGCTGGCTTTGCAAGGCTGAAGGTCATTATGCAAACGAGTGCCCTAAAAAGGATAAAAGATCTTCTAAAGCCCTTCTAGCAGAATACGATGAAGCCGTAGAATACGCAAACATAAAAGGGTTTGAAATAGCCTATTCGGATGAAGAGAATGAATCTGTATATTCTCTTGAAGATACATCAGGCAGCGATACTGAAAGCATCTCTAACAGCTTCGAAGAAGAAAATGAATACAGTTATAGAACTATATTCATGTTGATCCAAAATTGGAAAGAAAAAACCACTGATAAAATCAGTCAGTTTACTCCAAGGCCTGGAGCTTTCACTTGTGACTATTGCAAGTGTGAAGATAATAATACAGTACCCATGTACTGTAAAGAAACAGGAGAAACCTATCATAAAGAATGTTTCATAGCAGAAGTAAGAAGAAAAACAAAAGAACCTGATGCACATACACTAGTAAATCAAGAATATGATATATTACTTGATCAAATCCAAAAACAGGATCTTAAGAAAAACCTCGAGAAAATGAAGTTAGAAACTTCAAGAATTATAAAAGAAGAACCAAGTCCCTCAATAGTAATACAAGAAAGTAGCCAAACGAAGGTAGAACCTGAACCTCTACAAGAAGAGGAAAGAAATATAAACCCTTTCATAGAATTCACTAGAAAGGAGAATACAATCCAACCAGTAAAACAAGTTCAGACTAGTATATATAGCAATTATATTACTATAGGTCTGAAATTTCCCAACTATAAGAAATACCATCTACATGCCTTTGTAGACAATGGTTCAGGATATAGCCTAGCAAAGAAATATGTTATTCCTGAAGAATATTGAAAAAAGTCCGATAAGGCAGTTACTGGGATTTGAATGGGAGATAACGAGTTCACAATGAGCTACGTAGCCAGAAATGTTAAAATCTCGTTAGGTGGAGGAACTTTTACGTTCTAAAGAATTTGGCAAAGTGAAGCCCAAGGGGGCCGATATGCTGATAGGAAATGATTTCCTACTTCAGCAAAGAATAATACAAACCCTCGAAATGATCGGGTTTGAAAAAAATAATAAGTTATACTGGGAATCCAGATTACTAGATGCAGTCAGCATTGCAAGTAAAGGATTCACAGAGCAATATCAGAAGTCGCGAGCCAAGCGTGGTGATCATAAACCACCTTTTGAACCGGTCATGCAACCGGTATTAGCATTTCAAGAACACCAAGAAATTGTGCAAAATGAAGCGACAACTCCGGAAGATTCAGAATCAGAGGAAGAACCTCAAGATTCAGACAGTTCGGATGGTGAAGAAGAATTCATCCGAGAACACAATCTAAAAGTATACATTAATAAAATAGAACAAAAGAAAATCCCAAAGCTTGTTGAGATAGAAAATCTACTGAAACCCATAATCAGTGAAGATCCCCAACTATACTAGGAAAGAGACCCGGTATATTGTCAGCTAAAAATGCATGATGCCAATGCAATATGCCATGTCAAAGCCATACCTCATTATAGAGATGAAGATCGAAAAGAAATGGAAAGCCAAATTCAAGAATTGCTTGAAAAGAAATTAATTAGACCCTCAGATAGCCCTCATCATGCTCCAGCATTTTTGGTTAGAAACCATGCAGAGCAATTAAGAGGAAAAGCAAGAATGGTATAGACTATAGGGATGTCAACAAGAAAACCGTCAAAGATGGTTATCAGATTGCTCAAGTAAGAGTCTTGATAAATAGACTAAAAGGAGCAAAGATATTCTCAAAATTCGATGCAAAATCAGGCTTTTGGCAAGTAAGAATGCACCAGGATTCCATAGCCTTAACAGCCTTTGGAACTCCTCAAGGACATTACGAATGGCTTGTAATGCCGTTTAGACTTAAGCAAGCTCCATCTATCTTCCAAAGAAAGATGGATAACATATTTAAGCCATACTCAGATTTCTGTATAGTTTACATTGATGACATTCTTGTCTTCTCTAAAACTATGAATGAACATCTGAAGCATCTTGAGCAAATTTGCAAGCTCATAGTTCAGAAAGGAATCATCCTTGGACAAAAGAAAATGGCAAAATTACTGTTTTGGTCACTGATCTATGTCAAGAACGACAGTTTGGTCACTATCGAATTTCAAATATCAAAATGGTCACTCAAGTTATGCAAAAGTATATCAAAATGGTCACTCCGTGAACTGAGACGTTAAAATATGTCACGTGCCGTCGATGTTCACTACATGTGCCAAAGTGTTGAGGGTATATTTGTCATTTTAAGCCTTGTTCTGAATCCTCAGTCTGTTGCTAGTGTGTTGCAAAACCAAGAAAACCCATTGCACCCTTTGAAGTTTTCGATATGGGTTTCGAATATTGATTCTTTGTTCTTAAAGAATCGATCGGTTCGGGGTGTTTTAGCCAACACCCTTTTCAGGAATGGCCTGGTTGTGGACTCTCGCTACCTCACCAGCCACTAATCCAGAGTTCCAACAATAATATATACCATGTTCTTTCAGAGAATGTATGCTACTTTCAGGTTTGGCTTTCTTCTCCGTCCTACAATTCTTGTCTGATTGCTTTTCAGGTAAGAATTCTGATGATCTGGGTTGTTCCTTTATAAAATTGGCTTTAGTTATTGAATTCATTCTTGTGCTGCTGTATCCAGGCAAAACTCTGGGGTTGATGAGAAGTTAATGTTGGAGCAGACTGTGGTCAGGCAGATCACTGTGGACTTTTCAGAGAGCAAAGCAAACATAATGTGCAATAAAGCAAATGTTCTGCATGGGATACAAGACTTGAGCAAATCAATCTCTAGCAAGTAATGGTTTATACCAGACTTTCGTAGGCCAAGTTCTTCCTGCTGAATGTATTATCCAGGCCGGTGTTTAGGTATACTCCTTCCAATTCAATAATGTAGATATTGATTATGTGTAGATGTTCTCGCTGGCTTTGGCTAGATATATATCATGCTTCACAGTGTGCCAAGTTTGAATGTCTTGAAGATGAATTTATATAGAAGATGCTGAGAGGGTACTCAAAACACTGTACAAACAAATATTCCTGTTTTGTAATATGATTCAGTTGTTCCATTCTCAAGTGCGTTCGACTGGTTCCTTGAAGAAGAAGAAACAAAAGGGTGCATTGCAGTGAGCGCGTGCTCAAAGATTGTGGCTTTCAGTGAAGGAGTTCAGCTCCATAGGTTGCTTGTGAATATGGGATTGGACAACGACTATGTAGTGGCTTTCTTCTCTACCGATGAAGACACATATAGAGTTTCATTCAAAACAATGTCAAGGATCTGTTCTCGTTGCCATTTGGGCGATTTGGCCCGTCACTGCATTTAAATTTGGAGTAACTTTCATACTTGTTGTGATCTATTTTATACAGTAACCATTTGTAATTCAATTGTATCCCCTCTATACTTTAGTGAAGAGAATATGTGCTTTCAGTTCTTGTCAGTATTGTTGAAAATGTGAGGATGAACTCTTGTACATTCCATTTCTCCTCTGCAACACATGATTACTGATGCAGATGAGTTTGATTATGCAAATTTGTTATATCGCCTTTTGACCAGTATCCTGTTGTGTTTACGCTTGGGCAGCTTGGCACAAGGTTGGCTTTCTGTGGAAAACTTCATAAATCGATATAAAAGACTGTTGCTTTAGGATGACTCCATCTTCTCTGTATTACTTGGTTGTTTCAGAAAGTGTTGGTCTAAAGACACAAACATCCTGCTTTTGCTTTTGCTTCTTATTTTATTTCCCTTTTTTTCAAGGCAAATGCCAGCAATGATGCTGTATTTATTTGCCATGAAAGTTGAAGTTGAGCACATGTATTTACATAGAGAAGTACAAAACTATAGATTGGTTGCTGGGATAAGCTTATAATGAATAAATTTCTGACGATAGTTGGTGTACAACAACACATACAGAACATGAATTGCTCAAATTAGTTGGTAAGCTTTAAACTAAAGAGTTAAATCATTATTAGAACCCATAATCATAGTACTGCATAAGATTGGGGATCATACACATCAAGAAGGGAAAAAATACATTTCTGAAAACTATAGAGGCATAAACCATGATAGTTTGCCTGCCATGAAAAGTTAAAATAAAATTTAAAGAAAAAATAACTAGCTAGTGGATTGCAGGTTAGAGAGGATTGTGACTCTTTGGCCATTTCAGTGCATCTAGTTTCTGCAGGGAAACTTGTGAATTTGGATGATCCAGAACAGAACAGTGTCTTGTTTCCTATACAACAATGGTGTGTGTTTGTGTGTGATTAACCGGACTTGAACCAAGTGCCTAGCTTACTTGATCAAAAAGCTGTAAGAAGCCTCCCACCTTTCATCATCATCTTGAACTCATCAAAGTTAACCATTCCATCTCCATCCTTATCAACCTTCTTCACCATTTCCTTACAAGCCTCAACTCTATTCCCCTCTCTCAAACCCAAAGAGGACAGAACCACCCCCAGCTCCTCCACAGAAATCAACCCATCTTTATCCTTGTCAAACACATCAAAAGCCTCCCTCAGCTCCTCCTCTTGGTCCACCTCAATTCCGGCTTCTCCTCCGTTCATAATAGATTGACCCTCAGCTCCTACTCAGATTCGGTCAACAAATTGGTCACAATGGCGCCAATATACCTAAGTGACCATAATACCCCTGCAAGAAACGGAATATTCCAAGAATATTCTATAATTAACAGTCGTTTGACGTCTAATGACCAAATTGATAATGAAACATTAACTTGAGTGACCATTTTGATATTTGAAATTCGATAGTGACCAAACTGTCGTTCTTGACATAGATCAGTGACCAAAACAGTAATTTTGCCAAAGAAAATTCATCTTATAAAAGGAGAAATTGACTTCCTTGGCCTACACGTCAAGGATGGAGAAATTCGTCTTCAAGAACATATAGTAAAGAAAATAAGCCAATTCCCTGACAGTATCCCAGATGCAAAGTCTCTACAGAGATTTTTGAGAGTTGTTAACTTTGCGAGAGATTTTATTCCTCAAGTGAGTGGCCTCACTGCTCTTCTCTCTCCAAAGACAAGCACGAAAAAGAAATGGTCATTTATAGCGGATGATAGCAACACCGTTAAGAAAATTAAAGAACTCACAAAAAATCTCTCCCTTTTGCAGTTACCTGAAGAAGGTGACCTGATTATTTTGCAAACGGATGCAAATGATTATTATTGGGCAGGAGTAGTTTTAGCAATAGCACCTAATACAAATCAAGAAAAGATCTGTAAATTCCTGTCAGGAAAATTTAATCCTGCAGAATTAAATTATTCCACAGGAGATAAAGAGGTTTTAGCCCTAATTAAATCCATTAAGAGAGCAGAAGCCTTTTTAGGAAATAAGTTTCTTGTCAGAACAGATAATAAGAGAGTAAAAAATTTTAAGAACTATAAGCTTACAGATGCAGCTGATAGAGGAAGAGTGCTTAGATGGCAGATGTTTTTATCTCAATATGAATATGATGTTGAAATGATTGCAGAAAACAAGAATTATCTGTCTGACGCTCTCATAAGAGAAATGGCAATGTTCGAAAGAGATGAAGGCCGTAACCCAAGAAGCAGAAGGCCCGAACCAGAACCAGAAATTGAAGAAAGAAGAAAGCCCGATTTCGGAACAAGAACTAGGCCTGAAGACAAATTAAGGATCAAAGGACAAAGCCCTACAAGAGAGATACAGAGATGGAGACAAAATTGTTGGACCATTACATGATGGACCGGGTTACCAATATCTGGTATCATACTCTCATGCTGGATCCAGTAGCGCCCCTGAAAAAATTCAGCCTGAACCAAGGAGAAGAGAAAATGATCCAGAAGATAAGCAATCTTCCAACACAGAAGAAGAAACTGTAAATGAATATCTACAGCATCCTAGAGCTACAGTCACAAACGACTGGTTTCAATGAAGATAGCCTTATAAGGCAAGAACCACTGACAGGATAGCATCCTTCAGATTACCAGCAGTAAAAGGATTGAGAAAGATTTTTAATCATCCTATGAGAATTTATGAAAGGCCGGTGTTCAGAACCAGTATAAATTTGCAGTTCAATCAGAGAATTATCATGAATAATATTTTAGCAGCATCCCGAGAAAATAATGAAGCACTGGTTCTACAAGCCCTGGAAACTCTAGCTGAAGAATTCTGCAGCTACGAGTTAGAAGAAAAGGATCAGCATCTCAAGGAAAAGCTGGATATTCAACACCTTGAGAACCCTGAAAGTGCTAAAGTGCTAAACAGCCGGAATCCAAATAGTTCAGTTTCCATAATCTCTTAGGAGATTTCAAGAACAGAAGGGCTCTTCCATCAACCTTGTTAGTAGTAGCAGATCCTTATTATGGAAGATACTTGGTTGATGTTCAAGCAGAACATCCGCAGAAGAACAAATTATGGTTAATCGAGAATGGTTTTGTTCATAACCTTTGACAAAAACCAACAAAGACTTAGAAGGTCTCCCTGAAGCAATTTACCAGGCAGTCAAGAATATTAGACCAGATGGTTGTACTCTGAGATTAAAGTTCATTTCAACTCCTCCTAAATGGACTAGAGAAGAAGGGAGAAAGAGTTATATTTCTCCTTATCATTATGTCAGAATTATCCAGAGTTGTGCCTCTAAAGCACAAAAATGGTCATCAAGCAATGGAAGACCTAATCAGAGTATCCCTCGGATGAAGACAATGGCGATAATTCGTATCCAGAACCTAATCCAGAAAGACGATGACTCTACCCTTCTGGCCAAGGGAGAAAAGATTATAGCTACCAGCTATAACCATCCACCTCTAGAGCACTGTGATCTGTATAAGGCCCTAGAAAGGCGAGAAATCGATGGTACGTTAGCAACTACCACGTGGATAGAAAAATTATAAAAAGAACCAGAATTCAAGGATTCGTATGACTTAGATATGGAATCCGAAGAAAATAATGACTCAGGAGCATCTTTTGTTGATGAGGAATTGCACAACATCAATAATATGATGGAATACTAGCCTCCAAAGCATCAGGACAAGTAACTTTAGGTGAGTGGGATCCATTTAGTGGAAACCAGCCCAGATGTAAGATAAGTCTGTAAAATAAAGTGGCTGCCAACGCTTAAGGACAAGCTCCTTTAGAAGAGTGGAAGCCAGCTGCTAAGATAAGGATTCCTCCTGTCTGCTTTTCTTAATGGAATTCAATTCCGGTTTGAGATCCGAAGGCTATTTAAGGAGGATGAAAGCTCAATGGAGTGCATTCGAAAATCAAGGAAGAAAAGAGAAGTCTGAAGCTTGAGAGCTTGTGAGAAGTTTGTGAGTGTTTTAGCATAGTAAAATAAGAGTGAATAGTGAGAGTGTGATTTCTTGCTAGTCATCTTGTGTGGTGTGCTTATTTTTCAAGTAAGTTTGTAATTTAAGTTAAAATTATGCATAGCTAAACAGCTTTTAGCTGTTTACCCAAGAGTAGGGCTCTGGATTATGTATATGAAAGTATGTTTGAGTAAATAAACTTCAGATGGTGTCCCCCATATCCGTCTTGGTTTAAATTTCTGTCTTTGTTTAAATTTCTCAAACCTCAGGTGGAGGACTACCTCCTAGGAGTGGTATTTGAGACACAATTGTCTGTTATTTTCCTGCTTTCTGCTTAACTAGAACTTAAGAATTCTTATTTATTTGTTTTACCAGAACTTAAGGAACTTTTCAAAACTAAGACAACAGTGCTTCCGCCAGAATAGTAACCGTTGAGACAAAGGGTCGTTAGGTGAATTTGGCATGATGAAGGTTAGTTCTTAGAATTGATAGGTAATTAGGATCTAGTAAGCAAATAGGTAGTGGGTAATTAAGTTTTAACAAAAAGTAGAAAATAGAAAAAAAAAATTATCAGAATTAAAATTAGGGGTATTTTGGGAAGTCTACAAATTGAGGGGTGGGGATTTCAATTTTAGGGGTGGGAAAATCAGTTCCCTATAAAATATATAATTTTTTTTTTTTAAGAAACCAAGTTGATTGTATTAAACTCAAGCCAGAAAAGACGGTTACATATCCTCCCTCTACCGACTATGGGTAGATAAAAAATCTGTGGGATAAACCACAACGATACATAGGAATAAGTCTAATCATTAGACGATACTATGCTAACTTATTAAAACAAGCCTATTACCAATGTATGATAGAACATTGTAATAGCCAAAAATAAAAAAAAATTAAATTTGCTCCTTGCCCTTACCATTAGGGCTTGGAGGATGACCAGGAAAGAGGTAAAACAACACCTCAACACTAGAAATCTTGACAGCAGTAGCAGTAGCAGGCCCAGACTCAACCAATCCAAGCTTATCAGCCCACACAGGTCCAAACACAGGTCTGTTGACCAGCGTAGATGGCTCATTGACCAGCCCAGCCCATAGTTGACGGACTCTCCAGTCAAAGTAATTGTTCCCGCCGAAAAATTTGGCTCATTAGGTTTCCTTACAGACGCCGCCGTCGTCATCGATCCAAAGTCTCTCATCGCTGCCGTTGTCATTTCCGGCTTTGCAGCAGTCACCGTCACCATACCCGACCTAGCTTCGACCAGCGAACCAAGGAATTGGTTCGATTCAGCTTCGACACCCAGCCTCGCAGCTGTCACCATCATCGATCCAGAACTCAGTATCGCTCTCCTTCCCGGCATAGCAAAAATCACCGCCGTCACCGAACCAGCGTCGACCATCCCAAGGACCTGATGTGATTGGTAAGGAGCCAAGAGAATATTGGCCATGGAGATAGATCGAAGAGGTGATCCATTAGAGGGGCAGCGCACAAAGCTTGTCTTTGGAGGTTGAAAATTGATGTCGACTAGGCAGTGCACAATCCTGTCTCCAATAAAGGAAGAGATGGTGCCAGTAGAAGGGAGGATTTGCAAAAGAAAACGCCATGAAAATCCTTGCTCATGGCAGCTAGGGTTTAGAGAGAGTTTCATACTCTTCAATTCCTTAAATGGGTTGCGATGCTTGTGTAGAAGAATATATATATATATATATATATATATATATATATATATATATATATATATATATATATATATATAATTTGAATGAACTAGAAGAGAAATAAACACACACGGGGATGAATGTAATCTGTCTCTCAATATAGAGTTTGATTCTACTCCAATAACTTACAGTATGGTTGAACGCATTATGTGCCTCAATTGCCCAATCCAATAAATCTAACTTCCTACTCAAGAATACAATCAATAAACCAAGAAAAGAGACAAAGTAGAGGTCTAAGATTCAACACACAACTTTCTTACTTTGCCGATCAATCTTCTGCATATTGGACATGTCCTATTCTCCCCTTCAAAAATCCTGCAACAGTCAAAGATGCAGATAAGCAAATTTCATCATACACAAAAAGAAAAAGTTCTACATTAAATTTCTTTTATGATTTTAACAAGAGCACATACCTTTGTGCACAGTCATAACATGTAGCACAATGACCACAAGGAACCAAGAAACAATTCCTTGGGTCAGTGTAGCAGATCACACATATTTTCTCATCGTATAACTCCTCGAAGGAGCTAGTGATGCTGCTAGTATTGCTGCAATTTCCAGATTCGGCACCCCAGTGATCACAAGTGCCGTATGTCACCGGAATTGTCTTCGCCAGCGGTAGTACCGGGCTGCTTTCGGTGTAATCGAAAACATTTTCCGTAATGCTCCTTCCATCATCATAATCGCTTATGTACTTCATTATCATGTATACAACAACTACAACCAAGGCTGTAAAAATGGTTGAAATAAAAAGGTTATTCGTGAACAAATATTGTTACTAGACAGCATGCCTAGCTAGTTCATGAACAAATTACTGATCACTCCTTATACTTGTAGTGTCTCGACAATTTAGTCTTTGTGCTTTCAATTTCAACTGATCACTTCTTGTGCTCTCAATTTTCTACTAATTGGTCCATTTCATCTAAAATGATTGTTTACCATTTTTCAACTTCCTCAAAAGCTCTTAGGTTATTTTTCTTAGTTTTTTACTTTCTCTTCTTCAAAACCAAAACTAAAACCGCGAGAAGCTCTAGAATATCTGGGTTTATGATTGTCGATATTCAATCTAAGAATTTTACAATTGCAAACTGATTGCAATCGGGAAAAAAAATGCAAATTGATTTGATACACACTGCTAACAAAATCAAATAACATCACAACAATCACGATGAAATAAAATTCTATCAAATCTTCATCATATCAATTTAAACCAAAATGAGATTAAACTAAATTCTCATCATCATCCTTAGCATTAACAGCACTCTCTAAACTCCCACGAATGAAACTATATAAATAACTATCATTTCATATAATTAAGCTTATAAACAACACTACTATACTAGACTTAGTAATTTTTTTTTGGCAATAAGGTTCAAACTTAATTAGGCTACATAGCCTTTCATGGTGAGTTATGTATTTTTTTGTTTTGGTTTTGGTTTTGAAGAAAAAGGAAAAGAAAACAAGAAGAAAAATAATAAAACAATACATAAGGGCATTTGAGGAAATTAGAAAATAGTTAACAACCATTTTGGACAGATTGGACTAATTGGTCGAAAATTGAGACTACGAGGAGTGATCAGTTGAAATTGAAAGCACGAGCACTAAACTGTTGAAGACTCTAAAAATATAAGGAGTGACCGGTATTTTGTATTTAGTTCATTATCTACTTATCTAGTAAAGAAAATTATGATTTAAGTCCGAATATTTTAGGTCCAATAATTAGATGATAACAAAAGAAGGACAAAATGATTGTTCAGACCATTACAAATTGGTTATAGGTAGCTAGATTGAACCAAAGAGTGAATTAAGACATGTGGATTACATCATGTTTCACTATTTACACTACCAGAAAAAACAGTATAGCCGACGAAAAAAAAACGGCCGACGACATACTATTTTCGTCGGCTATTCCCAAGAATGGCCTACGATTTTTTCTTTCGTCGGTAAAAATAAAAAATCGTCGGCTATTCCCCAAGAATGGCCGACGATTTTTTCTTTCGTCACTAAAAAATATTTTTCGTCGGCTATACCCCAAGAATGGCCGACGATTTGAATTTTCGTCGGCCTTTCTCTTAAATTATAGCCGACGAAAACTTTAGAAAGTTTGGCCGACGAAATTGGAATTTTCGTCGGCTATAAGTCTTTATATTTTCAGATCTTGACAGAAGCTGCTCATTTAAAAAAAAAACGGAAAAAAACGGGAGAAAGAGTGAAAAATCTGTGGGTATTGTTGAAATCCGTCCTCTCTTACATTGTGGAGCTATATATAGGTACGTATATGTGTATATATGTTGATTTTGAGTTGTAGTTGAGTTGATTTTGAGTTTTAGTGATTTTGATATAGTAAGTGATTTTTTGTTTTGTTGTTGTTTTAGTGTTAGAATGTATGTATATATGTTGATTTTGAGTTGTAGTTGAGTTGATTTTCAGTTAGAGTATAATTATGTGTTTTAATTTAATGTTATTTTAATTAGTGTTAAAATATATATAAATATGTTAATTAATGGTTGTTGATAGTGTAATGAACTTAAATAATGGTTGTTAATTAATGGTATATATATATGAGTTGATGTTGATAATAATATATATTGTAATATATATGTGTTATTTAATTTATTATTAATTAAAGTTATACATATATATTATTATCAGGCTATATATGGATCGAGATAAGAGTTGGATTTCGCTTCCAAGGCATGACCGACGATACACTACAGGAGTTGTGGATTTTTTGCAGTTCGTCGAGGAAAATGCAAACGGGAAGGAATATCATTATTGCCCGTGCAAGAAATGTAAGTGTCGCAGTGATATGTGTCGATTTCCGATTAGGACAGTATGGGAGCACCTAAAGAGTAATGGGTTTTGGCCGAAGTACAAACGTTGGATATATCACGGTGAGCCATCATTAGATGGATCGCATGATCATGGGCAGTTTTTTTAGGCGGGCAGTAGTAGTACATCCAACGATCCAACAATGACATTCGTCAACGACGTATTTCCTTTTGAAAGCGGTGTACGTGGGGAACAATATATGCATGACCCGGTGCAGCCGTTCCCACAAGTTGTCAACACTGCTGCCTTTGACAAGTACAACAAACTGATTGAATTGCAACAGACCCCTGTGTCTTCAAGTTCTGAGAAGACAGTTCTTGAAAGTGTGATGGAGGTAATGAGGATTAAAGTCGAGGCAAAATCGAGCATCAGGCAAGTGGATGAATATCTACAGTACACTTCTTCGTTGTTGGAGGAGGGTCATCGTAATCCTACCAATCACCGTAAGGTCCGAAGTATCCTCAAAGATCTAGGGCTTTCCTACATTAAGATCCATGCATGCGCATTTGACTGCGTTCTCTTCTGGGGTAAAGATGCAGAAGGAAATGACCTTGCTAGCCTTGACGCATGTCCGATATGTCAGTCTGACCGATATAAGTTGACGGGAGCAGGCAATAGGAAACCCGTGAAAGTGCTTCGGTATTTTCCGTTGAGAGATAGGCTTGAGCAGTTGTACATGTCAGAAACCACCGCAAAAGCTATGAGGTGGCACGGTAAGCGGGACGCGGGAGACGCAGATATCATGACACACATCTCTGATGGAGCGGCTTGGAAGCATATAAACAATGAGTTTCCTCATTTTGCGTCAGATGTCAGAAACGTCAGGCTCGGGCTATCAACCGACGGGTTCAACCCTTTCGGCACCATGAGTCTTTCATACAGTATATGGCCGGTGGTTTTGGTACCTTACAACCTTCCTCCGTGGATGTGCATGAAGAAGGAATATAATATGTTGACGTTGTTGATTCCGGGGCCTGGTTACCCAGGGAAATGTCTCGATGTGTATATGAGACCATTGATTGAAGAGCTTAAGGTATTGTGGGACGTTGGTCATCCCACTTTTGACAAGTACAAGCAGGAGACGTTCCAGATGCATGCCATGGTTATTGGTACCATTAGTGATTTTCCTGCTTATGGGATGTTGTCGGGCAGCGTTGTTAGGGGATACAAGGCTTGTCCAGAGTGCCTCAGCGATTATGGGAGCACCCCTCATTGCAACAAGATATGCCGAAAGGGTCATCGTGTGTTCCTTCCGGCAGATCACCACTGGCGTTACGAGTCCGCCACATTTGATGGAACCGAAGAACACGGTGGTCCTCCCAGAAGATGGACGGGAAGAGAAATTTTAGCAGTGCTTAATGAGTACGATTTTGGGCCCCTCAGCAATCATCCCGATATTGTAGCGGAAATACCTGAAAGACCTGAGCAGTACAAATTCTGGACACATAAGAGCATATTGTGGGAACTCCCGTACTGGTGTGAGTTGCTGATCCGTCACTTCCTAGACGTTATGCACATAGAAAAAAATGTTTCTGAAAGTGTGGTGGGCACAACGCTGAACTTGGAGGGGAAGACGAAAGACGGTCCTAAGGCTCGCACTGATCTGCAAAACATGAATATCAGAAAACAACTATGGTTGAAACAAGGGAAGAGAAAAATGCCTCAAGCTCCTTACACCGTCAAGCCTGAGCATAAACCAGAAATTTTTCATTGGATAAGTCGGGCCAAGTATCCTTCAGGCTTTGCTGGAAATATAGCCAAGTGTGTGAACAGACAATTCAACAATCTGTACGGGTTGAAAAGTCATGACAATCATATCCTGCTACAACGTCTCTTCCCTGTTTTCATTCGACCGTTCCTTCCCCGTCACGTTGTTGAGCCGTTAGTAGCGTTGGCAAGATTTTTCCAGAAGGTATGTACATGGGAAGTGAGAAAATCTGACCTCCGGGAAATGCAACAAGACATCGTTCATATCATGTGTAAATTTGAGATGATATTTCCTCCAAATTTTTTCGACATCATGCCTCACCTCATGATCCATCTTCCTCGGCAGTTGTTGCTTACCGGTCCTGTGCACTTCACTTAGATGTATCCGATGGAAAGGTACGTATTTTACATCTTATGTTAATTTCCTCATCAATATATGTGATATAGTGTTAATGTATTATCATAACACTTTAAAAACTTGATTTATAGGCAACTTGGACAATACGGTGGTTTTGTCCAAAACATATCCGCACTTGAAGGATGTATAGCTGAAGCATATATTGCGCACGAGTGCGTCACCTACATGAAGCTGTATTTAGGAGCGTTACAGGAAAGCATACCGGAAGATGTACCTTCACAGTTCAATCTTTCCATACTCTCCGACGATGTTGTACTCGGTGGAAACATGCCAGTTTCCTACAAGTTGAAAGATTATGAGGTAGCCATTGCACATTGGTGGGTACTAATCAACTGTCCAGAAGTTCAGTTTTGGAAGAACATACATCTACACTGTGAACAAGTACGAGGTGATGTCGATTACCACAACCGGACATTCGCAGAGTATTTCGGCCGCTGGGTACGTAACTTTAACACTATTCTATACGTGTTTATATATTATTGTGTATATTTATTCATATTTATAGTTGATTCTGATGGTTGCAGATGGACCTTATTCAAAATGATAATCACCCAAATTGGTCGCACGAACTCAGACTTTTAGCGATGAGGCCGGTCTATTCAAAAGTTTATGCGACGTGCAAGGTGAATGGTGTGTTATTTCGATGTGAAGAGAGAGACCTCAGACTGAAAACACAAAATTCAGGGGTTATGGCACATGGTGGGGATGGTGGAGTTGACTATTACGGTGTTCTCCATTCAGTTGTGGAACTGCATTACGGGGAATGCATGAAAGTGCACCTTTTCAAGTGTAGATGGTTTGACACACCGCCGCAGAGCATGAAAACCGATCAATACGGCATAACTTCTGTGAACACTAGTACATCATGATATGAGGACGACCCGTTCGTTTTAGCCACATGGGTGAAACACGTGTTTTATCTTGATGATCTCGCCAAGGGTGACCCGTGGAAAGTAGTCAACACTATCCACCATCGCAACATTTACCGGGCGTCTACACTTGGAGTGGCTGAAGAGAACGAGGAAGGGGGCACCGCGTATCAAGAGCCCAACTCAAACGGTATTTCTGACTCCTCTTTTATTCGCCTAGACACGCCGGTGCGAATTCGACGTGAAGAGCCACTGCTTGTTGATGTTGATCCAAATGAAGAAACTAACGAGGACTCTAGTGGTGAGGAACGACATAGATTACCCCTATCGAGCAATTCAGAAACCGAAGAAGACTCATCCGATGATTCCGATTATAATCCGACGGATTAAGTAATTTAGATGATGTAATCCTTTCATTTGTAATCCACTCGATCATTTCTAATAAACGGGCGTGGGGATGAGCCTCCCAGCTAGGCTGGGTTCCAAACCCCTTAAAAAAAATTTTGAAATATCTTGACTGTTGGGTTTCTGTTTTTTTAGGTTCAATTTTGGTTATATATGAACAGGACATAGGCATACGGGAGGTGTAACACCACAAATTTTTTTATTTTTTTTCACAGAATAGCCGACGAAAAATGCATTATTTCGTCGGCCATAAATTTATTGAAAAAATAAATATTTTATTTTTGACAGAAAACGACAAAAGAATAGCCGACGAGTACTAGGTTTGATTTCGTCGGCTATGATTAAAAAAAAAAAAAAACAAAAAAACAGCAGCTTCCATTTTCTATCACTATCGACAAACCATTGCTTCATCCTTCAAATGCAAATGTGTCGTGAAATAAGATATGACCGAAATATTGAAATACGTCTACGGTTGAAAAATGAGAAGATTCCGACAAAATCTGTGTGCCGAATGTTGCGGTTAACTGTTTTTTACTTCCGTTTTCCTATGGGTAGCCTGACGGTCAGTAAATATTTCGAGGAAAATTTTTATACGATTAGTCGCGTCTCATCGATTTGAAACTATTCAATGTTGAAGATCAAGCCAGAAAACGTCATTTAGACAGGCTAATTTCCGTTTTAAAGCGTTTAGAGGTTTGACTTCGCTGTTTGACCGTCCCGATCGAGCCTTTAACGTTGTCAGATGTAGTTGGATTTTTTTTCATACATGTTTTTAATCTTAACGGTGATATATGAAGGTTGGAATAGATTTTCCAAACTTTTAGATTCAAAATCGGACCATATGCACTAATGTTCCTTAACTTGTTTACTAAGTGTTTAAGTGAATGTATAGTTTCAAATAGTTACTATACGTAGACTCTTCAAATGCAAATGTGTCGTGAAATAAGATATGACCGAAATATTGAAATACGTCTACGGTTGAAAAATGAGAAGATTCTGACAAAATCTGTGTGCCGAATGTTGCGGTTAACTGTTTTTTACTTCCGTTTTCCTATGGGTAGCCTGACGGTCGGTAAATATTTTGAGGAAAATTTTTATACGATTAGTCGCGTCTCATCGATTTGAAACTATTCTCTGTTGAAGATCAGGCCAGAAAACGTCATTTAAACAGGCCAATTTCCGTTTTAAAGCTTTTAGAGGTTTGACTTCGCTGTTTGACCGTCCCGATCGAGCCTTTAACGTTGTCAGATGTAGTTGGATTTTTTTTCATACATGTTTTTAATCTTAACGGTGATATCTGACTGTTGGAATAGATTTTCCAAACTTTTAGATTCAAAATCGGACCATATGCACTAATGTTCCTTAACTTGTTTACTAAGTATTTAAGTGAATGTATAGTTTCAAATAGTTACTATACGTAGACTCTTCAAATGCAAATGTGTCGTGAAATAAGATATGACCGAAATATTGAAATACGTCTACGGTTGAAAAATGAGAAGATTCCGACAAAATCTGTGTGCCGAATGTTGCGGTTAACTGTTTTTTACTTCCGTTTTCCTATGGGTAGCCTGACGGTCGGTAAATATCTTGAGGAAAATTTTTATACGATTAGTTGCGTCGCATCGATTTGAAACTATTCTCTGTTGAAGGTCAGGCAAAAAAACGTCATTTAGACGGGCCAATTTCCGTTTTAAAGCGTTTAGAGGTTTGACTTTGTAGTTTGACCAAAAGTTTAGCCGACGAAAATTCTATTTCGTCGGCTAAACTCTAGTGATCCGCGCCTTTTCATTATCCGCCGTTGGATGGGGGAGATCGGACGGCTGCTGAGCGCCTAAACTATAGCCGACGAAATTCAAAGTATAGGCGACGAATTAAAGAATTTCGTCGGCTATTCTTAAGTATAGCCGACGAAATCTTTTTAATTCGTCGGCTATACTTTCGGGTATAAGTTTGTTGCAGCCGAACCCTAGCCTCCATTTACTGCATTTTTCCAAAACCTCCGCCGCTCGCCTCCAACGGATCCTCCTCCGCTCGCCTCGTCCTCCTCCAATCCGGCAGCCCCGGCCCTCCTCCCTCTTCCTCCTCCAATCCGGCAGCCCCGGCCCCTCCTCCCTCTTCCTCCTCCCTATTCCGGCCGGCCCACCCTTTCCCTCCTCCTCCGGCCTGTCCCTCCTCCTCCCTCCTCCGCCGACCTCCTTCTCCTCTGCAAAATTAATGTAAGTGTTTTTTTTTCATTTATGTTAATTAATTATTAATTTAGATATAATTGTTAATTTAGATATAATTGTTAATTTAGGTATAATTTAGGTATTTATGTTAATATAGGTATAATTTATGTATTTATGTTAATTTAGGTATAATTTATGTATTTATGTTAATTTAGGTATAATTTATGTATTTATGTTAATTTAGGTATAATGTAGGTATTTATGTTAATTTAGGTATAATTTAGGTATTTATGTTAATTTAGGTAATTTTTAGGTATTTATGTTAATTTAGGTAATTTTTAGGTATTTATGTTATAATTTAGGTATATAAATTGTTATATATTTAATTTTAATTATATAAATTGTTATATAAATTGTTAAATTAATTATATATATAAATTAGTAGTCTAATTATATATATATATATATATATATATTAATAAAGAAATATAGTTATATTTAAATATAAATAGTTATATTTAGGTTAATGGTTAGTATTATTTAAAATGGCCTCGGCTGCAGATGGCCGATGCAGTCAGAAAGTTATTCGGAGGCCGTCGTTCCAGATCGAGAGGTTCTGCAAGTTCCGCCGGTTCCGCAGACTCCGACAGGACCCTTAGCCAGCCTGAGAGGACCACCAGCCAGCCGCGGAGGAGTGTGGATTCCTCCCAGTCGCGGAGGACTGTGGATTCATCCCAGCCGCGGATGAGTGTGAGTTCTCGGCACCAGACCCTTCTCCAGGCGGGGCGGCGGTCGAGCAGTTCACTTCCGCCTGTCGGGCCAGATGCTCCGAGGTTCAGTCGGCAGCTATTTCAGGACGACATAGCTGCAGATGTTCCTTAGGTTCGTATGCCTGAGGTTCATCGGGAGCCGATGAGGAGTCCGACGACGTCTGCTGCCGACTCGACTGAGGCTCCTACTCTCCCAAACCAGCTCTTCCTCCCGTACAACATTCCGGCGATACCGGAGGTCGACTATCGTGGTCTGCCCCTATGGCCTGATATGCCTCAATACGTGAGTGCTGCGGAGGCATACCAGCAGCAGCCATTTGAGAACCCTGACCACCTTATTTCGGCGAAGAGAAAAGGAAAGTCGACAGACGAGTCATCCAGTTCAGGTAACATTTGATTTTATTAATTAAATGTTTTATTAAAATTAACGCACTAATATTTAATTTTATTAACCAATCGTCGTTTTTGTGATAGGCACAGCCGCTAGCAGTTCACGGAGGAATACGAGAGGTGTCATATGTTTTGACACGCTCAGGTGATAGGAGCACAATGTGCGACGATATTACATGCTTATGCCCTCGTTTATGCTTTGTTTAACCCTTATTTGTCTAAGATAGAGTCATAATTTAGTTTAGTGTTAATTTGGTAGAGTTTGGCGAAAAATGGTTAAGAATCCGAAAAATGACTAAGTTTGAGAAATCTGGAAAATAGTGTAAAATATGTCTTTTTCGTGATTTTGAGATGAATGAAACTATGATCTATCCTTGTCCAAATTCTATGAAATTTGGCGTGCTTAATATTCATATTCTGAGGAATGTTGTGTTAAAATTTCAGATCAATCGGAGTTCGGGAAGTCACTCAAAAGATGGCTGCAAAACAGCAGTCCGAGCATTCCAATCCAGGGACTTCCAGGATTTTCCTGGGACTGTGTCCCAACTTCGAAAAATCATTCCCGACGACTCACAAGGATTTTGATAGAACTGTTTTATGGGGAGATGGCCATATGTGTCTAGTTTACGTGAAACTTGGAATCGCATCAATCGGAGCTCCACGGAGGGAGATAAGCCGGAATTACTGCAACAAGGTCAAATCTGCCGATTCCAGGAACCTACTGCCCCCTTTTTGTGTTTTCTGTTTTTAATGGACCAAATGGTGCACAAATGCATTTTTGAAGATGGTCCAAGCTTTATGAAGGGAAGAGGAAGACACTTGGCCATGGCATTGAAGAAAAACATGAAGAAACAAGTTCTCCTAGTCAAACTAGGAGAAGCTGCCGATTCTGGCAGATTGTGTGCCTTTGTGTTGCTGCCGGCAATGATGCATTTTTGGTGGATTAAGACCTATCAATTGAAGTCCAAATGCTATGCAAGAAGTCCATGAAGATGTGAAGCCCAAGCCTTGAAGAAAAATCAGAAAAAGAAAACCTAATTAGACTTTGAAAAGGAAGGTTGCAAATCCTTATCCCACTTGGTTTTCTCTATTCCTTTTGCTATAGGGCAGCCGGCAGCCTCCTCTATATATAACCTCATCTTCTCATTCTGAAAATCATCTCATCTCAAGCATAAACACAAGGCCTAAACTCTACCAAAATTCACCAAAGATCCTAGACAAAAACCTAAACCGAAAACCACCCTCCACCACCAACCAAGTTCCTGCCGACATACCTTACTGCCATGCAGCCTCATCCCATCATCCACACATCGCCGGATCCACACCAAGTGAAGCTCTCAAGGTGTCTCAAAGTGTGATCCACTCCCTACTTCGGTTTAGTATTTTTGTCTAGTTATGTTTAAGTTTTGTCTATGAAACACTCATGAATTTTTGGTGATGATTTGTATGTCTATGTATGAATCAATTTTGGTTTTATAAATTGTGTGTTTTGCATGTTAATTTGTAATATGTGACTTGTAGATTTTTATGTTTGATAACTAGGACAATAGGTATGCTATGTTGTTTGAGAACTTAATTCGATTAGTAATCTAAGGTTAGGGCAATAAATCGACACACTAGTTTTGTTTTAAGCATTTGTTGTTTGACATGTAATTCTAAGTGCTAGGTTTCATGTGATAGAGTTCATGGTTGAGTCATACTCGTAGTTTTCTTAAATCATGTGCTCACTAGGTCTAAATACCTTAGAACTTGCAAGATAATAAGAGGATTGACAACCTTACTTGTTCGCTTGTCTTCGATTTGTGATTCATGTGCTTAATTGTTGACCCAGTAAAATCGGTTAACACATACCTTAGGATTATACTCGTAGTTAATCTTAAGACTCTAGTAATCAACGATTAGATGACCTCGTAGGCTCTAATTGGGATCGAAATTGGTTAAGTCGAAACAACATTAATACTTGTTCCTTACCTTCTTGCATATTAGTCTACATGTTAAAGAGTCTTTTGTGCTAAATGTTTTGTGAGAGATGATGATCACTTGTAAATATTAGACCTAGGATTTAATTTTCTGTTTTATTTCGTGCCTAGCATTAGTGGCAGCCCTATGGCTGCCGATCCTATCTCAATCCCCCATGATTTCGTGTGAATATGTATATATGTATATAAGTGTGACAATTATGTGCATATATGTTTGTGAATATTTTTATTAACATTCTCATGTTTCAGGTACCCTTAATCCCCGGCTAGAACGATCCCTACTTATTCTATACTACTAACGATTGTAGGGTTTTTGATTGCTTGAGTCGCTTCGGCGGCTCGATCAATTTTTGGCGCCGTTGCCGGGGATTATAAAATCTTGTTTTATGTGAATGTTAAAGTGTGTTAATATTTGTGATGTAAAGTTTGTTAACAATGTGTGTCTCTAACTTTAACGTATACTTATATATCCTAACTCTCTAACATGACGTTCTAACTCTTGTATTTCTTTTTTCTCTTCTAACCTTGAAAAATTTGTTGCAATCGTAGCTTTTATGAAATTGTATATTCTTGAATTTTAGTTTTTTGTTTTTGTTCGATTTGATGTGTTTTGTGTGTGTGCAGTCGAACTTGAAAGAAAAGTGCAGGAAATTCCAAGTTCTGCCCAAAGCAGAATTCGGGCAGTGCAGTCCGTCAACTTTGGAAGGCCACCGTTTTCATCTCACAGAACTTGGGAAAGTGAGACATACGCCGTTAGAAAGGTCTCTGAGTCTATTTTCTGTAGGATTTTACAGAAGTGAATTTGGAGCATCGAGTCATTCCCAGTTTCAATTTGAGTGCACGAAGGTCAATCTGGCAGAACAGAGAACTGGGCAGATCATTCGGTCTGATACAAGGCCAAAGAAAGAGTACCTCCGCTGGTCCGATTGGGACAAACCTTATACCATTGAAAAGCTCTGTGTGTGCACTACAACTTTGATTTAGAACACGTTTGCATTCGGACAATGGAGCACACCCATAATCAGGCCTCAAGAGAAGCAGACACATCTGCCGAAGACCCTGCCCCTGCCTCTGTCCTGCAGCCAACCCTGCATGCCGAGGCCAGCATACACCTAAACAATCCTACCAAGCACATTGCCCCTTCTCATGCCATAGCCAAGTTGCAGCTTCACGCTGCCAAATACCCTGCGCGCAAGCTGCTGCCCCTGCCCCTGCCCCTGCCGAAATCTGCTGCACCCAAGTTACTGAGGACACACCATTGAAGTTGAAGCCGTTTTCGGTGCCTTATGTTAACAATTTCGTGTAAGCCTTGGTCCGGCCGGTCAAGGCAGACACACCATTGAAGGCGAACCAACTCAAGAAGAATCCATGGGACATGGTCAAATTGGAGAGAAAAAGTGAGGAAACTCAAACACCAAACTGTACCCTAACAGAGTTCCGGCAGTGCAGCTCTTCTACTTTGGATGGCTGTCATTTTTAGCTCACAATACCTGAGAAGGCGTGTGATATATGCAAAGAAAGATCTGTGAGTCTACTTTCTATAGGATTTTACAGAAGTGGATTCGGAGTAGTATGTTGTTCCCAGCTTCAGTTTGATTGCAGCAAGGTCAATCCAGCAAAGCAGGAAGCTGTGCAGACAGGTCCGATAAAACCCAAAACAGAGAATACTTTCGGTGGTCGGATTTTGGCAAACTTTATACCGTTGGGAAGCTCTTTGAGTTGGCTACAACTTTCATAATGGACACTTTTTCATTCGAGTAGCCTATCATGTAACAAATCAGGTATAAAGAGGTAAAGGTCTGTTCTGTTTTGCTGATAACTGCTGTTATTTTCAGCCAACTTTGCAGGGGCATAACTTTTCAGCTGCTTGGAGTTATGGGACGTACCACATATCTTCGTGGGACATCACCGAGGGGGGCTGCTGCCCCAACTGCGGAGCTGCACATGGCATGTTGAACACACAACACACACGGTGAAAAGTCTAAGCAATGGACTATAAACACAAAGCGCTACTTGGGAGGCAACCCAATTCGATCAAAGAAAAGTGAAGGAGCCATCACCGAGAGTTTGCAATTTCCTAACCCTTCTCTTTTCCTTTGATTTGTGATGATATGTTGGTATATGTTAGACTATTGCATGCTTAGGAAATTCGTTGATATAGATTTGTGCTTACATTGAGGACAATGTACTTTTCTAAGTGTGGGGTGGGATAACGTATTCCGTTTATGTTTTTGTGTGCTTAGTTTAGAAAAGAAAAATTCAGAAAATTGTTCCACAAAAATAGAGTGTTTAATTTGTTTGTTTCGAGTCTTAGGATGCCCCTAATATGTCAATGATGTTATTTCTCCTCTTTGCATACATAGATGATGGTTTTGCATACAATTAAAATTGTGAGTTTCATGAATTTTGTGCATTGGTAGGAGCATGTAGGACTTGTTGTTTAACGAAGCATGCGTGTTTTAGCTAGTTTGTTTCCATAATAACCTATGTGAGCTTTAGAGCCAATTTGCTTTCTTCTTGAGCGATAAAAAGATAAAAATTCAATAGATTCGTAGGAAGCATGAAACCTCATAATTCTTTGATTATTCGATGACTATGTGCCATAGCTTTTTAATGAACTCTAGTATGCTAGAACTTACTCTTGTTGATTTTCAAAACATTTTTAATCATAAACTACCTTGATTTTGAATGTGATTGAATAAAGATCATTTAGGTTTACCACCATTGCCAAACAAAGCATGCGCCCTATTGGAGCCCGTCGTGGGACACCTTAGTAAACCCCTTTGAGCCTACAATTAGCCTTTTCTTTCATCACCCTTAAACACTTTCCATGAACTTAGTATAGTGATGTCTTGACCATTGTGTGTCGGCAAAGCTTGATTTTTGAAGGAGTTTTTGCGTGTGTGATGAAGAAGAACAAGTGTGGGGTAGACTTAGCCATGAATCTATATGAGAAGTGTATATGTATGCCGTGCCTTAGAAAAAGAAAGAATGAAATTTTTTTTTTTTTTTTTTTTTTGCTCGGACCAAAAGAAAAAGAAAAAGAAAACCGAGAGCAAGAAAAATGTAGGGCACGGCTTGAAAAAGAAAAGAAAAATTATGTGCATGGCTATTGTCTTGAATATTGTTGTAATGTTATGGGAAGAAAAGAATGAAGTAAGGGTCCAACAAGATGAAATTTGACCCTCGGCGAGAAGACATAAGGAGATTTGAGCTTTGCCAAAGGCCACGGTGACGTTTTTGAGCCTCCTTATCCAAATATCGAATACCTCTTAGCCTAGCCCCATTACAACCCTTTTATTGATCTTTTTCATGATTCTTAAGATGGTTAAACTTGATTTGTGGAGATTATCTCAAGAGTAAGCATATGGTTTTGGTTCATTGGTGCATATAGTTATCATATGAGGTTTTTCCATAAAAATTCACAAAGTGCTTTCGTTTCTTTGATATATGCAAGTCACTCTTTGTAATTCATTATCTTTCGCTCGCATATACTTATGAGTGAATTACCATGCTTCGAGAGAAAAGAAGAGAGTATGCCTAGTGAGGAGGATTGAATTAGCTTAACATGTCTACATGCTTACTTTTGTTCTTATATGTTCTTATTGATGTCACATGTTCATGAAACTTGGAATTTTCATGCTTAGCATTCTCATGCATTAACTTGAAAGCTATGTGTACATACGAGCCTGAGACAAATTGTTAGGGGCAATAGTTTGTTTAGAGTCTAGTTTAATTTAGTTTGCTAAGGGACTAGCAAAGGATAAGTGTGGGGTAGTTGATAGGAGCACAATGTGCGACGATATTACATGCTTATGCCCTCGTTTATGCTTTGTTTAACCCTTATTTGTCTAAGATAGAGTCATAATTTAGTTTAGTGTTAATTTGGTAGAGTTTGGCGAAAAATGGTTAAGAATCCGAAAAATGACTAAGTTTGAGAAATCTGGAAAATAGTGTAAAATATGTCTTTTTCGTGATTTTGAGATGAATGAAACTATGATCTATCCTTGTCCAAATTCTATGAAATTTGGCGTGCTTAATATTCATATTCTGAGGAATGTTGTGTTAAAATTTCAGATCAATCGGAGTTCGGGAAGTCACTCAAAAGATGGCTGCAAAACAGCAGTCCGAGCATTCCAATCCAGGGACTTCCAGGATTTTCCTGGGACTGTGTCCCAACTTCGAAAAATCATTCCCGACGACTCACAAGGATTTTGATAGAACTGTTTTATGGGGAGATGGCCATATGTGTCTAGTTTACGTGAAACTTGGAATCGCATCAATCGGAGCTCCACGGAGGGAGATAAGCCGGAATTACTGCAACAAGGTCAAATCTGCCGATTCCAGGAACCTACTGCCCCCTTTTTGTGTTTTCTGTTTTTAATGGACCAAATGGTGCACAAATGCATTTTTGAAGATGGTCCAAGCTTTATGAAGGGAAGAGGAAGACACTTGGCCATGGCATTGAAGAAAAACATGAAGAAACAAGTTCTCCTAGTCAAACTAGGAGAAGCTGCCGATTCTGGCAGATTGTGTGCCTTTGTGTTGCTGCCGGCAATGATGCATTTTTGGTGGATTAAGACCTATCAATTGAAGTCCAAATGCTATGCAAGAAGTCCATGAAGATGTGAAGCCCAAGCCTTGAAGAAAAATCAGAAAAAGAAAACCTAATTAGACTTTGAAAAGGAAGGTTGCAAATCCTTATCCCACTTGGTTTTCTCTATTCCTTTTGCTATAGGGCAGCCGGCAGCCTCCTCTATATATAACCTCATCTTCTCATTCTGAAAATCATCTCATCTCAAGCATAAACACAAGGCCTAAACTCTACCAAAATTCACCAAAGATCCTAGACAAAAACCTAAACCGAAAACCACCCTCCACCACCAACCAAGTTCCTGCCGACATACCTTACTGCCATGCAGCCTCATCCCATCATCCACACATCGCCGGATCCACACCAAGTGAAGCTCTCAAGGTGTCTCAAAGTGTGATCCACTCCCTACTTCGGTTTAGTATTTTTGTCTAGTTATGTTTAAGTTTTGTCTATGAAACACTCATGAATTTTTGGTGATGATTTGTATGTCTATGTATGAATCAATTTTGGTTTTATAAATTGTGTGTTTTGCATGTTAATTTGTAATATGTGACTTGTAGATTTTTATGTTTGATAACTAGGACAATAGGTATGCTATGTTGTTTGAGAACTTAATTCGATTAGTAATCTAAGGTTAGGGCAATAAATCGACACACTAGTTTTGTTTTAAGCATTTGTTGTTTGACATGTAATTCTAAGTGCTAGGTTTCATGTGATAGAGTTCATGGTTGAGTCATACTCGTAGTTTTCTTAAATCATGTGCTCACTAGGTCTAAATACCTTAGAACTTGCAAGATAATAAGAGGATTGACAACCTTACTTGTTCGCTTGTCTTCGATTTGTGATTCATGTGCTTAATTGTTGACCCAGTAAAATCGGTTAACACATACCTTAGGATTATACTCGTAGTTAATCTTAAGACTCTAGTAATCAACGATTAGATGACCTCGTAGGCTCTAATTGGGATCGAAATTGGTTAAGTCGAAACAACATTAATACTTGTTCCTTACCTTCTTGCATATTAGTCTACATGTTAAAGAGTCTTTTGTGCTAAATGTTTTGTGAGAGATGATGATCACTTGTAAATATTAGACCTAGGATTTAATTTTCTGTTTTATTTCGTGCCTAGCATTAGTGGCAGCCCTATGGCTGCCGATCCTATCTCAATCCCCCATGATTTCGTGTGAATATGTATATATGTATATAAGTGTGACAATTATGTGCATATATGTTTGTGAATATTTTTATTAACATTCTCATGTTTCAGGTACCCTTAATCCCCGGCTAGAACGATCCCTACTTATTCTATACTACTAACGATTGTAGGGTTTTTGATTGCTTGAGTCGCTTCGGCGGCTCGATCATCAGGAAAACTGTTGAGCGCAGCGGGAGGATTCAGATCAACGAACCTCCTAATCAGGAGGTTCAGGGGAAGAAAAAACGCGACTACTCGGGTTGCGTGGGGTCACTGATTAGGGACAGAGTCCCTATGTTGTGGACCCGGTGGGCTGATGTGCCCGAAGAGATAAAGAGGAAGGTGAACAACGCCGCGTCGGTGAGTAATTTAAAAAATTTAATTTATTTATCGTAATATTTAATAATTTTCGGTATTATTACAATTGTAAAACTAATAAAATATTATTTTTCAGACATTCTTCGAGATTGCCGAACACAGGTGGGATTGGCGGACACCGTGCAGAACTCGAGGTACGTTTGTTTTTATGATATTATAATTATCTTATAATTATTAATATTTTATGATATTAATAATATTTCTAATGCACTTTTGTTTTTTTCGTAGGTTCAAAGAGTGGAAGAACGAGCTGCGTTCCCACTATAACGAATACGACAACCTTGGTCGTATAGGTACTCCCAGGGAGTTCATGTTTAGGGAGTACGAGTGGCGTTGGTTGAAGACAGTAGACTTCAACAACCCAGTTATGCAGGTAAATACTAAACTTCAGTAAAAATGTTTATTTTGTTAAAATTTTAATTATTAGTTTAATTATTTTATAATTATTACACTAATATTTTTTGATGCATTTTTCTAACATTTTATTATTTGTTTGAAGCAACGTTCTCGGATAAACTCTGAGAACCGCCGCCGGAACACAACCCCCCATCATGCTGGTTCTAGGCCGTTTGCACAATATCAGGAGGAGGCGCTTAGAGATCATCCTGATAGCAACCCGTACGTGGAGACGTTCAAGATCGCTTATCCACAAGCGACAGAACAGCTCGTAAGTCGTTCATTACAATTTTAAAATTTTAATTATTAATTTTACTTAATTATATATTTGTTATAATATTAATTTTTTTTTTTCCCGTTCAATTAGGAGAGGGTCAACCGGGCCGAAGAAGAGGTGTTCCAGCAAGTAGTTCGGGAGACACAACCGAACATTTCAGAGGCAGATCTGGAAGAAGCCATGCGCCATGTCAACCGGTCCAGTGTCCAAACGGCAGCGAGGATGTTCGACGCAGCCTTCCCAAACCGGTCAAACAACTACTACTGCCGGGGTTTGAGAAGTTCTGGACTAGGGCTTCTGAAGACCACTAAGGGAGGTCAAAAGAAGGGAGGCGGGGAGAGCCAACATATGAGGGGGGAAGTGCAGCGATTGGCCGCAGAATTGGCGACCTCGTCCCAGACAGTACAGGAGCTGCGCCGCAGAACACAGCAGTATCATTTGGATATGGCCCGTTGGCATGCTGAATGCAACATAATTCGGCAACACAACTACGACGCCCAACAAAACTGGTGGTATGAGATGTTCGCGGCACAACAACAAGGCCTTGAACCCCCGCCCCCGTTTCAGCGGTTAGTGGAGCCTCCAATACCTCAACCTCCCGAGTTCGGTCAGCAAGATGACGAGCCTGATGGAGAGCAGGATGTTGGGGATGACGTGGTGGACTTTAGTGGTTTAGGTGATGATTAGGGTTATGTTTTATGTATATTGGAACGAATTTAATAAAAAATGTATTTAGACGTGTTTCTTGTTGGTGCAAATGCATGGACTGTTTTTGTGATTTGCAGGTTGCTTGGAATGGTAATTTAAAAAATAATTTAATTTTTTTTCCCCAAATGTAAGAAAAGCCGACGATTTTGGCATTATTTCGTCAGCTATAATAACTATAGCCGACGAATTTTACCAATTTTCGTCGGCTATAAGTTGTATAGCCGACGAAAATTACATTATTTCGTCGGCTATAACTAATTAATGCCTATTAAATATTAATATATCTCGAGGAAATAGCCGACGAAATTTTATAGAATCGTCGGCTATTGTTAACACCCAATAGCCGACGAATTTCGTCGGCTATAACTAATGAATTTCGTCGGCCATACTCGAAAATATCCGACGAAATTCGTCGGCAATTTCTCCCAGGTTTGGCCGACAAAAAATATTTTCGTCGGTAAGTTCGTCGGCCATACTCTACTATAGCCGACGAATTTGTTTTTTTCGTCGGCCATTGGTATAGCCGACGGGGTTGTTCCGACGAAGTATAGCCGACGAAAATTTCGTCGGTAGATGGTATAGCCGACGAAAAATTTCGTCGGCTATTCACTCAGATCTGGTAGTGTTAGTAACGTAACATGAAACATTTGCACATAAGACATGTTAATGAATCAGTTCAGATATTGAAAAGTCTGTATTTAAATACTTACTTAAAATTGTGACGTATGCCAGCAAACGTGTCAAAAAAGTAAGCTCGACGTACCAATCTATGAAATCATCCTGTAAGTATTCAAAAGGATTTTCACAATACTTGGTTAGAAAACTTTAACATTCAAAAACTATTATATCAAAATTTAAGAAATTTCACGGCAGTATATAATGTCTTACATCGCTTGAACGAACAATACTCGAAGTTAAATTATAGGATTTAGAACTAGTGGATTGAAGAATTAGCTTCCTTGGTAATTCCAGTCCATCCATTGTGAGAAAGATACTTACAGCTCCGATATGCCTCCACTGGTTCTGTTTTTGCCCTGCATTATGAAATAGAGGATCAGAATAGGCTTCTTCAAGAAAGACTTTGCTAATAAATTTGTTTTAACAAATGGGGTGAGATAAACTCCTTTGAAATAAATGTAAGATGCATCAATGTGGGTTCCTAAACACAAACAATGTAACAGACGATTTAAGGTACCAGTTAAGCCACAACGTTTGAAGTTCATTAGTGTCAACTCCATGGCATGAGATAGATGATGTCAGAAAAATCACAAGAAAACAAAAAATCATAAGCATTCTGCAATCTGCATTTACCTCAAAACACCTGGAGCTCATTTCAGAGTTGAATTCCTGCTTCTGTGGAATCCATGGCGAAACGAATGAGTTCAAGTTAGATCTCTCGGAAGGGATGAATGTCAATGCCAACAATGTTCTCCAGACCTTCACTGAGATCTCATCAAAATGAGAATGGTGGTTGCTTGGTTGAAAGACTGGCTACTCATTGAGATGAAATACTAACTTATTAACTAACACATCTTATAATGGCATATTATCAGTGTGGTAATGCACACAACCTGTACCAAAAAAATTGGGTGAAGCAGAAAAACAAGCTTGAACATGAGGAAGATGGTCTTGGGTTGGAAACCAAGAGGATATAAATTAAGTAGAGTTTTAAGTATGCTTTGAAATTATTAGAAGCTAGAAGGTGGAGGTATAGAATGGTAGCTAAGTTTATAGTACTGGACTACTGGACAGTCTCAACTAACCATCTTTTTCAGAGGAGTCTAGTAATGGAAATGCAAGACTTTCTGCCTTGAAAGGTAGGTCGGTCTTGTTCTGTGGGGAAGGTGGGTAATTTAAACTCCAAATTTGGAATTGGAAAACATGGTCAACTTCGAGTTGAGGTGAAAGAACAAAACTGATTGGCTTTATTATGAATTTGGTTTCAGTATTCTCTTCAGTTGGGAAATGATAAATTATGAATCTGTTATCTGCTAAATGTCAAATGCCAGTTTCAGTTTTCACTTTCCCAGTCAAACTGTGTGACAAAACTTTGTATGGGCTTGGGCTTTCCAATTGGAGAGACTAGTTCAACATGTCAGACATATGGTGTGGGTAGATTATTGGGCTCTTCAAGAAGACATTTCAATTTTATATGTAGTTTTGGGCCATTTGTATCAACTTCGTTGATTCATAATCATATCTATGGTCATTACCATGTGTTTTTCATAGCTTTTCTTTTATGTTTTGGTTTGTTTTGCTTTCTCTTAAGTTAGTTTGTTTTGTTTGTCTTTGGCTTTGGTTGCTGGGCATTAGCATGATAGCATCCCTTCTTTAGTTTTGTATACTTGTTTATTTACATAAAATATAAATTTGCCCAACTGTTTAATTACATGCTATCGTCATCTGATGTTTTTATATGTATAAGTTCAAACATATATGAACTGTATTTATAAATCCGTAGGGCAGACATGCCACGTTATTAAATGGAAAAATGAAGAAAAAAAAAAATTGGAAAAGACATCGAATTGTTAGAATCATATGATCTTAGTCATGAATGAGAGCCATAGAAATAGAATTGTGGGAGAAAAAATTTGCGTGCTTGTTGTGGAATGGTTTTGAGTGATAAATTAATGTAAAACTAGTTAATCAATGTGCAATCCCTACAACAAAATTGAAATGCTATGTGGCTAAACGTGCATCCCTTTGAATTCGGTTTACTTTTGACTGGCTTAGTTAATTAACATCGTAACTCCTGCACAACTTGATCGATCGAGGTACTCCTCAAAAGGAATAGCCTCAAGGCGGCAAAAGGAGAAAGCTCACAACAATTATGCAAAGTGCTTGTGAACTTGTTATAATGTCAGAGAAGAGAAAGACTGTGGCGGCAGCCGTGTTTTTACAAAGAAGCCGATGGATTGCTGCCTAAAGAAATAAAGCTATATAACAACAACACCAACAGAATGGGACAATTACATATGCTACTGTTCTGCTTTGTTTGAACTTTGCACTGAGCATTGGATTTCATATAAATTTTGGCTTACTTTTACCATGCTTTTGATAAAAGCACTGTTCTGCATATATGCTCTTCTAGTGGACAAAAGTGATTGACAAGCTGCAAAAGCTCATGAAGAAGCAAATTCAGATGCTGCACAGGCCGGCCATGCTTTTGCAGTAGCACTGCATGTCCCCGATATTTGGCTTTAGAGCTACAAACAGTTACCGAAACATAATATGGAAATCAGGCTAAATAATATTCCCCAATTAAAAGCGCAATCATTGATGTACACTAGTGAGTTGATATGATACTTGTGAGGAATCTTAATTAACTTGTAATAATTATGCTATAAATTACAGGAAATTTGAACTAAAACAATTTCAGTGATAAGAATGGGATCGAACTTGATTGCAACAAATTGGAGAAGGGAATTTGAAGTCACAGCATCTGCTCTCTGCTCTCTAGCTTCTTAACTTGTGAAAGGTTTATTTGGCCGGGCGGGTTATTACAAAACTGTTGCGTCAAAATTCGAGTGTGTGCAGCAGATTCAGCCATGAAGAAAAAACTAAACATAAAAGGAATTTTTGGAAGTGCTAGTTACTTCTAATTGCCAAAGTGCTTCTTTCTTTTCTGGTTCTGGGAGGCGCACACCAACTTTTCACCCTTCATCTTCTTTTCGCTGCTGCATACAAAAAAACCTAGTGAACTACTCAATTATGTCTGATCGATATTTTCACTTTTTTCCTTTTCCTTTTTCTTTTTCTTTTCTGCACTACTCGATCAATTACATTCCTTTTTCTTCTTGAAGGAGGTAAACATACTCATCATAACTCAAACTCGACAAGCCCAAACCCAAGCTAGTTTTTACTGGCATGCACTCCATGCAGCTTCAATATATAGCTTGTAAAGAAGAGATAGAGAAAGAACAAGAGGAACAAATGGTTGCAATAAAACACACTGGAAGAATAATAGCATAAAAAAACACTAGTTTTTTTTTTGTCATCTATACTATTATACTAGAGTGTTGCTATTGGGACCTCCACATTTGCTCATTAGACCTCCAATACTTTCTACACCTCCATTATACTTTTGAATATAAGCATTTACTCATTAGACCTCAATTCAAATTACCGAAATAACCTTAAATATGTTATTTACATATATTTCAATAACTTACTCATTCAACCTTCTATTCAATCACTAGATCTCTATTTCTTAATTTTTTTTATATTTCATGTGTAAGACCTAATGAGATAAATAAAAACATAGGATATACAAATATTTCACACACTAGCTATGCCCTTGTACTATTTCAATAGTTACTAGTGTGTTGCAAATATATTTAAGGTCTAATAAGATATATAAAAATATTCAATATATATATATATATATATATTGAACATCAAAACAATTGACTTTTTTTTTCTTCATGTTGCAAACTTATTAAAATATATGCGCTTAATTTTCAACACTTACTCTTGACCTTATATTTTGTATATGCGCTTAAACATGTATAATTATAGTAACTTTATGTCACATTAACAATCTTATAATTTATATATTTGCTTAGTTTTAACACTTACTGAAATTAGAAAATAAATTTGATAAGGAAAATAATAAATAACATTATCATTGAATTAGAAAGTCTATAGATAATAAATATAATACTCTTTTTATACACTTATTGTCCTCAATAGTCTTTATGCAAGAGGATACAAATGTAATTCAATAATTGAAAATAAAGGGAGGTCAAGTGAGCAAATGTGGAGGTTCCAATAGCAACACTCTTATACTATGAGTATTGCTATTGGAACCTCCACATTTGCTCACTTGACCTCATTTTATTTTCAATTATTGAATTACATTTGTATCATTTTGCATAAAGACTATTGAGGACAATAAGTGTATAAAAAGAGTATTATATTTATTATCTATAGACTTTCTAATTCAATGATAATGTTATTTATTATTTTCCTTATCAAATTTATTTTCTAATTTCAGTAAGTGTTAAAACTAAGCAAATATATAAATTATAAGATTGTTAATGTGACATAAAGTTACTATAATTATACATGTTTAAGCGCATATACAAAATATAAGGTCAAGAGTAAGTGTTGAAAATTAAGCGCATATATTTTAATAAGTTTGCAACATGAAGAAAAAAAAAGTCAATTGTTTTGATGTTCAATATATATATATATATATATATATATATATATATATATATATATATATATATATATATTGAATATTTTTATATATCTTATTAGACCTTAAATATATTTGCAACACACTAGTAACTATTGAAATAGTACAAGGGCATAGCTAGTGTGTGAAATATTTGTATATCCTATGTTTTTATTTATCTCATTAGGTCTTACACATGAAATAAAAAAAAAAAAAAAAATAGAGATCTAGTGATTGAATAGGAGGTTGAATGAGTAAGTTATTGAAATATATGTAAATAACATATTTAAGGTTATTTTGGTAATTTGAATTGAGGTCTAGTGAGTAAATGCTTATATTCAAAAGTATAATGAAGGTGTAGAAAGTATTGGAGGTCTAATGAGCAAATGTGGAGGTCCCAATAGCAACACTCTTAAACTATTATTAAGAAAACAAGCTTTGTTAGCCAAAATGCCTGTGAAAATACTACTAAACCCTTAAACTATAGGTTATGTTAAAATAGATTTTAATAAATAAATTACAAAATAGTAAAAAGTAAAATACTATTCAGAAATATTCTAATTTATTTTCTCCTACAATCTCTCTGTAACTTCTCATAACTTCCCACTCCTCCCTCTAAACCTTCCAACTCTCTGTTTTATTTTAACTTTTTTTTTTCAAATCAATTTTTACCTAGGCAGCATGGACACGAGTACGAGTGTCCAATACAGACACGATTCGATACGTGGATACGTCAAAATTAATTTTCTGTTCGGACACGGACACGCGGTGGACACGTTAAGTAAATAATATTATATATATATATATATAATCAAATAAAAAAATAAACATTATATAATCATCAGAAAATAGAAATGTTTAAATGTTTGACTATAGCACAATTATACAAAACTACTGCAAGGAGAAGAAACACTGCATTAGAAACCCAAGAAACATTGCATTAGAAACATGGCATCAGAATAAGGAGGCTGGGAAAATTATATGAGGGGAGAAGCTAACCAACAATAGCAATTACAATTTATAGAATCAGACCTTACTCTTAAATTGCAATACTAACACTGCACTAGAAACCCAAGATTGGTAGCCAGTTCCAATCTTCTGCATTACACAGACTAATCTTTTGCATTACACAGAAACTAACACATGAGGGCATGAAATGGATACTTCAACAAGAAGAGGTACATTCCTAAGAGCCAAGTTAATTATCTGATATCCAGCAAAACTAAATGAAACAAGATTTGCATCATAAATCTCAATGTCTCTGACCTTCGAACACATATGTATGTGTAAGTACTTCAATGCAATAGATGGACCAACAACGCTTAGCCTCTCCAACTTCCTAGAATAATGCACCGATAATCGTTCAAGAACTGGACAGTTGTTTATGAAACACAAGAACTTCCTCAGCGATTGGGTGTCCACAAACTTTATAGCTCTAATTCCTTAAAGCCAGTAGTGTATGCACAAGAGTGTAGCAGACTAAGTGGTTCAACACGAGGTTCAAAACACAAGCGGCTCAAAGCAGACCCAAATCATATGTACTGGGGAGAAACATAGCTCATTTCAATCTCTCCAGATGCTATTGTACTCCAGGTATGGTCAAGTTGAGGTATTGTGATACATGAAAAAATAGATAGGAAGAAATAAATACATGATACATTCTTCAGCTAATGTTTCAGACCACTGTGTCGATAGAACTTACCCAGCGATGTCAAATCTTCTGGAGAATGAAGAGTGTTTCTACACAAACCCTGGGGCCTGATAGATACAGATGAATCCTTGTGTGATCTCCTGCTTAAACCTGCTTACTAAGGGGAATACCGGGCGGGCCGGTCTTCTCCTCTCCGATGCCTAAGTTAGTACAGTTGGAATAGATACAACTTGAGCACGTATGTAAGCGGTAGGGGAGAATCAGTTACCTATTAATGAGGGTAGTTGGGGCCCTTATATAGGTGGTCGGTCGTGAGGTTTGGCCTTACCCTTCGATGTGGGACTGGCTTCCTTCTGTTTGCACATTCCAAGGGCAACTCTGGTGACCTCTTTGGCAGGCAGGCGCTCCCGGTCCCCGGGTCCCTGGTAGCTGGATGGACTGCTGAACCCCGAGGCCAGGTGCTGGTGGTCTGGTCCCAGGCCTCGGGCCGGGGCCTGGTACACTGGCTGCGGGTCTGTGGACCTGCTGTAGCCCCTCTGCGGCTACTGTCAACAAAGAGAACAGAGTTGAAGACTCAGACGAGAGAGGAGCGGGGCTGAATCGAAGAACGAATAGAGGAGACGAGGCGGAGCTGAAGAATGAAGAGAGGAGCGGAGCTGAATCGAAGAATTAAGAGAGGAGCTAAATGAATCCCTAGACCCCTCTTTCTGTAATGTAAAAGACCGAACTACCCCACGTGTCCAAACACCATTTGGCGTGTCCAAGCCGTGTCGAAATCCCAATTCACGTGTCCACGCGTATTGAGGCGAAATGTGACGTGTCCGATACGTGTCCGACACGCGATACGCGAAGATTTTTACACATAGTTTGTGGGTGTGTCTAGCTAGTTTTTATTAAAGCCAACTAAAGAAGCAGCTCTAGCTGCTGTGCATGAAACTCATTTGTTCATAAATCATTACATCTGGAATAAAACGTTAAAAACCGTACAATAATGTCCTTGAATATGGCATGGCAATAATAATGCTTTCGATCTACTTTGTTTAATTCTTAGAAACAACGAGAAGAACTCTCCACCTTTTTCTGTCTGACTTTGAAAACCATACAACAGCAGATTCAAATTAAACTGGTTGTCTTACATTTACATATAAACATAATCTATATCTGTAAACTATTATATATTCTCCATTCAGTGACATTCATGCTTTGAATTAAACAAATCTATGATGCGGATATATTCTTTTGTATATGCATGTAGCGATAATCACAGCGTGAAACGCATCAAATACATTCAATATTCATTTCTGTTAGATCTATATATATTTTTAAAAGTATCAGCTATATCCAAGATTCAATTTGGATTTGGCTCCACCAAATTATAGGTGCCATACGTGTTAACAATTGTATCACTATACATATATAGGTATGGTGTACTGATGTGATCGATGCGGTTGTTAATTTGTCTTTAAGTAATTGTACACAGAATCACATTTCATATAGTACACTGAAAAATTTATATATGCTGCTTTTGCAATAGGGTTTTAACTAATTGTTAGGTCAAAATGCAACTAATCTTTTAATCATAATTTTTAATATTGATCCCATCCCTGTGCCACAGAAGATCAGGTTTTATATAATGTGTGTACTGCGCGCACGGAATCAATTAATTAAGTTAAGAAAACATTTATATATATATATATATATATATATATATATTTGTTCAAAAAATAGAAAATTAAAAGAATTCTTTCTAAAGCATCACATAACAATCATCACATAATTAATGCAAGAGGAGATTATGGTTTTCTCCTTGACTATATCACTATGTACGTAGTACGTTAACACAATCAATCCAAAGTAATTAGTTAATTAATCAATTGATCATTCTATCACTCATACTAATTAAAAGAGGAGCGCGTATAGATTGTGTTGGTGTCAAATAGCAATTTAGCAATACGTAAATGTACTGTACATCATCAACCAAATGATGAAATTAAGATATATAGAAAGGCAGTACTGGGGATCTCGATCAAGAGTTAGGATGCAATATAGAACTCGATCATGTTCTAATTAACCAATGAGTTAGATATATGGGTCATTGTGAGGATCGAATAATTAACAGAAAATTAGCATATGTACTTGCAACAAACAAACAATACCACCCGCTAAAAGCTTTCTGATGTGATTCCAAACCCTAAACTGATCGATCGGGAGCAATGTGAATCTGTTATAATTTATTTTTGAAACATGGAAGTATTTACAATTTAAGTATATATATATATATATGCGTGTGTGTGTGTTGGTGTATAGCACGTGTACCAACTTCCTTGCACGAGGCCTTTCGATATTCAAATTCTCATCAATTATTTGTGAATTAAGCTAGCATAAGATTCACAGATACGTACTCATCGATCATATTATTGATATCTTCGATTAGACTTGGATAAATACTAATTGTACGTTAAATATATATGAATGTAGTTAGGCAGACTTGCACGAAAAGGATAGTGTTTTAGCTACGTTCTACCTAAAAAGTCAAGCATAAGATCTATAAATACGTATATATGAGCACTAAAGTATATATAGAGTCAATTATAAGAGCATCAAGGTATAGTAGGATAGATTGACCTAAGAGTTTGGTTTTCAAATTGATGGTGCGGTGCCAGAGAATATCATCAACTCTTGCACGAATCCGACCGTAATAGCTGACCCTTCTTACTTCTTAGGAAGGTTTTGTTTCGGCTATCGACATATAGAAAGGGCAGAACCGGATGCTGGAAATTAAGATAGGGAAACACATCGTAGAACTTGACTACTACGAAAGCTGGATTTGGTTATATATGTGTTTGATTGAGCCACTTATTAGCCAGAAATAGTATGCTGGAAAATACTGTTCCATCATATATATCAGTTTGAAACTTACAAGCATCGATCACCGCTTAGGATCTCAACTTGTCAAGGTCCTAATCACTTAAGCTATTCATGTTCATCAGTTCATGCTGGAAAAAGTAGAACGTGTACGTACTGTTCAATACACAGGTATATATATGTATCCAAATCTTATATATTGAGAGACGTAGAAATTGGAGTTAAATTCCTACTTGTTCAAGGGATCGATGACAACACGATCCATTTCTGATCGAATATATTCAACTCGCCAAACCTGTCTCTGTTTGGTCTTACTCAGTAATAAGCATTTATATGTAAACTATTAAGTACACCCAATCTCATTGTCATGCCTAATTAATTAATAGCATATACCGATTTCAACGTAAATAATCAATCAATGTCGTATCTGAATTTATCTTCCGCCCACTTTTGAGTCTATATCAAATTTCAATAGAAAAAATATTATGTGTATCTTACGTGTCGTGTGAATGTTATTATTTTTTCTTCCCCGTGCCGTCTGTTGACATATATATCTTCACTTAACAATACTAACTACGAAATTTCCAGAAGTTCAAAAAATAAAAAACACGTAGCTATATATAGCATATACTAGAAACCCTTAAATCAGTATGCTAGGCTTGCTAGCTACACACGTATATTAATTCAATATAAGGAATATATTATGTGTCGTGTGAATGATAATTTTTCCTCCCTTTTGCGCATCCTTCTGTTCGATGCAGCGCATTGCAGCCTCTCCCCCTCCGTGAAGTTTGTTGGATTAGTGTGTCGATCTAGTTGGTTTAGTGCTTTTCGTTTGTGATGTTTTAGTTATTTTTTCTTTTCTGTTGGTACCAGTGTTTTGGTCCTTGTTGTTTTGTTCTCTTCGTGAGGTTTCTTCAATGAAATTTTCATTACCAAAAAAAAAAAAATTAATAAATAAATAAGGAAGAGTCGCACCTCTAGAGGTCCTTTTTGGCTAATCTCGATCTGCACCAATTCTTATGGTGTAGATTTTATATTTTGACTAATTTTTTGATTGAATTTTTACATCTTCACCGTCTAGTCTTTAGGTACGTCTATTGATTTTTACATCTCTAGAAATTTTCATTCCATTTGATAATCGTTAGAGCATTCAAAATTGAAATTTATAAATATAAACATGAACGGTTCAGTTTTGACAAATTTCATATGTCCATTGATTTCATCTAGTTAGATGTCTTAACGATCACTATTTTGGCTAAAAGTTTACAGGAATGATCTACACATACAAACCTATTAATTGAACGGTAGAGATGTGAAAATGTGATAAAAAAGTTGGTATAATTATCAATCTCTTAAAATGAATAAAATAAGGGATCTCTTAGTGGAATGACTCCTTATATATATATATACATTTCCTATGCATAGCGAAGGTTCACTTTGAAATTAACGTGTGAAGTTCATTTTTTTACTCATTTTTCAGTCACAATTTTTACATCTCCACCATTCAAATGTTAGAACCTAATGTATAGGCCATCTTTGTAAAATTTCATCAAATTTGATGATCTTGAAGGTATCCAAATCGTATTAAATTAATGAACAAACCGAATATGTCCAACTAGAACTGTTTGTGTAAGTAGTCATAAAGAAGACTCAAACGATCATCAAATCATATGAAATTTTGCATAGATGATCTATACATTAGGTTCTAACATGTAAACGGTGAAGATGTGAAAATGTGACCGAAAAATGAGTCAAAAAGGAACTTCACACGTTAATTTCAAAGCGAACATTCACTCTATATATGAACTATATATAAATATATGGCAATTCCACTTAGGGATCCTCTTTTGGGGTTGTTGACAGTAGCCACAGAGGGGCTACACAGGCCCACAGACCCGCAGCTAGCATGCCCGGAGCCGGACTGAGGCCCGGAGCAGGATCACCAGCACCTGGACCCGAGGCCCAGCGGTTTACCTTGTGACCAGGGGCCCGGGGACCGGGGACGCCAGCCTGCCGAACAGACCACCAGAGCTGCCCCTTTGTGTACAAACAGAAGGGAACCAGTCCCACATCGAAGAGTAAGACCAGACCTCACGCTCGACCACCTATATAAGGGTCTCAACTACCCTCATTAATAGGTAACTTAACTGATCTCTTCAACTGCTTATCATTCCCGCTTAAGTTATCTATTTATCCCAACAGTACTAAATTAGACATCGGAGAGGAGAAGACCGGCCCGCCCGGTATTCCCCTTAGTTAGCAGGTTCGCATGAGGAGATCACATCTAGATCCACCAGTTTCTACTAGGCCTACGGGTTTGTGCAGAAACAATTGGCCCGTCTGTGGGAATAGATAAAAGTCACGTAGGCACTATCTAAAAAAAAATGGCAGAAAGTTCGGAAGCGGGGCGGGAAAAGAATGCACAAGAAGACCAGTGGGTCATACAGGAGCAGGTGCTCATCACTACCCCGGTCGCTGCACGGGAGCAGGACCCCGGCCAAGACAACCAGAATGACGGCAGCTATCAGGGGCCAAGCGGCACGCCGGGGGCATGCAACGATAGCACGCGCGGGAAAGGCCCGGCGAAAGGCGACCAACCAACACACCAGGGTCTTTCGCTGACATTCTCGGACGACCCGAGCGACCAGGAGGAGAGTCTGCTCGGTGACAGCGACCGGGACACAGCATACAGCCCCGACCGGCACGATATGGCGGGGGAGATAGAGGCAATGCGAGCAGAAGTCGATCGCCTGCGCGAGGAGAGCGACCGGGATAGAGCAAAATCTAATGCCCGATATAAGGAAATGGAGACAGTAAACGCTGCTCTGGTGGCTGCCCTGGAAAGAGGACAGCAGTGCAACGCCGCTTTGATGAGGGCAAATGTACCCACACCAGGCCGATCTCAGCGCCTTGAGGCGGGATAGTCATCGGGCGGAAGGCCCAGCGACCCCAAGGGGGCGGAGCCCCCGGGCGACATGACCCTACCAAAGAGCACGCTGACACCCCGGCAATCACACGCTTCATTCGAGGATGAAGTCATGACCCCGGCCGCCCAGGCACTACAGGTACTCACCGACTCTGTGTCGGATCTAAAGGCCCAAATGGAGGCCAACGAGAGAAGGGCAGCGCGGCCGTTGGAAGGCGCGCGATTCAACGAACGCACGGGCCCCTTCTCGCACCGGGTCCTGGAATCAGGGAGGTCTGGGAACCAAAAATCTCTAAAGCTCACGTACTCGGGATCCGGCTGCCCATATCAACACTTGGATAGCTTCCGATCCCAAACATGCGCCAAGGGCTACTCCGATGCTGTGTGCTGCAACATCTTCCAGGAAACCCTGTCTGGAGAGGCGCTCAGCTGGTTCTATGAGCTCCCGGCAAACTCCATCGAGGCGTTTGAGCAACTGGCCGATCGGTTTGTCTGCCGCTTCATCCTCCGGGTCGAAGGAGCCCGGACATCGACGGTCCTCTTCAATTGCAGGTAGGTGCAAGGCGAGGAGCTAAGGACGTACGTTAAGCGCTGGCAAACGGCGACGGCTGGGGTTCGGAACCTGGACAAGGGCATCGCCGAGATGGCGTTCAAACAGGGACTCCAGCCAGGGAAATTTTCCTATGCCGTACGGGTGGAACTCCCGCAGGGGTACGATGAGCTAATGGCGATGACCATCAGGCATGCTCAGGCGGACCACGAAACATATGGGCATCACCTGCTGAAGAGGAAGCGGGAGGAGTACCTTCCGGCACCCCGAGAAAACAGGGCCAGTCAGCGGGGCGAGAACCGAGGTACCCAACCAAACAGAACCAACAGAAGTTGGGAGAACCAACCGCAGCAGAGACCCTATCCTGACAAACCCCAGGTCGAGCACAGACCGGCGCAGTACCGACAAGAACGCCCCCTGGCGATCATGCCAGCAGAACGTCAAAAAGTCTTCACCACTCTAACCTCTTCATACGAGGACATCTTGTACGAGAACGGGAACATCATTCCCCCACCGCCAAGGATGAGGTACCCAAAAGGGAAACTCACCCTGGCGCGAACAGGCAAGTACTGCTCCTACCATGATGAAGCTACCCATCAGACGAACAATTATTTCGCCCTCAAAGCAGCGGTGGAGGGGTTGGTTAGCAGCGGTCAGCTTCAACGGTATATAGGGGACAGAAGGGCAGATCCCGACCGGGACCAGGACCAGGGCTGGTAAGCACGCCCGGACCCAGTGAAGGGTTAGGTGCTAGAAATTTCAAACACAATCAGTTTGGCATACCAACGGTTCAGCCGATGTAACATTACAAAATATGTATGCCAACTATTTTTGAATGAAGTCCAAGGCAAACCACCGGTGCTAAATATATGTCCAAAGGCAAGCAACAACAAAAAAAAAAAAAAAAAAACCCGTTCCAGCAAAGTTACAAAAAAATAAAAAAGGAAAGACGGCAAACAAAAAATCCTAAGGAGCCACGTCTTCCTCCCCAGCGGGCTCAGCCTGTCCACCGGCTTCCTCAGGTGGAACCGCTGCATCCTCCCTAATGGGTTCAGATGGCTGAAGTCCGCCTTCCCCTCCTGGCTGCTCCTCCTCTGCCGGCTGCCCATCAGCATCATCATCGGCATGCGCCTTCGGCATCTGAGAGGTATTCAGGTACCCCTTCTCTTCCTACTCCACGTAGGCGTCAGCGATACCCGACTCCCTAGCCTTCTCCAGGAGCTCAAGAAACTGATCACTATCGTGATATTTCTGGATAACCCGCTGGAAAAGCTCAGGGTCTTTTTCTCCAACCGCAGCGGCGGTGGCGGCACGTACAGGGGCAGCTTCCACCTGGAGCTCATCCACCTTGGCCTCTAGCTCGGCCCTCTCCTCCTTAGCCTGCTCCTTCTCCTCCTCGAGGCTCCGGACCTGGCCTTCTAGCTTGGCCACCTGCCTTTTGGCCCTCTCCTCCAGTTTGACCTTCTCCTGCTCAAGCCTGGACTTCTCAGCCTCCAGGCGCTCACGGGCTCCGGTCAGAGCGGCCACCTGCCTCTTCAACTCCGACAGCTCCTCACTCGGGTCTGGTTGATACAGATTGTACAACAGCTACAGAACGACAGGGAGCCGGTTAAACAACAACAAAAAATAATGAAATCCTGCAGAAGTTTTATAAGCGGTACCGCAGCACCAAACAATTCTTACCTGGAGGACCGACTCCTTGCTCTTCTGGCGATTCTCCCCTGACAGGGCTTCAGCGGCCCCAAGCCTATCCAGACCAAGGCCAGCCACATCTTTCACCAGGTTCCGGACGAAGGGACTCTCCGGACCTCCCCTCCTCTGTTCCTCCACCGGAGCGGGGCTACTCTGCTGACCGGCATAACTTGAAGCAGCAGCGGCCCTGTCCCTAGCAGGACTCGTCGCACCGCTGGTCAACTTGAGCCGTTTCGCCAAGTTCTCACCAGACGACCGGCCGGTCAGCGTCACCAACGTGGAGGGCGGGACGTCCATGATCCTCCGTCTCTTCTCACCCAGGTCGACCGGTGAAGAAGATTGTACGCCAGGCAAGGAGACCCTGGTGACAAGCGGGACCGATCCCAGTCGGTATGGAATCCTGTCCGTTCCACCAGGAACCTTTGGTGGCCCTCCGGTGGTCTTACCCTTTCCGGGACTCGCAGAGGGTGCTGCAGCATGAGTCTTCACGCGCCTCAGGATGTAGGCGTCATCAGCAAGATCCAAGGCCACCGGTTCGGCATGGACGGTAAGCCGGCCAGACTCTCGATCCACCGAGGTCTGTGAAACGGCCTCCCCTTTCTCCTTCAACCTCGAGACAAGGTCCTCACCGTCCATGGATAGTGTGTTATCGGGCTTGACGACCGTCTGGGAAGATTCACCTACAGAACAAACAAAGGGTTAGTATCAATTCAGTCAGTGGGAACGCCACTACTAAAACCCTGCTACGCACCGGGATCCCGCCCGAGACAGCAGTACTCCAACACCTCCCACCGTATGAAGTTGTAGGACCTTCGCTCAAGACTATCCCAGCACCCGAATATCGTGGCAATCCTATCCCGCTCCAACTCGGACAGTACGTACGATTGGTCACCAAGGGGCTGTAAGGCACCAGGAACCCGGTACATCTTCCTCCTTTTCTGCTACTTCCCACCTGCCATCACCACCTTCTTCCTCCAGTTATTGTCCATCCAGAAAGGCAGGTGGGTAATGATAGGCCGAAAGTGTCGGGCGCTAAAGATGAGACAACCCCGACACCCCTTCTTTTTCGAGAAGGACAACCTGTACAACGCCCAGAATTCGTTCAACGTCGGCATGCTCATCTCGGACAGTTCGTACAGACAACCAAGGCTCAGCAGCTGCCTCCACTGGTTTCCGGGAAGTTGCGCAGAAGACATATGCAGAGCACTGAGCATGTACTGCACAAAATCAGGCAGCGGAAGGGAGAACCCATGACGAAATTGGTCTCCATGAACACCAACCCAACCCGTCTCCGGGTTACAAGCCGATTCTCCGGGATTCAGCGGCCGTAACTCCATCTCATCAGGGATATTCCACGTCTCCCGAAAGGTGACAATCTCTGCAGGGCTCATGGTACCCTCCGTTTCATCACACACAACAGCCCATTCCCCATCCCCGATAGTGTAACTCACGGGCGAAGTACCAGGAAAGCGTACCCCGTGCGGGATGCCCTCATGCCCCAGTGACCCGAACGAGGAGACCTCGCCCCGGGAGCGGGCAGCGGTTTCGGACCCTGGGGAATCCGAACCAAGCCAATCTTCCAACCTCTCCTCATCGTCCACCACAGGACGTCTGTCGGCCGATTCGGAAGTCCCATCAGAGCTCCCAGAAGCCATTTAACCTAGAGGGAGGAAAACAAAACCCCACCGCTGGTCAGCGACAACCTAAAAACAGCGCTCTCTGCGGCTGCTCCCCAAATCTGCTGCAGATGCCCCGCTCAAAATAGCTCATCCGTTGCGATAGGGATCCCCTAGAAAAGAAAACCCCCGCAAAACACCAACCAACAAAAAAAAACACACGAAGCAAAGAAGGCGAAACTTACCGATTACTATGCACAACCGAGGAAAGTCAGTCCTGGAAAAACACCAAGCAATCGTAGGCAAGCACCAGAACGCCTGAAGCACGGATAACGCGAGGGTACCGTCACAGAACTTTCGCCGGATTCCTCTCCAACCTTCTCTTCTTCTCCCTAAGCCAAGAGCAAAAACGGCAAACAATGAAGACAAATGAGGTCATTTTATAGACGGGTCTGATGCCCTAGGCACCCCTGTAATCCCCCCAAAATACTCAATCGGTGCAACTCAAACGCCTGCGAATCCAGGCCCTCCATCTCAGATCGCTCCCTACTGACACGTGTCCCAGCATCGATAAAGTTCCCACGCCATCATAACCGATGGGACTGACGGGCTCTCTCCTTAAATGCATGTCAGCCACTTGTCCCGCCTACAAGCGGCAGTTAAGGGAGATAGGGGCGAGAACCGAGGCGTCCAGCCCCCCCACTTCCCCAAGAGCCAACCTCGAACCAAGGAAAGGCATTCCACCTGTTCATAGGCATCTCACCGATAACAGGCACTCCAACGGTAACAGGCACTCCAACGGTAACAGGCATTCCAACGGTGAAAGGAATCTCACCGGTAACAGGCATTCCATCGGTAACAGGCACTCCAACGGTAACAGGCATTCCAACGGTGAAAGGAATTTCACCGGTAACAGGCATTCCACCAGTTCACAGGCATTCCACCAGTTCACAGGCATTCCACCGGTTATGTAGCATTCAACCGGCTCCAAGGCATTCCACCGGTTTAGTCACTTTCCTTCGCCCCTACGGGCAAGGACAAGCCAGCAACAACTCAAGGCTTCAAACACATGGGCTTTATAAACCCGGGAGAGTTTACCTCTAATACATGTAAACTCTTCCAGCAGGCTAAAAACCCTGCATCACACTGAACTGTGAAAAATATGGGGATCCATGGCGAGACTTGTTATGTCCACGCCACCCCACCAGGCAGATTGTTTCTCTAACACAGAAATAATCTCCCCGCAGGCTAGAAACCCTGCACAGCCTCACGCTTATTCCAACACAAGCTGAGAAGAACTAGCGGGTGTTAACCGGTGCTTCAACATGGCCGCAACACCTCACCGGTGGACCTGTTGGCTTATTCCACGCTCCAACAAGCCTCCCCGCAGGCTAGCAACCCTGCGCATTACCCCACGCTTATTCCAACACAAGCTGGGCCGAATCACCGGGTATGGATTGGTGCTATGATATGGCCTAAAACACCCACCAGGCTACTCCCTGCCCTGCCCCACCGTTGGCAGCAAGTTTCACTGGGGGACTCGTCCCAACATGGCACTCCACCGGTCGAGTCCTTACGCTCCATACTCATTGCATGGCGGATTTCAACGCCACATTGTCATCCCATGCACTCGTCTGGGTTCCACCCCGCTCAATACTCATTGCATGGCGGATTTCAACGCCACATTGTCATCCCATGCACTCGTCTGGGTTCCACCCCGCTCAATACTCATTGCATGGCGGATTTCAACGCCACATTGTCATCCCATGCGCTCGTTCGGGTTTCACCCCGCTCCATACTCATTGCATGGCGGATTTTAACGCCACATTGTCATCCCATGCACTCGTCCGGGTTTCACCCCGCTCCATACTCATTGCATGGCGGATTTCAACGCCACATTGTCATCCCATGCACTCGTCCGGGTTTCACCCCGTTCCATACTCATGGCATGGCGACACTTGAGCACAACACCATTATTATTATTATAAACATACTCATAATTGTCACACGTCATCACTAATAGGTACTCACATCACCACGCCTCTTCTCGCTCGAACGCCAGGCCAAGCCCAATTTTCAATACGGACTTGGGGGACTGGGCATCTTTGGGTCGGTAACCCTGCGGGTCTGCGGGACAGGAGCGAGACATATTAAGTCCCCATTCAAGATTGCACTTGACCGAGAACTTGGGGGACTTGTTGACAGTAGCCACAGAGGGGCTACACAGGCCCACAGACCTGCAGCCAGCATGCCCGGAGCCGGGCTGAGGCCCGAGGCAGGATCACCAACACCCGGACCCGAGGCCCAGCGGTCTACCTTGTGACCAGGGGCCCAGGGACTGGGGACGCCAGCCTGCCGAACGGACCACCAGAGCTGTCCCTTTGTGTACAAACAGAAGGGAACCAATCCTACATCGAAGAGTAAGACCAGACCTCACGCTCGACCACCTATATAAGGGCCTCAACTACCCTCATTAATAGGTAACTTAACTGATCTCTTCAACTGCTTATCATTCCCGCTTAAGTTATCTATTTATCCCAACAGTACTAACTTAGGCATCGGAGAGGAGAAGACCGGCCCGCCCGGTATTCTCCTTAGTTAGCAGGTTCGCAGGAGGAGATCACATCTAGATCCACCAGTTTCTAGTAGGCCTACGGGTTTGTGCAGAAACAGGAGTCAATTAGGGATAGACATGTATTTGACGAATTTTTCGATCACCAAATATATATATATATATATATAATAAATTAAAAAATTTAATAATGTATCGTATTTACTATTAGAAAAGACATAGTACTAGTTCTAATAAGTAATCTTCAATCCGTCACAAAGACTTCATCTCTAGCTTAAAGAAAAAAAAAGTAATATGCGAATAATTGTTTGGCTTGTGGTTTCAATGAATAATCGTTTCATTGAAATACAAGCAGGAAGAGAGGACAAACCTGCTCTTTCAGAAAGTTAAAGTACAAAACAACAAGACAGACAACGGTCCATCCAAAATATATACTGCTTAGGGCATCTCCAACCCAAGGTCCCAAACTCTATAAATTTAGGGTCCTAAAAATTTTTGGGCTCCAATGGTAAAATTTTGGGGTCCTAAACTGTATATTTTTAAGATCCAGTCTCATCCCAGGTCTTATTTTGAGACTGGGTTTGAGACCGTCTTATAAATTGGGATGGGGCCTGTTTGGCAGAGGAGAGAGGAACTGGGAGAGAGGAGACGCGGGAGAGCGCGCGACTGTGCAGCAGACGCGCAAGACGACGTGCAGACGCGCAAGATGACAAAGGCTGGGGGGCAGACCACGCGCAAAGCGCCAGCAGATGGGGAGAGTCAGCAGACAACACTGACGAGTGGGTCCCGCACACGTGGGTCGGCAGACAACCCCAACGGTCAAGATATCCCACGGCCATAATTCAATCTTCTTCCAATCCAACGGCCTCAATTCATCCATACATTATTTTTGTTTTTTTTTTCTTAAATGAATTTTTGATCTGACGGTTGAAGATATAGGTTTCAAATTAATCGACGGTTCTAATTTAAATTAACTTTAATTTTATATATAACGGTAAGAAAAGTAATAAAAAAAATTAGAAATTGACACGTGTCTACCAAAATCTTGTTCGATTTGTGATAAGCTATAATATCTATTTATAATTTAATTTCAAATCCTATCCACCGACACATGCATGTCAATCGAAATCATGTCTGATTGTGGATAATGCATATTATATTTTTTTTTATCATGTAAAAGAATAGTTTACAAATATAAATTATTATTAATTACAACACAAAATAAAGAAAAATCAAATATATAAATTTAAGATTTTTAGTTAAAACCCTACCATTGGAGATGGTTGAAGTCTTATATATATAGTGTCCAAATAAGGTATTATAATAGGTATGAGACCCGATATGGACTTCATAGTTTGAGATGCTCTTAGACATTTCAAGCAATATGTCTTGCTGTCATGCTTAACCCTCTACATATTCACATGATGATAGGCCCTAATAATTTACCAGTATATGTAGATTCTTCTATATACTCAAGTTGGAATGGACCTCGATCTCTCTTATACATTAATTATAATTAATTTGGTTTAACATTTTAGTTAATCAAAGTAGTTAATTTCCAGTAGACACCCAGATCAGTTTCAAATTGAGAAGCATCGATCTTGCCGTGCATGACGGGCCATTGGTATAACACTGTAACACCTTTCCATCAGAGATGGAAAACTTCATGATGACTCCATCAACATATAAGCTGGAGATCTTATTGCATGCGTCGTCTATGAGTTGTCGACGTCTGATTCAATTATTTTAATAGTGAGAATTGAGAACACTAAAACTCTAACCTTTGACGTAGTGACCATTAAGTTAATTTTCTCGCTCATCATTGTTTTTTTTTTTTTGTCAAAGAATCACCCGCATACGTATGAACTACGAAGTTGCTCGTGATAAGCTTCCAAATTAACAAAACGAAACCTAGGAGAGTTTAGCTACTTGTGAACTTGTTAATCACTCACTCATTAACTTAATCATTATTAAAACCTAGTTGATTACAACCCAGAGAGAGGAATAATTAGCACGTGCACTAAAATCCATGCAAGTAAATCAATCCCACATAGCCATCGATCATATCTAAAATAAACAATAATATTACAAGCATTCTATTCATCAAAAGACTATCTTACATACTGTGAACCTGATCGGACCGGGTTCATCATCACCAACCCCTACACTTCTTTCCCCTCAATCAACTTTAAAGAGAGAGTTGGTCATGGAGAAAGCAAAGACAAAGATACCATTGGACAAGCAAACACATATCATCAGATTACTTCAACTTATTACAAGACAGATAGAGAAATATCATATAAGAAAAGAAAGGCAATTTTAAAAAGCTTAGAATGATCACCAAAGCAAGCTCCAGTCATTTCCCTTTTGTCTATCTTCAGTGGCGTCGCTCCGGGGTCCAATGGGGCAGCGCCGGACTGAAGTGCACCGATTCAACCCTAGAGTCCAGCAACTCCATGATGGGTGAGAAGCTCACGCACCTCGGCGCCTTGTATTGATTAATCGACGCGCCGCGGGAAATGGCGTAGTCCATGAGCTCCTCGAATGTGCCACTCTTCACAACCCTGATTTCGAGCGGCCCGATTGTTTTGTCAGACACTCGGTATTGCCGGTACACAGAGTTTAGGGACTCCTCCATGACGAGGCAACACCGGTCAAGAACCTCGTGGCTTGGGGCACTGATCGAAGGGTCCTTCACCATCAACTCCCAGTAAATGACGTAATGCCCCGGGAACGATATAGTATCGGCAAAGCTTGTGTACTCGACCACAGAAGTGTTGAACTCACGGAGGAGTTCGGCGGCGTTGTCGATGCCTTTCTGGAGCTCCGCCTCGTCAGTTTTGTCAGCGTCAATGCTCAGCAAGACGTTTTTCCTTCTAATAAACCGGAACTGCGGCGCGGCGTTGTAGAAGCTGGTGACTCGGAGAATGTCTCCGACTCTGTAACGGCACAGTCCAGCGTATGTGGAAATGACCAACTCGTATTCTTTTCCGACTTCTAAGTCGGCAAGGTCTACGAGCCTTGGAGGTGACTTTTTGGAAAGAGGAGGAGCAGATGGATCATGTGGAATGAACTCGAAATAGCCCATCATCGGCATGATGGTGTATGACACTTCAGAAGGGTCACACATCGGCTTAAGGTTCAGGCCAAAATAGCATTCGGAAGAAGCGTACATTGTACAAGCCTTGGGTAGGCTATTGCTGTAGTAATCAAGTGTCAGAATGTACTGAGCCATTGCACCGGTGACGATCACATCCAGGTATTTTGTGTTGGGCCAAATCCTTGGGATTATTCCCTCCCAATTCTCCCCTTCACACTCCTTCTTGATGAACTCCGCGAGTTCCGCGTCCGGCTTCAAAATCTCCACCATCTTCTCCCGGATAGAAGCATCAGTGACTTTAGGGTTTAGGATTCCGGTTTCAATGTCGTGGGCTAATTCTTGCCAGTTGAGCTGGAGGAACCGGATGGCTCGGAGTAGACCGGATGCGAAAACGGCCCCGACACGGAGGACTTGCTTGCGCATGATGAGGCCGCAAAGCATTTGTGAGTACATGCTTTGGAACGAGTCGGAGCAGAGAATGGCTTCATTAGGGCTGGTGTAGACATTGTAGGGGTCATATGGCCTGGTCTTGAAGTGCTCGCTCTTGTAGTAACTCGTCAAAACGGGACGGGCAACGAGGCCGCTCGGAGTCTTGGTTTCGGCCTTGATGAACAAAAAGTACAAACCCTTTCCCTTGTCCAAGTCCGGCACGTAACTACAAAGATCAACATAATATTCCAAAATTAGTTACATACCAATTAAGTGCTCATAAAGTTTAGCAGCAAGAAAATAATTGCACGCCAAAAGAAGTTAATTACTTAGACAAAACAAAAGCATAGAGAAATAGTCAATGGATTAAGAAATATACAGGTTCATCACAGGTTGGAGCAAGCTGTACAATAGGGTGCGGCGGTCCAATTCTTCATGAATTGTAGGCATGAGTTTTCTCTCGCCGGCCGAAGTCCCGGAGCTGCATGCAAATAATAATTTTAATTTTATGAACAAATAAAACACTACATTATACATAACATCCCTGAAATTTAAAAGAAAAAAAATTAAGTAAAAGGGTTCTAGATGATTAATTACCTGGTGAGAAATTCTGAGATGGGACGAGAGCTCAAGATGGGAGAGCGGTCACCATTAGCGATACGTTGAATCTCAGGCTGGAGATCTTCATACGTGACCACCGGGATTTTGGACTTGAAGGTGTCACGGTCAGTTGCTCCGTTCATACCGAAACGTTTGAGGTACTCAGTATCGGCGTTTTGTCTCAGAATCTCACTGAGAACCCTCTCCTGCACAGCATCAGTGTTCATGGTCGTGTCCTCTATGAACTGAAGCGCCTTGGCGTCCTTCTCGGTGGCCAGTGGGCCGACAGGAGATGAAATCACTGAATCAACAACCATGTTTGAATCAGATGAAAGGAAATGAACACAGTGAAGAAGATGGTGAAGCTATCAGGAGAGGAAGAAGAAGAAGAAGAAGAAGAAGCAGATTGAGATTGGTGGTGTGGTGCAGAGTTGTGAAGGAGGGAGGGTTTATATAGGGGAGCTCTTCCTACGTTAACGTCCATGGAAGCCACGTCACTGTTGCCACGTGTGCAGCCGGACCGATTGTTACTTGGACGGACTCTGACGGATCCGAGTTGGTCGTAGCAGACATTGGAAATATTTTTGTCCCAGAAAGTGTTGGTTATTCAGGGAACACCCGGGCCCACATCCACGTCAAATGGCCAAAATGAGGCCAACATGTGGTCCCGGAAGAAGCTGCCATGTCAGCACAGGTTTACGCCAGGCCCACATCTCAGCCGGACCACTCGAAAGAGGTGTTTTTTGTTTTGTGGAAAACTATAGCTGCTGGTGAAGAGAGTGGTGGTGTTGGAAGTGAGGGAGGAACCCTAAAAGGCTAAGAGCAAGAAAAATTAATTAACTGAAGTAGCGTTGGTAATTGGTTTGATTAGTGGGGAGTCATAGAATTAATGGTGATTAAGATAATCACGTGAAGATGACTTAAGGGTTTGGCTTTGAATTCTAATTGTTAGAAATGTCTAACTAGCTATATTAATATAGGCTTTTGTAATGTGGTGATTAAGATATTTTAATTTGGAATTAGGGGGTTCATGAGGGTAGGTGAGGATGTTTTTCATTTTGTGTACGTAATGACAGTTGCATGACAACAACCATTGTTTTCTTCGCTATCTTTTGGGAATGATTAAGTTAATTAAAATGGGTGATTAGTTTATATATGGATGTTCGTCTTTGGAGATTATATTAGTGTTTTTATAGTGGTGATGTTACGATAACATAGATGGAATCCTATGGAATAGTTTTGGTTAAAGGTTTTCTATTCTTTGCATTTCTCTTAATTATGGAAAAAAAAATTATATAATTCTTCAATTTCTGGATGAAAAAAATTATTTTAGAAAATACTTACTACATCCTACAATATGGTAATGCATGCATGACATGCATATAATTACATGTACGCCTTTTAATTTTTCCAACGTTCTCGATCATTATATATACCATCGATCTTTCATTTTAATACAAAACTTGCTTGTTGCATAAATAGTCTTAAGAAATCAGGGTTATTGAGATGGAATACGTCTCCCATGCCATGTCTTTTTTATTCGTTCTTTAATTAAGCTGCTGAATTCAAGAGCCAAAGTATATACAAAAGAATTAGTTGCGTCGGAAAGAGGAAGCAGATATATGAAATTGCTATATGATTGTGCAGCATGTTTTGAAACAATATAGAACGAGAATTTCAAGCTAGCTAGCAGGGCTTTTGGTTGTAGTGTTGTGCCCAATCATATTCCCGTTATTACTAGTTTAGGGTTTTCGAAATTCCATCAATATCGAACTTTGGATTAAGTTGATTGAACACTATGGCAAACAACAATGATATTAAGTCTGCATCGAATGACCGGATTACAAGACACCAGATCAAAACCAATGAGGTTTATCAACTTTAAACCTTAGAACGTCATCGATCATGGAAATTATAATTGTATTGAGAGAGATATCTAGCAGGGCATAATATATATATATATATATATATATATATATAATGCACCAATTCAACCCACCAAAGATTATAAAAGACAGAGATTAGGTATCGATGAACCAGACAATTAGTTAAAAGAGATAAGGCATGATGACGCACATTAATTAACCCATTCGAATCCACTGGAATTTTAGCAGAGACTGATCGATAGGACCTCTGATAGTAGTTATGATGTTGCTAATTCTCGATCACTACTTAATTAATTGTCAAAACAATTAATTGTTAAATTTTTTTAAGTTACATAGATAGATTAGATTTTCAAAGAGCTAGAGAGTGACTTGTTAGCAACAGAGAAGTCGTTGACACGGTTAATGGCATCTTCAAAGCTTTTAGCTTATCTTGTTTGTCAACAAATTAAACTAAATCGGATAATTAAACTACTGAAAATCGATTTTTTTTTTATGAGTCGAATTTACAACCTTCCACTTGAGTATGAGAGACTATACCATTAAATCATTAAATCAAATGATTGCGGGTGAAATCAAATTTAATTAATTAAGTTGCATGTGTTTTATTCGAATGAAGTTGCAGGTTTTATGCCAATTAAGGAGATTAGTATTTGTATTATGGAGATGAAGGAGGGATAATTCAATAGCATGGAATAAATTTATGTATGTGGACACGAAAAGGGTACGTAAAATGCTCTCTGCTAGCCTCTGCTAAAATCGATCAGACGTTTTCTATATGCATAAATTTTTTCTGGGCAATTATATTCTGGTATACCTGATGCTCATGATTCAAATGTTCCAGACTGAAAAGAGTATATTTTATTAGAAATTAGAAACAAACCAAATTTTAGTGAGATTGACCAGCCAACTATACTACGTATCTAGAGCAAAGACTTGGAGTCATAGACATCTTAGAGCCAAATACAATTATTGTCCCGAAATGTAGCATCATTATGCTTGACCAAAACTCCTAAACTCTTTTGGTTTTCCTAATAATTGACTTTTACCATTCCAGAGGCTTCAAAGAGAAATAAACATAGTCAAGATGGTTGGCTCCTGAAATGATCGAATTGGAGAAACATGGTTAATGGTCAGAGTGGAACGATCGACATCCGATCAAACCGTGAAATAATTAATCAAACACATTCCCTATTGTTTTTGATAGAAAAACACAGTTAATTGCCAGCACCAATTGAATTATTGTCCTTAGAATATGCATTGCCGTCCCCCTAAGTAGGGCAAGAGAGTCGGATCCCCAACTTTGTATTTTAATAAAGCCTCCAGCATCAAATTCACGTTTACAATATTTAATACCTAAAGACATTTTTTTTGTTTGCAAAGAACTAACTCATCACTCTTCACCGAAAGACTAACTCACCACTCCGAAAACGGTAAACTCTACACATGATTACTTAAAGACATGATTCTTGGTATATAATTTAGATTTAAGTACCAAAATATTATTACACATAAACATGTAAGTATATGCATATGTAATTACTTTAAGCGTTATTTTCACCATATTCCGCCTCAGAATCTCACTCTTGAATTGCATATGCATTCGGCATCACTTTCTTGCCACATTTGAGAGACCAAATCTCAGAAACCAGCCTTGCATTGGCGATCTAGCTGAAATGACTATCACGTTAAACTGAAAACTTGTTTCTGCAAATGGACGAAATGTACTACTGTAAGTAGTTATTTTACACCGCGGTAAATAATGCCAAATTAACTACCTACTAGCTCGACTGATCATTACAAAGTCACAGAGAGCTATAGAGGTTAAGCAAGGGTATTTCTTATACTTGTACCGTATCAATTTGCGTGTGGTAAGAATTGGTAGCAATTGGTAACAGCAGTAAAATTAGTTGAGCTCTCTCGGTCGAAACCACGCAGTGTTACTGGGGTGGACGAAGACAAACTTGATATGCAACTTGTATGTGGATTGGATCCTTGTGTCAACGGTCTAGCTGCAACCTAGCTAGCTAGCTAGCTAGTGTAGGATGCACATATAGCCAGGCAAGAGAAAAGGAGAAAATGTATGAGAGATGCACATTTTAATCGGGAAGATATGTATACTTGTATAGAGTGCTGTGATATATATGCATGTTTTTGGGGTCAACATCCATGTATTCATCTATCAAAGTCTCACCCTTTCTTGATGTCCATCGCAATCTATGAAATGACATCTTTCAGCGAAATTCAAACATAAAACTCTAGAAGAGACGGACAGCAACATATGATTGTATGAGTAATGGCATTAATCCTTGTAATGGCATTATCCCTTAAGTTGAAGTGGATGGCAGTATGACGTACAACGTTGAAGTGGATGGCAGTATGTCGTACAACAAATCTGCACGCTTGGATTCGATGCGTGTCATATACTTATTCTACATATATTTGAACAATAATCACAACTTACATAAGTCAAATTATAAAAATTAGAAAAAAAAAATTACAATATTCAATTTCTTTGTTTACATAAATTAAGCTAATAATAATGTAGTTCAATGACATGAAGCTAGTTACGGATTTACATTCTCTGCTTATATTTGTGTGCTCATATTGTCTCATAAATAAATCTTATACATCTAATTGTAATCATGTGGACAAACTTCTCCCACTATTTAAACCATATAATGTAGAGCCCACACCAATGTAAGGATATCTGACCACATGATTACAATTGAATGACCTACATGCAACATGAGATAATATGAGCAGACAAATATGAGTAGAGGATCTGAATCCGCTAGTTACATGCTAATCGTTAGCTAATGACATATGTAACATTAATGAACCTACAAGATCAAATATATATATGATTACCTTTGGACATGCACTTGCATAATCTCCAGCCATATATACTAGCACAACCGAGATATCCCCCCTTACTACTTCAAATACAGATTTCAGAATCCAACATGTGTTGTGATCGATCTACCAGATTATTACATGGCTTTTCTATGTGATTATTATCTAATACAAATTTTTATTACGACAATGTTATTTTTGTGATTGTTCTTGTAAATCGTAGGTTCTTAGCACATTGTTATTGCATAGATCGATCACGATGACCAGATCAAGAAACACGAGCAGTACGTTCCTCTGTTATCCCATCGATCTCTTTCAACTTGTAGGTTTCCCAGGACAGATCGTAGAGCTCGTTTTCTGTACGTAGTGAATTGATTGCTAACAGCAAACATGATGATCACAGTACTGGAGTTCTTGTTTTGGAGTCATCCTTCCCATCGTCATGTCTGATCAAGTTGACGTACGGTTGGTTTCCACTGCTTGATCCCATATACGCATTCATCAACTTGCTTGGGATGCTTGTTCTTACTTTTTAATTTCCATCTATCTTTCCGACCCATGTAGCAGCATCGATCGGAGGGGTGGTGATAAATTTTATCTGCCCAATTCTGGTCAGACCAGAATGGGCACTCAGTGCATTATCCTATCGCAGATGCAACTCGATCTGCTTCAAAAACTTTAATTAGGTCATCGATCATGCATTCTGGACTTGAAAATTATCTCCTTTATTACATATGGAATACTATGCTATAGATCACGAATTCAGGTCGCCTGTACTTCCATATTTGATGCTCTTAGTACGTTGGGGGCCCTTGAATCCTGAGTTGCTGTTTCCTGAGTTGCAGTAGTAGTGTTGTGGATATAGTTTTTGCTAGCTAGGTTTTTAATGAAATTATTATGTGATCGTTGCATACAGTCGATTAAGTTGGCATATATGTGGGTTTTAAATGGTGATCGATGATCATGTACTGCATACACATCGAAAACAGTATGACTTGATTGGTATTTGTAAAAATTCGTGACTTATAAAATAAACGATTAAGATTATAAATCGAATTAACACGTGAGTTATTAATTAAAATCGGGTGGGGTTTTTTACTCGAATCTTCTAAATCGTTGATTTCTCAAATTATATATACAAAACTAAAATTTATTTAGTCATCTAAACACCACAGACAACAAAAATCGTCAAATGACATTATCATGAGAATGGTGCTAAACATTTGACTAGCTATATATCGTGTACGTTTTTTTTATGTTTTCTGATCTGAGACTAAGTACGTCTAGCTTGTATGAACGTTCACATATACCTCCAGCGTAGTAAATAGTATATACAGATATATAGTTGGCTACATTTGTAGACTTTGACAAAGAAGTAGCTGGTCTAAGCAAAACATAGTATATATATTGTGTACTGCTAACTATTACAAATGCTGAAAAACATGAGATATATATGTCAGGAAGAGAACCAACATGAAACGCAAACCAAGTCACATTACAATGATTCATTTCAACAAGAAGACTAGCTAGCTAGCACTGTACGTACTGTATAACCAAAGTCTTGAACGGCCTAAATAATATATCAAGGATTTCGATCTTCCTAGCTAGGCAAGGCATGCACGCTTAGTCTAGAAGCGCTACAGAGCTAATATATATATATATACACACACATAGCCTAGCCAATATTAGGGCTAATTATCTTCTGCAGTTTGCACAATCAAACCCGGCAGCGGCTCATAAGTCATCTCTTAGTTATTGTTTTTCCTAACCCTAGGTGGTTACAGAAGCTAGGTTTCAGAAGCAGGTTTAGGTAAGTTTTAATTTCTAGCAGAGGATTCGATTCCCTTTCATTTTCAAGTGAAGGGTCCGTGGGTAGAAGATGAATATTGCAGAAGCCTGCTGGGTCAAATATGGCAGTACGTATTTTAATGGCAAACCAAACATCTTGGTCAAGGACTTTGATCGAGTCATCGAGCTAGCTAGCTTGCTCTCTCTCTCTCTCTGTGTGTGCGGCTTTCATAGTAAATATTCGCTCTCGATTCTTGTTTTCTTGGTCATTTGCATTTAGTCTCCGAGAAATATTGCGTGCATGAGGAATCTAAATTTAACTTGTCTAACTTCACATGGATGCTATCATGCTAAGACTGCTATGTAGCTTAGAGCCTTAGAGTACGTAGGAGTTGTTCGTGGCGGATTCAGCACCCGGCGAACAGTCAGCACTTGGGGGCGGAGGATGCGTGCTCTTCGCGTGTCTTCTGTGTGCTTAGGCGTGCCAGCACCCTTGGAGCGGTGCCACTCGACTGCGTGCGACCCCTGGCGAGTCTTCTCGTCTGCTCCCAATTGACTCTGACTTCCTGGCCAAGCGACTGTTACGTGGGCGCTGACTAAGCCGGCGTACAGGGCTCGAACAAGACCTGAATAGAACTCTCTAACAGGATTTCCTTCCCAACTCCTTAAGGATTGAGGATCTTACTCTGATCCGGAGAAGCAAAGCAGAGCTAAACCAAGACCACGGGTGTGTGTCACCTGAGTGACGACTCGATTGCTACCGGAGTAGCGGACTTGTTAAACGGTGACAAGCGTGGCCCGTGGATCAACTGTACCGATATTGTCCCAACTTAGCCACCTTAAAGGTGTTGGGTTTTAATCACAAAAGGCCTCGGTACAATTGGATATTATCTATCCACTTATGAGTTGTATTTTATTTGTCACTTTTCCAATGTGGGATCTCTCCTATTCAACACTCCCCCTCACGTGCAACCTAATTTTCGTTGGAGGTTTGCACGTGTAATTCATTTGGTCCAACTCTGACAACAGAAATTGGTATGTATGGTCCAAGGCCCACTGCGGACACTTGGTATGAAACCAATCAGAATTTCTCACTTGGCAATTCGATGAACCCAAATTTGAGTCCATTATGCTTGGGGAAACCCAATAGTGCTGGGGAAGCAATTAGAGAGGGACCCGCTCTGATACCATGTTAAACGGTGACAAGCGTGGCCCGTGGATCAATTGTACCGATATTGTCCCAACTTAGCCACCTTAAAGGTGTTGGGTTTTAATCACAAAAGGCCTCGGTACAATTGGATATTATCTATCCACTTATGAGTTGTATTTTATTTGTCACTTTTCCAATGTGGGATCTCTCCTCTTCAACAGGACTGACTCGATAGGCTCAGCAACCGCTCGACACGAATGCGAGATGTGATCGATCGCAGGTGGAGGCAAATTGCGTGAGTTGCTCCGGAGAGGCTTTGGCAAGTTAGCGGTGCACTAGAACTTGTGTGTGTTTGTGTTTGGTTGAGAACCCTTTCTTCGTTGTAAAAGAGTTATATCTATATGGTTCATGAAACCCTAATGCCTGAAGATCCAGCCTGGCGGATTCCGGGATTGACTAGGATTGTCCTTCCTTAAAACAACTCCAATCAAATCGGTTAAGAATTAATTGGGATCAGTCTTTCCCTTTGCTTAGGAGATTTCATTCCACCGTATATTGTCCGGATCATCACTCCATTAAAGCCGAGATAAGCGAAATCGAGTCCAAAGAGAATCAATCACTGATTCAGCTACAATATCTTTTCGAATGGATTGCTACCCGAAACAATCCCTAGTTATCCTAATCAGCGGTCACACCTTATTATCCGTTAAGAAAATTCGTATATTGTGTAATTGGATTACTACAAAATAACCCCGATCTGATTAGGTAACAAATCAATATTCTCCCTCCAAGTAATCTTTCCTAAATGAAACGGGAGAATATGAATATTGGGTTCGATTTAACCTAAACCCCTCCGGGCCTCGGAATAAAAGCCCAATTGAAGTAAACTCCAATTGTGGCCCAAAAATTGCCCCCAGTCTCCGATATTGAAAGTCCAATGAAATAGAAGGAAGACTGAGCCCCAAACGCCGGCCCATCCGCAGCATTTAAATATTTGGATTGTTGCGCTGTTTCCTCACCAATCACGATTTCCCAATCCGAAACGGTATCACTGTTCACAGAAACCCTTGATTGCCGCAAAACCCAGCGCTTCAAAAACTCCATAACCCCTTTCGGATTCTTTATAAATCAAGCTGAGACCCTCGGTTTCTCATTCAGACCATCCTCCTCTTTTTCCAAAACAGCCTAGAAGAAACCCAAGTTCGAATCTAATGGCCTCAACAATGAACTTCGCCATCCGCTGCTCTACAGCGAACAAAGCCAAGAATCAACTCCTCCCACTCATCACCTGCTCCGGAGAAGATGACCGGACCTGCCTTAGTCTTCCCCAAGAGGAACTCGCCACATTGGGTCCCTATGTAGTGGGCTATAATGCTGATGACGATGATGGAGCACACCAGATACTCGACGGCCCGGCCCGCCCGCTGTCGGCGATTTTTCGTTCTGAAGACCCGGTGGAAAGCCCAAATTTTCAATCCAACCACCACCAAGCCGCCATTAACCATGCCGCCTGGCCTTTGGTCAAGCCCTGGATGAAGGACTGGTATGCAGCACGGCTCCCCCTCGATAAAGAAATCTGGAGAAAGGTTGGGGTCGCTGATGTGATCAAACTTTGCTTCAGCCTCAGCCCAAAAGGAGGAAATAGGTGCGCTCTCGTTCCGCTGATCAGCCTCTGGAACCCCTCCGTCAACGCCTTCGAGTTCAAATTCGGCCATGCTTCCGTCACGTTGCTGGATCTCTATGCCGGCCTCGGGTTTCCACTCGGCCTCAAGCCCTTTGATGAGAGCGACTACCCCGACAAGGCGTTCCCCCGGAGCACTATTAGTATGGTCGACGTCGGTGGGTTCGAGAAGTGGAAAGATGGATTCTCCAAGCTAGACAATGCGCACGGCGGAATAGCCTTTCTATCTTTCTGGCTCAACAAGTTTGTGTTCTGCTCCAACACTAACAAGATGACCAAGCTCTACCACCGCATGGCGGAGGTGATCTATGCCGGCCAAGAGATTGGCCTTGCCCAATTTGTTCTAGCACACCTCTACCGCTGCCTTCACCAGATATCCGCCCAGCCCATGGACTGTGCCCAGTCTGGCCCGCTCTGGATCCTAGATATCTGGTGCCAGATGCACTTTCCCCAACTCATTCCAGCCATGAAGGGGAGTCCCAAGCCTGATCAGGTTGTAGGTCAAGAATATGTCGGCTGCGCCCCTAGTCCTGACCTTAGCTACGCTGTCTGCCTCGACATCTTCTTCAACACAACCGCCAGCGAGTTCTTCACAGAGGAACATCGGCTGATCCATTTAAGGTATCCGCGCGGACTATCCCGGGGCTTTCTCCCGTCCAGTGAGCAAAGAACAAAAGGTCGGAGGATCTTTATCCACTGCACTTCTATGGCAGACTTGCCCCTCTTCTGCAGTGACAAGAGGAATCCTAGCTACGAGGTCTATGCGCCTCACTTCTTTGCCCGGCAGTTTCGCCTCACTCAACTCCTGCCATATCCGCCGCTGAAGAGTGTGAATCTTTTCTCGGCGTGGCGGAATAGCAAAGAGTTCCCTCCAGTGTCCGCTGTTAGCCAGAGACCACGCCTGGAACTTCTTGAGCTGCCAGACTGGGAACACTACCCAAGCTTGAAGGCCTCTATGGATGCCACTGGCTCATATCAGTGCTGGTGGGCACACCTGCGAGGCGCGCTCTTCGATCAGCCATCCGTCTTCTATTTCCAGAGGCTCTTCCGGAACCAGGGCAAGCACCTTCCCCAACCTGATCAAAAGGTGCTAAAGGGCAATCCGCTATATCTCAGCCTGCCCCCAGGGAAGGTAATAAGCTTCTGCTTTTAACTGCTGTTTTGCTTTGCCAGAAAGCCTCGCATAACTCTTAATTGTTTAATGAAACAGGCATCCGGACAAACCTCGACGGATAGAGGGAAACGGAAGGCTGTTTGTGATCAACATCCGCGCCCAAAGAAGAGTAAGACTGTCGCTGAGGCGGATGAAGAGCCTGATGAGGAGGAAAACACGCCCGTAAGTGCATTCAACTTTCCCCTCATCTCCTTGATTTTTCCAAAATACCAGCCTATAAATGTATGCATGATGTAGATATCCGAACTCTATCCCTCTTTGCAGACACCTCTACTTCGGAGGAGGCGCTCCTCGTCTGCTGCAGCCGCCAGCCGAGGCCCCACAGTAATTGAACTTTCTTCTGGTGAGTCCTCTGACCCTTCTGAAGATTCCACAAGTTCTTTTAGTTTCGATGAGGATTATCCGGACCTCTATCAAAATCTTCAAGAGATTTGCGGCGATTGTTTTCCTCAACCCGTTCCTCTGCGCTATCTTGATGCAGGTACTTCTTTCAGTCTAGCCCTAGCAGTTGGTCCGAGTTCCATTAAGCCAAACCTGACACTCTCTGCCGTTGCAGAAACTGGGCCGGAGGCGAGGGAAAACCTTGATGATATTGTGGCGGAGGCCCCAGCAGATGAGCCTCTATTACTGCCAAGTGGTGCGCCCGACAGCTCTTCAACTCCAAATCCGCCGGCCTCCAGCGCATCTCTTGGAATGGAGCAAGAAGAAGAAGAAGAGCCAAGCATTGGCGCTGAGCAACCAGCTGCCAACGAGCCTTCCTCCCCTCCACCTGATCTCTCACTGGCAGAAGAGGAAGCAATTGCTGGTGTAGAATCCCTGGCGGATGCTGCCCCCCAGGTTGAGCTAACTCCAACCCCTGCGGATGTCCAAGCTGAGCCTAATCAGCAGGAGCAACCAGGGCTTCCTCTGGACCAGCCAGAAGCAACCCCTCTGCCAGAGATTATTGAGGTATGTTATATATATCCGCTATAATTGCCACTTTCCTTAGTTAGAACTGCTCCTAACCCTACTTTCTTATGAACAGGTGGACGATGATGTTATGGAAACCAACAGCGCCACCCCATTGGCAGCGGATCATGGCACAGTGGAATCAGTTGTCGCACTGATCCCCTTGCCACAGACTCAAGCCCCCGAAGGCCTGGTTATCGCTTCTCCATCTGCTCAGCCTTCCACGACCCCTGGCGGATCTGGCTTTGAAGTCCAGGACCAAACTGCCCCTTCCTCCATCTTGGCTGAAGACCTCTTCCTTCCTCCTCACAGCTCTGAAGAGGAACCTGTAGAAGTGCAGAAGGCATGGGGATTCCTAGAGTGCCTGGGCGAAAAGGATCCTGCTGATGCCCAAGTGGCGGACGAACTCTTCTCCGCCCTTGAAGTTCTTAAGGGCCAATTCCAGCAGTTGCCCCCCGAGCTCCAGCCTGAAGCAAATGCCTCTCTACTCCGTCTTCCGGCAGAACTAAAGAGCCTGCAAGAGCGCCTATCTGCACCATCCCCTCAGCATGCCAAGCTCTAGGAAGCCGACACGGCCTTCGCCAATGCAGCCCGTGCTTACAAAGATTTGGCTGCCGTGGCAAATAACGATCCGGAGGCGGTTGAAATAGTCGTGCTTGAGCAAAGAATCTCCCTCCTCCGCCAGAAGCAAGCTCAACGCGCAGACCAAGTAAACCAACAGAAGCTCCTGGCAACCAAACTACAAGAGGAGAGGCGCCAGGCGAAGAAAGCAGCGGCGAAACTAGACCGTTGGATTAGCAGGACCAAGGCCACAATCTAGAGATTGGGCCTTCACTTGTATGAATTTAGGCCCAATCCTTAGTGAAACTGGCTTGATGTATGTATATGTACTCTATTTATTTAATTGGCAATTTGAGCCCAAAAATCAAGCCCAATTTGGTCTGGTTCAAACGTCAGACCCTCTGCGCACCTATCTTATCATTGCCGGCAAAAGCTGCGGAACTGTTTCTCAAACAATTTGAAATTCAAACGCCAAAACGGTTCCAACACCCAACTGCCTAATAACTGCGCAATTCAATCTCAGCCCTTGGATTGCTTCCAAACGAGACTATAAAAGCAACACCCCTTTGCCGAAACTGAGAACCCCAAACCGCCTTAGAATGTTGTTCCTTATTTCGTTCCTCATGTTCTCCTCTCAGCCGCTATGGCTTCCTCAATCCTTTCCACCAGATCTAACTCAGATGTTCCTCTGAACACCCCGAATCATAACACCCCATGTTAAACAAATCCCGAACCATAACATCCCATGTTATGTCCCGGGCGGATATGATCGTAGATTGGTAGCTGCTGATCTGGCACCCTTCTACTCGCATCGGCCGGAGACTTAGCACGGATGCAGTTTCGGGTACCCTCCTCTCGCCTCATGGGACCATCAGTCTTCACCTGAGTCGAGGCCCTGCCGGCGCGAGGATGGTCAAGGTCCAGTAGACCCGCCGTCCCCTTCGTTATGAAGGGAATTCTGTCTCAGAGATTTTTTCCGTAGCCGAGACCGACTAGTCGACGGCAGAGACAGATGGCGTTCGTCTATTGGGCCCTTGGAGCAACAAGAGATTGTAGGCAGCGAGTCCCTAGTCGCCACTCTGTTCCGGCACCAATACTGACTCTGCCAGACAATCTTCATGCTCCATCTACCATGCTCTCGGGATCTCCCTCTTCAACCCCTGCTCGGAAGGAGTCCAGATCGAAGGACTGGAGGATATGTCCTATACCTCAAGATGGTATCAGAGCTAGCTGGCGGATATGTTTCCTTATGTATATTTAAATTCTGCCTTTGTAATAGCCAGGGCCGCAAAGCCCCTTATTTTGCAAATAAAATATCACTTTAAAATCAAGATTTGCACTGAATGTCCTATTACCAAAGGCGAAAAGTAGGGCATACCCCAAGCGGATGCTCCCGAAAACCATAACTCAAAGGGCGAAAGGGCTTGGCCCTAGAGAGCGTTCAAAAATTTTCAAAATTCTGCCCCAGATTGCCCTTATGTTGCCCCCCTAGTTCACTGGGCTGCGCGGATGGGTAAAGACGAAGCAAAGCCAAGTAAACTAGATAGCAAAGATAAATGGCTTCCCCCAAAAATGGGCTATGATCAAACGGAGAGGTAGAAGCCCATCCGCCGTGAAGCCAACTTGGCCGGCTAGGAATTGATAATAGGCCCAATGGCAGGCGGCCCAACCGAAACTTGGAGTAGATAAGCTGTCATTAATACGCGATATGACCATCGCTGCACCGAAAGAAGAGCAGTCAAACCCTATTTATCGCCCTCACCAGTTCCCAATGGAACGGGCGACCGAAACGGATAGCCTTATAAATATGGGCGAACCACAGCATTAAAGTTATGGCAACCCCCAACCGTTGGATTCCCCTGAAATGCAGTATAAAAGGAACCCCCTGTTGTAGAGAAAATTCATCTAGCTGGCCAACTTAGAGCAAAAATGGCAACAATAGCGTCATTTGCAAATGACCCAACCCCATGGCTGCCACAAGCCGTTCCACCAGATATGCTGAGAGCCTGCTAAACACCCTATGACCTCAGTCACCTAGCGTTAAGCAAATCCTAACTCCGGTCACCCAGCGTTACGCGCCCTGGGCCTGTGCTTCGAGGTGTTTAGCCAACAGCTGGCCAGTCTTGGCTGTTCCCCATGGCAAGTGACACCAGTGACCTGGTTAGGTACCATCATTAGCGGAGGAAGAGAATCCTGAGCCCTAATATGGCAGCTACGGAAGGGCAAAGGGCAACAATAATGGAAGCACCTCAGTCGCAGCTGCCCCCAGCACGCGGCCGGGTGCTCCCCCATTTCCATCTGGCTCTACCCTGCTACGGGCTCGTCTGCTGGTGATGGTTGAATTATAGGGGTGGAACCCCGTCCCTCTGAGCCTCCCCTAGCGGATCTAGAATGGGCGAGAAACATCTGCCAGCAGCGAAAACTTAGGAAATGTAGACATGGTTTTCGAGCTAACTAGTAGCTCTATATGCTTTCCTTTCCCTGTAATGCTTTTGGCCGCAAAGCCTTATATGAACGTAGCAAGTTGCAATTTCAAGACTTATAACCAAAAATCAGCAAAGATGGAAAATTTATTGATAAGTAAAAGTATAAGAACATAGCCACCCCAAGCGGATGTCTAGATAAAACAAGGAAAACGCAAAACCCTAACAGTTTTGTAATGAAAACTAGCGAACCCAAAACATGGCGGACACACCCCTAGCGGATGCGCCGCTCTGACCTAATGCCCCCCGAGCCCGTTGAACTTAAGCAGAACTCTGACCAGTGTCCTCATCCGCTGGGGGCACTTCATACTCCCAAACACTTAGAAAGTACTTCTTGAGGTATCGCCCATTGATTGGGTTCCTGTGTACTTCCCCTTCCAGGTCTCTGAGCTGGTAAGCTCCTTTGCCCACAATACGATCGATGACAAATGGACCCTCCCAGCGAGCACTCCATTTGCCTCGACCCGGCTCATCAAGGGGCAGAGCTACCTTCCAGACCAAGTCACCTTCGCCATAGGATTTGCCCTTGGTCCGTTTATCATATGCCTTGGCGATCTTCTGCTTTTCCAGGATGATGCTCTCCAAGGCTTCTAGCCGCTTCTCGTCAAGGTCTTCATGCTCCTGGAACATGGCCTGCACATAGTCTTCACCAAGCAGCTGATGTTGCTCACGAACTCTCAAAGAAGTTACATTGATCTCCAATGGCAGAACAACATCATGGCCGGACATCAACGAATAAGGAGTAGTACCAGTAGGAGTCCTTTTGGAAGTCCTATAGGCCCATAGTGTGTTATCAAGTTGAGTGTGCCATGATCTTGGGTTATCCGCGAGCATCTTCTTCATGATGGATATGATAACCTTGTTAGTAGCTTCCGCTTGACCATTGGATTGAGCATAATAAGGAGAAGAATGCAGAAATTGAATACCATAATCCGCTAGCCAAGTTTGGGTCTTCTCGGCCATGAATCCTGCCCCCCTGTCCGCCACTATGCATTCCGGGATACCATATCTGCAAATAATATTTTGGAACACAAAGCGGATGACGGTGTCAGCATCGCAGTTCCTCGTTGGGACAGCCTCCACCCATTTGGTAAAGAAATCGGTACTCAACAAAATAAACTTGTGCTGTAAAGATGAATGGGGATTAATCTCTCCTACGAAATCCAATGCCCAACCCCTGGCGGGCCAAGGTTTGATGATAGGTTGTAAAGGAATGTTTGGAATCCGCTGAACTGGTCCATGCTTTTGGCAATCCTGACAACCCTGAGCAAAACTATGACAATCTTTCAGAACAGATGGCCAATGGTATCCATATCTTCGAATAAGCCACCTCATTTTGGGTCCAGATTGGTGAGAACCACAGACCCCTAAGTGTACCTCTCTCATGATCCGCTTGGCCTCTACGCCAAAGATACACCTTAATAAGACTCCATCTTCCCCTCTCCGGAATAGTTCTTCTCCCCTGAGAAGGTAATTAGTCGCAAGGTGTCTGATTCTTCGTTCAGATGGTGCAGATGGGTCCTTCAAATATGCTATGATTGGTATCCGCCAGTCAGCATCAATAGGCTCGACTGTAGCGACCAACCACTCTCCGCGGTCCTCCCGGCGGATAGCAAAAGATGGTAGAGTTCTGCGCTCTACTTTAAGAATTCTTTCCTTCACTCCATGGGCTAAGCTGATTCCTGTGGCCAACTGTGCCAACTCGTTGGCTGCAGAGTTCAACTCCCTGGGAATATAATCTAAGGAAACGTCAATGAACCGGTCCAACAGCTCAATAGCCCACTCGTAGTAGTGTAGCAGATGGAAAGAAACACACTTGTAGACCCCCAAAAGTTGATTAATGACTAGCATAGAGTCTCCAAGTACTTCAATTTCTTGTGCCCCCAGGTCTATCAATAATTATAGCCCAATGAGAAGTGCTTCAAATTCTGCCTGGTTATTGGTGCACGTCCACTCCAGCTGAAAAGAGTAAAGATACTTGGTACCTGCTGGATTCTGGATACAAATCTCTGCACCCGCCAATTTACTGGTACTGCTACCATCAAAGTGTAAAGTCCAAGGCTGGTACCGGATCATGCTAGCAAACTTTGGCGGTTCTGTGAATTCTTCCTCAATAGGATGGTGTAGAAGAAAGTCTGATATCGCCTGCCCAGTCATAGCCTTTAGCGGCGCATATTGCAAGGAAAATTCTGAAAGAGCCAACACCCACTTGCCAATCCTACCCCTTAGGATAGGTCTCGTTAGCATATACTTCACCAAATCCGTCTGTGCCACTACTATCGTTGTGAATGAAAGCATATAGTGGCGGAGCTTAACACCAGCAAAGTATAGGGCCAAACATAGCCGCTCGATTGGTGAATACCTGGTTTCTGCATCTAACAGTGTCCGGCTAATGTAGGAAACTGCATACTCAATCTTCTTTCCATCCGCCAGAGTCTCATCTTGAGCCAGCAGTCCTGCAATGGAAATATCAGATGCAGAAATATATAATTTGAGGGGAATACCAGGCGTGGGCGGCCGAAGGACTGGCGGACTAGCCAAGTATTCCTTGATCATGTCGAAAGCCTCCTGGTGCTCAGGACCCCATTTAAACGTTTGTCCTGGTTTGAGTTTGAGCAGAGGAGAGAAAGGCGCGACCTTGCCTGCTGAGTTGGATATAAACCTTCGGAGGAAATTAATTTTTCCCAACAAGCTCTGTAACTCCTTCTTGTTCCTTGGCGCTGGTGCATCTAACACAGCCTGTACTTTGTCACCAGCTACCTCGATACCTCTCTCATGCACCACAAACCCCAGATAGTCACCAGCACAAACCCCAAAAACGCACTTGGCTGGATTCATTTTGAGCTGGTGCTTTCTCATGATAGTGAACAGCCCTCGAAGATGATCAATGTGGTCTTCCTTTTTCTTTGACTTTACCACCACATCGTCAATGTAAACCTCCAGGATGTCCCCCAGTATTTTGCTGAAAATAACGTTCATCGCACGTTGATATGTAGCTCCTGCATTGGTTAAGCCAAATGACATACTCAGATATTCAAATGCTCCTGTGAACCCAGGGCAGCGGAAGGCCGTTTTAGGGATGTCCGACTCGTATATAGGAATCTGGTGATAGCCTGCCGTGCCATCCATAAAAGATAACAACTCATGCCCTGCTACTGCATCCACTAACATATCCACTATAGGCATAGGATAGACGTCCTTGGGTGATGTAGCATTCAAGTCCCTGTAGTCCACACAGACTCTAATCTTGTCATTCTTCTTCCTAACAGGAACAATGTTGGATAACCATTCTGGATAAAGAGTCGGTCTGATTATCCCAGCCTCAACCATGCTTTGAACTTCTTGCTTGACTGCCATTGCAGTTTCAGCATTCATCCGCCGTTGCTCTTGTTTTACTGGCCTGCATCCTTCCTTGATGGGAAGGCGATGGCAAGCCAGTTCCTTTGACAAACCCGACATATCTTGGTACTTCTCTGCAAAGCAGTCTTTAAACTCCTGCAGCAACCCTATCAGCTGCTGCTTCAAACTTGGTTCAAGGTACTGACTAATCCCCACTTCCATGGGCTCTGTGTCCGTTCCCAAGTTAACTTTCTCCATGGGATCACGTACCTTGGGTGGAGTGTCATCCAATGCTGCTGGAGCAGGCTGAATTACTTCCACCCCTGTAAAAGCTTCAATGTCTTCTTCCTCAATGCACTCAACTAGTGCAACCCCTTCCCAGGCCATTTGCTCCAACCTATAGATAGCCAATTGTTGCATTAATAAAGCAAAGGCCTCTGACTCCTCTTGTGAGAGGATGTCACTCATTGGATTCATTGGGAAGAAGCTCAATGAAAATTGACCGGCTGTAATCCGCCATAGCCTGGGCAATTCCCCATTGAGACAATTTGTTCTGGGTCACCCGGATTGGATGCCCCTTATGATCGACACTCTCGACTCTGAGAGGTCGCATGTTTCTGTTGTAATAGCTGGCCTCCAACTGGACGGCCGCTATGGAATAAGGACGCTCATCCGCCTTGATGAGCACTGGTAAGTCTGCGACTGGATCCCACATAATCATCTCTTAATGAAGAGATGATGGAATTGCAAGTGCCTTATGGATCCAGTCCCTCCCTAGAATCATGTGATAGGGAGCGTCTACTTCAGCCACGAAGAACCCTTGATAAGCGTCGGATGGTCCTATCTTCACCTTGGGCATGACCACCCCAGCAGTAGGAGTAACGTTCCCCGAAAACCCCTTCACCTTGGAGACAGTAGTAATGAGCTTTTTCTCGGAAATCTTGAGCTGCTCCTTGGTTGTGGTGGTAATAATACTAACCGCGGCCCCGGTATCTGTCAACACCTTGCGGACCTTGATCCCTTCCACCTCCGCTGTGACGTACAAAGGCTTCATATGCTGGGACATGTTGAAAGTTGGCTTGACGAACATCACGCATTGCTTCAAAAAGTCTCCGGCCCCTTCAGGATACTGATGGTTGGACTGGAAGACCCCAGGTTCTGTCTCTGCCTCACTCTCATCCTCAGGCTCCTGTACTGAATACACAGGCTTGGCTGATTCCTCATTATCGATAAAATGAGCAGTGGGCACAGGCTCTGGCAGAGCATAAGCGGACGAAAGTATGAAAGCCATGTTGCAATGATGCACCATAGCTTCATCCTCCACGTGCTCTTCTTCCATTGGCACTTCTTCATCATCCGCCGCCTCCGGTTCATCCTCGTAATCAACCATCTCATCCTCCTTGTCGAGGTCTGCTTCTCCTACTTCAGAGTCAGCCTTCACGCTCGAGGCGACCGAGGACGGCCTTGTTGGCACATGCATCTGCAACTTCTTAGCTGCATACTCCACAAAGTTGGTTGGCGCCTTCGGCTCCTTTGGCCTGGCTTGAGATGAGATAACTAGCGGCCTGCTTGATTCCGCCAACATTGGATTGGATTCCTTGAGAACAACATCCCCCGAAGGAACCCCCACGTTACTCGTGCTTGCAGCCAATGATTTGCTGCTCTCCTTTGGCACCCACCTCATAACGGTGGAATCCTTCCTGGTGTCGATCACCATCATATCTTCCTGAGCTTTTGACACCACCTGCTTCCCAGCAGCCTCTGGCTGTGCCATCCCTGGGGGCGATTGTCCGGCTTTTGAACGCTCAAGAGAAAATGTCAGCTTTCTCCTTGGCCTAGACTGAGGAGCTCCGGTGGATCTTGGCAGATCCGCCAGCCTATCGTGCACGTTCCTCCGAGGTGCTGGTGGAGCTTCTGCGGATCGCTGTCGTCTGGAGTCCACATAGGACTTAGTTCTGACTCTGTACCGCCTGTGGACGTGCTCCACCTGCTCCACAGGTACCGACAGCTCTTCCTCACTGACCTTCCCCGAAGCCAGATCCGCCAAGGTCCTCTTTGCCTTACCAAAGCGTCTTCTTTCATTCCGGGTGGTTACTGCAGCAAGCTCAATTGCTTTACCATCTAGCTGGGTATACCATCTGTCCGCCTTCGGGTCGTTCCTAGAGGCTGGCGGAATATAAACCTTCACAAATGGCTCTGGATTCACACCTTTGTGCGAACCCCCAACCGTGGATGACTTCACTCCAGACGGTCCTGGATCCTGCCTGGGCCTTGCCCTGCTAGCGTAACTGTCCTTAAACCCATGATGGTATTTCATCCGCTTTTGACTCTCCCTTCCTGATCTTTCAGGAAGCGGATGCTCTAACTTAGCCTTCTCCAAGGCCCTCTTTTCGGCCTTCTCCTCTGCCTCCTTCACAGCCGCCTGAAACTCATCGTATGTAATCGGCTGCCCTGTATTC